>OY757914.1:17178388-17275888 GCA_963585895.1 Sepioteuthis lessoniana
CTTTCCCAGGTTCTTTATCTTTTCCTTTCTTTCTTTATTTTTTCTTTCTTTTTTCCCTTCCTTCTGTTTTTCTGCCTTATTCTTTCTTTCTTTCCTCAGTCGATTGTTCGTTTGTTTGTTTCTTATTCATTTTCTTTTTAGGTTCTTTCTTTCTTTTTTTCTTTCCTCTGTCAATTGTAAGTTTGTTCGTTTTTTTTCTTTTTGTCTTTGTTCAGTTGTTTCTTTCTTTTTCATTTTCTTTTTAGGTTCTTTATTTTTCTTTCTTTCTTTTACTTTCAAGGTGTCAAGTACCATTTGTCGAGTCCTTGGTATGATTCTACCAAGGATTGAAACAAGGTCTCGCGGACTAATGGCAAACACTCTAACAATTAAGCAAATGTATATTTCTAAACTACATTTGTTTACTATTGGTAGTTTTAATTTGGTTTCTTTATTTGATGGCATATTTGATGCCAAAACTATTCTTGCAGTTAGACAATAGAAGGATAATGAGGGAGTTCTAACATTTCCTAAGACCGTTAGTCTGTAAGTGAACTTGTTTATTAAGAAGTTGCGTTCTAGCACGTTAGACACAATGCCATGGGGAGTGCCAGGTTTCGGTAGAATTGAAGGAAGTTTGTTTTATATTTCAACAATGAGATTCGATGTTTTACATTAGATTTTGTCGATGTTGATTTTAATTTGTGTCAGATGTTCAGTGGATTTAGTGTATCTGTGTATAATGTAGGTTATTGCTTGTTCATCTAATCTATTAATTTTGTGCATTCATTTCCCGTAATTAAGAGCGATATTATCCCTGCTGTTTTTTTTTTGTTATTTTGATCGATGACACAACTTTAGAGAAATTTCAATTTCTACCCCACTTAAAAACATAACGGGATCGTATCATGTTTAAAACATATTTATCGACACCCAGTCCTTGAAACAATCAAAATGATAATAGAAAACATTTACAATCATCATTCAATATCTCCTCATATATATATATATATATATATATATATATATATATAAATTTGTTTATATATCAATTGTAATTATATACATATACATATATTGCATATATAGCATATTTATAAAGTATATAAATAAACAAATACGTATTGAATTTACACAATGTCTGCATTTATATATATATATATATATATATATATATATATATATATATATATACAAATATATATATATATATATAAATATATATATATATATACGAGGATAAATATATATATATTTATGTATCATCAAATATGTATATTTATGGATATTCATATATATTTATGGATATACATATACATTCATTTTTATATTATATATATATTTATGTATGTATTATAAATATATATATTTATGCATGTTATATATGTATATATATATATATATATATATATTTATGCATGTTATATATGTATATATATATATATATATATATATATATATATATATATATATATATATATTTATGCATGTATTATATAATGAGTAGAGCGTTCGGCAATGATCCAGGAGACCGAGGTTCAATCCCAGGACGAGTCATACCACTGACTCAAAAAATATTACTAGATGCCGCCTCGCTTAGCACTCAGCACTATAAGGTGAGGATCAAGAGTAAAGTGGAGCAATCTAGGGAAAGGAGTAGCCCCCTTCCCGACACCTCGGTGTAGTAGCTATCGAAAAGGGCACCTTCGAGTCACCCTCAACTAAGATTGCCGACGTTACTTTACTTTATATATATACATATATATATCTATACATGTTTTATTTATGTATGTATGTATGTATACATTTACGCATATACATATATATATATATATGTTTACATATATTTATATATACATATATATGGTTGTATTTATTTGCATATATATGCATGTATTTATTTGCATATATATCTATTTGTATGTATATGGTTAATGGATATATAATCATTATATATATATATATATATATATATATATATATTCGATGTGATATATATATATATATATATATATATATGTGTGTGTGTGTGTGTGTGAGTGTGTGTGTGTGTCTGTAATATATATTCGATTGATACTATATATTCGATGCGATATATATATATATATATATATATATATATGGTTAATGGATATCTAATCATTACATATATATATATATATGTATATATATTCGATGTGATATATATAAATATATATATATATATATGTGTGTGTGTGAGTGTGTGTGTGTGTCTGTAATATATATTCGATTGATACTATATCATCATCATCATGTCGCGCCGCCTGCGCGGATATCCTTGACCGTCTCTCGCCATTTCTCCCTATCATTCATCGCCTCCGGCAGGTCTTCAGGGTTACATCCCGTGTCCTCACATAGCTGCTGTATGTAGGTTCGTGCTGGTCGTCCCACTCTTGCACATCCATGTGTGGGGGTCCACAGGAGTACATCGCTTATGAGCTCGTCCTTGCTTCTCCAGCAGTGTCCTGCGTGTCTGGTTCGTCGAACTTGTATAGTTTTTGTGATGGGGGGCAAGTGTCCGTATAGTTGGAGTCTCGTGGGGTGTTGTCGCCAGGACTTGTTTAATACTGCTCTCAACATTCTTGTATAATTTCCGTCCAGCCTCCTCTCCAGCCGCTTCGTAAGCGTCCATGTGGTGCATCCATATAGCAGTATCGACACAACCGCTGCCTGGAAGAAACTGCGTTTCATTTTATCAGTTAGGTCCGACTTCCATATGATCGAGAGCCTATCGATAGCTGTCCATGCCTTCGTCAGTCGTGTGTCGATGTCTTTCTCGGTTGATGAGACGCTGCTTCCTAGGTCGATGCGATATATATATATATATATATACGTACATATCACATCGAATACATAATATTTAAAACGAAAATAACTAAACCCGCAGTATATGACCTATACGTCGACGAAATAAACCAACTTAGACAAATCCTACAAGAAAATTCACTTCCTATTTTCACAACCGAACCTCTGAACCTGACTTGATAAAAAAAGAATCCTTTTCCGAGACATATTCACCGCCTTCAATTACAAGAACCCTCAATTACTACCTCCCTCAACAAAAAAGAAAAAAAGAAAAAAAGAAAAAAAATGTGGAAGAAAACGTTCGTCTATTCATCAAGTAAAATGATATGAAACAAAATATGAAATAGTTCTGATAAAAAATTAAATCCCTACAGTTATTTATATCTCCTCATCTACAGTAATATTTTACAAAGAACTCACTCATATAAAATTATACGAAATTTACATTAATACCCCTAACAATGTAGCCGACCAGCCACTGAAACTCTATCTTCATACCATTCGTGATAATAATATTAATAATAATAAACAGACTATATGTATCTAGAAAAGAGAGAGGAAGAGGATTTGCCAGCATCGAAGACAGCGTAGACGCATCGATAAAACGGCTGGAAGACGACATACAAAAACACGAACGAGGACTGATTACAGCTATCAGAAACGATACGGACAACACGATAGACGATAGAATGACAATAACTAGGAAACAAAAATGGGAAAAAAAACCCATCTCTGCGGCCACTTTAAGCGACTAATAAACAACATTTCACACCAGAAAACCTGGACCTGGCTAAGAAAAGGAAACTTTAAGAGAGAAACGGAATCCCTCCTAACAGCAGCACAGGACAATCATATCAAAGCGAGGATAGATAAGACACAACAAAACAGCAAATTTAGGCTATGCGGTGACAGAGACGAAACGATCAATCACATAATAAGCGAATGCAGCAAATTAGTACAGTAGGAGTATAAGGCAAGACACGATTGGGTTGGCAAGGTGATCCACTGGGAAATGTGTAAAAAATTTAAATTTGACCATACTAATAAATAGTATATGCACAACCCATCATCTGTCCTAGAAAATGACACTCATAAACTCCTATGGGACTTTAACATACAAACGGATCACCTAATCCCGGCTAGAAGACCAGACCTTATAATAATCAACAAAAAGAAGAGACTTTGCAAAATTGTCGACTTTGCTGTCCCGGCGGACCACAGAATAAATCTGAAGGAATGTGCAAAGAAGGATAAGTACCTCGACCTTGCTAGAGAATTGAAAAAGCTGTGGAACATGAAAGTGACAATTGTACCAACTGTGATTGCGCTTTTGGTACAATATCTAAAGGATTATTAAAAGGCCTGGAGGACTTGGAAGTTGGCGGACGGGTAGAGACTATCCAAATGACAGCATTGCTGAGAACGGCCAGAATCCTGAGACAAGTCTCGGAGACTTGAGGAGACTTGCTGTCACTCAAACTCCAGTGAAAAACCATCATGAATATTTAGTCGGTAAAATTTTCTATAAGCAGGATTTCTCTTGTTTGCACATGATTAATCTGTTTTAATTCGTCATATTTTTTCGTACAACACTATTTCTCGCAAGAAGGACAGAATGTCATCTATTTTGATGTTTTCGAACATTTCGGTTAAACTAGTCACTTTGAAAAATCGCTTTCTGATGGCAGCAAAAGCTTTGCATTCTATAAGAATGTGTTTAACCGTGCAAGTTGTCTGACACGTCAAACACTGTAGTTGTGGTTCCTGTTTCAGTATGAAAGCGTGAGTAAACATTGTATGACCGATGCGCAATCGGGATATAACGACTTGTTCTCTTCTCGATGCTCTCAAAGCTGGTCTCCATTCTCCCAAGGTGGGCTGAATTTGGAAGAGTTTATTATTGACGTTCATGTCCTATCGTTGTTGCCATTTTTTGTGAAGGAATTTACTGATTATCGGTTTCAAATCGGTATATGGAATGGGGATAGTTTTAGATAAACAAGCAAAAGGTATATAGAATGGAGATAGCTTTAGATGAACAAGCAATAACCAACATTATTCACAAACGCCCTTAACCATCTGAAACTTATCCAAAACAAACTCAACATCTATCAAACCAAATTTTAAACATCAAATTTCATGGTTAAAAATAATGAAATCCTCACCCTCCAAAAAAATCCTATCTAAATCAAGCAAATATATTTTACAGATTCACGTATCCATTCTAGGAGAGTTTTTCGAACAGCATCCTAATCATGTATCCCCAACAGCACGGATCTCCCTGACCCTCTCCAGCCACCCTTCTCTATCATCCATCGCTTCCGGTAGGTCTTCAAGGCTACACCCTGTATCGGCATAGCACAGTTGTATGTAGGTCCTAGCTGGATGTCCTGTCTTTGTTCGTCCATGTGAAGGTGTCCACAGGAGTACCTCATTTACGAACTCATCCCTACTTCTCCACGTGTCACGCATGTCTGCTTCGTCTAATTGATAGTTTTCGTGATGGGTGGTATGTGGCCGTACAGCTGCTTCTTTGCGGGGTGCTGCCTCCAGGACTTATTCAATATTGCTCGCAGCATTCTGGTGTAGTTGTCGTCAAGCCTTTTCTCCATACGTTTAGTTAGCGTCCATGTAGTGCATCCATATCGACATAACCGCTTCTTAAAAGAAACTGCGTTTTATTTCATTGGTCTGGTCTGACTTCCATAAGACCGATAGCCTATCGTGAGGTGTCCATGTCTTTGCCAGTCGCGTGTTTATGTCAGTCTCGTTTGACAAGACACGGCTTCCTAAGTAGGTGAAATTGTTTACTAGTTTCACAGAACTACCGTTTTATGTGGAGATGTCGCTTCTTTGATTAAAGCACATGTATTCCGTCTCGTGTGCGTTGACATGGAAACCTATGCCTGCAGCTGCTCGTTCCAGACTAAGTAGTAGGGTCTCGGCTTGGGTTAGTGTATTTGCCAGAAGCGCTATGTCATCGGCGTAGTCCGTGTCCGTAATTGTTTTTGCTGGGTAGTTTCTGTTTCTTTCCTTTGTCACTTTGAAACCGTTATCTTTTATTTTATCAATAGACGTTCTAAGAATGTAGTCTAGACAGATGATAAAGAGGCATGGGGCTAATGTATCTCCTTGCAGCGTCGAAGTAATCCGTGTCTCCATCCGGAGAGCAGACTTTTACTTTCGTGTTTCCATATAGTATCATTATGGCTTTGGGCAGACCGTAGGCGAGTAGTATCTGCTCCATCTTTCCTCTGTGTATGGAGTCAAAGGCCTTGGTAAAGTCAATAAATACTATTGTTGCTTCTAGGTTTTTTGCACATACACCTTCAAGAATTCAACGGAGAGTCAAACTTTTTGTCGTCATAGATCTATTTTTCCGAAAGATATTTTGGTTCTTCCTAAGTATGTCCTCAATTTTGGATTCTATGCGGTTGCGTAGTAGAGCATTGTATGTCTTGGCCGCTATGGATGTAAGGGTTGTATCTGGGTAGTTCTTGGCTAATCCGGAGTCACCCTTCTTAGGGAAGGGGAAGATGCATCCCTTTTTCCATCTGTCAATTGTGTTTTGATTATATTCGGCATTACAGTGTCGGGCAGTATGTCATCGAATTGCCTGGTCTTCCATACTTCTGGGGGTATTTCATCAAGCCTTGCTGTTTTTCTATTTTTGATTTTTCTTAGTACTGAGTAGAGTTCTTCTTGCGTAAACTGTCCTACTTTGATGCCTAATTGTTTACAAGTAATTCTCGTGATTGGTTCATGTGTTCATTGGTTCGGAGGGTTTCCGAGTAAATTCTCGAAATGTTCTTTCCATAGTTGTATTCGTTCTTCTTGGCTGGTAGCTTTTAGTTTAGCCCTCCCTTCTGTTCCCTTCGTTTACCATTTGCCATGCTATCCTAGATTGTCTATCTTCAACTGAGATTCTATTCTTATCAATCTGATTTTTTATGTATTCTGTTTTGGGTATACGTTAGCTAATTCATTTTGTGCCTTTTCATGGCATTGGTATTGATTGGGTTCTTCCTATTGCGTTTGAAGGCAATTTTCATATCTGTCCATTTTTTCTAACGGCTAATGTCTCCCATGGGATTCTAGGTTTAGCTCTTTGTTTAGTTGGTATGCATTCTGATGCCGCTTCTAGGTGGCCATTGATGAAATTCTCATATTCGTCATTCGGAGTATGTTTTTGATTTCTCCTGTAGTGCATCGAATTTGTTTCTTAGTGTTAACGCATATTTATCTTTAATATTCGTGTTATTAAGCAGGAACCAGTCATAGTGTACAGTGGTTGTTGTTCGGGTCGTATTCCTTCGTAGGCTCAGTCGTATTTTTGCCGTGACAATTCAGTGATCGGAGGACACACAGTCGAAAGAGGAATATGCCTCGCAATTTAATGCACTATTATTCCATTTCTTATTTATAAAGCCGTAGTCTATCTGTGATTTAGTATTATTAGCGTAGGTGTAGGTTCATATTTTTCCCTCCCTTTTTTAAAGTTTTGTATTGAGGCATGTTAATCAATTTTAAAGCGTGAAATCTGTAAGATGTTACTCATTTCTATTTGACGAGTTGTGTAAGCTGAATTTTTGGTTTACGTTTTAACCAATTTAGGCATTCATGTCTCCACCGATGACGAGAACGTAGTGTTTTGGGATGCTACGAACAAGGGAGGATAGAAGGTGATGAGGTCAGTTGATTCACTAACATTGGAAGGGCTGTGATAGGTGATAATTGTTGCGCCTGGGTTGCCATTAAAAGTAGCTACCATCATCCTAGGTTGTATTTTCTCTATATTATTTAATGATTTTAGGGCTCGTGGTCTTATAAGAATACCTACACCTCCTATCGTGGTATTTGAGTTTTTCCGCACAGATGCAGTGGCTAGCGTCCATCCGTTGCCAGTAGCGTGTCATTTAATATCCTAGCTATGTGTGTATCTGTGTTCTTGAATGCATATTATTTCTATGTTATGTTCTACGGCCGATGCAGTCAGCTCCGGTAGTCGTCCTATTCTGTTTAAGTTTCTACCGTTGAATGTCGCTATTTGTATTGTGCGTTTGCATTTCAGTAAATTTTGTTTTATTTTGAGCTCTGTGGCTGATTTTTCGAACACTGAGTCCAGGGCTCCAACCTCAGCAGGACGCACCCCTTTTTTTACACACGTGAACAGCGATGCGGTTTGGACAGGTGAGTGAGGGTCATGGTAATCTTTCGATGGCTGTTTTTATTCTCATCGATAGAAGCCACCCTAATTGATGAGCAGCAGTAGTTCCCTGATCGAACGATTTGATCCTAGCCGTTGAACCGTAGGATTCATACGCCCAGGACCGGATTAGGTATTGCGTTGAATCGTTTGAGGGTTTATCCGCTCGCCGTTGCGTCTACCATGCTGCTCCCCATGGCTTTCGTAAACAAATAATGTTTTTCATCCTTTCTCCTCTTATTTCTTACCATCTTCTGTTAATATTAAGTTTTAACTTTAATTAAAGTCCACAATTACTTTTTTAAAAAATCTAATCAAAGTCCTTATTTATGGTTCTTTGTACCTTAATAGGCATTCTATTTTACGCTAACTTAGGTTTTCAGTTTTTAATAAAGTTCAATAGTATTAGCTTCTCTTGACTAGGTTCAATTGTAATTTGGAATTACAGTAAATGTCTTAGCATTCAAGGCACAGATATTATACAGCAGTGATTATACAAATAAAAAATAAAATCATTCAGGCATTTTTAAATGACAATATAGTGAAAGACAATAAATTACTAACCATTGTTTTTAACTCAGCCCGATTTAGAGTAGATTTTCTAGTATTTTCGAAGTATGGTTAACACCTTCCCTGCCGTCTAGGCTTCTGAACTTTTATACAGATATACGTATTTCTAGTGCTTGTGCGGGAGAGGAGAAGAAAGGGTCATTCGAACAGCTTACAAATTCTTAATATCAACGTTGGCTATAAAACAACCGTCCTCTTACACTCCACCTATCTGATACCAGTGTTATCAAAAAACGTATACGTACAAAACATATTTAACACAGATGAATTCACTTCTGTTGAAATATGAAAACCCCTCACCAATAACACCGAAATCATAAAAAAGAAAACCAACAAAAACGCCGACAAATATTTGAGTCAATTAGTATAAAAGTCAACAACTAAACTTAAATTAGTACTAATATACTAAACAACTTTAATACTTAATTACTGTGTCGTGAGTAATAAGGGTCGACACGCATAAAAGATATTTTGTTTTAGAGAGAAATACAGTACGCCGACTAATGTAACAACCTTAGTAGCTTTGTTGTCGGTAAGACAGACGGTATTTATCGAGCACCCAGTACAAGTGTAGCATAAAGCCTTTATGAGGTGGCTCCAGGCGCAGGACCGTTGCTCAGACACGTCCAGCATGCCCCCAAATGCCTCGAGCCCCGTCGGTATTCCCCTAAAAAGGAGCGTATCAAGCACCAGAGAGAGTTAGAGTCTGGGTGACGCCCCCTCTGAGGCTCGAGGAGTATAACAGTTTCGGCTGCGTGACACGAATGCTTGGCTTCCCCACCATCTATGCCAGGTGGCCTTGACTGAATGACAAGACACGCCCGACCAGAACCGTGGTCTGTCTGACACGGCCGGCCGAAGCGTGTCCTGTTGCGCTGTTTGAATGACAGACAGACCAGTCTATATCGAACACTGTTCTAAATTGTCCTCAGACCAGTCCATCTTGTAAGGGGGTTCCAGCCACTCTACAACACTTATGAGGTGCATACGATAAGTTTCCAGACTTTTTTCGTGTGGGCAATTTTATTGATAGTACACACATAAAACTCTAGTCCCCTTCAAAGTAATCTCCTATGGCTGCAATGCACTTGTTTTACCGTTCAACAACTTCGGGAAGGCCTCATGGAAGTCCTCTTGTGTGAGCGTGTCAATGACCTTCGTCACAGGCACTTTCATCTCCTCAATTATCTCATAACGATAGCCTCTGAGCCTAGGGAATAACCAAAAGTCATAGGGAGCAAGATCTGGACCATTGGGAGGGTGACGAACTCTCTTGATGACCATTTTGGTCAAATAGTCTGTGACAAGGATGGAGTTGTGGACTGGTGTATTGTCCTGGTTGAAATGCCACTGACCCGATTTGAAGAGTGCTGGCCTCTTCCGACCGAATCTCTTCCTGAACTCCCTTAAAACCTTAACATATTAACCCTAACCCTAACCCTTTGGCCAATCAAATCTGGGGTTCTTACTTCCTTACTCCTCCCACACCTGTCATCATCACTCACAGACTCCCTACCTTCCTTGAATCTCTCATGCCACTCAAAAACTGATGCTCGATTTATGCAGGATGGTCGAAAAGCAGGCTGAAGTATTCTATACGTTTCTGTGGCATCTTTTCCAAGTTTAAAACAGAATTTTATTGCATATCGTTCTTCTAAAGTGTCTGATTGCATTTTTGAAAGTCATCAGCTGTGACAATCAGGCTTTAGTAGGGTGCATTCCAATTGCTACTGTAGCTGTTCATTTGAAGCTGAAATCATAAAAATTGGTCAGTCATCTCATAAGATTTATAGCAATAACATACTGAATTTTCAAGTGTCTACGACAATTTTAAATGCCCATACGAAAAAAAGTCTTGAAACCTATCGTATGCACCTCGTATGTACTAAGTAAAATACCCCTACCAATAGTAAAACCTTCCAACAAAACAAATATTGTACCGTAAGTATTAAAAGGATTACTCTGAAGATGACCAATCGATAGAATCGAAAGTGCTTTTAAGTAAACTTAGGGCTACATCCGTATCGATTACGATCGATACAAAGAAACTAGTAAGGAAGCTTTCGAAAAAAAACACAAAAAAACACGATATCGTAAAAAAATGGAGAGTTCCATGTTTTTAGAATTCACTTGTAAAATTATTAATTTGCTGCCAAAATATGTACGATATATATATATATATATATGAAGGACACTGCTGGAGAAGCAGGGACGAACTCATAAGAGATGTACTCTTATGGACCCCCACACATGGCCGTGCAAAAGCAGGACGACCAGCACGAACATACATTCAGCAGCTATGTGAGGATACGGGATGTTGTCCTGAAGACCTACCTAGGGCGATGAACGATAGGGAGGAGTGGCGAGAGAGGGTCAGGGATATCCGTGCTACCAGCGCGATATGATGATGATGATGATATATATATATATATATATATATATATATATGTTCCATGGTGGGTACAAAATTTAATTAAACTTACAAAAAGACCAAATTTATTCATGTTAAAAATAAACATGAACAACTAACCGGTTTCGGTCCTACCTGGTCACAATTCAATGAAGACAACGATTTAGACAAAAGAGAGGAAATAGACTCTGTAATCTTAGAAAAAAATTTACGTGTTGTGTTTTGCACACGTACTGTCTTGCCATCTGGTCGGAAATATGCTCTCCCCCCACCCCACCCCAACACAGCAGTGTTTTAATATATTCTTTTAGATGTGTTTGCGGTTTGCAATACATCAACAGAACAAATCAATGATTGGAAGCAAGAATTAAACAACATGTGCCTACGAAAATACGGCCAGGAAACTACTTTGCTGATCATATTAATTACACCAACGGGTCTGATATAGCGGAACACCTAATAAATAACCGTGTTTGTGCCTCGTTCTACAGTGCGGACCTGTTTACTATTTTAAGCATGTCCCACTCAGATTTCTATCTTATAGTGTTAGAGATCATGAATATTTTGACCCATTAACCGTCCCACTGTAAGCAGAGGGAATGTTTATTGGGTCTTAATTTGATTACAATTCAACATTCCCCTCCCCGTCATATTTTTTTCTAACATTACAGAGTCTATTTCCTCTCTTTAGTCTTAATTGTTGTCCTTGTTTAACTGTGACCAGGTAGGACCGAAACCGGTTATTTGTTCATTTTTATTTTTAACATGAATAAATTTGGTCTTTTTGTAAGTTTAATATATATATATATATATATGAATAAGTCTACGAAGACATATTTTTTTAAGAATTAATTATTTCGTTCTTACATACGGTTATGTTTCCAGCTTGTTGCATTCTATTCTCTGACGAAAGCAACTATCAGGAAACATACCCGTATGTAATAACGAAAAAGATAATTCTTTCTAAGATATAAATCTACTAGTGGACCTATTCATTTTGAAATATTTACTTTTTTCTCTCTTTGGACCAACAAAAAAAAAGAAAAAAAATTATATATATATATATATATATATATATATATATATATATATCGTGTATATTTTGGCAGCAAGTTATTATTGATACAAATGAAGTTATATATATATATATATATATATATATATAAGGTCCATTCAATAAATAAGGTGAAATATTGTCTAAGGTATTGGCAGTTAGAAGCATTGTTTGCAGTTGCCTCATTTTAGAGGAAATTACTTGAGATGATTCCTTTCATATTCAAGAAGATTATCAGCATTACCTTCTTTACATACCGCTGTGCCCAGAACGTTTTCTTTACCGGCGTGACAAAGTCCTGTTTAGTCCATTCATAAACATTTTTTTCCACTAAAACTACGTGTCCGTGCACATCACATATTTTATCTGTAAATTCCACATAGTTTTCACTTCTCAGTCAGCAAATATTTGATGACAGACCTCTGTTCAAGCCAGGAGAATTCTGATTTGTTACCATTTTGAAGAGGCTCAAAAGAATTTTTTTTTGAGACTTTTGCAATAAGATAATTTTTTTCGGAATTTTTTCCATGAGTTTAAACTCTACATCGTTTGGAATTAATTTTGCCCCGTTAAAAAAATTCCACTTTTTTATTTAATTATCCTCGTACACAATCATACACACTCACATACACGAATATATACCCACCCAAACACACACACACACACACACACACATATATATATATATATATATATGTGTGTGTGTGTTTGGGTAGTTATATATTTGTGTATGATTGTGTACGAGGGTTATTCAATATAAAAGCGGAATTATTAACCGGACATTGGCATAATAGTTAGAGTGTTCGCCAATGGCCCGGGAGATCTGGGTTCAATCCCAGATCGAGTCATACCAAAGACTTTAAAAATGGTACTTGATGCCTCCCTGCTTAACACTCAGCATTATAAGGTAGGGATCAACGGTAAAGTGGAGAAATCCAGGGAAAGGAGTAGCGCCCTCCCCTACACCTTGGTGTAGTAGCTATCGAAAAGGTAGCCTTCAGGTCCCCCTCGACTCTGGTCGCCAGCAACTCTTATATATATATATATATATATATATATATATATATATATATATATATATATTAGTAATATTCAGTCAGCGTCCGAAGACAGTGGGTGTGGATTATTCGTGTATAGAATATATGAGGAATATCATATAAATCTAAGTGAGTGCTCGATGTATGGCTATTGTTACATATCTTTTTCCTTCCAGGTTTATATATAACAAACCTCACATACAGAGCGTATATAGCGTAATTGGAAGGAAACTCAAACTTGCTTAAATTGTCATTATAAATTTATTTCGCCGGAGAATATTATTATACTCTCCGTCTCATCAGATGACTTTTACATGTTAGACTTGAAGTTGCAGAACAGCAAATAAATTTATAATAACACTTCAACCAGGTTTGAGTTTCCTTCTAATTGCACTATATATATATGTGTGTGTGTGTGTGTGTGTGTGTGTGTTCGTGCGTGTGTCGGTGTATGTATGTATGTGTGGGTCTTTATTTCGTTTTAAAACAAAGATTTCGCTCAAAAACAAAATAATGTTAATTTAAAAAACATAACAATACTACAATTTTTAAACTGTTTTTTCAATCTAATCTGTCTCGACACCAACACTCTTAGTCTAACGATACTCAAACATTGCAATCTCATTATGGAAGAAAAGGGCATCTTGATCTACCAAAAACGACTTCCCAATAAATATGACCTCATGATTGTTCCCAAAATGGTGACCATGCAGGTGGAATTTGAATTTAGAAAACAGGAAGAAGTCAGATAGAGCTAAGTCAAGCGGGTAAAAGGGATGGAATAGCTATTCAAAGCTACCGTTGTCTACTTCAGCAACTTAAACCTGAGCAGTGTGAACGGGCGCATTATCCTGTAACAAGAGCACACCCACCTTCTGCATTTTGACTTAATTGCTTTCTTCTGTTGACTTAATTCTGAAGCATAGTAAAGTTCAGTAATCATTTTTCAGAGAGTCCATTAATCAAATGCTGGCTTCTATTCTATTCCTTGCAATAACAGTAAAATAAAATATATTGGCGAGAATGCTAGAAACTTTATTTAAAAAAATCTATATGAGCACACACGAGCAATATTGAACAAGTCCTGGCGGCAAAACCCCACAAGGCACCAACTATACGGCCACCTGCCTCCCATCACGAAAACTATCCAAGTTAGACGAACAAGACATACAGGACACTGCCGGAGAAGCAAGGACAGGCTCATAAGTGATGTACTCCTATGGACCCCCACATGTGGCCGAGCAAAAGCCGGATGACCAGCTCGAACATATATACGGCAGCTATGTGAGGATACGGGATGTAGCTCTGAAGACCTGCCGGAGGCGATGAACGATAGGGAGAAGTGGCGAGAGAGGGTTTGGGATATCCGTACTAGCGGCACGACATGATGATGATGATGATGGCATATCTAAAACTAACGATAAGTTCAATTTCTATGCAGCTACAATGTTAGCTCATATCCTTAATAAAAGATTAAAACTAATTTTTGAAGCCAGTTAATACCCATTGTGGTTTTTTCATCCCCTTTTTTTTTTCTATCCCCTTTCTTAGGCAAGTAAGTAAGTAAAGTTATCTCCCTTTAGTCGAGGGCGACCAGAAGGTTCCCTTTTCAATAGCTACTACACCGAGGTGTAGGAGAGGGGACTACTCCTTTCCCTGGATTGCTCCACTTTACCCTTGATATACACCTTATATTGATGAGTGTTTAGCAAGGAGGTATCAAAAAGTCTTTCGTATGATACGACCTGGGATTGAACACAGGTCTCCCGGACCATTGGCGAGTTCTAAATTGCTACAACATCTAATTTTAAGTAATTTCAATCTTCACATATTTATACCTTCCTTGAGCCCCATCTTTTAAATTTAAATTTATCCTCATGAACAATATGTTCATATTCATTTCCTCCATATTTAAAATTTTTTATGATATATTCCAACTATCATTGTTTTTTATCATCTTCCGTTATATCCCTTAGAAACCCTACAAATTTCAAACAACAGTCCACGTGACTATAACGTAATAATATTTTAAAAAATAAGAACGCTGAATATGCTGTTATGAATCTTTTTTTTTAATACAAATTTTCTTTTCTCTTGTTATTTCATCAAAATTCCATTGCTATTTTTACAACATTTTTCGTGAATTTCAAGTCCTGAAGAAGGTTATTACGACCGAATCGTTCAACGTGGACTTTCATAATAAATTCCTCAAATTTTGGATTATTTTGTCTTTAAACTTTTCTTCTTAGATAGATAGATAGATAGATAGATATGAACAGACTTCGATTGACAGATAGATTAACCGATTATTAGATAGATAGATAGATAGATATTAAAGCGAGAGAGAGAGAGAGAGAGAGAGAGAGAGAGAGAGAGAGAGAGAGAGAGAGAATTGGGTACATAATGATGGACCCCCAAATCTAAGGGTCAATAGAAACTGAATGAAATAGGCAAACATATGAACAAATAGATATATAAATGTGAATAGGAATGTCATTACTCGGAGAAAAAGTACAGTTAATAGAGAAAAGTAGACAGCTGAATCGATTGATTATAGACAAATTGACAAGCCTTTGGCACTTCGATACAGCCAGAATATTATGGGCTAATTAAAGAAATTGAAATTTTCATCGTTGATCGATTTTCTGTGAATTTATATTTTCGAATACATTTTACATATTCGTCGTTTTCAATAATTTGTCGCTGATTCTGCTGGAAGTGTAGAAGTCACAGCTTAGCACTACCAAAAATAAAAAAGAAGAAACACAATGACAATAAATTGTGATTTTTATTTGATATTAAATACATGATTTCCATCCTCTTTTAAATATAACTGTGGCAATGCTTTTATATCTTTCTTTCTTCGTCTCTCTCTCTCTCTCTCTCTCTCTCTCTCTCTCTCTCTCTCTCTGTCTTCTTTCCCTATAGGTGTGTCTACTAACACACATACATACACACACAAGCAAACACACACACATCTGCATCTTCTTAACCTGTAACTCTGGCATGCCAAACTGAATCTCCCCTGAGGGCCACATGGATCACATATGTGTTTTGATGAGGGCTACACACGACAACTAATTGCCCACATTATAACTAATTGAAGTCATTTTCTAAAATTTAAAGCTAACAAATACGTAGTACTAAAAATTAAAACGGCTCCAAACTGAAAATTTATTTGCTAATATTCAGTCATTTTTTTCTGAGGCTTGACACTTGCTGACAATTTTTGGTATGTCTAGCTAAAATGTCAGTGCAGTTCCGACTCTGATGATCAGTGTTGATCAGTCAGCTTTTTTCTTTGTGAAATTTTAGCTAATTTCTTGAAAGAAAATAACATGGGTAAAAGTAAATATTGCTATAATCTTTGTGGAGAACTTTCTTAAGTTTTTAAACTTTTCATGAAGGTATGAAAAGAAACCAGGTATCCCAACTTCAAGGTACCTTTCTCCGAGTGCAGCATCCGTCTGCATTTCTAATAGTTCGATCTGCTGGCTTTCTTCTACCTTGGCAGCGTCAAAGGTGAATGGCGTTGAAAATTATGCAAATTGATCTTTAAAAAGAGAGGAATCACAAAATATTTCTTGAAGTTCCTTCGAAAACAATTCCAAGAGACTGTCATATTTATCAAAGCTTACTACAGACACAATTGCCCAGTCGGCTGGGGTTGTAGAATACACCGACTGCTTCTCTGCAGAGGGATACCCTCCACCCGCCAACGAGTGTCCTGGTAATGACACTAAACAATCTGATGGTGAGGTTCCAGCAATGCTGGAGCTTTTGGGAATGCGAATTACCCCTTTATTGCCATCGCTCCCAGGTCCACTCGGGCCCGGAGAGGTAGCACCTGATAGAGTCCTATCTATGGGTTAAATAGAACTAAACGGTGGTTGGCGTTTACTGTTTTTATACATTTAAACTGCGTATTTATGCTGAACTGAATTGTTTAAAATAGAACTGTTTGGATATTGAAACTGCGTACTAACGCTAAACTGAATTGCTCAAAATAGAACTGTTTTGACATTTAAACTGTGTACTTATGCTGAACTGAATTATCTGAAAAAACTGTTTGACATTTAAATCTGTGTATTGCCCAGTCGGCTGGGGCTGTAGAATACACTGACTGCACCTCTGTAGATGGGTTAGACCCCCCATGAGTGTCCTGATAATGACACTAAACAGTCTGGTGGTGAGGTTCCAGTAATGCTGGGGCTTTGGGGAATACGGAGCACCCCTTCAATGCCATTGCTTCCAGGTCTACTCTGACCCGGAGTGGTAGCACCTGATCTATGGGTTAAATAGAACTAACGGCATACTTATGCTAAACTGAACTGTTTGATTAAACTGAATAGCTTGAAATATAAATGTTTTTGACAATTAAACCGTACTTACATTTAAACTGCGTGCTTATGCTAAACTGAATTATTTCAAAAAGAACTGTTTTTTGACATTGAAACTATATTTACACTAAACTGAATTGTTTAACATAGAACTGTTTTGACAATAATTTGTGTAAAAAAAATCTGTAAATTGAATTAGCTGAATTAGAACTGCTTGACAAAACTGAATTGCTAGAAATAGAAATATTTTTCACAATTAAAGTGTACTTACATTTAAATTGCGTACTTATGCTAAACTGAATTGTTTGAAATTGAACTGTTTTTGACATTGAAACTGTACTTACACTAAACTGAATTGTTATATATAACTGCTTGAATAGTTTGAAATAGAAATGTTTTTGTCAATTAAACTTTGTACTCATGCAAAACTGAATTGTTTTAAATTGAACTTATCATTTACTTAAAAATGGATTTGGCGTTAAATAACCTACAAAGGTTGATATGCCATGAAACCCAATAAACCAAACCAATACAGACACAAGATAGGCAGTGTTTTTCAGCTTATTGCTCTGTTGTATCGTGGCTCGTACCACGTGACTTCCGGTATCGCGGGGGTATAAAAGACCAACTTCGGACGTAACACCCACAGGGTGAGTCTTATAATATTTCTTGGATTGTACCACTTTAGTTAATAAATAATTAACTCTTTCTTTCACTGTGTATCTCTTCCTTACTACGATACAACCTGCACATAGGAAAATAAACTAAATTTCCATTTGATAACTATGATATCCATAAGTTTAGTTTTGTAATGAAACATTTGATTTCATTAAAAAACTGAAGGATGAGTTGGTTTTTACTTTGCTCAATTAACTGATCTTAATTTAAAATTACAGTCCTATTCACAAAAAAGCCATATCTTGCAGCAAACTTTCATCTTTTATTTCATCCGTATTTTGACTTTTTGTTGTATCGTCGTAAGGAAAAGATACACAGTGAAATAGAGTTAATCATTTATTAACTCAAGTGGTACAGTTCGACTTGTATTATAAGTCTCGCGTTGTTGGTGTTACGTCCGAAGTTGGTCTACGACTGACCGACGTCCTTTCAGTGCTTCTTTTATATTTCCGCGATACCGGAAGTCACGTAGTACGAGCCACTATACAACACTTTGAATCTCCAAAAACATTTATTTCTTGCCTCAACAAATTGAATCGTTTCAGCACTTTGTGACATGTCAAACAGCAGAATTTTGAGTAGAATGGAACAGCGATGAACTTGCTACCCATATCTTCCAACAACTGGCTTAACAAACGCTGGTTAAGAGCACGGCCTCTAATATCGTTCGCTGTCTTTATAAAACGATCCAATTCTAAAATCTTTGCCGACAAATTTTGCCGAGGAATAGTACAGTGAAAATTTGCAAGTGATGAATCGTAATGCGGTTTTTTTATTGTTCGTAACTTGGCAGAAACACCATTATGTCTACCAACTAAAGGGTGTCTCAATACGTGGGACACATGTGACTGCTAATAACTCTAATGATAATAATGTTGTGTTCTTTTTTGTTTGGGATTTGAAAACAGTATGCTATGATAACAATTAATCTTCGATCACAATATCTTGAACAAGAGAGAAAAATATTTTGCGTCACAACTTATTTGGAGACAAAATCATTCAAAACTGTGCAAGCAAAATTTTCAAATTTCAAGCCACATGATCAGTAAACAACCTTAAATCGAAGGCAGAAAATGCCAAATTTGGCTGGAAGTTGACTGCAAGATGTCCTGACAATGGGGATGCAGTGAGAGATTCTGTCGGAGGGAGTCTGAAAAAATCCTTCCGGAGGCGTTCCCAAGAACTTGGTCTTTCACGTGCATCGTTGCAAAGAATCTTAATGAAGGATCTTTAGTTGTACCCATAGAGAATCCAGATCAAACATGAACTCACAGCAGCAGACATGGAAAAACATCTCAGAAATAAATCATTATCTTATTAATGGGTTGCACCTATTTTAAGACACCCTTTTTATTTACAGCACCATCAGTAAATAAACATGAAAGTTGACTTAAATCCAAACCATAGACTAATAGACCCTTTTCGACTCTCTCAAAGATGTCCCAGCTTGTTGTAGTGACATACACGCGGACAAGTTCAATCAGTTTTTCAAAAATATTAAATTCACAATCACAGAATTTGATGAAGACAGCAAGCTGTGAGATTCTAGTGATGCCAAAGGAAAATGTTCAAATTAGAACTAGGAACATTTAAAAGTGGCTTCTACATTATGAAATGGCTTGGAGTATCGAATGTCATGAATGTCATGTAGATGTAAAAAAAGAACAAAAAACTTATAATTTATTTCCTTAGATACTGTAATTCATAAATTAGAAAAATTGCAATTTTAGCCATTAAATAAAAAAAAGTGTATCCTTTTTACAACACGCTGATGAGATTGTTAAGGGTTGCATGTTTGAGATGCTTGCTGTAATCTGTTAAATCGTTGGAGTGGCATGAGGAGAGTTACTTGACAGTGCCCATCTCCTCTCCAAGTTAAATGTAACAGCTCATACTGGCTTACTTGCAGCAAACTAATACAGCTGGTTTTAATTCACAGTTTTCCTTTTCCTAGACTGGTTGCTATACTAATACTAAAGAGAATTAAGGGAGAGATGGATTCATGACTTTTCCATGAGTTTTAGCACGAAGTGAAACGCAGAGACTTGTTTAGGATTTGAACTCGGCTCACTAATTCCATTGCCCATGACGATTAATATTACGCTAAAAATGGCTGTCTTTATACGTGTGAGTAAATGGGTATTTTATTCAGATCCTAAATTTTAGTTGCTTTGGATTTCGTTCTTGAGTCAGATTCGACTTCAGCCCAAATCGGCAATCAGATTCTTTTTTTTTATACGATTCCTATTTGACCCATCTGTTTTTCATTTGTTTTCTTGTATATTTTCTATTTTCAGAAGTATTGTTGTGAGTTTTCTATCCTGACGCTTTTATGCCTTTCATAGTCTACCAGTATATTTTCCTTTTCTAACTACCACAGTTCTTATATACGAGGATCATTAAATAAGTTTCCAGACTTTTTTGTATGGGCACCTTTATTGATACTACACATGTGAAACTCTAGTCCCCTTCAAAATAATCTTCTCCGGCTGCAATGCACTTGTTCTACCGTTCCAACAGCTTCTGGAAGGACCCATGGAAGTTCTCTTGCGTGAGCGTGTCAATCACCTTCGTCACAGCCTCTTTCATCTCCTCAATTGTCTCATAACGACAGCCTCTGAGCTTAAGGAATAACCAAAAGTTACAGGGAGCAAGATCTGGACCATAGGGAGGATGATGAACTCTCTTGATGACCATCTTGGTCAAATAGTCTGTGACAAGGATGGAGTTGTGGACTGGTGAATTGTCCTGGTGGAAATGCCACTGAGCCGATTTGAAGAGTGCTGGCCTCTTCCCTAGAAATCTCTTCCTGAGCCCCCTTAAAACCTCAACATAGTAACCCTAACCCTAACCCTTTGGCCAATCACCTCTGGTGTTCTGACTTCTTTACTCCTCCCACACCTCTCATCATCCCTCACAGACTCCCTACCTTCCTTGAATCTCTCATGCCACTCAAAAACTGATGCTCGATTCATGCAAGATGGTCGAAAAGCAATCTGAAGCATTCAATACGTTTCTATTTCGGCATTTTTCCAAGTTTAAAACACAATTTTATTGCATATCGTTCTTCCTCACGTCCAGATTGCATTTTTGAACTTCATCAGCAGTGACAATCAGGCTTTAGTAGGGTGTATTCCAATTGCTACTGTAGCTGTTCATTTGAACCTGAAATCATAAAAATTGATCAGTCATCTCATAACAATAGCAATAACATACTAAATTTTCAATTTTAAATGCCCGTACAAAAAAAGTCTGGAAATTTATTGAATGCACCACATATGTGCACTAAATTTTAGATACAGATGACTGGAAAAAAACTAATGTCTTTCGCCTAACTCCACAGTGGATTGCCAAGAAAAATGAATTTTACGATCCTTTTCATTTAACAAATCATAATAGAAAAATAGTCGAAAGGCTGCATCCCCCACCTCCACAAGAAAAGCGACCTCGGAAACACTAAGAACTCCAGAAGCATAACTCTTACTGCCGTAGCAGCCAAGGTTTATAATGTCCTGCTTCTCAATCGTATCCGATTAGAAGTTGAGAAATTTCTTTGGTAAAATCAGAACAGCTTTCAGAGAAATCGATCCATGATTTCTCAGAATCTGACCATTTATTGAATCATCTAAGGAGTACGTGCAAAAATCTTGAGGCAAAATACAAAGAGGAAAGATGGTGCAAATACTTCAAGCATATTGCTTACCCCAAAAGAATATGTTATCGCTATAATCATGCTATACTAAAATATAAAAGCAATCGTTCGTTCTCTGGATAGTGACACTGTTTTCTTTGAAATTGTCGCTAGTGTCTTGCCAAGCTCGGGGAGTAAAGGGTATCGTTGTAGTAAAATGAACAAGACTATTGGCATTTGAAGAGAGTTCAAATCCTGGACGAGACTGTCTGCTTTTTTACATAGCTCTTATATTCTTTGGAAAGGTATTAACTCAAATATTCTCCCTCTAGCAATGGGCGAATAGTAGGGCAGACTAGTTCTTTAATCTTAGTATAGCAACCGGTCTAGGAGAAGGAAAACTCTGAATTTAAAACTGTTAACCTCTGCTTCAAAATTGATCTTGTGTTGCACACTGCTAGTGCCGAGGGTTTTTAAAACACATGCACACACACACACACACACACACATATATATATATATATATATATATATATATATATATATATATATATATCCTGGAGACCTGGGTTCAATCCCAGGTCGAGTCATACCAAAGACTCAAAAAATGGTACTTGATGCTACCTTCCTTAACACTCAGCATTATAAGGTAAGGATCAAGGGTAAAGTGGAGCAATCCAGGGAAATGAGTAGCGTCCTTCCCTACATCTTGGTGTTGTAGCTATCGAAAAGGGAGCCTTCGGGTCACCCTCGACTACGGTCGCCAACTTTACTTATATATAATCCAATTTCTTTTTTTAAGTAATTTACACATTTTGTGTTTTTATATGTAGATATACGCACATAAATATCTTGGTGGTGTAATGGTTAGCAGGCTAGACTAATAAACCTTCACGAGTGAGTTTTATTCTCATTAAGTGCTCCATTCATACTGCCTTGTGTCACATCCGCGGAAAATACGCTTCGTAAATTACTACACACACAAAGATATATCTATATATTATTTTATATATTGAATTTTTTGGCAGAAATTGATGTCAAAACTAGAGGACCCATGAACTAATCTAGCGTACACACAAAGTTAACGGCGTCTACTCTGATAGATGCACCATTCATATGGCCTTGTGCCATATCTAAGGAAAAGGATTTGTAAATTACTACTCTGCGCCTAATGTAGATACATATGCTCTATTGCCTTTTGAGTAATTTCTAAAATATGCCGAACTGCATTGTATATATATATATATATATATAGTTCAAGAGACCGGGTTTCAATCTCGAGTCATATCAAAGACTAAAAAAATGTGGGTAGAGTGTTCGCCAATGATCCGGGAGACCGGGGTTCAATCCCAGGTCGAGTTATACCAAATATTTAAAAAATGGTACTCGATACCACCTTGCTTAGCACTCAGCATTGTAAGGTATGTATCAAAGTTCAAGTGGAGCCATCTAGGGGAAGGAGTAGCACCCTCCCTTACACCTCGGTGTAGTAGCTATCGAAAAGGGAGCCTTCTGGTCGCCCGCAACAACAGTCGCCAACTTTACTCTTAGAGCAATCCGGGGAAAGGTGTAACGCCTTACCCAACACCACGGTGTTAAGGGAACCCTCGTCATATTTTTAAGACAATCGGAGTATGATTGTTTTTATTTTACAAATTGATACATCTTGATACAGGAATTGGATGTCATTGGTTAACCAGACAGGAAAAACCAATTATCTGGTTTTTATAATAACAAAACTTTTTTAAAAAATGATGAAATTTCTGTTATGGAGATAGGGTGGCTGGAATTTGGTGGGTTTTTCTAAATTTTCATTAAGAATTTCTCATAATTTCTTTGTCTGAAAATGAAGATCTAACAGTTTAAAAAACATAAGATCTGCTGAAATAAATATTATTACGAAAAATATGAGTTATTTTTAAACCTTTTTCTTATATATATATATATATATATATATATATATATATATATATATATATCAGTGTCGACTCTAGCCTATTTTTGCTACTCGTGACCTCCCCACCCCACCCTCTGTCAATTTCTGTTCCCAACCTGTGATCCCTGGACCCAAAGTAAGTCATCATAGTTGCTATTGCGTTATTCTCCATTGTATAGCACAGATTGACTAACGTACCTTGCATGGTGGTTTTTTTGTAAACAATCAAGATACTATATAATTTGTAGACTTATTAATACAGTAGATAAGATAATTTTTTTCCTTTCAAAAGTATAGAAGAAAAGAGAAGATGTTCATTACTATGACGAGAAAAATATGTTTATTAGAATAAAGAAACTGATGACAATATACACAGACACAGCTAGTAATTTCAATTTCGCTTAAAATAAAGATTATTTGTTGAAAATGTATTCAAATAAACAAATTTTAGTTACAGAATGTAATATATGCAACATTCATTAAAGAAATAGAGATCTGTTCGTGAAAAAACGAATTAAAACACGCCGTTTAACCAACATTTACCATAGCGATGATGATGACGTCGGCGATGGCTATAATCTGCTATCCCCCCTCTCTCTCTCTATCTCTCTCTCTCTCTCTCTCTCTCTCTCGGTCTCTCTCCCTCCTCCCAAGACAGGCGTCAGCAGTCACATTGTGCTAATTTTTTTGAGCACGGTATTTTGACTTGCTTTTGCCATTGGCTACAGCCAAAAGCGAGATTTCTCTAACATTACTGTTATCATAAGGGTCTTGTGCTTGGCACGGATTACGCGTGTTCAACATTATAGTCGATTTTATGGGATGTTCAATGGATCTGACGGTGGCCAGACAAAGACCAAAAAAAAAAAAAAAAAATAAACATCGTTGTATTTAATCCCAGATATATTTATGAACTTTTGGCTACTTAGTTATCGAAACTTGAATAGATACGTAATCTAATTGAGATCAGACTAAGTATGTTTGCTTGAAATTAATGGATGATTTTTAATCCATTTTGAATAACATTGACCGAGTTATTGGTCGTGCCGGGCACGAGTAGCACTAGTCCCATCTCCGCCCCTGATATATACATATATATATATATATATATATATATATATATATATATATATATATATATATATATTATCCAACGCTAAATCAGCTGATGGTAGGAACGATTCTATTTTTGGATTTTCTTTCTACCATATCCATGTAATTCAAGATCCAAAATAGAGGTTAATGTAAAATAATTATAAAATAAATTACAGAGCAAATAATTCCATATGAAATAAAAACCTCTTAAAATTACTCATATTTTTTGTAATAATATTTATTTCAACAGACCTTATATTTCAAACAATCTGCATCTTCAGAAAAAGGAATAATGAGAAATTTCTGATGAAGATTTAGAAATTATTCCTTTATTTATTCCTTCATTTTGGATATTTTACTTGTCTCCTTCTTTGGGTTTAAGGGTTTGTTTGCCTTTACATAAAATAAATGGAAAGGAAAGAGAGTTCAAAAATAGATACATCTTGATACAGGAATTGAATGTCATTTGTCAACCAGACAGGAAAAACAAATCGTCTGGTTTTTACTTAATAAAAAAAATAAAAAAAAAAAAAAGAAATTTGGGTTGGGGAGATAGGGTGGCCGGAACTTAGTGGGTTTTTGTAAATCTTCATTAGAAATTTCAACTAGCAATAACCACGCCTCGGAAAATCCTCATTAGCTATGGTATCGCCTCTAGAAATTTCTCATTATTTCTTTGTCTGAAGATGCAGATTGCTTTATATATATATATATATATATATATATATATATATATATATATATATATAATCGACAGCAGTTCCTTTTATCAGTAAACTCCAGCAATTAATTCAATAAAAGCAATGAATCTTAACCCGATACGCCGGCCCATGTTGACAGATGGCTTGTATACTTCTCCAAGAGTGGTTAAATACTATGTTGAGAGTTTCGTCTATCACAATATTCACACATAGCAGGTGAAGAAGAGGTGTATTCATGACTTTCTCAAGGACTATATATATATATATATATATATATGCGCGCGCACGTGTGTGTGTATGTGTGTTCGTAGTGTAACTGTTATCATCTTAGAAAATGACACAACGATATGAGTTCAAATCTTGGACGAGAGTGTTGGCATTCCACATAGCGCTACTGTCCATGAGGAAAAGCACGAATCCAATTTTTCTCGCTTCAGCTATGGCTATATAGTAGGGTTGACTAATCTTTTTAATCTAGATACGGCAACAGATCAAGGAGAAGAAAAACTGTAACTTCAAACTTGATTAACTTTGTATAAGAATTGACCTTGTGTCGCATCCTGCTCATCTTGAGGTATTGCTATGTATGTGTGTGTGTGTGTCTTTGTTTGTGTGTGTATGTGTGAGTGTGAGGGAGAGAGAAAGAGAGAGAAAGAAAGAGAGTGAGTGAGAGAGAGAGAGTTCATAAAAGTTGAAATTAAAGTTTAAAAAAAAGAAATAATGTGACACACACACACACACACACATATATATATATATATATATATATATATATATATAGATATATATATAGATAGATAGATATAAATGTGCTTGTGCCTGAGTGTGTGAAAGAGAGAGAAAGACAGAGACAGAGACAGAGAGAGATTAAGATTTCATAAAAGTTAAAATTAAAGCTTTAATAAAAGAAATAATGATGCACACACACACACACACAAACACACACACGCACACACACACACATATATATATATACAGAGAGAGAGAGAGAGAGAGAGAGAGAGAGAGAGAGAGATAAATGCGCGTGTGTTTGTGTGCGTGTGTGTAAGAGAGAAAGAGAGAGAGAGAGAGTGAAATCGAGAGTTCTCAAAAGTTGAAATTAAAGTTTTTATAAAAGAAATAATGAAACACACACACACACATTTATATGTATATATATTTACGTTCAATTTCTTTATTGGTTTACAATTGCTTCGAATATTCTATCGAACCATCAACCCAATCAAAAGACAAGAGTATCAATATAACAGCTTCAAAGTTATCAGACAACTAGGCATCTTAACAACCAGACAAGCAACCACAAAACAAGCAACTATACAAGCTACTAGACAAGAAAACCCACAAGCAATCAGAAAAGCAACAATGCACGCTACAAGACAAGCAACTATCCGCTAAATTAGACAAGCAGCTATCTAAGCCAAAATGCAGGCTAACAGACAAGCAACCATCTCTGCCAGGAAGCAACTGACCATTCAAACAGCGAGACAAGCAACTATGCAAGCAGCAAAAAATGCCACCATGGAACAGACCCAGCAAGACCAAATACCAAGCCATCCAAGCAACCAGATAAAGAAGCAGGCAAGCAATCCGGTCGAGCTGCCATCCAAGTGACCATCCAAGGAAACACTTAAGCTACCTGATAAGCTAATAAACATCCAACCATTCACGCAACAAGACAAGCAACTATGCAAGCAACTAGTTAAGAAACCATACAAGGTATAAGACAAGCAACCGTTCATGCAACCTTACAAGCAACTAGGCAAGCAACAATGCAACCATGCAAACCGGGAGACTTGAGATCAATCCCAGGTTGTATCATACCAAAGACTTTAAAAATGGTACTTGATACCTCCTTGCTTAACACTCAGCGATATAAGGTACGTATCAAGGGTAAAGCGGAGCAATCCATGGAAAGGAGTTGCGCACTCCCCTAGACCTCGGTGTATTAGCTATTGAAAAGGGAGTCTTCTGGTCGCCCTCGACTACGATCGCCAACAACAACACAACTAGACAATCAGCCATAAAAGCAACCATTCATAATATCGACCAAGCAATTTTGCTAATTACAGATAAGCAACGAATCACGCAGCAAAACAAGCAACCATCCAAGATACCATCCATGCAGTCACCCAAGCAATCATCAAAGTAACCAAACGTCCAAACAACACGCAACAAGACAAGAAATTATCTACGTTACCAAAGAAGCAACCATGTAAGCTAATAAGAATGCAGTCAGTCAAGCGACCATTCACACAATTATCCATGGTACCAAACAAGCAATTTTGAAAGCCATCTTCAAGCAACTATCCAAGCAATCTGGCGAATTACCATCCAAGCTATAAAACAACCATTCACGCAACAGAACCAACCATGGAAGCTACCAGAGAAGCAACCAGACGCACGACCAAACATCCAACCATCCATGCAACCAAACAACCATCAAAGCAATCCTGCAAGCTACTTGACAAGCGACTATGAAGCAACCATGGACACTATCAGACGTTCGACCATTCAATCAGTGAAGCATTGGCATTCTCTCCAGAAAAGCAAGAACAAGTTAATTATCATTAGTAATTCCACTAACGGTATAATCAGATGAATTATGAGGAAGATGATTTTAAACTACTAGAGAAGCGAACCGTTGGTACAATATCAATGAGTCTTCATAATGATGAAAGCCACGGGCTAGGTATTTGAAGTCTGTGAAGAATTATCAAGAATGGGGACTTGAAACAAAAGATAGAAGAAAGAGAATGAGTTAGAAGACAGAAATATAGAAATATGCTGAACATATGCACATGCACACACATAGACTTTTAAAAATGGTTGAAATGGAGAGATGATGATAGAAGAAGACTAATAGATTAGGAGGGAAGATAAAGTGATGAAAAGAAAAGTGAAGGTGGATAGAAGAGGAAAAAGAAAAGAAAAGTGAGTAAATAAAAGATGCCGATAGTGCAAAGAAATAAAGAATAGGAGAGAGATAGAGACAGAATGATAAATATACATAGAAAGAAACAGAAAACGGATGAGAGAGAGAGAGAGAGAGAGAGAGAGAGAGAGAAGGGGGGGATTTGAGGAAAAAAGGACGAATGAATGAAAGAAAAAAATGTGTATATATGGAAAGAAATTAGAAAGTAGAATAGGAAAGAGAAAAAAGAAAGAAAACTAGTTAGAATAAACACGTAAAAGAAAGAAAGAAAGAAAGAAAGAAAGAAAGAAAGAAAGAAAGAAAGAAAGGGAAGGACATAAAAAGGAAGGCAAACGATAGAACGAGAAGATTTGAATAAAAATGAACAAAATGCAGAAGAAAAGAAAAATATAAAAACCAAAAAAAAAAAAGAAACCATTAAACAAAGAAAAAAGCGATGAAAACTAAAAAAGAAAAAGAAAAATAATTAAACCTGATTTAGAAAGAAAGAAAGAAAAAGTGGAAGTAAAATGCGAGAGGTAGGCAAAAGAAAGAAAGAAAGAAAGAAACAATGACGCACAGGGACAAGAAAGACATTATCGATGTGGGGGGCAAATAAATGAATAAATAAGTAAGTAAAGATTTATCGAAGTGAGAGTAAAATGAGAGAGATTGACAAAAGAAAGAAAGAAAGAAAGAAAGAAAGAAAGAACTTATGCATAGGGATAAGAAAAATGGGAGAGAGAGAGAGGGGGGATATTAAAAGAAAGAAAGAAAGAAAGAAAGAAAGAAAGGATCTCATATAAGAATGAAAGAAAGATGAAGACCAAGAGGAAAGAAAGAAAGAAATAAAGAAAGAATAATGCATAGGGATAAGAAAAATGAGATAGAGAGAAAAGAGGGAGAGAGAGAGAGAGGGGGAGAGAGAGAGAGCGAGACAAAAACGAAAGAAAGAAAGAAAGAAAGAAGATAATTGAAAAACGAGAAAGATCAGCTGATGGAAAAGAGAACGAAGCATCGAGTGAAGAGATCGAAGAAGTAATAAAGGCGAAGTAGATCTACCAATGACTTTATCACAACGACTATCAACTCCAGCAGCAGCAGCAGCAGCAGCAGCACACCGATCATTCGAACCATTCGTTGTCAGGGCGACAGAATCCAGCGAAGCAGATGGTTGAACGCTACCATATACAACCTTAGTCCGTCAAACGACTATTTACTTGCATCAATCACTACACAAAAGAAAGCATCTCTGGCGAGGACGCCAAAAGAAATAATAATGACGTTAATGATATAAAGGCTTCAGTCCTACCGATAATAATTGGTGCACCTGGAATCATGCCAAAGCAGTGAGATTTGATGAATAAGAGATTCAGAGAACGAACACTGATCAGACCACGACGCTGCTTGGGGACTGCGAATATACTGAAAAAGGTGCTGGCGAATTGAGAAAACTTTCTGTCTCTTGATCTCCGATAAAAACTCCAATGAAAGTATTGAGGTGAAAACTCCGGAAGATAATAATAATAATAATAATTGCTAGAGAATTGAAAAAAAACTATGGAACATGAAGGTGACAATTATACCGATTGTGATTGGTGCTTTTGGTACAGTAACTAAAGGATTATTAAAGGGACTGCAGGACTTGGAAGTTGACGGACGAGCGGAGACCATCCAAACGACAGCATTATTAAGAACAGCAAGAATACTGATGAGGGTCCTGGAGACTTGAGGAGACTTGTTGTCACTCAAACTCCAGTGAAGGACCATCAACGCTGATGTGAAAAACTCTAAAGGAGTAAATAATAATAATAATGAAACAACCCCGTCAGAACTTTGTCAAAGCAAAAAAAGATAAGACGCAATAAAATAGCAGATATTGGTTATGTGGTGATAACAATAAAACGATCAATCACATAATAAGCGAATGCAATAAATCAGTGCAAAGAGAGTATAAGACTTGACACGAATGGATGGAGAAGGTGATCTACTGGGAATCGTGCAAGAAGTTTAAATTTGACCACACGAACAAATGGTATTTGTACAACCCGGAATTCAACCTTGAAAATGAGACGCACAGAATTCTCTGTGATTTTGAGATACAAACGGATCACCTAATATCGGCCAGACGATCAGACCTAGTGATAAAGTAAAAAGTAAAGCTGGTGACCATAGTCGAGGGTGACCTGAAGGCTCCCTTTTCAATAGCTACTACACCGAGGTGTAGGGGAAGGTGCTATTCCTTTCCTTGGATGGCTGTACTTTACCCTTGATCCTTATCTTAATGCTGAGGCAAGGCAGTATCAAGTACCATTTTTGAGTCTTTGGTATGACTCGACCTAGGGTTGAACCCCGGTCTCCCGGAGCAATGGCGAACACTCTACTCATTAGCCAGTGACCCAGTATCGGACCTAGTGATAGTCAAAAAAGAAATGTAAGTGAACCTGCCGAATTGTGGGCTTATCCATTCCGGCTGACCGCGGTGTAAAACTGAAAGAAAGCGAAAAGAGATATGAGTACGTAGACCTTGCTAGAGAACTACAAAAATCTATGGAACAGGAATGTGACGGTTATATCAATTGTAATTGGTACACACGGTACAATCACCAAATGATTGGTAAAGGAACTAGAAGACTTGGAAATAAGAGGAGAAGTGGAGACCATCCAGACGACAGCATCATTAAGATCGGCCTGAATCCTGAGAAGAGTCCTGGAGACTTGAGAAGACTTGCTGTTACTCAAACTCCTGTGAGCAACCACCAGCTAACGCTCTGTGTGTGTGTGGGGGGGAATTTTCAAAAGAGTAAAATTATGCAAATTATTTATATCAAAGCAAAAATTGAAAATACGTCGGAGAATAGCAAAAATAGTGATAGGGTGGAAAAGCTAATTCACTGTGAATTATGCAAAAAATCAAAATTTTACCATATATCAATTGTATATGCACAAACCAGATACTGTCCTTCGAAATAAGGCACATAAAATTTTCTAGAATTTTGAGATAAGAATAAATCACCCGATTCTGACAAGAAGTCTAGACCAAGTGATCATAACAAAAAAAAAAAAAAAAAAAAAAAAAAAAGAAAGAGTCTACGACTAGTGTACTTTGCCGTCTCGGTGGGCTACTGAGTGAATATCTAAGAAAAGCAAATAAAGAGACAAGTAATAAGACCTTGCCAGAGAGTTAAAAACAAAACAAAACAAACTATGGAACATTACAATGACGGTTAAATATTTTGAGCCCAAATATATCCACAATTCGTAGCGGATACATCAATAGAATTGACATTCTATTACCTAATAATACCGTAGACCTCTAGTAAATTTCTTATAAAACATTTCACAAATACTATGATATTATTATTCCTTGGGGAACATTGCACAATCAAAACGGAAATTATTCGGTGTTATTTATCACCAATCTCTGCAGTACCGAAACTGTTACTAATAATAAAATTTTCAAAATGATAATACTGTGTCGCCCTTACACCACCAATTTTTTTTATGAAATGTTTCGCCTAAGTCGAAGACAGCATGATTTTATTACATCGAGATTATACAATCAAAATGGATATTATTAGGTATTATTTATTACCAAGCTCTGCCGTGTTGAAACTCTGACTAAAAATAAAATTGCATTTCTGAAACGTTCTCATTTTTGGACAACTACAAGTTCATATTTTCATAAAGCATCATTATTGATAATATAATTTATGCTTATATAAATATGAAAGCAATGGTTCGCTCATCTGCATCAGATGAGCGAACAACACAGATTCTTTGAGATCATCACTGTTGTCTTTCAAGGAGAAACATTAGCTCCATATTTGTTTATTATCTGCTAAGACTTCAAACTGAGAACTTCGATTGATCAAAAAAAGAAAAAAAAAGAAAATGGCTTCACGCTAAAAAATGAATAAATAAATAGATAAATAAATAAAAGAAGCAGACGATATCATACAGAAACTGTAACAGAGGCAGACCCGTGGTGTAATGGTTATCGTCATAGAAAATGGACGCAGCGACACGAGTTCAAATCCTGGATGAGACTGATTGCATTTCACATAGCTCTAATACCCTTGGGAAAGGTATGAATCCAATGATTCTCCCTCCAGCTATGGGTAAATAGTAGGACAGAGTGAGTTCTTCAGCCTTGGTAAGGCAACTAGTCTAGGAGAAGGAAAACTCTGAATTCAAACCTGTTAAACTCCGCGTAAAAATTGACCTTGTGTCATATCCTACCCGAGCGGAGGGGTTGGGAAATATGGTAACAGAGGCAGACGATGCAGATGATCTAGCAAATACGCCTGCTCAAGCCGAATCCCTACATCTAAGATTAGAGCAAGTACCGGGAAGAATTAGCTGCCACGTGAACGCAAATAAAACTGTTCATGTGTTTTAAACCAGAAGAAGCCATACTCAAATGGCAGGCCTCTAAAAATCAGTTGACGAATTTCGTCATCAATATCTCATTGACTGAAAGGGATGCTAATATACGCTTATCGAAGGCATGAACTGCTATCGCCCGGGCATTGATCATATGGAAGTCTACTTCATCCGATAAAATAAAATGGAATTTTTTCCAAGATGTTGTATCAGTACTACTGTACAAATGCACAACATGGACGCTGGTAAAACGCATTGAGAAAAGGGTCGATGGGAACTGCACAAGAGTGCTACGAGTAATATTGAACATATCCTGGAGGCAACACCCCACTAAACAACAGCTGTACGGCCACTTACCTCCCATCTTAAAACATCAAAGTAAAACAAATATAACAAGCGGGACACTGCTGCAGAAACAAGGGCGAACTCACAAGTGACGTTCTTCAGTGGGCTTCGACACATAGACGCGCTAGTGTTTGCTAACCAGTCAAAACTTATTTATATCAGCTCTGTGCGGACACTAGATGTCGTTAGGAAGACCTGTAGAGAAAGATGGACGTTAAGGACGGATGGAGAAAGAGAGTCGGAGAAATCTGCGCTGTCAGCGCGATATGATAATAATAATGGTTTATTCATATAATGGTATCGTAAAATCCAAGGTCAAGTCATACCAAAGACTCAAAAAAATGGCACTTGATGCCGTCTTGCTTAACACTCAGCATTATAAGATAACTATCAAGGGTAAAGTGGAGCAATCCAGGGAATGGAGTAGCGCCCTACTCTACACCTCGGTGCGGTAGCTATTGAAAAGGGAGCCTTCGGGTCACCCTCGACTAAGGTCGCCAACTTGACTTTCCAGGGAATGGTGTAGCGCCTTCCCCCTACTCCTCGCTGGGGTATCTATTAAAAAGGGAGCCTTCGGGTCACCCTCGACTAAGTTTATCATAGAGGAAAATGGACTCAGTGACTTGAGTTCAAACCTGGATGTGGGTGTTTGCTAACGCTCTTCGGAAAGGCATGGTTTTGCTTTACCCTTATAACTGGGGGTAAATAATAGGGTAGATTAAATTCTTTAGTCTTGATTAGGCCACTAGTTTGGGGAAAGAAAAACACGAAATTCAAACCAGCTTATAAACTGACCTTGTGTCACATCCGGCTGGTGGTGAAGGGCCGGGTTAAATATATTGTGCATATTCGTATTTGTGGTTACAGGTTTCTTATGGCGTAGAGTTTGGTAATAAACAAAATCTAAAAGTATCCGTTACTGTTGTATGATGTTCCATTAGATATAATCAAATCCTGATTTTTCTTTTAAAAATCTTTGGGTATACTAACACACACACACACACACACACACACACACACACACACACACACACACACATATATATATATATATATATATATATATATATATATATCAGAAAAAGCTTTAAAAATCACATATTTTTTGTGATTATATTTATTCAGCAGATCCTTCATTTTTTAAAATATTATATCAGTTCACACACACACACACACACACACACACACACACACACACACATATATATATATATATATATATATATATATATATATATATGTGTGTGTGTGTGTGTGTGTGTGTGTGTTGACAGAAAAAAACCTTAGCAGTTGGTCGGAGTAAAAGTGAATCTGCTAAATATGAAAAAGTGAAATCCAATTGAACTAAAAAAAAATCCCCTTGTCAAAAATACGAGTTGTCTGAAAAGGTACATGATAAAAGAAAATCTTATTGAATAAAATTCTTGAATTCCAATTTTTTTTCGTAAACGAGAAAATGTAGATGTCCATTCTTGCTGACGTATTTCCATTTTTCTTTTCGTATAAAACAGTCGTTGGCAGTTTTGTCGAAAAAGGAAAGCGCTGATATAGAAAATAATAGGAAAAGAAAAACATTTTCTCTTTCTCACCTCTCTCTCTCTCTCTCTCTCTCTCTCACTCACTCACTCGCATGCGCACACACATTTATGAGAGAGAGAGAGAGAAAGAGAGAGAGAGAGTGTGTGAGAGAGAGAGAGTGAATGTTTTTCATTTTCTTTTGGAAAAGTAAAGCATTTTCCCCCGCTTTCTCTCTCTTTATGAGGTTTTATTATATATATTATATATAATTGAGTGATTTTTTATTTATTTTTAAGTATTATATATTATTTTACCCATCCATGCATTGGCAGAAATTCATATACAAACTTGCACTTGAACACACACACACATATATATATATATACATCGGAATAAATATTACAGACAATCTTTGTCTACAAATCGCCGTATAGTAGTTTTGATATACGGCTGGAATAGGGTAACAAACCTTCCGTATTGAACTGGTTCCCAAGTATTTTCGGAGCCCTCTTGGGCCATCATCAGGGAGTCTGTATACTGCAAAAGAACAATACTGCATTTTATTTATACTGATATGTTTTTTAATTCTTTATATGACATTCTTTATAAGACATTTAAGTACATTGGCACTGGTTTCAAAATTAATTTTGCGGAGGTCGGCAAATAAGGAGGGCTTCGAGAATTTGTAGTGTTTATTGTTCCAATATTGTTGTTATATATATATATATATATATATATATATATATATATATATATATATATATATATATATGTGTGTGTGTGTGTGTGTGTGTGTCTTGTGATACATCCATAGAATGCATACAGGATGGTCATCAGTGATGCACTACTCTCATCGCCAATTTTGGGTTCTTGTACATCAAATTAGCTCAAGTAACCACCCCGACCAGCATCCGGAACTCCTGGTCGCCACCCTGTAAGCTACGTGTTTCTCGTGTGAACGAAAAAACTCAAAAAAAAACCCCAAATCCTGAGCGTTTATATGGTAAAATCCCAGCCAGTATCAGCCAATAAGAAATCTCAACTGCCATATTCTTTGTATAAATTACAAATTTAGATTCTTCCGGTTTCTTTCTTTTCACACAGCCTCTCCTCTCGGTATGTACTCCTTCATTTTGTGAGAGAGAAAAAATTGCTTCTATTCTTCCATTCTCTACAATTTACAATAGATTTTTTATTTCCTATTTTCAACTAAAATCACTTTTCTTCCTAAAGATATACTACTTATATAAACACCGTCCTCTCACACCTATTTAAATATATACACCGTATAATTCGTATTTATTTACACTCCCATATCAACTCATATACCTGCACGCGACTAATCTAACACCCTCCCCGCCTTATCAAAATTTAATAAGATTCGAAAGTTAAGTAAAAAATCTACGCCTAAATTAGTTTTTGCCTAAAAACGTGAGTAAAATTGCTACGTCTTAAAAACACTGTTTCTATCCTACTAATCCCTGCTTTTTACATTATGTTTCTCTTTCCTTATTCCACTAAAATCACTTTTCTTTCCTAAAAACAAACAAAAAAAGTATTATACGTTTATACACACCTGTCCTCTCACATTTATCTACATATATAGACACCAAATAGTCCGTACTTATTAACACTGATATATCAACTCACACACTATACCCTCCTCATATATATATATATATATATATACCAAGTAAATAATGACCGTGAGTGTCCAAAGAAAGAGTGTTCAATGCACAACTATTCAATACAAAATATACCCGCAGAGCAATATATATATATATATATATATATATATATATATATATATATATATATATATATATATATATACCTTAGCTATGGGTGAAATAGTAGAGAAGATAGAGCTCTCTCGTTTTGGCAGGTGTAAGTGAGGGTAAAACTGATTTCAAAATCTGAGAAGTGTTGTTCGAGAGAAACAGTGGCTTCTTCGTACATCATTCCTCTGTTATCAACTTAATAAAAAAACTGTGGGTGGTTCTACACAAACCTTCACCGCTATAAACAAATCACCTGCATAGGTAGTTCAGTGGTTCAAATCTTTTACCGAACCGTTCTGCCTCATGAGTCTAAATCGACGAGAGAGTCCATTATATATATATATATATATATATATATATATATATATATATATTCTGTTTTAGGATTTTCTATCGACATTATCCATCTAATTCAAACTTCAAATGTGATGTACAAAGAGTACAGGTTGTAATTAATTTAGTGACGAGTAGAGGCAATATAGTGTTTGTTTTCCGAAGGTGAATATCTAAATGTTCAATTTACCTGTCGATGTCTTTGTTAGTGTATAGTGTATTTGACATACAGACTAGCAAATGATTTGTTTTTCGTGTTAATGTTGGTTAATTTATTGAGGAGTGAGCCAGACTTATTGATCACCTTCAGATAAAGGTGGTGATGTTGTTGTCATGGATTCTTCTGAATATATATATATATACATATATGATATGGAAGCTTTGACAGTAGATGTAACCTTTAGATATAAATTTACTAACCAACTATTAAATAAACGTAATGAACAAATTTTTAAATGCCGACATAAAAATAGATTTAAACTCATGATCAAGGTTAATAATAACAAAATTGACAGTGATAACGATAAAAGTAACTAAAAGTAAAGTTGGTGACCATAGTCGAGGGTGACCCGAAGGCTCCCTTTTCAATAGCTACTACATCGAGGTGTAGGGGAGGGCGCTACTCCATTTCCTGGATTGCTCCACCTTATATCTGAGCGTTAAGCAAGGCAGCATCAAGTACTATTTTTTGAGCCTTTGGTATGACGCGATCTGGGATTGAACCCCAGTCTTGTGGACCTTTGGTGAACACTCTACTTATTAGGCCAATGATAACGATAATTGGATAAAATTTATAGTATCAATATTATTATAGGTATTGTTAGTGATGTGAAAACATTAACAACAACAGCAGCAACAACAACAAAAATAATAAATATGTTAGTAATAATTGTAATAATATTTATTTTATCAGTAGTGATAAATTACTAATGGTTAATTATTATAATGATATTAATGATTTTAACGGTAATTAGAATGGCTGTATCCAGAATATATATATATATATATATAATTCTGTCTACATATTTTTTGTTGATCTTTTCATATTGCCGTATTGATTTTATAGTATTCGGCGGGAATTGATAGATATATCTTCCATAATTGTTTATTTCCCAAGTACTTTCTGCCCGACTTTGGGTCATCATCAGAGGAGGATGTATTTTAAAAGTAAACGCTACACACGGCAACAACCCTGATGCTCTTCTTTTTACAAGTTGTAGTGTACATACAAAAGTTACATCACTTTTGTAATACATCCTATCTGAAGAGCTTGGTCGCTCTAATGGAGTGACCAGCTGAAATAAATTTATAATTGCCAAATGACAGTTGTTGATAGTTAAGAACTTGTTGATGGCCGAGAAGACATAGAGGTTTAGGGAATTTGTAGGCATGTTTATTTTTAAAAAAGGGGGAAAACGGTCGGTTTCGACTGGTACTTTTCAAGTTGTTACTACCAGTAGATTAAAAGGGGGAATGTAATGGAGAAAAAGAAGAGGAGAGAAAAAAGAAAAAAAAAAGAGGGGGGAGTAGGAGAGATGAGCAGAAGATTAAAAACCGATTACATTCAACCCCAACAAGCAGTCCCTTTTTTTTACAAAGGGAAAGTTGAACAGATCGAACATAAAGGGTCTCCAACACTTTGAGGTGATACAAGGAATGTGACCGACTCAGAATACTGAATCGGTCGACATTGAAATCCATCACGCATTCCCTGTTATTTATCATGTGGTCTGTTATGGAAGACCCGGATGCGTTTACAAGCTGGCCTTTTTTAAGCTCGAAATTCAAAATACGAGCTGGCAAATGCTGCTTGATACGTAAGTCCAACCGGTTAGACATCCTACCTATAACATCAAGTTCATGCAGATAGCATAGAGTTCCTTGACTCTCACGCCATGACAAGTCCTCTAGACTGCATCCAATGTTCGCACAGAACTGATATATGTAAGTTCTTGCTGGTCGGCCAACACTGGAATGTTCATGTCTAAGAAAGAGAAAGTCGATTACGATTTAATCCTTATTGCTTGCAAAGCACAGCAAATTAGTTCGTCTCGCTTATATGGTTTGTGAAATGCGAGGTAACTGCTGGGATGTGATTTCCAGGATTTGTTCAAAATAGCCCGTAGCATTTTTGTCTAGCTTTTTCCCATGCGATTCGTTAAAGTCTAAGTAGTGCTGCTTTATAGTAGTACCTGCTAAAATAAAATGGGATCTTTTTCGAGATGATCGACAACTTGTCAATTGTAGTCTATGTCTTCTCTATGCGTATGTTGATATAATTTTCTGTAGATGAGATATTCATATTTACCAACCCCTCCGCTCGGGCAGGATATGACACAAGGTCAATTTTTAAGCTGAGTTTAACAGGTTTGAATTCAGAGTTTTCCTTCTTCTAGACTAGTTGCCTCACCAAGGCTGAAGAACCCTGTCTGCCCTACTATTTTCCCATAGCTGGAGGGAGAATAATTGGATTCATATCTTTCCCAAGGGTATTAGTGCGATGTGAAATGCAATCATTCTCGTCCAGGATTTGAACTCGTGTCACCGTGTCCATTTCCTACGACGATAACCATTACACCACGGGCACCTCCACTGTAGATGAGATATTGCTGCCAAGGTATCTGAACTGGTCTATCAATTTCAGCTTTCTACTTCTTGTTTAAAATGCACACCTCATTTCTTATTTGCGTTCACGAAAAAGGCCAATAAACTTTGCAAGTGAACTTCTTTCACCTCAAGGAGTGTATGTTCAACAGTATGTATAAGTGTACCTTGATAAGTTTGGAAGTGCAGACGGGTGCACAGGATCACATCAACTTACCAGTCGATGCATGGGATATGACTGAGTTGGTTTAAGTCACTTATGAGCTTTTTCTCTTTTTCAAACATGAATTTTTGCTCTTTCCCTTAGCCAAGACGGAAAGGAAGAGACTGAGAAAGGACAGGCTTTGTTCACTCTCAGTTAAATATTTACCGGAAATTGAGTCAGATAGCATCATGTTCTTTTGCGTTTTATCTGGTGTAAATTATGTAGCCTGTTTGATATAGATATAATTGTGTAGGAGTAAAGAGGAATGCCCCTTGGGCGGACGTTGTAATTCGGGAAATATCGTATACCAAGCATTCATTTCTCCTATGGAACATAAAAAAAAAAGAGAGAGAGTCTATATAAGAATCTCCGCTGGAAATTGGAAACAAAGATATTATAATCATAGGCATTCTTTCTCCAATCCACGACTTAGAAACCAGACTGCCCTATTAAAATATTTTTAGCGCCTTAAAGATCAGGGACAGTCTTCACAAATTAAGTGAAAGATAATCAGGCACTCTTCTAGATGAGAAAATTTGTATTATTAATTTCAGAAATCGAAGACTGGTGTTGAATGAAAGAAATGAGCTCGTGTTTAAATGTACACATAGATGAAAATTCAAATTATCCTGACAGAGAGCCACTGAAACACCGATTCCTATGCGATTGCAAGGACAATGATGCGGATTTATTAGAAATTAGTAACGATCAATTCAGTGGTGGATATCATCAAAGCGGGAGATTTAAAGATAGATGATGATCCGATGAACTTCGGATATTAATCCAAAAATTAAGGCCTTTGACTCTAAAGTAGGTAATTCCCCTTGACCATTTTTAGGGTCAATTAAAAACACCTGATAGCTACAAAATTTTTTTACCTTTATCTTATTTAATTATCTTGTTCCTAATTGAATTAAGAGGAATATATAAGACCACAACAGCTGAGATAGTTAACAGATGTATTAGGAGTAAATGTAAAATATATATGGGGATAGTCATTCGTTCTGTGATCGTAAATTGTTTAGAAGAACCCACCTGTTACGAAACATCCGACAAGTGCGTAAATTAGGATGGGTTGACCTACAGAGAAGCCGCACTCCTATTTCTTAATGCTTCTAACGCCTAATATTTTTACCCCCTCTGCACTCGCCGGTGAATTTTTTTTTTTTTTCACATATCAACTGTAACTCCACATTTGCTGTTCTGCAACTTCGAGTATAGCATGTAAAAAATCATCAGACGAGACAGAGAGTATAGTAATATTCTCTGCCGAAATAGATTTATAATGACAACTTAACTAGGTTTGAGTTTCCATCCGATTACACTATATACGCTCTGAATGTGAATTTTGTTATATCTCTTCGAAGGAATAAGTGATGTTACAATAGCCATACGAGGTATCAGCTGACAAGTTCCGGGGAGTCCGCGTTGCGTAGTGGTTAACGTACAGAACACAAAATCATTATAAATGAGTTCGAACTCCAATTGCGCTATTACGGTTAATTCAGGACTGATATGTTTTGGGAAAGGCGTGAACTCCATTATCTTTAAAGTTATTGGTACCACTATTGTTTTTCTACAAGGATGACTTTGGCGTTAAATAACCCGCGAAATTTGATATGCCATTAACCGAAGAAATCTAACTAAACTACAAAATTCATCGGCTGTCCAAGCTATTCTCATGGAATATGACTAAATGAAACCATAGTCCTCCTTATGGTCCATAAGTTTCTTTCACCAATGTTTCAGTGCTTGGATCTCTTTGCTGAAGAAGTCATCGAAAAGAGATATGAAATTATCGTATGAACTTTTCAATCTACCCTCGTATATATACGCCCTGTCGGCTGGGGTTTTAGAATACGTCGACTGCATCTTTGCAGTCGGGTAAAGCCCCCACCCCAACTAGTGAAGTGAGTATGACATTAAACTGTATCAATCGGTGAGGCTCCAGTTTCCTTCCTAGGTAATCATCATTGTTTCTTTGCTATCACAAGCTGTTATAACTTCAATAATGATTGCCAACGAACGTGCCTCGTTATGGTTAACGATCCAGGTTAGTAGGGTCACTGGGAGAGGGTTGGATTTTCAATGGATTTTCCATACCTCTGGGTTCATGCAAAGCTGGGATAAGCTTAGTTAAGTAAATGGCAACCGAAAGAAAAAAGGTCTACATCATGCTTCATTATCTTTCTCATTCTCTCTTTCTATCTCGCTCCTCCCACGATTTTTCTGTCTCTGGTCTGTCAATCTCTCTCTCCTTTCTCTTTCTCCCCATCCCTATATATATATATATATATATATATATATATTGGAATGGTTTATAATTATCACTAGCTCACTTAGTGAGTTAATGGTGGACCAAATTTTGCAGTATTTGTCGAGAACATTTTCACTGTTATTACTCCCAGGTTCCCTCTAACCTTGAATGGTAGTACCTGTTTAGGTCCTATCTATGGCTTAAATAGAACTGTTCAATCAAAGATTATTATCATTATCATTATTATTAGTTTTTGAAGCTGTACAGCAGTGTGAAAATGTTTTAGATTACTTAGAAATATTTGATTAATAGAATTACTTATGTTAAAATGCAATACTTGAAACCATTTGACTATGTTAAAACCAATAATTGATATTAAATAGAATTATTACTGTTAGACTGGAATACTTGAAACAATTTAAGTTTGCAAACAAATGCGCACTAACAACTCGTTTAAAAATAAAGTTACAACAAACTATTCGCTTAAAAATCATCTATATATAAAGCAGGACTTGGCATTAAATAACCCATAGCGGTTGATAGTGTCATAAAGCACCAACCAACTAACCACCCTCCCAACATATTAAATATACTTTGAACATGAGCTCTCTCTTTCTCTCTCTCTCTCTCTCTCTCTCTCTCACACACACACACATATATATATATATATATGAAGAAAGCAGAAAGACAGAATAATCCAAATAGGTGAATTCAATGTGATGTAAAGCCAACGTTAAACGTTTCGGTTTCAATAACCTTTATTAGGAGTTTGATATCAGGAAGAATTGTTCACTCAGCGACAGATGCTTGTCGAGATAACAGGAACAAATAAAATGTCTACAAAGAAAAAGATTGGTACGTGGAATGACATTTGAAAATGTTGGATTTTTTAAGAGACAAGAAAAATCCTCGCGTCTTTTAAAGAAATACTCAGAGATAGGTAAGTTTTCATATATATAGATCGTCATCCATGTTAGGTGTTATATAAGAATGTTATCTCGACAAGCATCCATCGCTGTGTGAACAATTCTCCTGATACCAAAGTCCTGATGAAGCTTATTGAAACCGAAACGTTTAACGTTGGCTTTACATCACAATAAATTCACCTATTTGAATTATTCCTTCATACTTTCGGATTTAGATCCATATATATATATATATATGTGTGTGTGTGTGTGTGTGTGTGTGTGTGTATGTGTGTGTGTGTGTTAGGAATGTGTATACAGAGTCAATGGGCTTGGTGACTCTCAATTTCGCGCCGATGCGATAATTAGATCAGACTTGAAGATTTTCTTGCAGTGTGTTTTTATCGTAAGCTCTGCTTTCTGATCTCCCCCCGGGTTTATCAAAAGCAAATTCAGAGATTCTATCATTTTCCAATAATTTTTGTGAGACTAAAAAGTAAATAAAAGGCATTAAGGTGTCTCCAAATGAAATCAATAACATTGGGTGAAAATCGTTAAAAAAACCGATCGTGTCCAGTCGTCAAAAATGCTATTGTTTATTCAAATGGAATTTAACAATATCAGACTTTTTTTATTGCCAAACCCCCAATAATCCAACAAAACTGCCAGTGGTATTTAACACAGGCTCATCCGATTCTAACCAATGTACAGTCTGAATATCTGAGAACAGACTGACAAGTATTTTATATGTCGAAAGAAAAGGTTTTATTATCTGCTTCATAAACCCTTTCACAAAGGATCTTTCTTCGTCACCAGTCACAAGTTGATATAACTGCAATAATATTATAGTCTGTGAAATTACCTTGAAAACCATTATTTCAAGAAGAATGCCTCATAGAGGTGTTGTGGTTAAAGTTCCCCACCCCGATTATATAATTTGCTCTACTTACAAATCAGTTGAATATTTTTTGTTATAAAACTATTGGAAGATTGACATATTATCTTATATGTGTGTATATAATATTGCTCATAAAAAGTGACCATGTGTTAGACTATGCAGTTGAAAGATGTGACAGATTAAACACTTTTCAGGAATTTATTTTCTGTAATGCTCACAAATAATTTGTATCAAGTCCCGGGTTAATCAAGCATTAAATCCAGAAAAAGCAAAGTTCTAATTTGAAAAATCCAAAAAGTGAGTCCTACATCGGCAAGATGCCCTTTTCCCTCCAAGCGAAATCACATTAAATGGTCAATATGAGTCAACCTTATTTTTTCTTTAAATAGAAATTAGAAGATTCATTTTTTTCAAAATGCAACGTCGATAATTTTTTTTTTCTGATTGGAAATTGTTTATGGCTTATACCAAACAATCCAACACAAATTACCCGATGAGTTTTGGACAGACACATCCAATTCTAATTAAGAAAGAGTCTAAATGGCTAGGGGCAGATGACAGGTATTTTACAGCGAAAGATGAGTGGGTTTTATCACACGCTTTATAAATCCTTTCTAAGGAAATGATCATTGTTCCTTTGCTGTCACATACTGATATAACTACAATAATGATAGTCAACGAACGTGCATCGTAGAGGTGTTATGGTTAACGATCCAGGTTAGTAGGGTCACTGGGAGAGGGTTGGATTTTCAATGGATTTTCAATACCTCTGGGTTCATGCAAAGCTGGGATAAGCTTAGTTAAGTAAATGGCAACTGAAAGAAAAAAGGTCTACATCATGCTTCGTTATCTTTCTCATTCTCTCTTTCTCTCTCTTTCTAACTCGCTCCTCCCACGATTTTTCTGTCTCTCTGTTTGTCAGTCAATCTCTTTCTCCTTCTCTCTCTCCATATATATATATATATATATATATATATTGTAATGGTTTATAGTTGAAAGAGCACTGTTTTGACATTTAACTGCTTGTAAAAAAACTATACTTATTCTAAACTGAAAGGTTTGAAATTTAGTTCGGCGTTAAATTACACGCAAAGGCTTGATACGCTGTAAAAACCAATCAACCAACCAATCAACCAATCCACGAGTCTTATCACTTTTGTTCATCTCTCTCTCTCTATATATATATATATATATATGTATATATATATTGATGTCCAAAGAAGATGAGTTAGAAATGATTCAATTTGAGAATATATAAGAGGATTCTTATAAATCTCCAGGAGTGCTCAATGTATGATAATTGATATATAAATTTATAAATTCCTTACAGATCGAATTCATATAATTGAAAAAAAACTTTATGATAAATAAACTTGTTATAGCTAAATGAGAGCTCGACGAGTTTTTCCAGTTATATATATATATATATATATAGAGAGAGAGAGAGAGGAAGAGAGACGGAGATAGTTACGAAGCTTAGCTTGTTTTTAGTACAAGACTACAAATATGTGGCAAGGAACGAAAAGCTTATTACTCACTTATAACATCAGCCGCCATACAACGACAAAGTGTCAAATCAGAAAAATCTGCCTGATTTTGCTCTCTCTCTCTCTCTCTCTCTCTGTTTTTACTCTCTCTCTCTCTCTCTGTCCCCCCACATACATACGAGGGGCATACGATAGGTTTCCAGACTCTTTTGGTACAAGCATTTAGAATTGTCGTCGACTCTTGAAAATTCAGTATGTTATTGCTATACATCTTATGAGATGACTGACCATTTTTTATGATTTCATGTTCAAATCAACAGCTACAGCAGCAATTCGAATACACCCTACTAAAATCCAATCTGGACGTGAGTGCAATTTAGAAGAACGATATGCAATAAAATTCTGTTTTAAACTTGGAAAAAATGCCATAGAAACGTATGGAATGCTTCAGACTGCTTTTGGAGCATCTTGCATGAATCGAGCATCAGTTTTTGAGTGGCATAAAAGATGAGAGGTGTGGGAAGAGTAAGGAAGTCAATACGCCAGAGTTGATTGGCCAAAGGGTTAGAGTTAGGGTTATTATGTTGAGGTTTTAAGGGAGTTCAGAAAGAGATTCCGTCGGAAGAGGTCAGCACTCTTTAAATCGGGTCTGTGGCATTTCCACCAGGAAAATCCACCAGTCCACAACTCCATCCTTATCACAGACTATTTAGCCAAAATGGGCATCAAGACAGTTCATCAGCCTCCTTATAGTCCAGAGCTTGCTCCCTGTGACTTTTGGTTATTCCCTAAGCTCAGAGGCCGTCGTTATGAAAGAATTGAAGAGATGAAAGAGGCTGTGACGAAGGTCATTGACACGCTCACACAAGAGGACTTTCATGGGTCCTTCCAGAAGTTGTTTGAACGGTACAAGTGCATTGCATCCGGAGGAGATTACTTCGAAGGGGACTAGAGTTTCATGTGTGTTCTATCAATAAAAGTGCCCATACGAAAAATGTCTTGAAACTTTTTTAATGATCTTCGTATATATATATATATATATATATAGTAGATAAGGACAGTGAATATCCAATGAATGAGTGCTTAATGCATGGCTATTTAATACAAAATATACCTGAAGAGCCAAATATATTTTGTTGACACCGGCGATATATTCCATGTTATATCGCGTTGTGAAGTATTTTACTTAAAAAATTAAGGGCTACGAATTTTTTCTTTTTATTTACGGTTTTTCTCGTTATTAATTTTGTTTATTTCAAATTAGTAACTTGGTTTCAGCCTTTTGAGTTTTATTTGAAAGCCACATGTGGTTTTTATAATTTTAGTTTAATTTGAAAACTTAAAAAAAAAATTTCGAATAAATAACTTTTGAAATACATTTGTAATTTTTTAACAAATTCAATTGTTTACTTGTTTCAAAGAACTATTTATCTCTCTTTATAATTTGATTTAGATTTTAGTGGTATTGAGGTTCTATTCATCTTTTTTTTTCATCATTTGTTTTAGTTCTGTATATAAAAATTATTTTTTGTTATAGCTATTAATTTAATCTTTTTTATTCTATTATTTAAGAAAAGAAATTTTTAATTATACTATTATAAGGACTTAGTGTGTAGCTAAAGTGCAAGAGAATTAACTAGGTAATTATCTTGGTTAAAATATACAAAAGTTAGTAAAGTTGGCGACCACTGTCGAGGATGCCCCGAAGGCTCCCTTTTCAATAGCTACTACACTGAGGTGTAGGGGAGGGCGATACTCTATTCCCAGGATTGCTCTACTTTACCCTTAATCTTCACCTTATAATGCTGAGTTTTAAACAAGGTGGCATCAAGTACCATTTTTGAGTCTTTGGTATGACTCGACTTGAGATTGAACCCCGGATTCCAGAACCATTGGCGAATACTCAACTCACTAGGCCAATGGCCTAATAAATAGAGTGCTTTAATGGTTTTAAAATATATAGACTATACCTTTATTTTTTTGTTATCTATATCTGAATTATAAAAATTATTATAAATTTGCTTAAACATGATTTGAATATAAAATTATTTGATATCATATTTGGTATTTATTCTTATGTCTACATTTAGCTATAAATTCTTCTCTTTTATTCAATAAATTGATAGTATCTTTATATTTTATAAGACTTTTTTCATCTAGGCATAAATTACACCTACCTTGTAAACTACTTATATTGATGATTTTTTCAAAATTTTCCAATTCATTATTGGAGTTAATCATTGGTCCTTTATTATACTGTTGTGTTTCCATAGATAGTTTAATTTTTGAGTAAATGGTTATTGAATAATTATATATATATATATATATATATATATATATATATATATATATATATGTCGGGATTTACTGAACATTGCTTAATTTCGTACAAGACTAGAACAATAGAGCACCCAGTGGGAACCATACTCAGTATTGGCCAAACTCATTAGGTCTTACACCTTGTGAAACGATCTAAAACAAAAAAGAAAAAAAACAAAAAAAAAAAAAAGGAAAGAAAAATAAGAGTAGATTAGATTTGGCGTCAAACCGCAAGTATAGGCACTTGGTGAGTATCGACTTCACTATTTATTAATAGTCTGCAAGAATAGCTTGTGTTCAGACAAAATGAATATCATTCATAAACATCTACCGTTATGAGGTCAGGTTTAAAGGCGACTTAACCTGAACTGCTATTTTCTGGTCTTTCAAGCAAAAACGGCAAATGATGACCTTTCAGGTTGAGAGGGTTAAAGGTTAACCCTAAATTAGCCTCCAGGCTCGTTAGCGTCTTTATCCAACGAATCCTTTAACTTTAAGTATGTTGACCCCCCAGGGGTGAGTAGTAACGGGTCAGCAATGAATTACAGATATTCATTGATGCACTTTTCAAGAATCGAGTCTATAATAAATAACCAGTGGCAAATTCTTGGAACGATGTTGTTGATTAGGGACACAGTCTGTTATACTCTTCAAGCGCCGAAAACAATACTGGCTTAGAACATCTAATGTTTCTTTATGATGTTCTATAGGGGAGTGTATACAACATTGGCTCGACAGAATATCTTATATTTCATTATTATATTTTAAATGGGTGAGATCTCTGTGCTGGCTTTCCAAAACATCTTACATTTCTCTCTAATGTTCGAAGTACTGTAAAGAACACAACTTAAGCGTTTCAGAAGGCAAAAGTCTCCGTCATACGAAACAAAAGCCTTTAAATGGTCGATACACACAAGGAATATGAAACGCGGACACCGATATAGTAAAAACTAATTGATGGCTGAAAAGTTCTGGACTGAAGGCTTGAAAATAGCAGCGGATGGCCAGTGGCTTCCAACTTGGAATTATAAGAAAACATTATAAAAAAAAAAAAACGGATCAAAAACCAATATATAGAATATGTAAAAAAAAAATCTGAATCAATTGACCTCTTCGAGTTCGATTTTCCAATCCTATCACCGATAGAATATAGAAAAAAAATGTATGTAAATACTGTAAAGTAGTAAAGTTGGCGACCGTAGTCGAGGGCGACCAGAAGGCTCCCTTTTCAATAGCTACTACACCGTGATGTAGGGGAGGGCGCTACTACTTTCCCTCGATTGCTACACTTTACCCTTGATACGTACCTTATATTGCTGGGTGTTAAGCAAGAAGGTATCAAGTACCATTTTTAAAGTCTTTGGTATGACGCGACCTGGGATTGAACCCAAGTCTCCCGAACCATTGGCGAACACTCTACCCACTGTAGCAGAAAGAAATAATTTCAAATTTATTGTCTAGCGCGGGAATTATTTTGGCCGTTGAGGTTTCGATTTATATTTTCGTCCAATGAGAATGATTTATGTCATTTTACTCGGATGACTTTCCTGGGTGGTATAAAAGGCCACGCAAACGCTCTCTCACTCTCTTCCTCACCCATTTAAGCAACAGAACAGACCAACATCAACATGAGGAGAGTGCATCCAATTTTTGGACCATTGTTTTCTCTAAAAAATCATTCCTTTATCATTTATTCATTCCTTTTAGGCCAACTGGTCCTCGAAGCTTCAAGATGGATCCTTAATTCCTGCTTTAACGTCTGCAACTGATTCCTTTCCTTTATACGACTCACAGTACAGGGTTTTCTTTCAAGCTGTCATTAAAGTTTTTGAAACTCATCAATATGTTTTACTCCTTTTCTTGACATAACAAGGCAAAAGACCAACAATTTGCCTTTGTTATAATACTATTGAATATTGGATAGTGAAAAATAGTTTAAACACCAACCAGAACCAATAACAGAAACCAAAAAAGTCACTATTCTTTTGTACTTTGCTATTCAAAATGACTGAAAAATAAAAAGCATTTTACTCGCCATAATAGTTAAGGCCTGTAAAAGAAAAAAAAGCCAGCCTTTTACTTGATATATCAGTATCAACAGATAATCATTTATCAGTCAAAGAATACGATAAAAAGAAAATACAAAGACCAGGAAATAGAAACTAACAAAAAATAGGTGGTACCTAAAAATGATAACTATGCCAGTTATAGTGGGAACCCTGGGTAGAGTAAAGAAAAAGACCTATGAACACGTTAACAAGATACCTGGCAGTTTCAGCTTATATGAAATATGAAAAATAGTTCTTTGCAGAACTGTTCATTTCCTTAGGAAAGAATCATCAATTTGAATGAAAAAAATAAATATTAAAAGTGGCTGAAAAAAAATCAGAATGCATAGAATAATTACTTTCCCTCGCGCTAGGTCTTGGGTAAAAGCCTGTGGAAGGATTAAACGACTAATAAACGACATCTCACACGAGAAAACCCGGACGTTCCTAAGGAAAGGAAACTTTAAGAGAAAAACTGAATCTCCCCAAATAGCAGCGCAAAACAACGCCATAAGTACCAATGATATCAAAACGAGAATAGATAAGACGAAACAAAATAACAAACGTAGGTTATATGGTGATAGAGACGAAACCATCAATCACATAATAAGCAAATCCAGCAAATAAGCACAGAAGGAGTATAAGACTATACACGACTGGGTGGGCAAGGAGATGAATGACAAAAATTTAAAAAGAGTATCTCAGGAGAACGAGAAAGTTACTCGAGACAAAACTACATAGCAGGAACCTTATCAAAGGGATAAATACCTGGGTTGTACCCCTCGTAAAAAACGCGGGACTATCTTCGAAGTGGACCAGAGAAGACCTTGACGTTGACAGACTATATGTGTCAAGAAATGAGGGAGGGAGATGAAGACAACGTTGATACATCGATAAAATGACTCGAAGACTACGCAGAGAGGCGCAGAGGAATTCTGATCACAGCCACCAGAAACAATACTGGCAACACGAGAATCAGCAGAACGAAAATAATCAGAAAACAAAAATGTGAAGAAAAACAACTCTATGGACGTTTTCAGCGACTAATAAGCGACATTTCACACGAAAAAACGTGGACGTGGTAAAGAAAAAGAAACCTTTTGAGAGAAAGTAAACCCCTTCTAATAGCTGCACAAAATAACGCTGTAAGGACCAACCATATCAAAGAAAAAAATGATAAGATGCAACAAAACAGCAAATATAGATTATGTGGTGTTAGAGACGAAACGATCCATCACATAGTAAGCGAATGCAGCAAATTAGCACTGAAAGAGTAGAAGACTAGACACGACTGGGTGGGCAAGGTGATCCACTGGGAACTGTGGAAGAAATTGAACTTTGAACATACGAACAAATGGTATATGCACAACCCAGCACCTGTCCTTGAAAATGACACGCATAAACTCCTATGGGACTTTAACATACAAATGGGTAATCTAATCTCGGCCAGAAGACCAGACCTTACAATAATCAACAACAAAAAAAAAGAAGAGAATTTGCCAAATTGTCGACTTTGCTGTCCCGGCGGACCACAGAATAAATCTGAAGGAAAGTGAAAAGAAGGATAAGTACCTCGACCTTGCTAGGGAATTGAAAAAGCTGTGTAACATGAAAGTAACGATTGTGCCAATTGTGATTGGTGCTTTTGGCACAATAACTAAAGGATTATTAAAAGGCCTGGAGGACTTGGTAGTTGGCGGGCGTGTAGAGACTATCCAAACGACAGCATTGCTGAGAACGGCCAGAATCCTGAGACAAGTCCTGGAGACTTGAGGAGACTTAGTGTCTCTCAGACTCCAGGGGAAAACCACCAGCTAACACTGTTGTGAAAAACTCTAATGAGTGTAATAATAATAATAACAATAATAATCGTAATAAAAGAAATAGACAAATACTCAGTTTTTGCTGGAGAACTAAAACAATATATGGAACATAAAGATAACGGTGATTCTCATTGTAACTGGTGCACTTGGAACGATCACCAAAGGCTTAGTAAATGGGCCGAGGGAAATGAGAACCGGACAAGCCAAGACCATCCAAACTGATGCATTGTTAAGATTGACCATAATAATAAGAGACCAGGAGACCTGAGAAGACTCGTTGTCACTCAAACTCCAGTGAAAGACCATCAGTAAACGCTGGTGTGAAAAATTCTCAACAGAGAAAAATAATAATAATCTACAAAAAAATGCATTTTTGCTTTACCGAAATTGCTCATTTTAGAGAAAAGGAAAATTACAAATATTTGGAAATATTGGAAGCGGACACTATCACACAAACGAAGATGAAAGAAAAATATGAAAGGAGTGCCACAGACGAACAAGAAAATTTCTCGAAATCAGACTCTTCAGCAGAAATCTCGTCAAAGGGATAAACACCAAAGGGAGATATTCGAGACCATTCTCAAATGGATCAAAGGACAAGAAAGCTGATGAAGATACACAATGCCTTACAACCGAAAGATGACATCGACAGACAAGTAGGAAGTTGACACACTAGCATTGAGGACAGCATGGATGAATCAACATGAGAAACCAAAGACTGCATAAAAAAAACAAAGAAAGACTAATCACAGTGGTCAGTAAACGCATTGACAATTCAAAGACAAACAGAACAACAATAACTGTAAAATACAGCTTGGGTGACAAAATGGGACGAGGTTAAAATCCCACGGTGCAGACACAAAGTGATGTACCGGAAGAAGGTGACCTGTGAACTGCACGACAGTTATTTCCGCTCGACGATGATCAAACCTGTCACTCCAAAGTGGGCGGAAGTTGCATGTTCCGTTGGCCAGTTATAGGAGGAGATTGCGTCGGCGAAGAGGCGTGTCCATATCGTGGGAGTTTGATGGTAATAAAAGGCCGACGATTTTGAACGGAAGAAAGTGAAATTCCGCTGTTCACACAAGCTTGTCCCGTCGTTACCCCGTGTGCGTTTTCTCTGCTGCCATCATCTAACTTACACCGAAGTGTCCAGGCCTCATAGACGAACGATTCGAATACCTCTCCTGATTGTTCCTACTTCACACAAGGGTCCGTCGAAAAAATAAATATATATTTATATATATATTACGTGTTGTCGTTTGTTTGGCCAGAGCGAAACGTAACATAACTAGAAAACAGAAATGGGAAGAAAAACAACTGTATGGATATTTCAAAAGACAAATTGGCAAAATCTCACTCGTGAAGACCTGGACATGATTTCGAAAAGGAAAAATTAGGTGCAAACCTGAATCTCTTTAAATGGCCGCACAAAACAACGCCATAAGGACAAATCGGCAGTACATATACCAAATCGATAATACACAGCGAAATAGCAAGTGTACATTATTTGGTGACAAAAACGAAACGATTAGTCATATAAGTGAATGTAGCAAATTAGCGCAGAAGCAGTTTAAGCCTATGCACGAGTGGGTAGCAAAGGGGATCCAATAAGAATCGTGCAAGTCCTGACCGAACCTCGTGATCATTAACAAATTACAAAAAGAGAGAACTTGTTTTATGAAGGATTTTGCTGTCTCACTGATTCACATAGGGAAAATCAAAGAAAACGATGGGAGCGACAAGTACTTGGACCTTCCTAGAGAAATTAGAAACCTGTGGAACATAAAAGTGACAGTGATACCAATTGTGATAGGTGCATTTGGAACGATCCCCAAAAGTTTGGAAAGGGGAATGGAAGAGTTGGAAATCAGAGGATGAATCGAGACCATCCAGACATTTTAAAGATCAGTTAGAATACTGAGAAGAGTCCAGGAGACTTGAGGAGACTTGCTGTCACTTCAACTCCAGTGAAAAACCATCAGCTATCGCTCGTGTAAAGAAGAAGAAGAAGAAGAAAAAGAAGAAGAAGAAGAAAAAGAAGAAGAAGAAGAAGAATCATAATAATAATAATAATAATAATAATTTATCATTATAATTATTTATTAACAATGAAATACAGAATTTAAGCTCTTTAAGCGGAGTCAAGTTTTACTTTAAAAGGCACCCCATCTAACTCTCCAAGAAAGAAAAATTATGAAAAGAATCCCCCTCAAAGAAACATAACCCCTAAGCAATTAAGTATAAACTCACACAACCCCTTCACTAGAAGTAGGATGTGGCAAAAGGCCAATTTTTTAAGCGGAGCAAACCTGGTATAATATTAGAGTTTTCTTCTCCTTGACTGGTAGCTGGATCAAAACAAAAGAACTTGGTCTTACCTACGCATAACTTTGTGAAGAAGAAATAGATTTACATTTTTTCTCAAAGGTACAAACTATCCTTCTCCAGGATTTGAACTCGAGTCGCCAAATTCATTTCTTATGTTAATAAATTTTATGCTAAGTTCGTCTCATTATATGAAAACATTCATCATCATCATCATGTCGTGCCGTCAGCACGGGTATACCTGACCCTCTCTCGCCACTTCTCCCTATCGTTCATCGCCTCTGGCAGGTCTTCAGGGCTACATCCCGTATCCTCACATAGCTGCTGTATATATGTTCGAGCTGGTCGTTCTGCTTTTGCCCGGCCATATGTGGGGGTCCATAAGAGAACATCACTTATAAGCTCGTCCCTGCTTCTCCAGCTGTGTCCTGCATGTCTGGTCAAACTTGGATAGTTTTCGTGATGGGAGGCAGGTGGACGTAACATTAGTATGATATTAATAGATTATAGTTTTCGTATATGACAACTTATTAGATTATTAGATTTTAACCGGAGAAAAAGATGATATAAATGAACAGAAATGTCAGTAGACAATTGATAAACAGATTCCAAATATTGTCATTCTTCCTTCAGAATCGGAACAACTATATCTTTATCTCTAGAAATATCAGAAATGTCATTATTATTCGGAACTATCAGTTTTCTTGGAAATTCCACATCTTGTTAGGTTGTTTTTTTATCATATTGATCCACAAATTTACAAATATTGTTACAGAATAGAAACGGTAATTTTTACTTAATATCTATCTATCTATCTCTAGTTTGTTAATGTCTATCTTTTTATTTCATCCTGTGCATATATATATATATACGTGGATCATTAAATAAGATTCCAGACTTTTTTCGTATGGGCACTTTTATTGATAGTAATCTCTAGTGAAACTCTAGTCCCCTTCGAATTAATCTCCTCCGTCTGCAATGCCCTTGTTGTACGGTTCCAACAACTTCTGGATGGCCCCATGGAAGTCCTCTTGCATATCGTTCTTCTAAAGTGTCCTCACGTCCAGATTGCATTTTTGAAATTCACCAACTGTGACAATCAAGCTTAAGTAGGGTGTATTCCAATTCCTGCTGTAGCTGTTCATTTGAACGTGAAATCATAAAAATTGGTCAGTCATGTCATAAGATGTATAGCAATAACATACTGAATTTTCAAGAGTCGACGACAATTTTAGATACCTGTACAAAAAAAAGTCTGGAAACTTATTGAAGGCTCCACGTAATTTTTATTGTAGGTCCAAAGAAAGAATAAAAATATTTAAAAATAGGTAGGTCCACGAAGAGATTTGTATTTTTTAAATTTATCTATAATATATATATATATATATATATATATATATATATATATATATATATATATGTGTGTGTGTGTGTGTTTGTTCGTATCTATCTATCTATCTATCTATCTCTGTTCATATCTATATCTGTTTATATCTGTCTATCTTATTTATTAATTGTTGGGCTATTTTCTGCTGTTTTTTTTAATCATTATAAGAACTTAAAAATTTTGGAAAAATTTATATTTGAAAAGCCAATAATATCTTTAAAAAAATTCAAATATCTATCGATCTATCTCTCCGTTATTTTTCTCTTAGTATATTTCCCTCGTTTTTTTCCCCAGTGCTTTCTTTCTTCTTTCCTATTATACCACTGAAGCAGATAATAAGCGTGTGATTTATAGTTTTATTCCCACCTCTATATCAACTTTCTTTCTTTCTTGAATTGATTTTTTTTCTCTCGAAAGGGTAGAGTATTCTTTATTCTACTCTTACTTTTCTCACAATCAAAATGGAATGGTTCATCATTCATCTGGTGTGATGACGTTCTTTCTTCCTTCCATTGCTTGGAAGCAGACGATAAACGGGTTCTGATGACTAAACTTGTCACTTTCTTTCTTTCTTTCTTTCTTTCTTTGATCTTTTCTCTGAAGAATAGTGGTTTCTTTTCCGCTTACTTCTCTCATAATCAAAGCAGGATCGCCCTGAGATGATTTCTTGGCAAAATCTTCAAACACATAGCGTTCGCCAATGGTCCGGGAGATCTAGGTTCAATCCCAGGTCGTGTCATACCAGAGACTTTAAAAATGGTACTTGATGCCTCCTTGCTTAGCACTCAGCTATACAAGGTATGTATCGAGGGTAAAGTGAAGCAATTCAGGGAAAGAAGTAGCGCCCTCTCCTACACCTCGGTGTAGTAGCAATTGAAAAGGGAGCCTTCTGGTCGCCTTCGACAAAGGTCGCCAACTTTAGTATTATGTATTATAAAACAAATTAATCAAATAATTTCTGACCGTACAATCACAGTTTACAAATCGGTTGTTGTTATACGAGCCATTTATGAATATATAAAATTCAATTAATCAATATTTCCTATATAGCTTCTAACCTAGTTCGTTTCTATTTTCACAATCTCTTGCTATTTCAGTTCTCTTTAATCCTACTCTCACTTCGAATTGTCATCCGTTAATTTTTTTATACTTTTACTGCGGAGCTTGTAAATTATTTACTTTGGTTTCTTTATTTAATGACGTGTCAATTGCCAGTTATCTGATATCAAAGCAACCCATGGAGAAGAACAGTAATGGTACTATTTATCCCATCGCTAGAGTGATATGTGGATTCACATCTTGCTCTAAGAGCATTCGTCAGAATGTAAACGTAAAAGAGTAACTGATATTCAAACTCACTATCTACAATAGGACAGTCCAGTATCTTATCCACTACGCCACGGAAACTTCACCTTACGTACTTTTGATTCTATCCTTGCATAATTGGTCCTTTTACAGAGAATGAGTTTTAAGTAGAATATCAGATAACCTCCAAGAAGGATTAAGGTTGAAGCTGTTCCCTAGAACATTAATCCAAAAAGAAACGTAATCGCGTGACTTGAGTACGAACTCGTTAACAACGATGTCACCATCCAGTACGTTAGGCACAACTCTATGTGGGCTCCCTCCTACTAAAATAAACAAAATAAAACTCTCCGAAAGCCAACACACCTTATAGGCATTGTATGTCTGCAAGAACATATAAGGCTGAATATTTCAACTCTTTCACATCTCACTATTCATTTATATTAGTTCTTTGTTGGAGTAGTTGCACATATATATATATATATATATATATCGGTAATATCTTGTAGGGGTCCAAAGATTATGGGTATGGAATATTCGTATATTGAATTAATGAGGGATTTCATATGAGAGTGCTCGATGCATTGCTATTATTATATATACCTTTTAGGATTTCAGTTTCAAATCAACTGCTACAGCAGGAATTGGAATACACTCTACTAAAGCCTGATTGTCACAGCTGGTGAATTTCAAAAATGCAATCTGACACTTTAGAAGAACGATATGCAATAAAATTGTGTTTGAAACTTTGAAAAAATGCCACAGAAACGTATGGAATGCTTCAGACTGCTTTTAGAGCATCTTGCATGAATCGAGCATCAGTTTTTGAGTGTCATAAGAGATTAAAGGAAGGCAGGGAGTCTGAGAGGGATGATAAGAGGTGTGGTAGGAGTAAGAAAGTCACTAGACCAGAATTGATTGGCCAAAGGGTTAGGGTTAGGGTTACTATGTTAAGGTTTTAAGGGAGTTCAAGAAGAGATTCCTAGAGAAGAGGCCAGCACTCTTCAAATCGGTCAGTGGCATTTCCAGCAGGACAATGCACCAGTCCACAACTCCATCCTTGTCACAGATTATTTGACCAAGATGGGAATCAAGACAGTTCCTCAGCCTCCATATCGTACGGAGCTTGCTCCCTGTGACTTTTGGTAATTCTCTAAGCTCAGAGGCTGTCGTTATGAGAGAATTGAGGAGATATAAAGAGGCTGTGACGAAGGTCATTGACACGCTCACACAAGAGGACTTTCATGGGGCTTTCCAGAAGTTTTTGAAACGGTACAACAAGTGCATTGCAGCCGGAGGAGATTACTTCGAAGGGGACTAGAGTTTCATGTGTGTACTATCAATAAAAGTGCCCATACGAAAAAAGTCTGGAAACTTATTTAATGGCCATATATATATATATATATATATATATATATATGGCCATTAAATAAGTTTCCAGACTTTTTTATATATATATATATATATATATATAAATGTATATATATTATATATATATATATATATATATATATATATAAATGTATATATATTATATATATATATATATAAATGTTACATGATATATTCATATATGTGTGTATGTAAGATTTATTCATGAAGATTAAGTAAAGTAAAGTTAGCGACCATAGTCGAGCGTGACCCGAAGGCTCCCTTTTCGATAGCTACTACACCAAGGTGTAGGGGAGGGCGCTACTCCATTCCCAGGATTGCTCCACTTTACCCTTGAACCGTACCTTATAATGCTGAGTGTTAAGCAAGGTGGTATCAAGTACCATTTTTAAAGTCTTTGGTATGACTCGACCTGGGATTGAACCCAGGTCTCCCGGGCCATTGGCGAACACTCTAACCGCTGGGCCAATGTCAAACAGGGGAAACTATTCGTGTATAGCACGTTAATACTAATTTTAGAAGGTTACAATGAATTTCTTGCGAGTTTTAAAAATGTTAACATTTCTATGGGAGTTCATTCATGATATGATTTTAAAGTCTCCACCTTTTCAGCACATCTGTCAACACATCAATGGAATCTTCTCCATATATCTGCCGTCATATCAGTTCTGCTTTTCTAATAAAAATAGAAATATAGAAATATGAACGTTTTTTTTTTTTAATTACCAGCGAGAGATTCCAAGAATGTGTTAACAGAGATCGTTCCTGCAGAGACTGTTTGAAATTATATCATAAGCGTGTAAACATTTCAATCACCCTAGTATTTTGCTCTCGTTCTCACATATTAATTTGTGGTTGCCCAAATTTCAAACTTAATACAATTGGGAGTATTTTTCAGAGTGTAATTACCTCTCTTATTTATTTATTTATTTATTCATTTTTGTGATGTATTAATTTATGATCGAACTCAAAGTTTGGTACATTCATATCTCCTATCAGTGTAGGACGTATATTCTTTCTTGGTGATAGTTCCTCTTGTCGTATTGTCAGGAGCGCAAATGAATGTATGTTGCCTTCTTACCCGAATGGATGTATTTAGAATTACCAGTGGTTCCCAATGTACGTCAGTAGGAGTGTCAGCTTCAGACTTGCTATGTCAGTGAGGGCTATTTGTTAACTGAGGAGTGAAACATACAAAATGCAACTCGACTTTTAGTGGTAGGACCTTTCCTTGTTTATTCTCACTCCATTCCATCTCTGAAGCCGTGGAAGCAAACGAAAACACCTGGTGTCTACTTCGTTATTAGAGGGACATACTACGATCCCACCCTAGCCGCTAAACGAGTAATCCAGATCGAATCACGAGATCACGGGGTATTTATATCTGAATTCACAGAACCCCCTCACTCAAAACGGGATTTTGAGTGAGTGACACTTCCGGTCCCTCGTCAAAAATTGTTGATCGGACACCCGAAGTGCTAGGTCAAATGTATCAAGTTACCAGAGAGATTGTCAACTCGCAGTTCGGTAGGTAGTTTGCTTCGAATTTCTTTCTGAAATGGCTCTTTTTAGATTCGAGATTTACTCCCTTAGGAGCCAAGTACTTTCCGTTTTAGAATTCTGATAATTCGTGAATTTAACGGCACGTCAACCCGTCTTAAGTTATTTATGCCAAAAAGTATGAAAGTTGAGTACATATTTGGGAAATCAACTAATTTTCATGTTTAAAAAATGGTTGATTTTTTGTGAGAAATTGGTTCAAGAAACTAAAATTTTTGTATCTGCATTTTGCATTTATTGACCAATCGGTGCTTATGCGCCCGTTTAAAAACTTCTTTGAGATTCACAGACCTTGAAGCAATAAAAGGTTACTTCGCATTCCTCAAAGCTTCAGCATTACTGGAACCTCTACCTCAGATTGTTTAGTGTCATATATAAACACTCGTAGGAAGGGTCTTACCCCTCTGCAGAAATGCAGTCGGTGTATTCTGTAGTCCCAGCCAATTGGGCTATTTAAGTTTGAGGCTACTACTTACTCAGGAGTGGGCACCTCTGGTGGTGTAATGGTTAGTAAGTTAGACTAGCAAACCTACGCGAGTGAGTTCGAGTCTCATTGGGTGCCCCATTCATTTGGCCTTGTGCTAAATCGAAGTAAAGACCTTCGTAAATTACTACTACTTACTCAGGAGATTCATACTTCTTGATTTTCCTTGGCTCACTTCTTTTTATTTTTAGTTTTAATAACAGTAGCCCTTTTACCTAAAAATTTCTCCAAAGGAACGAACGAACAAACCTCAGTTCGACAATTCCAATATCTTGGTCCCCCTTTCGTCTGAGGCAGTAGAATACACCGGCTGCGCCTCAGCATTGGGGTAAAACCACGATTTTTTCCCCATTTTATTGTATTTCATGGGTAAATTGCAATAAAATGTACAATAAATATTATTAAAACGAAGAAAACAAAAACAAAAATCAATGTTTTAGCACATTTTAAGGAACTGAATAATTTCTGTTAATTCAACAATCTGCTCAAAAACATTTTATTTTTTGTATTTGTTTGTGTTTGTGTCTGAGCTTGTGTTTGTATCTATCATCTCAGGTACACCTTCCCAATGCTTATAGGAACACTAATACTTTCCCTGGATTGCTCCTCTTACCCTTGATCCGTACCTAATAATGCTAAGTGTTAAGCAAGGAGGCATCAAGTAGGATTTTTTGAGTCTTTGGTATGACTTAACCTGGGCTTGAACCCCAGTCTCCCGAGCCATAAGGTAGGTTAGAAAAGTATGTCAGTGACTTCATACGGAAGAAAGCATTTATTTTACTCAACAAAGCTAAAAGGTACCCACTATCCTGCTATTTACAACAAGCTGAAGGGGAAAGTCGATTCATGCCTTTCCCATTGCAATTAGTATGAAGTGAACGCAAATTGTACCAGTAATGGTTTGAATTTAGTACCGTTAGTCGTTAGGCCAGCTTGATTTCATGCATATTCATTTTCTTTCTCTACCACGACAAAATGATCGTCAAACCGTTATTCTATCATCTTGTCTCTAGTGCCAGCATTACACTCCTGGCTGAATCATGAAAAGAAGTAACTGTGACGTCGTCAAATAAGGAGAGAAGCCATCCATATAATATCTCGTTCAGCGCTTTGCATTAAAAATCCTGATCTGAATGGCAACTGCGTATATATATATATATATATATGGGTGTGTGTGTGTGTGTGTTCAAGGTTGGCCGCGTTAACACAACAGAGGCCCCGCTTTAAAGAAGACCATTCAAAATACTCACCTCTCTTTTATCAGTTTTACTCCTCCACCCTCGATAAAGCTTTTCCAGGTGGGGCAGTATGATATATTTATTCTTTCCGCTGTACCAGACTGTTCCTATCTATCTATCTATCTATCTATCTATCTATCGTAGTCTATTTATGTGATTCTTTCATTCTTGCACAACAATACCCAGCTTACCTCTCCACACCCCATGATTAACTTCTTCCAGGTGGGGCGGTTCAATCTATTCATTCTTTTCACTTCACTGATTCTATACACACCTCTTTCTTTCTTCTCTCTCATCTGTGACAAATTTGTTTTTAGTTTTTCTTCATTTCATCTAATCGCCCCCACCCACCCTTTATGCATATATTTATTAGTTGTAGTTTTGCCCAGTCTATTCTTATCTATCTATCTATCTATCTATCTATCTATCAATCTATCTAAGTTTGTTGATTTTTATCTATCTATCTATCTATCTATGAGTATATATATATATATATATATATATATATATATACATTAGCTTGTTTTCTATCTATCTATCTAAGTTTTTTTATTCATCTATCTATCTATCTATCTATGAGTATATATTATATATATGTACTTTAGATTGTTATCTATCTATCTATCTATCTATCTATCTATCTATCTATCTATCTATCTATCTAAGTTTGTCGTCGTTCTCTCTCTCAATATCTATCTATCTATCAATCTAAGTTTTTTTTTATTCATCTATCTACCTATCTATCTAAGTTTGTCTTCGTTCTCTCTCTCTCTCTCTCTCTCTCTCTCTCTCTCTCAATATCTATCTATCTATGTCAACCTTCTCGTATCTATCTATCTATCTATCTATCTATCTATCTATCTAAGTTTGCCTTCGTTCTCTCTCTCTCTCTCTCAATATCTATCTATCTATGTTCATTATCTCACTACCTCCCTACCTCCCTCCCTACCTCCCTACCTACCCTAGTCTCTTCATAATGAGAACCATTAAAACTAGCAAATAATGTTTTTATGATAATCAGTTCTTCCGAACATGAATAATTCTATTCAATAAGAATTTTTTTCATGCAGTTTAACTTTTCATGTAATTAATAATAATAATAATAATCATCTTTTGTAAACAATCATAGCAATATCTATTTTTGCTTCGATATATTTAGTCCTGATGTCATAACTTTGTGCTGCTGTTAGTAGATTCAGTTTTCAATTTTCCCTTTTGTCCAAATTATCATTTTATTCTTTACCAGTGTTTTACATCAGCGAAAGGAGATCATTTTTCATTGGAGTCTGAGTGACAGCAAGTCTTCTCAGCTTTCCAGGATTCTTCTCAGTGTTTAGGCCGGTCTTGAAAATGCTCTAGCCTGGGTGGTCTCGATTCTTTATTCAATTTCCAATTGTTTCAATCTCCTTCTCAATGCCGTTAGGGACCATTCCAAGCGCACTTGCTATGGTTGTTTTCACTGACACTTTTTTCCCACTTTTTTTAGTCCTCTGGAATGGTCCAAACGTATTTCTCTCTTTTCGCTTTCTTTGATTTTCATTCGATGGTCAACAGGAATGGTAAAATCCTCTACACGAAAAGTCTCTCTCCGCCAACACCCTAAGTATTACATGATCAAAAATCGCATCTTATATTGTATAGTACATATTACCTATTATAATTAAGTTGGTCGACCGTAGTTGAGGGTGACCCGAAGGCTCCCTTTTCAATAACTTCTACACAGAGATGTAGGGGAGGGTGCTACTCCTTTCCCTGGACTGATCCATACCTTATAATGCTAAGTGTTAAACACGGAGGCTAGTACTATTTTTGAGCCTTTGGTATGATTCTATCTGGGATTGAACCCCGGTCTCCCGGATCATTGGCGAACACTCTAACCTTTGTACCAATGTGCTGGTAAGCATTACCTATTATTGTTTGCTTTTTACCTGTTATCTGTTACCTTTTCAATGGTATCTGCTGTCTTTTACTTGACTGATTTTAACGGTGTTTCAAATCGTCTTGGGTTATTTTAAGCATAGAAGTTAAGGAATATTACGTTCATATTTACATTTTTCTTGTGTTGCTCTTCCTTGATTTTTCCAGCTATGTGGTATCAAGTATTCCGATCTAATACAAATAATTTTCTCATAGTCGTATGGTTTCACGTATTTCTATTTAATTTGCCCAGATGGCCTAACCTTTACTGAGAGGAAACAGATGGATTCATTTTTTTCCAAGGGCATTAGCACAAAGTGAAACACAAACAGTGTCGGGGGTGGTAATTTACTAAGCTTTTTTTTTTTTTTGCTTAGATGTGGCACAAGGCCATATGAAAGGGACACCCAATGAGACTCGAACTCACTCGTGTAGGTTTGCTAGTCGAGCTTGCTAACCATTACACCACCAAAGGCGCCTGAGTGTCGGGGGTGTCCTCGTGGCGTAATCGTTAAAGCGATGGACTACGGAATCGTAGTAAGCGAGTTCGTATTCCAGTCGCGCTATTACGTTCACTTTCGGACAAATACTCTTGGGAAAGGTACGAAACCCCTTATCCTCCCATCTGTGGGTTAAATAGTACCACTATTGTTCTTCTAGGAGAATGGCTTTGGCATTAAATAACATACAAATGTTGATATGCCATTAAACAAAGAAACCAAACCAAACCAATCCAAACAAACAGGATCATTAAGGGTTTCGTTTTCTCAGACGACGCTAAGCACGCCTCGGAATTAATCTAAAGACAAGAGCCAATATATTAAGCATTCATTGATACATTTTTTGTTAGGTTTATTTAATTTAAGCCAGTCGACTGGGGATGCAAAATACACCGACTGGATCTCTGTAGATGGTTAATTTCCCCACCTGAAAGTATCCTGGATCGGACACAAAATCATCTGACGGTGAGGATTTAGTCCGGGAGCTCTGGGAAATGTGGAGTACACCTTCAATGCATTACTCCCTGGTCCTGTCTAAGCCGGAGTGCTAGTATCTGTTAGGGCCCCATCTATGGGTCAAATAAAACTATTTAACCATTTAACTGAAATAACTTAAAGTAAGCGATTTCACTTGAAACAAAATATTAGATTTTCCCCACAAAAGAAATTAAGTCAAAAGTTTTGACTATTTTACGGAATTAATCTATCAATCTTAAGAATTATTTATTCTAGAACTTATTTATAAGGCTGAGATAGACTTGTAGGAGGAGATATTGCGTTTTTGATATTTAATTTCCATTTTGTAGTGGTATATTTCATTTGTTTTATATGTGGTTGCGTGTTCTCAGAAGGCGGAAGGTCGCCATTTTATAGCGATGGGGATGACATTTTTATTATTCTTATTATTATTATTATTATTGGGTTTTTAGGTTTAAGGTTTAAGTTGGTTTTACGTTGGTATTTCGTTGGTTGCGTTGGTATTTCGTTGGTAGTTATCCCCTCGCTAAATGTTGATGGAAAATAAAGGTGGTGGAGAAGAACGAAGACGTCGTTAGGTTTTAAATGAAGGTTTTAATGACAGCATGAGTAAAGGGGTTTACACTGGTATGCTGCGAGCCTCGTAGTAGAGAAAGAAGGTAGGAAGTTGTTTGAGTGTATCATCTAATTTGTTTTTTAACTAGAATCCCTTGGTCTAGAAGAATAGACCTAAGGGGATCCATAAACTAGATGGCTCTCCTCATAATGGTTGATGCTCTACTGCTATTCAGGAACAGACGAATAGACGTCCGTTCCCGTTGAGGATTTCTGAGGGAGAGAGAGTTTCGCGGCTTTCTTCAATTTCTGGTGCTGCTAGGAAATATGGTTAGGGCTGAATAGGACAAGTCATCCTGATTGGGTGAAAATTTTCGGCGATTTTACGGTCAAATTAAATTACGCGCCAAACAAAAATTCAAGTTTCTTTCAGCTACAGGCTCGATATTAAATAAAAAGCTGATTTTTTTAATTATTCTAACAGGTTAAAAATATTTTTTTAACAGTCTAAGACCGAAAAGACTTCTACCATAATTTTGGATTTTGATCCTTCAAATTTTGCGCGGCAAGTTAAATATTATCGTCTGCGATATCTTAAAGGAATTCTTTTCAATATAACCCGACTGATTCGGGAAGAAGCCCTGTTGTCAATGGATGGAAAAATATACGTACACCATTTTCACACATGTTTGTCAACGCCAGGGAACCTACTGATGAAATGTTAAACTATTTTTCTAAATTCTCTCATTTTTTGATCACATGACCAAAACGATCCAATCCCCGCCAAGTTCTAAAATTGAGCCCGAAGTTATAACCAAACATTCACACCCAGTTGACTCAACGTCTCCGGGTACAATGTCAAATCCCCTTTTTCAAATTCGTTACTACTTCTCAAATAATTGAGGGATGCATTATTAACATAGAAACTCAGTTTAAGATCAGCTGTTCTTTTGCAATTTATCCATTTATGAGTAGAATGATTTCGCTATCTATCTATCTATCTATCTATCTATTTTTTCTCCTTATCTCTCTCTCTCTATCTATCTTTTTCTATCTATCTATCTCGCTCTTCCTCGCTTTCTCTCGGTCTCTTTGTCTCTTGCTTTCTAGCCCTCTCTGTCTCTGTTTCATTCTCACTCTCATGCACTTTCTCTCTCTCTCTCTCTCTCTCTCTCTCTCTCTCTCTGATTCTCTCGCTCTCCCTCTTTCTTTTTCATACACACACATTCTCTCGCTCTATTTCGTTTTCTCACCATCTCTCGTTCTTTCTGTCTGTCTGTCTGTCTCTCTCTCTCTCTCTCTTTCTGTCTTTCATTCACTTTCTATCGTTATCTTGTTTTCTATCTCTCTCACTTACTCTCTCTCTCTGTCTCTCTCTCTCTCTCACTTACTCTCTCTCTCTCTTACTTGCTTTCCCTCTCAATATCCCACTCTCTCACTAGCTCAGACTCTCTAAACTTGTCACTCTCTGCTGTACGATCCTTTTTTCTCTCTCTATTTCTCTCACTCATTTTTTCTCTCTCTATTTCTCGCTTGCTCTTCTCACTCTCTTGCCCCTCCCGTCTCTTACTCCCTATCTCTGTCACTGTCTCTGTCTCTCTTTCTCTCGCAAATTATACAAAATCGCCGAAAATGAAACTGAATTTCATTAAATGTTTCCTTGCTATTCTTCTTTTCTTGTTTTTAAAGTTTCTTTCTTTGTAAATAAAAATAAATTGAAAAATATTTTCGCATGTCACAGCTGGTAATTTACTCGTGTGTCGGCAGAAAATAAAGTCGAGGTCACAATTCGTTAAGTAAGTCTTTATCGAATAAGCTAACGCCCAGCTTTGATTGGGACAATAAAGCAATAGAATTTTTTCTTCGCTTTTCTAAAAAGATTTTGTATTAAAAGATAAGACAGAAAAAAGCGGTTTGTGTGCGCAGAGGGGATTCTTTTTTAATGTCATCTTTGGTTAGATTCAAATCATTACTTCCGCTTCCGTTTCTCATACATTGGATATCAGTTAGTTAAATCTCTGATTTTAAGATATCATCATTTTAGGATATTATCATTTCTCCTTCAATATATATATTATATCAATTATATCATCTATATAAATAAAAATGTAAATGTTTGTTACTAACCGATAATCTCCAGTTTTATACCACTAATTGGTTTAAAATTTTCAGAGAGTATTTTATTTGAATTCAGGAGTGTTTTTATATACTTATTATCCAAAAATATTACAATGATTAAAAAAAATATTTTTAATAAGTCGTTTTTCTCCGACAAAAGCCGAATGCGAAAATATAACTTCCGTTTTCAAGAATTTAACAGGTGATTTATTTTTTCTGTTTAGTCACTTTTCCTTTTTTTTTTTGGTTGACTTAAACAGAGACATTAAACTTTAAACCATATTTCGTTGGTTCCGTAGTAAGTAATTTTTTTTTTATTCTAACGAATTGTTTACAAAATATTTTTTGTGTTTAACTCCAACGAAAGACATCCATTAAAAAGTTTTCTTTCATAAACCATATTCTGTTGGTTCAGTAGTAACGAATTGTTTACTAAATATTTTATTTTCTCTTTTCAAAATGTCATTTTTTTTCTCTTAAATTTCAACGAAAGACATTTTTATAAATATAAATGTGAAACATGCATTTTCTTCTTTTTTTCCCCCATTTAATCAAACTGAGCCACAGCAACGCGTGGCCGGGTACAGCTAGTTAACTATATCTTCTTTTACCAAAATATATATTGACAGAAAATATCGTAGAAGTGGACTATGCCCATGATCTAGCGTTTCTCGTAAATAAACCTGCGCAAGCCGAATTTCCACTGCATAGCCTGAAACAGGTAGCAAAAAGCATTGGCTCCACGTGAACCCACATACAACGGAGTTCATATGTTTCAATCAAGATGCTGCTATCTCTACATTAAATGGCAAGCATGGTGAAATTTGTTCATTATCTAACATACCTTGGCAGCAATATCTCATCTACTGAAAGCAATATCAACATACACATGGAATAGGTATGAACTGATATGGCCATTTGGAAAGTAAATATCTCTGATAAAACAAAACGAGATTTCTTTCAAAGTGAAGCCTTGTCTGTACTGTTGTATGGCTGCACCACCTGGACTTTAACCAAACGGCCCGGAAAAAAAGCTTGGTGTGAACTACTTAAGGATTCTGCATGCTGTTTTGAACAAATTGTAGAAGTAGCATCCCATGAAGCAGCAGCTGTTCAGACACTTACCTCCCATCTCACAAAGCATCTAAGTCGAATGAACTAGATATGGCAGACACTGCTGGAAAATCAAGGACAAAACTCATAAAAGAAGTTATCTTGTACGTTTCTGCACATGGGCACACCAGCGTTGGCTGAGTAGCAAAGACCTATATACATAAGTTCTGAACGGACACTGGATGCCGTCTAGAGAACCTTCCAAGAGCAATGGATTATAGAGACGGATGTCGACAGAGAGTAAAAGGAAATCGTGCAGACAACACGACTTGACGAGGATGATAACACTAAAGCTAGAAATATGAATGGGGTTTAGTCTATTTTTTAATGGCATATCAACTCCTTGAGGGTTATTTAATGCTAAAATTTCATTCATTTCTAAATGTAGTCCTGACTCTTTCCAATATTTCTTTCCCTTGCATATTCTTAAATAATTTGGATATAGTTGAAAGGTTTTTTAAATCTTACGAACATTTCTAATTCTACCTAAAAACAATAATTTGCTCGCACAGTTATATAGTTTTACGCATTCTTATCAAATATTAACGATTTATTTTTTTGATCCATTAATTGGACTCAAACAGGAAATATCAGTCTTCTTGAGAGTGGAACTGGGAGTAATGACAATTAAGGAATACATCAGACTACCTGGGTCCCTCGAACTAGAGCCTCACCATCATATGCAATTTAAGGCCATGCTAAAAATATGACCATGCAACCGTCTAAAATAATTCTATATACTCATTCTATCCCAATTTTTTTACCACTTACTTTCTATGGTCTGCCTATATTCAATAATTTCAATATCAGTTTAAATTTAATAGAAGAAATCAATTTCACATTAAAAAAGGCAAGTAGCGAACGATATCTCGAAGAAACTATAACAGACGCAGACTACGCACATGATCTAGTGCTTCCTGCAAATACACCAGCCCTTGCAGAATCCCTACAGCATAGCCTAGAGCAATCGACAGGAGACATTGGCCTCAACCGAAACGCAAATAAAACAGTGTATATGTTTGAAACAAGGAGGCAACTCCACTTTAAGTGGCGAACCTCTAAGATTAGTATACCAGTTCATATACCTCGGCAGCAAGATCTCATCTACTGAAAAAGATGTCAACGTTCGTAGACGTAGGAAGCTCTTGATAGGTTATTAATCATATGGAAATCTAGTCTATCCTATAAAATCAATCGGGATTTCTTTCAAGTTGTGACTGTGCCCATACTTCTATATAGGGGCACCCCATGGACGCTGACAAAACGCATAGAAAAATGTTAGATGGGAACTATTGTCTTAAACAAAACCCAGAAACAACGCCCCACAAAGCAACACCAGTACGGCCACTTACCTCCTATCTCACAAACCGCTGAAGTAAGACGAACAAGATATGTGGGGCACTATTAGAGAAGTAAGGCCGAACTTATAAACGAGAGCCCAGTCGGATGGTGGCGATGGGGCTGTTGAATACACGAACTGCATCTTTGCAGAGGTATAAGACCCTTCAATGCGTGTCCTGGTATATGAGATTAAGCAATCTAATGCAATCTGATGATGAGGCTGGCTCCAGTAATGCTGGAGCTTGGGGAATGCAGAGTACCTCTTTATTGTCATAGTTTCCAGGTTCTCTCTGATCCGAAGTGGTAACACCTGATAGGGTCCAATCTAGGGCGTAAATATAACTGTTTGACGTTTCAACTGAGTGCAAACAAATAACTTATAGTTGGGTATCACCCACTTTGTCCACGCAATGAGCTGGTCCATCTGCCATATATAGCAGTAGCTACTAATACCAGCTGTAGAGAAGGTGAAAAGCCGCTTCGTATAACGGAAGCCAATACTATCGTTGGACTATATCCTTATTCTGTATTCACTAATCCTATGTTCTTGTTTACTAACAGTCTCTATTGTATATACTTTTTCCTGAGAATATAACTCTATTTCCTCACATATCGTGGTTTGTCCTTTATTTAATACTACAAGCGTTCACTAACCAGAACGTAACACTTATGCTAAAGTGAATTGTGCGAAATAGAACACTGAGTAAATAAATGTGTGATGTTTAATTGAATTGTTAGTGATACATAGCAATACTTGAAACAATAAACTTTATTGACTTATGTTAAATTAGACTGTTAGAAACAGAACTGTTTAATCATTTTACTGTGTGTATCGAGAAAATGTGTTTACAAGTTATATATTTAATATAAATGCAAAAACAAAATTTGGCATAAAATAACCATCAATGGTTGAGATGCCATAAAATCAAAGCAATCATAAATGATGTCCTTCTCTGGACTCCTACGCTAGTGTTGATCGATCAGCAAAGACTTACATTTATCAGCTCTGAGCGAATACTGGATGCGGTCTATAAGACCTGTCAAGAGCGATGGAGAAGTATTGATGATATGTGGTGCCCGTGGTGTAATAGTTATCGTCGTAAGAAATGGACACGGCGACATGAGTTCAAATCCTGGACGTGACTGATTGCATTTCACATAGCACTAATACCCTTGGGAAAGGTATGAATCAAATTATTCTCCTTCCAGCTATGGGTAAATAGTAGGGCAGACCGGGTTCTTCAGCCTTGGTGAGGCAACTAGTCTAGGAGAAGGAAAACTCTGAATTCAAACCTGTTAAACTCCGCTTAAAAATTGACCTTGTGTCATATCCTGCCCGGGCGGAGGGGTTGGGTAAATATGAGTATGGATGATGTGTGTGTATGAGAGAGAGAGAGAGAGAGAGTGAGAGAGTGTGAGAGTCAATGAATTTCATGCAGTCGTTGTGACTGGATGATGAAGATAATGATGACGACTATATGTTTGTATTGTATAATATTCCACGAGAAAAAATATTCATGTATTTTTGGTTTTGAAGAAATTCACTTTTTATGAAAACTCGTAAGTGGTGTACTTATCAATGAGCAATACTAAATCAATCACCTTGCATTGTCATCGAGACGTCGAGTTCGCTGACTATATTCCCTGCTCATGAGTTCGAACTCATAAGTGATGTACTCCTGTGGACCCCTTCATACGGACGAGCAAAAGTTGGATAACCAGCTTGAACATATCTACAATAGCTCTGTGCCGATACAAGATGTAGCCTAGGAGACCTGCCGCACCATCATCCAAAAATAGAGTCTGGTTTGAAAATATTAGTTTAAAATATCCCAAATTAAAAAATAAATAACATTATGTTTAAATCAAAAATTCTATATCCCTTGCTAAACTAGTCCTTTATTTTGAGTCCACATGTTTTGCTAAACCGAGTCTTTATCAATTTGTTTAACAGTATAAAGTAGACATCTTGCTGAAAATATCCAAGCCAATGTTATGACTCTGTTTATAATTTTGTTTTAATGATTCTGTCACTGGAAATCCAGATGTAAAAAATTATATTGTCCTGTTGACATATGTAAGAGAAATAATGGCATACCCTGTAGCACACTATGCCTCCAGCAGATGGGTAGAATCTCCCAAAAAGAAGTGTCCTACTTCTGAGACTGAATAGCACCTGATGGTGATGCTCCAGTTCCCCTTGTTATAGAATGTTAGTACTTGTAAGATTTAAATCGATGAATCAAATCGATGAATTAAAAAATTTATTAGGATTAGATAAGAATATTTGAAACCATATAACTGTAAATCATTTGTATAAAAATGCCTACTTGAAACTATATTTGTTTACTGGGGATTTTTATTATTTTAGTCATTAGAGAGTTTTTTACACCAGCCTTAGCTGATGGTTTCTCACTGGAGTCTGATTGACAGCAAGTATCCTTAAATTTCAAAGATACTTCTCAGTTTTATGGCTGATCTCCATAATGCTGTAGTTTGGATGGTCTCCACTTGTCCTCTTATTTCCAAGTCCTGCAGTCCTTATAACAATCCTTCGGTGACTGTACCGAGTGCACCAACTGTAATTAATATCTCCGTCACTCTCATGTTCTATAGTTTTTCAGTTCTCTTGCAAGATCTAGATATTTATCTCTCTGTTCGCTTCCCTTCAGTCTTATCCTGAGGTCAGCCGGAACGATAAAGTTCACTATTCGATTGGTTCTCTTTTTATTTTTGTTAACTATTACAAGGTCTGGTCGTCTGGCCGAGATTAGGTGATCCTTTTGATTTCGAACTGTGCATATACCACTTTTTCGTATTGTCAAAATTCAGTTTTTTGCACAATTCCCATTGGATCACCATCCCCGCCCAGTCGTGTCTAATTGGCTGCATTTGTTTATTATGTGATGGATCATTTCATCTCTATCCCCTCATAATTTACACATGCTATTTTGTTGTGTCTTATCTATTTTTGCTTTAACTTAGTTGGTCCTTATGGCGTTGTTTTGTGATGCTATTTGAAGAGATTCAGTTTCTCTCTTAAGGTTTCTCTTTCTTAACCTAACCTAATTATTTTTCACTCAGATTATACGATTTTGTAGTTTGGATGGTCTAGGCTCGTCCTCCAAATTCCAGCTCTTTCAGACCCTTCACCAATCCTTTGGGGATTGTTCTGAGTACACCAATTGGTATCACTGATACTTTCATTCTATAGCTTTTTTTTGTTTTCTGGCTAGGTCTAAGTACTTCTCTCTCTCTTTTCGTTTACTTTGATTTTCACTCAGTGTTTCACCGGGACAATTAAGTTATCTATTCCGTAGGTTCTATTCTTGTATTAACTATCACTTAATCTGGTCATCTAGCCGGGATTATTATTATTATTATTATTATTATTATTATTATTATTATTATTATTCCCTCATTAGAGCTTTTCACATCAGCGTTAGCCGATGGTTTTTCACTGGAGTCTGAGTGACAGCAAGTCTCCTCAAGTCTCAACGACTCTTCTCAGTATTCTGGCCGTTCTCAATAATGCTGTCGTTTGGATGGTCTCCTCTCAGCCACCAACTTCCAAATCCTCCAGTCCCTTTAGTAATCCTTTAGTTACTGTTCTAAAGGCACCAATTACAATTGGTATAATTGTCACCTGCATGTTCCACAGTTTTTCCAATTCCCAGGTCGAGGTACTTATTCTTCTTTTCACATTCTTTCAGTTTTATTCTGTGGTCAGCCGGAACAGCAAAGTCGACAATTTCGCAAATTCTCTTTTTTTTTTTTTGTTGATTATTATTAAGTCTGGTCTTCTGGCCAAGATTAGGTGATCCGTGTGTGTGTCAAAATCCCATAGGAGTTTATGTGTGTCATTTTCTAGGACAGGCGCTGGGTTGTGCATATACCATTTGTTTGTATGGTCAAGTTTAAATTTCTTGCATATCTCCCAGTGGATCACTTTGCCGACCCAATCATGTCTAGTCTTATATTCCTTCTGTGCTAATTTGCTGCATTGGCTTATGTGATTGATGGTTTCATCTCTGTCACCACATAGCCTACATTTGCTATTTTGTTGAGTCATATCTATTCTCGCTTTGATAGGATTGGTTCTTACAGCGTTTATTATAATTATTATTATTAATATTATTATTATTATTATTAAATTAAAACATATAACTCTTTACAAACAAGTGGTTATTATTAAATAGAAACAGTTACTTGAAACCATAAAATTATTTGTATTAGATAGGAATACATGAAATCATATAACCGTGTGCAATAAAAAGTTCCCAAGGAAAATATAAACGTAAAATGCGTGAGATTCTCAAACCTGTCGGCATAAAATAACCCTACACATGTTGACATCCCATGAAAATTAATCAATTAATCATAGAACCAATGGCCACTGTAGAGGCATAAACGTTAACATCTTGATGACGTTTACTAACATATAAATCTTCAAACAAATAGTTCGGTATTACTTTGATAAATTCTATTAAAAAAGCATGTGTGAAAAAATGACAAGAAGATCTTATAGTATTTATCTTTCCAGAGAAGAGAGCCCACGTAAGAAATGAATCGTTAACAAACTTTCGCAAGCTTTTGTTCTTCATTGTTGTTCATTATATTTGGCTGCATGATATAATGAGGCTATTTACTAAATCATATAGTCTATGGTTTCATACGCACTGTGCCGGGTCATCTTAGAGCAGTTTAAAAGTCCAGCCACACTCTTATATATAAAAGGATTACTGTAGTTCTAAATGTGTAATCTCTAGTCACGGAGGGACTCGTGGTGCAGTGGTTATCGTTTTAAGAAATAGACACTGAGACCCGAGTTCAAATCCTGAGCTAGTCTGTTTGCATCTCCCATAGCACTAATACTCTTGGGAAAGGTATGCATCCAACTATTCTTCTTCTGGCTAGGGGCAAATAGTAAGGCAGACTGGGCTCTTTAACCTTGGCATGGCAACCAATTTAAGAGAGGGAAAACTCTCAATTCAAACTCATCAAACTCAGCTTAAATTGACCTTGTGTCACATCCAGCTCATGTGGAGTGATTGATGAATACATACATGAGTAACGCCTCCTAATCTGTAAGTTAATTATCTGATTTGTTCTGTCTAAAGTTTGGCACAAGGGCAGAGTTTGTGCTAAAATTGGATGCCTACTTTTTGTTGGTCTATTAAGAAAATCCTGTATTGACGGCGTCTTTGAGATTCAAATCATCGGTCAGTCATTTGCATGATGACGTGTATTGATTGATAGCGGACAAGACGGAGTTACGTCCTGTCGTCGTGTTGTTATAACCCTATCATCAGTTATTAATCGATACGTCACTTCAATCAAGAAAGAACAGAAGCAAAGATATCAAGAACATCGGAGAAGAGTATGAAGGCTTAAAGAAAGAGGCCAAAAAGAAGAAGAAGATGGAATAGAAGAAGCCAAAGAAGAAGAAGAAGAAGAAGAAGAAAATAGCAAAGAAGAAGAAGAAGAAGAAGAAGAAGAAGAAGAAGAAGAAGAAGAAGAAGAAGAAGAAGAAGTAAATAGCAAAGAAGAAGAAGAAATAATTAGTAAAGAAAAAGAGAAAGAAGACGTATATGTCAAAGAAGAAGTGGAAGAAGTAAATGGCCAAGATGAAGAAGAAAAAGAAGAAAGTGGCAAAAAAGAAAATTAAGAGGACGAAGAAAAAAATGACAAATAATAATTATAATAATAATAATAATAAGAAGAAGAAGAATGGGGAGAAGACAAATTATAAAAAAGAAAAATTTAGAGAATGGAAAGAAAATGACTAATGGCTGTTGTTTAAAACTCGACTTTCGCCTTTATTGACAAGAAAGTTTGCGTATCTTGCAGACGATTCCTCTTCCATTTTCAACCGTCTTCAGCAGACATCAAATAAAAGGAGATAAAAAAAAACCCCGAATCTTCATAAATCCCTCTTTTCTTTTTTTCTTTCATTATTTTCTTTATCAATTCTTTGACCTGAATGAGATTAAGAACGATGTCACATTTTTTGGTTCAAAATATTTCTCAAGTATTTGCACTTCTCTCCTGGTTTGTATTTTTTCTTTTTCTTTTTTCTTCATTTTTTTCTTTCTTTCTTTCTTTTTTTTTTTTTTGTTTTTATCGAAGCCACCCTTTATGGTAAACCCTCAAATCCCCACTCTACCGACCCAATCCGATCTGCCCTCGAAACAACGTTTGATTATGTCAATATCATTTGTTTTTTAAAAACAGACTTTGTATGTCCGATTTGCTCAAATGAGAATATTATTGTTTGACTCTATTTTTAGTTTGGTTATAAACTTTTTATTACGCTTCCATTTTCTGACTTTATTATCATCATTATTATTGACTCATTAGAGTTTTTCACATCAGCGTTAGCTGATGGTTTTTCACTGGAGTTTGAGAGACAGCAAGTCTTCTCAAGTCTCCAGGACTCTTCTCAGACTGGCCGTCTTCAATAATGCTGTAATTTGGATGGTCTGCACTCGTCCGCCAACTTCCAAGTCCTCCAGTCCCTTTAATAATCCTTTTATTACTGTGCCAAAAGCACCAATCACAGTTGCTTCAATCGTCACTTTCATGTTTCATACTTTTTTTCAATTCTCTAGCAAGGTCGAGGTATTTATCCTTCTTTTCACTTTCTTTCAGTTTTATTTTGTGATCAGCCGGGACAGCAAAGTCGTATTCTCTGACTCTGTTATTATTAGGTCATTAGCTTTTTATTAAGTTATGATTTTTGGTTATTCTTCTCGACTCTTTTATTGGTAGGTTATTATATTTTTATCAGGTTATCATTATTAAACTCTAATTATTCTCTAATTGTGTTATTATTAGGGTATTAGCTTTTTATCAGGTTATCATTCTTTGACTATTATTATTCCCTGATTTCTGTAATCATTTTGCTAATAACTTTTTATTATGTTATTCTTTGACTGTTATTATTTTCCAATTCTGATATTGTTAGGTTATTAACTTTTTATTAGGTTATCACCTTTTGACTTGTTATTCTCTGTTTCTGTTTTTTATAAGGTTACTAGCTATTTATAAGGTTATCATTCGTTGACTGTTATTATTCTCTTATTCTGTCATAATATCATTGTTTTTTATTTGGCTATCATTCTTTGTTATTTTCAAGTCTTTTATTATTACGTGATTAGCTTTTTATAAGGTTTTCATTCTATTCTCCGATTTTCATTCTATTCTCCGATTCTGTAATTATTATGCTAATAACTTTTTATCAGGTTATCAATCCTTGACTGTTATTATTCTTCGATAAATTAACAAAGGATTATTATCTTTTACCCCTTTTTTATTAGGTTGTTAGTTAATAATTAGTTTATTATTCTCTGATTCTGTTGGAATTAGATCATTAGAAAAATAATTGGACTTGTTATTTCAAACTTTAGCGCGTCTTTTTTCACTAAACTATAAAATAAAAAAAGAAAGAAATTGCGACTCAGTAGTTAAAGACCTTCTCTTGTAGAAAGAAGTCTAGAAGTTTGAACAAGTGGTATTCTGTTGAAGAGATGTCTAATGAGAAAGCTGGGGAAGATAGATTTTCGTAGGCCAATTCGTTCAATTACTGCTGAGCAATTTGAGTGACATGCGACCAATTGTCTATATTCACATTATACATCATGTCCAAGCGAGAATTCTATTACTTGAAACCATGTTATTAGTATTAGATAGGAGTACTTGTGTTATATATTAACCTTTGACCAAGGCATCAATCAAGAAATGCACTTGTGTAGATAAGCGGGAGAAGAAGCGGAATCAAGTGGGCATTATGAAAGAATATAGGTAGGTGCCAGCGGCCGTTGAGTTAGTTGGGGACAGGAAGGCCTGAGTGAGAGCCAGCTTGAAGACCGAGTGCTGTGGCCCTCAGCGACCCCCGGTTGAGCAACTCCAGCCAAGCTGTGGAAGAAATGCTGCTATGGTCAAGAAAAGAAATTGGGTCAATATAGTAGTCTGTCCCTGTCTCCACTCATCTCTCACACACCACAGAAACTTCGAGAATAAAGTGTGAGATATACAAGGGGCATGCGATAAGTTTCCAGACGTTTTTTGTATCGGCATTCAAAATTGTCGTAGACTCTTGAGAATTCACTATGTTATTACTCTACATCTTATAAGATGACTGGCCAATTTTTATGATTTCAGGCTCAAATGAACAGCTACAGCAGCAATTGGAATACACCCTACTAAAGACTGATTGTCTCAGCTGGTGAATTTAAAAAAGGCAATCTGACACTTTAGAAGACTGAGATGCAATAAAATTCTGTTTTAAACTTGGAAAAATGCCACAGAAACGTATGGAATGCTTCAGACTGCTGTTCGACCATCTTGCATTAATCGAGCATCAGTTTTTGAGTGGTATACGAGATTCGAGGAAGGCAGGGAGTCTGTGAGGGATGATGAGAGGTGGGGTAGGAATAAGGAAGTCAATACACCAGAGTTGATTGGCCAAAGGGTTAGGGTTAGGGTTACTATATTGAGGATTTAAGGCAGTTCAGGAAGAGATTCGATCGGAAGAGGCCAGCACTCTTCAAATCGGGTCAGTGGTATTTCCAGCAGGACAATACACCAGTCCACAACTCCATCCTTGTCACAGACTATTTGACCAAGATGGGCACCAAGACAGTTCCTCAGCCTCCCTATAGTCGAGACCTTGCTCCCCGTGACTTTTGCTTATTCCCTAAGCTCAGAGGCTGTTGTTTTGAGACAATTGAGGAGATGAAAGAGGCTGTGACGAAAGTGATTGACACGCTCATACAAGACGACTTCCATGGGGCCTTCCAGAACTTATTGGAACAATACAAGAAATGCATTGAAGCCGGAAGAGAATTCTTCAAAAGGGACAAGAGTTTCATGTGTGTACTATCAATAAAAGTGCTCATACGAAAAAAGTCTGGAAACTTATCGTATGCCCCTCGTACATATTTTTATAAAGAAGTGTGTTCGTTCGTTCATTGAAGTTTGTCATTATATTTGATTATGGTTGTGAGTATACAACACTTGAAACCATGAAACTGTGTGCAAATTATTCATACTACTACTACTACTACTACTACAGCTGCTGCGGCTGCTGTTGCAGCTGCAGCTGCTGTTGCAGCTGCAGCTGCTTAGCTGTCCTTCGTATCCGATGATTTTTTCAAGTTTTTTCAATTATTGAACAGGTATCGACAATTGTCTAAAGACATCCAGGTTTCTTTTGATGATATACTTAAGCCTTGATTTTTGCTCTTCCTGTTTTATATGACCTTTTCCAAAGTTGATGGTATAGGATCTCTCTTGACAGTCTGCTCTCCTTATTTCCGTATCTTCTTATTTAGCATAAGGGCTATCTTTTCACGACTTTAATTTTACTTATTTTAGGTTGTCAGTTTAAACATGAAAAATAAAATAAAAGAAAAGAAAAGAAAAGAAAAGGAAGCAGATTCAAGTGGTTTTATTGGATCACTTCAAAAAGCGACACCAAATAGCTGAAACATATCGAACAAATTATTCAGCCCAGTTGGCTGGGGCTGAAGAAGAGATCGACTGCATCTCTGCAGAGGGGTCAGACATCTCCTAACGAGTGTCCTGAATAGAATACTAAGCAATCGGATGGTGTGGCTCCAGTAATGCTGTATCTTTGGGGAATGTGAAGTACCTGTAAAGCGGGTAGACCTTATTTTGCATATGCACATGTCAACCCCTGTCATAATAAACGTTTGTTTTGAAATCGGCTATGGGCAAAATATCAAAACAAACATTTGGATACATGTCAACTGATATTTAGAATAAAGTGGCACGGGAAAGTTTTAGTGATTACGTGTTATTATTAGATTAAGTAAAAGAATAAATGGAAGAATGTATATACGAAGGTTTCTAAGACTCAGGGGTTAGTTCGAGTTCCTGTTTCAGTCGGAGATAGAGTCTGTATTTACCCAACCCCTCACTCCTGGCAGGATATGACACAAAGTAAATTTTAAAGTTAGAGTTTTCTTTCTCCTAGACTGGTTGCCTAACCAAAGCTAAAGAACCCAGTTTGCCTTACTATATACCCATAGCTGGCGGGAAAATGATTGGATCCATACCTTTTCTTAGGATATTTGTGCAATGGGGAATAAAGAGAGTCAGGTACAGTTGAAGTTTAGCAGTTGGAGACGACGGACAATAAGCAGTCGTATTCGGGTGATACCGGGTTCATGCGAAGAAAAGTCTAATTCTGTGGTTGTCCGTTTCGTCTGCCAAGGGTTAAAGTTTCTGTCTATCTAAATGAGTTGACGCATATCCTTTATTCTATCTCTCTCGTTTCACGGCTACTGTGAAAAAGTGTTAATGGCACTAAACTTTCGTATCATGAAACAACAAAGACGTTTTATATTTGCGTGGAGTTACAACTTTCGACACGGTCCTGTAGCGTTACATTCGTCATATTTGTTCCCGTATCGTTACATGCATCATATTTGGTCCCGTAGCGTTACATGCATCATATTTGGTCCCGTAGCGTTACATGCATCATATTTGGTCCCGTAGCGTAACATTCGTCATATTTGCTCCCGTATCGTTACATGCATCATATTTGGTCCTGTAGCGTTATATACATCGTATTTGGTCCCGTAGCGTTTCATTCATCATATTTGGTCCCGTAGCGTTACATGCATCATATTTGGTCTCGTTGCGTTACATTCATCAAATTTGGTCCCGTAGCGTTACATGCATTATATTTCGTCCCGTAGCGTTATAAACATTTCATTGTTTCAAAAACCTTGTAATGGAGACGAGAACTTTTAAGATCAAGAGGTAATATTTAAAGTGAACCTCAGTTAAATAGCTTGTAAGGACATGGAACTAAATGTTGATCCTTGCACGAATTGGGTAAATCAAAAACATTTGATCTCTGGCTGCCGCACAAACAAAAATAAATAAATTACGAAAAAAGAAATAAAATTTCACTGCCATTACAACCAGGTCCACTCTAACTCGGAGAGACAGTAAATAAATAGAATCAAACTACTTTCCTTGCCATAACTCCCAGATCCCCTCTAACCCGGAGAGGTAGTAAATAAATAGAATAAAACTACTTTCATTGCGATTACTCCCAGATCCACTCTAACCCGGAGAGGCAGTAAATAAATAGAATAAAACTACTTTCATTGCCATTACTTCCAGGTTCACTCTAACCCGGAGAGGCAGTAAATAAAGAACATAAAACCGCTTTCATTGCTATTACTCATAAGTACACATTGACTCGGAGTGTTACTACCAATTAGGATCTCATCTATGTGTCAAATAGAACTGCTTGAAAATTATTGGTATTTGATAGAAATACTTGATACTCTCTAACGTAGATTATTTATATTAGGTATAGTTAAGGGTGTTAGCCAATGGTCCGGGAGACCTGGATTCAATCCCAGGGCACGTCAAACCAAAGACTTTAAAAATGGTGCTTGATATTTCTCGCTTAACACTCAGCAAAATAAGGAAAGTATCAAGAGTAAAGTGGAGAAGTCCTGGGAAAGGAGTAGCGCCCTCCGCTACATCTCGGTGTACAAGCTATTGAAAAGGAAGTCTTCTGGTCGCCCTCAACTACGGTCGCCAACTTTACTTGACGCTATAATTGTTTTATAATAATTATTAGGTTTGATTTTATGGCATATCAACCATTGTAGGTTATTAAATTCCAAATCCTGTTTATACATACGAGGTGCATACGATAATGTCCAGACTTTTTTCGTATGGGCATTTAAAATTCTTGTAGACTCTTGAAAATTTTGTCTGTTATTGCTATACATCTTATGAGATGACTGGTCAATTTTTATGATTTCAGGCTCAAATGAATTGGAATACACCCTACTAAAGACTGATTGTCACAGCTGATGAATTTCAAAAATGCAATCTGACACTTTAGAAGAACGACATGCAATAAAATTCTGTTTTAAACTTGGAAAAATGCCACAGAAGCGTATGGAATGTTTCAGACTACTTTTGGAGCATCTTGCATGAATCGTTTTTGAGTGACATAAGAGATTCGAGGAAGGCAGGGAGTCTGTGAGAGATGATGAGAGGTGTTGGAGGAGTAAGAAAGTCAATACACCAGAGTTGATTGGCCAAAGGGTTAGGGTTAGGGTTACTATGTTGGGATTTTAAGGGAGTTCAGGAAGAGATTCGATCGGAAGGGGCCAGCACTCTTCAAATCGGGTCAGTGGCATTTCCACCAGGACAATGCACTAGTCCACAGTTCCATCCTTGTCACAGACTATTTGACCAAGATGGGCATCAAGACAGTTCCTCAGCCTCTCTATAGTCCAGACCTTGTTCCCTGTGACTTTTGCTTATTCCCTAAGCTCAGAGGCAGTCGTTATGAGAGAATTGAGGAGATAAAAGACGCTGTGGCGAAGGTCATTGACACGCTCACACAAGAGGACTTCCATGCGGCCTTGAAGAACTTGTTGGAACGGTACAACAAGTGCATTGCAGCTGGAGGAGATTACTTCAAAGAAGACTAGAGTTTCATGTGTGTACTATCAATAAAAGTGCCCATAGGAAAAAAGTATGGAAACTTATCGTATGCACCTCGTATATAATAAATATATATGATTTGTAAACACATTTTGTAGATAACATTCTTTAATGAGCCTTAGCTCTTTTTTGCACACAGTTAAATGGTTTCTAGTATTGCTATATAACAATCACAATTTAAGATTAGTCATTCGTTTACGCACGGTTTGTTTGTTTGCTTGTGGTGTAATGGTTAAAACGCTGGACTGCGGAATCGTAGTAAAGAGGTTCGAACTCTAGTTGCGTTATTACGTTCACTTTTCGAACAGATCCACTTGCAAAAGGTATGAACCTCCTTATCCTCCCAGCTATGGGTTAAATACCATCACTGCTGTTCTTCTAGAAGGATAGCTTTGGCATTAAATAACCCACGGAGGTGCCTGTGGTGTATTGGTTATCGTCATAGGAAATGGACACGACGACACGAGTTCAAATCCTGGACGAGACTAATTGCATTTCACATAGCCCTAATGCCCTTGGGAAAGGTATGAATCCAATTATTCTTCCTCCAGCTATGGGTTAATAGTAGGGCAGACTAGGTTCTTCAGCCTTGGTGAGGCAACTAGTCTAGGAGAAGGCAAACTCTGAATTCAAACCTGTTAAACTCTGCTTAAAAATTGACCTCATGTCATATCCTGCCCGAGCGGTGAGGTTGGTAAATATGCTTAAATAACCCACGAAGGTTGATATGCCATTAAACAAATATTGCATAGCCGTAATACAAATACAAGCGGAAACATAATCAAACATAATTTACGAACTTCAATGAACAAACGAACACAGTTCTTTATAAAAAAAAAATATCTCTCACTCTTTACTCTCGAAAGGGTTGATGTTTCTGTGGTGTGTGAGAGATGGGTGGAGAGACGTATTCTCAGAGAGAGGACTTCTTTCCATATCTTCTTCCAGGAGCCAGGGGTTGCCAATGCTTGTACTCCCTTGCAAGCTCGTCAGAGACGACTTCTGCTCGGTTGCATGTCTCTACCTCGGCTGCGATTCTCTGCACTCTGTCTAAATCTGACCGCGTGGTTCTCATCACATGATCCCCTTCCGGTTACACATCAGTTCGACCTGAGTTGCCTGACGCGCCGTCATCTTCCTGTTTACTTACCAAAATGTGACAGCTTACCGAAGCACACGGGGTCACTAGACACTAACCGAAAATCCATGTAATATGTTATATAACACAAAGAAACAGAAACATTGATTATTTTTTGTCCCTTTTTTAAAACGTACTATCGATTAGAAACCCCATTTCCCTGTTAGTTATATTTTTTTTTTTTCGCTAAAGCTTTCCATTTGGTCCAGTAAGTATGTATACCAAATCTAGTATCCTTTTATAAAGCCATTTAGAAATTTATTGAGGACAGACATAAAAACTCTTTTCGGTTATCACTATAGATTTCTCTTTGCACGAATGTGTAACCCAGAAGGATAGAAATAATAATAAAGGTTTTACGATCGAATCTGAACAAAGGAATGCGCAGGCTTTGTCGATTTCCTTTTTTTTTATCGCAGGAATATTTATTCATATCATCATTTTTCATATTTTTATCTTTCCATTAATCCATCTCCGCTACCGTCCGATCTCACTCTGTTTTATTCACAATTTCTATATCCATTCTTTTCAAAACTCTCTCTCTCTGTCGTACAAACTCTGCCTGTGTGCTTATTTCCATATCTTCTTACTGCTTCGATTCGCCATCATTAGTTCCTTCCCACCCATCTTAACTCAACCCCAGTTTTCGTAGCTGCCAGCGTTCCTCACTTCTTCCTGGCCCCCATCTTTTTTTTCTTTATTTCTCATTTTATGCCTCTTTGCTTTCTTCTTCTGCACGCCATCTTGATTATTCACATTTACTTTTTCTTTTTCGTCGTTTCTTCTATGTTAAACCTCATTTCATTTATAGTTTCTTCTTCTTCTTCTTCTTCTTCTTCTTCTTCTTCTTCTTCTTCTTCTTCTTCTTCTTCTTCTTCTTCTTCTTCTTCTTCTTCTTCTTCACGCCATTTTGTTTATCTATATTTTTCATTTTTGTCGTTTCTTCTATATTAACTCCCCTTTTCACTAATAATTTCTTCTTCTTCTTCTTCTTCTTCTTCTTCTTCTTCTTCTTCTTCTTCTTCTTCTTCTTCTTCTTCTTCTTCTTCTTCTTCTTCTTCCCATCTTGTTTGTCTATATTTTCTTTTCTTCTTCGTCGTTTCTTGTTGGTTGACTCCTCTTCATTTTTAATTATTTCTTCTTCTTCTTCTTCTTCTTCTTCTTCTTCTTCTTCTTCTTCTTCTTCTTCTTCTTCTTCCCATCTTGTTTGTCTATATTTTCTTTTCTTCTTCGTCGTTTCTTGTTGGTTGACTCCTCTTCATTTTTAATTATTTCTTCTTCTTCTTCTTCTTCTTCTTCTTCTTCTTCTTCTTCTTTCATGTCATCTTATTTATCTAATTTTTCTTCTTCGTCGTTTCTTATTAGTTGACCCTTCTTCATTTATAATTATTTCTTCTTCTTGTTCTTCTTGTTCTTCTTCTTCTTGGTTTTCATTTAACTCTTTTTTTCTTTCTCGACCCCTTCAGCCAACCCAGGTTCATTAAATCAGTTCTGTTGCTTCAATCTACCTCCTGCGCACCTTTGCAGGCCTTTTTCTAAAGATACAATACCCTATCCAAGTGTTTCCTGCACAAATACCCGACATTTTTACATCTGCTCCCTAATCGTTCGCTCTCTCTCTCTCTCTCTCTCTCTCTCTCTCTTACTGCACAACATTCCAGCATCTTCATTCCCGGGAGTGATGCCCGGGAACACAATGCCAAAACATCGTCAAAAGATGAAAGACTACAAAGAACGTGAACTGCTCACACATTATTCCTGTCCCCAAGAAACAAAAAAAAAAAAAAAAAAAAAAAAAAAAGAAAAAACAAACTTTCTTATCTTTTCGAAGCCTTCAGCAAGATTCTCATTTATTCTCACAGTGCACTTTTATTTAACCCCTTATAAAGTAAAACTTTTTTAAAAACTAAAACGACACAAGAAAATACAATTTTGTCTTCTATGTTTTTGTTTTTGTCTCCCCTTGCGGCCCTTATTGTATTATCCTACCTAATTCAGGAGCACTTTGAGAAAAGAAAGCAATACAATAAATTCTGAATGTTGCAATAGCTTGCAGGCCCTTATTTTCACTGGCGTATACCCTGATAGGCTTTACACTGGTTAAGCTCTATGGTAAAACATTGGGTCAGAGAGATCACAAAGTCTACTATACAATTTCAAATATTTCATAGAACTATGTTGACTTTCACGAAAAAAACATTATTTCTATATAAGTAAGTAAAGTTGGCGACCACAGTCGAGGTCGACTAGAAGGCTCCCTTTTCAATAGCTAATACACCGAAGTGTAGGGGAGGGCGTTACTCCTTTCCCTGGATTGCTCCACTTTACCCTTGATACGTACCTTATATTGCTGAGTGTTAAGCGAGGAGGTATCAAGTACCATTTTTTAAAGTCTTTGGTATGACACGACCTGGGATTGAACCCAGGTCTCCCGAACCATTGGCGAACACTCTACCCACTAGACCATACTTCCATACTTATTCAATAATCCACATGAGTAGAAAACACAACTTGATTATATATATATATATATATATATATATATATATATATATATATATGTATAGCGTTCATTGCAAGCCTCTTCGTAGACGAATTGAGGTCTCGGCAACCGTTGAACGGATGTATGTAAACAATAGTAATTGTGATTCATAACCGTTTAAAATTTACTTCGCCGCTAATATCTCCTCGTGGCTGAATGGTTAGAAGCTTTGGCTTGGCATTTGAGTCAACCGGTTTTCGATCCCAGCTACGGGAAGATACTGTCTAGCCACCCTGATGAGTTCTGATAGAATGAAACAGATCTGTCTGTGGATGACTATATATATATATATATTGTGACATAATATCAGTATTTTAAACCCCTGCTTCAGATTTTACAAGCATTTAAGAAAAAAAGTACCAGTGAGTGAAAATCTTTTTTTTTTAATTTTACGTTTTTCAGTTTATGAGTAAAAAGGAAAATTCTTTAGTAATATCTATCAGCGAGCTGATATATATAACTTTCTTCTCCCCGATTTCAAACTCCCGCCAAAAGTGAGTTTTGTAGCAAATAGTATCTGAAGTAATTCCGGTCTGCTTATGCTCGATGTCAATAAACATCACACCATTATTCAAAATGCATGCGACTAATGATATCAGCAGCATACATCTACGTAAATCGAACGTATACACTTATGAAAATCAAACATGTGACCAACGAAATATTCCTGCGAATTTTAAGTCCACAGAATACCAGCGACGAGCAGCTGGATAAGTCATGTCGATTTTGTCTCCAAGAAGAAGAAGGAATAAAAAAAAAAAGGAAGAATAATACATTTTTGTGTTAAAGAAAAAAATAAAACAGATAAAAAAACAAAAACCTGTCAAATTGTCGAATAACTGGCACACAAAGAAAAAACAAAATATCAAATTCTGGTATTCTGCTCAATTCCTAAACTGATATCGTCCAATATCAAGAATCATCACCTGATGTCTGCGTTTGAGAAAAAGTCATCATCATTTCCAAGTTCCATTTATCCCGAAGGAATTTCCTGACGCATCCACCATGAATAAAAGCTGGGACCCTTTCGTTGAGTACCCATTTGAACTTCGTATGACTTGAATTCATTGCGTCGACGTTCATCTGTGAAAAAAAAATTGGTCGGAGAGAGCTCAATATATAAGAAAGTTGTGTTATAATACTTTTAAGAAATGAATTTGAAGCGTAAGTTTCCCCCACCACTTTTCTGTTTTCTCATAAACTGATATTGTCTGTAAAAATGTATTTTTCGCTCGCTGATAAGATATACATATATATTAGTATTCATTTCCCTCTTTTAGTTCAGTTCTTTTGTTCTAGATTTTCCTTCCTGTATTTATTGTAAATAAAACTTTTTATATTTAAAACTTGAGTTATTTTCTGTATTTTCGCAAGTGTGCTTATTGGTTGTCTTCTCTCGTTTTCACTGGCGCCTTGAGAAGTGTTCCCTTCCCTTGCTTTTCTTTTTGTTTATTTTTTATTTAAATCCGGGACTAAATTTTTTTATTGTTCTTATTACGTCATCTTAACGAGCACGCCCGTGTAACAATATATATATATATATATATATATAATTAAAAGATAAATAGAAAAATAGATAAGATCAATTTTAAAATAAACAAAATAAACAAGACGAAAAAACAATAATAACGAATCACCCAATCCCGAACAGAAGACCAGACCGAATTTGAATTGACAAGGAAGAAATTGTTGTTTAGTATATTTTACCATTCCTGCAGACGACAGAATGAAAATAAAAGAAAGCAAAAATGTAGAAACATACCTGGATCTTGCCTGAGAATTAAAAAAGCTTTAGAACATGGAAGTGATGACTTAAATAATTGTAGTTGGTGCGCTTGGAATGATTCCCAAAGACTTGAAAAAATTGGTAATCAGAGGAAGAATTGAGGCCTTACAGCGCTGTTAAGATCAGCTAGAATACTGAGAAGAGTCCTGAAGACCCGACGAAATTTGCTGTCACTCAGACCTCAGTCAAAAACCACCAGTAAAAACTGTAGTGAAAATCTTGCTTGGGGTATAATAATAATAATAATAATAATAATAATAATAATAATAATAATAATAATAATAATATGGGACTTTGATATACAAACGGATCACCTGATCTCGGCCAGAAGACCAAACCTTAAAATAATCAACAAAAAAAAAAAAAAAAAAAAGAAGAAAATCTTCAAAATTGTCGACTTTGCTGTCCCGGCTGACCACAGAATAAAACTGAAAGAATGTGGAAAAAGAGATAAGTACCTCGACCTTGCTAGAGAATTGAAAAACCTATGGAATATGAAGGTGACAATTATACCAATTGTGATTGGTGCTTTTGGCACAATAACTAAAGGATTATTAAAAGGCCTGGAAGATTTGGAAGTTGGCGGCCGAGTGGAGACCATCCAAACAACAGTATTTTACAAAACGGCCAGAATACTGAGAAGAGTCCTGGAGACTTGAGGAGACTTGCTGTCACTCAATCTACAGTGAAAGACCATCAGCTTACGCTGATGTGAAAAACTCTCATGAGTAGTGATTATGATAATGATAATTCGGACTACAACCTGGTTGAGATTGGCCAGAATACTCATATGAAGACTTGATGTCACTCAGACTACAGTGAAAGTCAACCAGATAACGGTTGTGTAAAAAACTCACAAGGAGAATAATAATAATGATAATAATAATAATAATATCTGGACCTTGCTAGAGAGCTGAAGAAGCTACGGAACATGAAGGTGACGGTGATTATAATTGCAATTGGTACACTTGGAACGATCCCCAAAGAATTGGTAAATAAACTGGAAGACTTAGAAAGCTGTGGAACATGAGGTTGACGGTGATATCAATTATAGTTGGTGCACTTGGAACGGTCTCCAAAGGATTTGTAAGAGGACTGGAAGAGTTTGAAATTGGAGGACGAATCGAGATCATCCAATCTATACAGTATTGTTGAGATCAGCCAGAATACGGAGAAGAGTCCTGGAAAACTGAGCAGACTAGCTCTCACCCAATCTCAATGAAAATCCATTAGCTAACCCAGATGGGAAAAACTCGCAATAACAATGATAACAATAAAGAGAAATTGAGAAAATGTTGGACATTAAAGCTACCACTGTGCCAGTAATAGTAGGAGTACTGGGTATGATCAAGAAAAAAAACAGATAAACTCATTTACAAGATACCTGGCAGTCCGAGCCTACATGAAATTCACAAAAGAGCTATTTGCAGAATAATCTATCTATTTTAGAGAGTACTATCGATGCGACTGAAAAATATCACCCAAAAGAGAACGCAACAACGACAAAAACATAGATTGCATATAATCGCTACTTTCCCCCACTTGGATGAAGGATTGCCAGAAACAGAAAATAAACATTAAAATTGAATGATAATGATAATAATAATATGAGAAGTGAAAATCCAGAGGGGTATATTCCAGGGAGATGCGCTATCACCATTATAATATGAAAAACCGATAATGCCACCCAATCATATTCTTTGGAAATGTACAGGTGGCTATAAACCAATTAAATCGCCAGAAAAGATCAATCAACTAAAATACGTGGACGACATCAAACTGTTTGTTAAAAATGAAAACGATTTGGAAACCCTAATATAGGCAGTGATAATGTACAGTCGTGATATAGGGATGGAATTTGGCATAGAAAAATGTGTCAAGCTAATAATGAGAAGCAGAAAACGATAAATGACGGAAAGAATAGAATTACCAAATCTAGTGATAATCAACAAAAAAAAAAAAAAAAAAAGAAAAAGAACGTGCCGAATAGTGGACTTGGCGGTCTCTACAGACCGCAGAGTAAAATTAAAAGGAAACGAAAAGAAAGATAAATACTTTGACTTTGCCAGAGAATTAAGAAAAAAAAGGTATGGAACATGAAGGTGAGAGTAATATAATATGTAATTGGTACGCTTGAAACAATGCTCAAAGGATTGGTAAAGGGACCGGAAGACTTGGAAAGAAGAGGACAAGTGGAGACCATAAAGACTCCGGCATCATCAAGATCGGACCGAATACTGAGAAAAGTCCTGGAGTTTTGTGGAGACTTGTTACTCTAACTCGAGAGGAAAACAAAGCTGGGAAAAACTCTCAAGGAATAATAATAATAATAGTAATAATGATAAAAGGTGATCCACTGGGAATTGTGCAAGAAATTGAACTTTGACCAAACGAACAAATGGTATATGCACAACTCAGCATCTATCCTGGAGAATGAGACACACAAACACCTCTGGAATTTTGACATATAAACGGATCCCTTAATCTCGGCCTGACGACCAGATCTTATAATAATCAACAACAATAACAAAAAAAAAAAAAAAAAAAAAACTGGTAAAATTGTGGATTTTGCTGTCCCGGCTGACCAAAGAATAAAATTGAAAAAAAGTAAAAAGAAGGTTAAGTACTTTAACTCTGCTGGGGAATAAAAAAAAACTGTGGAAAGTGACCTTTATACTAATTGTAATTGGAGATTTTGGTACAGTCACCGAAGGATTAATAAAGGGACTGGAGGACTTGGAAATAACAGGACGAGCGGAGACTATCCAAAGTACTACATTATTGAGATCAACCAGAATACTGAGAAGAGTCATGGAAACTTGAGGAGACTTGTTGTCACTCAAACTTCAGTGAAAGGCTATCAGTTAAGGCCGATGGGGAAAACTCTCAAGGAGTAAATAATAATAATAATAATAATAATAATAATATGGGACTTCGGCATACACACGGAACACCTAATCTCGGCCAGAAGACCAGACTTAATAATAATCAAAAAAAAAAAGAGAACTTGCAAAATAGTCGATTTTGCTGTCCCGGCTGACCACAGAATAAAACTGAAAGGATGTGAAAAAAAGGATAAGTACCTTGACCTTGCTAGGGAATTAAAAAAACTGTGGAACATGCAGGTGACAATTATACCAATTGTAATTGGTGCGTTTGGAACAGTAACTAAAGGATCACTAAAGGGACTAGAGGACTTGGAAGTTGGCACAGAAACGTATGGAATGCTTCAGACTGCTTTTCGACCATCTTGCATGAATTGAGCATAAGAGATTCAAGGAGGCAGGGAGTCTGTGAGGGATGATGAGAGGTGTGGGAGGAGTAACGAAGTCAATAGACTAGAGTTGATTGGCCGAAGGGTTAGGGTTAGGGTTACTATGTTGAGGTTTTAAGGGAGATCAGGTAGAGATTCCGTCGGAAGAGGCCAGCACTCTTCAAATCGGCTCAGTAGCATTTCCACCAGGACAATACACCAGTCTACAACTTCATCTTTGTCACCTTTGTCCATGCTCCTCACCCTCCCTATAGTCTAGACGTTGGTCCCTGTGACTTTTGGTTATTCCCTAAGCTCAGAGGCTGTCGTTATGAGACAATTGAGGAGATGATAGAGGCTGTGACGAAGGTCATTGACACGCTCACACAAGAGGACTTCGATAGGGCCTTCCAGAAGTTGTTGGAACGGTACAACAAGTGCATTGCAGCCGGAGGAGATTACATCGAAGGGGACTAGAGTTTGATGTGTGTACTATCAATAAAAGTTGCCATACGAAAAGTCTGGAAACTTATCGTATGCACCTCGTACTTTGACACAACAACAGATTGGATGCTATGGTTTGTAAACACACCCACAAAGCAGAAGAAAAAAATATCCGGGTAGTAAAGAAAGTAATAAATTTTCTAATCAATTCGACCTCACACTGAAAAAAATACGCATAAAAGATAAAGTAAAGGAGACAGCAAAAGACTGAAAGAAGGTCTCAAAGTCACAAGGATTAAATCAATTAAAAAACGCCTGGGAACAAAACCTGCAACATGGACGATTCAAACAAGGTATTAGAAGTGCCGATACAAAAAGGTTTGGTTTCTTTGTTTAATGGCATATCAACCTTTGTAGGTTATTTAATGCCAAAGCCATTCTCCTAGAAGAACAGTAGTAGTACAATTTAACCCATAGCTGGGAGGATAAGGAGGTTCATACCTTTCCCAAGGGTATTTGCCCGAAAGTGAACGTAATAGCGCGATTGGAGTACGAACTCGCGTACTACGATTACACAGTCTGTCGCATAAACCACTACGCCACGAGGAGACCCCATCCCGAAATAGATAGACAGTGTAATAATGGCTGAAAAGTACTGGACTAAAAGTAGAGTCAGAGGGGTTTATAACAGCAGCACAGGACCAACGCCTACCAAGAAGGTGTAATGGTGTAATGGTTAAAGCGATGAGCTGCGGAATCGTAGTACGCGAGTTCGTACTCCAGTCGCGCTATTACGTTCACTTTCGGGCAAATACCCTTGGGAAAGGTATGAACCCCCTTATTCTCCCTCCAGCTATGGGTAAATAGTAGGACGGACTAGGTTCTTCAGCCTTGGGGAGGCAACTAGTCTAGGAGAAGGAAAACTCTGAATTCAAAACCTGTTAAACTCCGCTTAAAAATTGACCTTGTGTCATATCCTGCCCGAGCGGAGGGGTTGGTAAATAGTACCAAGAAGGAACAGCCTGGATATCATTAAAAAAAAAACGGATCAAATCCAATAGTCGGTTGCCCAATTGTATCTCTGATAGAATATAAAGAAAGTCATGATAAAATAGGACATTATATTTTTGGGAGAATATGTAGATTTTATGGTATACTGAAATCTGAAAAATGCTATAAACACCTACCAGAAATAATAACGGAAGCCAAAGGAACTACTATTCTCTGTGACCTTGTTATCCAAACTGATTAATAAAATTTAAAAAAAAACCCACAACAATAGACCAGATAGAGAAGTAAAGGAATAAAAAAAAAATACCTCCTGACTAATTCTACCTACCTTAATATTCGTTTTGAAATCTGAATATGTATGTATATATAGACAGAATTTGGCGTTGAATGACCCACAAAGGTTGATATGCCATAAAACCCAAACAACCAACCAACCTTCTGACTAATGCCAGTGCCAACAGATTATAACAAATCAATCTAAGAATACAATTACATACGTAAATACAAAGATCTGGAAATAGCAACTGAAAAAATGTGGCCACTTAGAACTATTATCGCACCCGTAATTGTAGGAGAACTGAGTAGGATCAAGAATATAAAAACAACAGATAAACAGATTAACAAGACACCTGGTAGTCTCAAGCTAGATGAACTACAAAAAATTGCACTTTGCGAAACTGCTCATTTCCTCCACAGAGTACTATCAAAGCGACTGAAAAAGAAAAAACCTATACGAGGCAGCAAAAGAAAAACAGACCCCCCCCCAAAAAAAACAGGATCACATAGAACGCATATAATCACTATTTTCCTTCAATTTAAGTCTTGAGTAAAGTCCCGGTGAAGGATAATAAGAAATTAAGAGTTAAGCTGAAAGATAAATAAATGAATAAAAAAAATAATGATAATAATTATTATCATAATTAGAGAGAAATAATTAATATTATAATTAGAGAGAAATTAAATCTTTTCTAATAGCAGTACAAATCAATGCCATAAGAACAATGTCAAAGCAAAAATAGACGATGTTTGTTTGTTTTCTTTTACGGCATATCAACCTCATCGGTCATTTAATGCCGAATCAAGTTAAAGAAAATAAGTCTGAAAAGAAATTCAAAGGAGAGGTCTTAGGAATTAATGATTAACTTTAGATAATTAGTTGGCAATTTGGTTGTTTTTTTATGCTTTTTTTATTAGGAGTTTATTTGTAGGGAATCATGATCATAAAAAAAAAGACAAAACAAACTGTGAAACAGGTTGGGGAAGGAATCAGTTTGTTAGAATATATCTAGTAAAGATATATTTACACACTTACCCATCACGAAAACTATCCAAGTTTGACGAACCATACATGTGGGACACTGCTGGAGTAGTAGGGACAAAATCATAAGCAATATACTCCTATGGACCCCTTCACATGGACGAGCAAAAGCAGAACGACCAGCTAGAACCTATATACAGCAGCTCTGTGCCGATACAAGATATAGCCTGGAAGACCATCCGGGAACACTGGACGATAAAGACGGGTGGCGATAGAGGTTCAGAGAGATCCGTGCTGGCAGCGCGACATGAGGATGATGTTGACAGAATCTAAACAATGAAAAGAGTATTCATTTGAAGATGAATAGAATATTTAAGAATGATTAAAATATTCTATTGTAAAAAAAGTAAAGTTGGCGACTGTAGTCGAGGGCAACCAGAAGGATCCCTTTTCAATAGTTACTACACTGAGGTGTAGGGGAGGGCGTTACTCCTTTCCCTGGATTGCTCCACTTTACGCTCGATACATACCTTATATTGCTGAGTGTTAAGCAAGGAAAAATCAAGTACCATTTTTGAACTCGAACTGGGATTGAACCCCAGCCTCCCGGACCATTGGCGAACACTCTACCCACTCCTGCATTACGGTCACGTCTCTTCAGAGAATTAAAACCGAGAAAATTAAGTTTATACATGAGGAATTAAATGTAGGGGCGTGACCGTCGAAAAAGCATGGAGTGGGGAAGATAATAGATCCAAAAAGTATAATTTCTTATGTATAAACTTTATTTAAAATACCTATGATTAGATGAGAGTAAGTGGAGCAACCCAGGGAATGGAGTAGCGTCCTCTCCAACACCTCGGTGCAGTAGCTATTGAAAAGTAAGCCTTCGAGTCGCCCTCGACCACGGTCGCCTACTTCCTTAGTTTTAAATAGCAATACTTAAAACCAATTAACCTGTGTGCGTCCAAATGATTAATATTGAATAAGATTATTTGTGTTAAATAGAAATGCTTAAAACCATCTAACTGTGGGCAAAAAAAAAAAAAAATGATTAATATTAAATAGAATTATCAGAGTAAAATAGAAATACTTGAAACTTTTTAACTATGAAAAATAGATGATTAATATTATATAGAATTAAATGTGTTAAATAGCAATACTTGAAATCATTTAACTGTGTGCAAACAAATAATTGATATTAAGTGGAATTATTAGAGTTAAACTGCAATATTTGAAATCATTTAACTATGTGCTAACAAATAATTAACTTAAAGTATGATTAGTATAAAATAGCAATATTTTAAATGATTTAACTATGTGCAAACAAATGAACTCTAAGAAATTGTTTAAAAATGAAATTACCAACAAACTTCATCATCCTCATGTTGCGCCGCCAGCACGGACCTCCCTGACCCTCTCTAACCACCCGTCTCTATCGTTCATCGCTCCCGGTAGGTCTTCAAGGCTGCATCCTGTATCGGCACAGAGCTGTTGTATATAGGTTCTAGCTGGTCGTCCCGCCTTTGCTCGTCCATGTGAAGGGATCCACAGGAGTATATTGCTTATGAGTTCGTCCCCACTTCTCAAGCAGTGTCCTGCATGTCTGGTTCGTCAAACTTGGATAGTTTTCGTGATAGGTGGTAGGTGGCCGTATAGCTGCTGCTGCTTTGTTAGGTGCTGACTTGTTCAATATTGCTGGCAGCATTGAAAATAAAACGGTTTTTTTCCAAGCAACGGTCGTGACGATACTGCTATATGGATGCACTATATGGACGCTAACTAAACGTATGAAGAAAAAGCTTGACAGCAATTATGCAAGAACCAACACACTATTCCCTTACAAAACATACATATAACATGATTTGGTATTAAATGACCCACAGGAGTTGATATACCATAAACTAACTATAACTGAACCGACAACTGCAGAAGTCATCACGGCTGTATTATTCTATTTCGGACAGACACACTCACTCAATACGAAAGCTGTTGCCTCCTGTAATAAAGAAATGGCAACGGAAATAATAATAGTAACGGGGGGGGGGTAAAAAAGGAGAGAAAAAAGGAGAGTAAATATATGCAAAAAGAAGAGCTGAGAAGTCGATACTTATTGTTGCAGTGTAAATAAGTCCGCTAAATAGTTGGCAGTCGGTCATTGGTTGACTTGACATCGGTTTTCAATTGACAACGGCTTCTTTTGTTTTGGAAAAAAAAAAGAGAAGACAAAGCTTAACGAAAGAAAAGCAGTTATTCTGGAAGAAAGAAACAATATAGACACAAGCCAAACTGTTACTTTAACAGTAGGTTCCCCTCCACCTCATACACAATAAACTCCTACTTGTCCTACACGAGTTTTTTTTTTTCTTTTTTTTTCGTTTTTTTAATTAATCTTTGCTTTTCTTCAGTTTATACTTCGCTTGGCGAATGAAACAGACTTCGTTCATTTTGTAACAGAGAAGAGTACGCACGGATAGTATCCGTTTATGCAAACGGTCATGGGCACAAGAATCTACAGAGGATGAAAAATGATACAATATACACACACAACAACACACAACAACACACACACACAACAACACACACATACACACAATGGTCAGGTTAATGCAGGCAATTTTGAATACTGGGCTCAGTTCAAATCTATCTCCGTCAAGTCATGTCTTTATCTAATGGCATATCAACTTTCGTGGTTTATTTAATGCCGAAGCTATCCTTGAAGAACAACAACAATAGCCCCATTCAACCAATAACTTGAGTGGGGTTCATATCTTTCCTAAGGGTAAAGGTTTTAGTTCGGAAGTGAACGTAATTGCACGACAAGTGTTCAAACTCCTTTACTTCAAGCCCGAAGTTCTACCATTTAGTAATGACCCACCACTGTTTATATATATAAATATATATACATATATATATATGGTGACTTCAATAAGTTTCCAGAGTTTTTTGTACAGACATTTAAAATTGTCGTAGACTCTTGAAAATTCACTATGTTATTGCTATACCTCTTATGAGATAACTGACAAATTTCTATGATTTCAGGTTCAAATCAACAGCTACAGCAGCAATTGGAATACACCCTACTAAAGCCTGAGTGTCACAGCTAGTCGATTTCAAAAATGCAATCTGGATGTGAGGACACTTTAAAAGAACGATATGCAATAAAATTCTGTTTGAAACTTGGAAAAAATGCCACAGAAACGTATGGGTGAGGGTTATTATGTTCAGGTTTTAAGGGAGTTCAGAAAGAGATTCCGTCAGAAGAGGCAAGCACTCTTCAAATCGGGTCAGTGGTATTTCCAGCAGGACAATGCACCAGTCTACAACTCCATCCTTGTCACAGACTATTTGACCAAGATGGGCATCAAGACAGTTCCCCACCCTCCATATTGTCGAGACCTTGCCCCAGGTGACTTTTGGTTATTCCCTAAGCTCAGAGGCTGTCTTTATGAGACAATTGAGGGATGAAAGAGGCTGTGACGAAGGTCATTGACACGCTCACACAAGAGGACCCCCATGGGGCCTTCCAGAAGTTGTTGGAACGGTACAAGTGCATTGCAGCCGGAGGAGATTACTTCAAAGGGGACTAGAGTTTGATGTTTGTACTATCAATAAAAATGCCCCTACGAAAAAAGTCTGGAAACTTATTTAATGATCCTTGTATATATATATATATATATATAAATAAACAAACACTTGTGGGTCATTACTAAGTGGAAGGACTACAAGTTCGAAGTAAGCGAGTTCGAGACTCTTGTCGCGCAATTACGTTCACTTTTGAACAAAAACCTTTACCGTTAGGAAAGATATGAACCCCACCCCTTGTCCTTCCAGTTATTGGTTGAATGGTGCCATTGTTGTTGTTCTTCAAGGATATCTTCGGCATAAAATAAACCATGAAGGTTGATATATATATATATATATATATAACTTGAACTCACTCTTGTTTCCAGTAAAAATGACCTTTGGTTGGTCAAGCCGGTTTATATAGGGGTCGTTGTTCCTCTGTTTTTACTTTCGTCTGCTTCACCCGTCTTTGATATTTGATATATATTTGATATCAACTTTCAAAATGGGTAAAGTCGACGAAAGTAAACACACACCAGGAAAGAGGAACAACGACCCCTATATAAACCAGCTTGACCAGTCAAAGGTCATTTATACTGGAATCAAGAGTGAGTTCAAGTCTCATTGAGTACCCCATTAAAAAGGCCTTGTGCCACATATGTTCTCTAACGAATGCAACAAGCCGGAGACATACATACATATAACACGCATGTAAGAACAAAATGAATGAATTAAAGAAATGCAAATCTCTTCGTGGACCTTCTTATTTTAATATATATATATATATATATATATATATATATATATATATTATCTACTTTATTTTGTTCATTTCAGTCTAATTCTTTAAGTATCTACATGTTAAGTGATTTTGATTCTCTCTCTCTCTCTCTCTTACACATAGGCATTCACACTTACTCTTTCTCTCTCTCTCATACATACGCATTCACACCTACTCTCTCTCTCTCACACACATCGTAATTCACACTTACT
>OY757914.1:17280888-17283388 GCA_963585895.1 Sepioteuthis lessoniana
TATCTATTTCAACCTGTTCATAATAATCTATTTATGTATCTAACTTAGATTGATTGACATGAGCAAACTATTCAGATTTATCAATCTCAGAATGTCAGTATCTATCTATCTATCAATCAATTAAAAAAAAAAATTGAATGTTAATAACATCACACAGATATGAAAAAGAAAGCTATGAATGGAAATAGAATGTTTAAAACATTCTCACCTTTTTCGTTTCATTTAGTAACTTACACGCCTTGCTGAAGGTCTAAAAAAACCGAAACGTTGAACGTTTAACAGTCACTACTTTAAAACTGAAAGACGTGAACCTATTCACAAGCGAGGATAGAACCGAGGTTACCCATGTATATCTCTCAGACATACACAATCTAAGTAAAAACGAGACACCCCTTTGGGGGAGATGAAGACTGGAAGAAGAGAAAGATTTTTAGATCAATAATCCACAGCTCTTCTTACATAGCGTCATGTTGTGTAATGGGGAGCACTGCCTTCCGGTTTTTCTGGAATATATGGATCTGTGGATCGAAGATTCCTCAAACAAAGAGAATCCATCTGTATGATTCAATATGTGTCTTTGATTATCTACAATTGCAGCAGCTGGGCAGCTGCAAAGGAAGCTACAGATATGCTTGCTACTGCAAACATCTGAGAATAATCACTGAACACCGATGGCCAAACAACCAGCCCTCTAGCAAGGGTCTGTACAAGATATACAACATCATTCCACTATCAACAAGGATGGTGCAATTACGATAGTTTAGTCATGTGGTACGAATACTCGAAGAAACAGATGCACAAAAATCCCAGGAATAAGCTGTAATAGGGTCCAAAAATAAAGGAGCCGCTACTGCAGAAATTCGTTTGACAAGCTACGAGCAAACCTCCAAAAAACAGAATTGGGAGCCCTTCTATCTGGCAAGCAGCTGAGGGAGCTTAGCACCTTCGCAAAGGAAAGTAACTTAAAATGAATAAGGACTAGATGCTACAAGAGAATACTGAAAAGCCCACTTTCAAATTGGCTAACATTACACAAGCCTCCTCATCGACTGTTTAACGACTCGTTTTCACAGAGGTAACATCTGTTCACAGATGACATATTTACAGCAAAAACTTCTATTTGCTAATGAAACGATATCTCCTTACATCGTTTTCAACCCTCATTTAAAGAGGAAACATTTTATATGTGATACAAACATTCATGGGATATTAATTTATTGACAAGAATTAACAATATATCATCACTATCACAAAACAACAAAACACTTACTATAAATGTTGTTAAATATTTTTCTTAATAGATATCGTGAGTATAACATTAAACCACATACGTTGTTGAGACTCCATTCCTGGAGCTATGGGGGCGGGTAAGAAATCATCCTTTCATTGACATTACTCTCAAGTCCACTCTGACCTAGAGTGGTAATACCTGTTAGGGGTTAAATAGATATGAGATAATATCTAAAAAGATTCTGAAATGCATTTGTTCTTAAAACACTGATATTTCAACAAAGTATATTTGATCTTTTAATGATAAGCAGAACCAACAGAAACAACCAGTTTTCTTTAATGGGAATTTCTTGCCTACATTAGCTTTCCTCAATATTACATATATATATATATATATATATATATATATATATATATATATATATATATATATGTTCTTTTGACAAGGCATAAGTTATAGACTGATTATTTTGAAACAGTACGTATGTTTTTGATCTTTTCTTTTTTTTCCCCGATATCGATTTGTGTAATATTTTTTATTTGCAAATATGTTTTTTTTCACACCGTCATAATCTTTTAATAGGTATAAAAGTTAAATAATATATATATATCGTTATAGTGTTCGCCAAACGAACAGGAGACTGGGGTTCAATCGTAGATGGAGTCATACCAAAGACTAAAAAAGTTACTTGATACCCCCATAGCTTAACATTCAGCATTATAAGGTACAGATTAAGGGTAAGGGGAGTGATTCAGGGAAAGGAGTACCGCCCCTACCCCTTGACGTAGTAGCTATTAAAAAGGGAGCTTTAATTTATATAGATATATATATTAATGTCCTATTAATATTTTGGCTTGGTTTGGTTTCTTTGTTTAATGGCATAGGTATTCTAGAAGAACAGTAGTGGTACTATTTAACCCATAGCTGGGAGGATAGCGGGGTTCATACCTTTCCCAAGGGTATTTGCCCGAAAGTGAACGTAATAGCGCGACTGGAGTACGAACTCACTAACTACGATTCTGCAGTCCATCGCTTTAACCATTACACTAGTGATCACCCCAAACACTATAATTTGAACAGGGTGTTTGTGTTTCATTAATATCGGTACATTTTGTGGGGACAGAGTAAGTCAACAGTTAATTTTATGAGTTTAACGTCTGATCCTGGCAGAAACTTTACTCATCTGAGAAAAATTTGAGCATGTTCATTAGGCGTGGATGTTTGATTATTTGAAAAGTTTTGTAGCATGGTCTTTACACTTGTCTCTCT
>OY757914.1:17285888-17335888 GCA_963585895.1 Sepioteuthis lessoniana
TATATATATATATATATATATATATATATATATATATATATATATATATTCAGAGATAGATAAGTATAAATTGCATTTTAAATATTGAATATATATATATATATATATATATATATATATATATATATATATATATATAATTATTTTCGTACACACCATGCACATTTTAAATATATTCAAACGAAAATAAATGAACTTACACACACACACAGATACGTGTATATATATATGCGTGTGTGTGTGTGTGTGTGTATGTGTGTGTGTGCGCGCACGCGCGTACATCTATGTCTATATGCATAAATAGGGACAAATTGCGTTCTATATATGATATATATAATTATTTTTATATCCACACATACACACATATAAATATATGCAAACGAATATATATAAACGCGCTCTTTCTCACGCACACGTAATTGATTTAACTGTGTGTGTGTGTGTGTGTTTATATTTTTTTGTTTGAATATATTTATATGTGTTCATGTGTGGGTATTAAAATGATTATATATGTTATATAAAGTGTAATTTGTGCCTGTGTATATTGCTATCGATATACGCACGTATATATGTGTGTGTGAATGTGTGCGTGTGTGTGTGTGTGTGTGTGTGTGTGGATATGAAAATATGAAAAAAACAAAATATCTAGAGGATGTATTTATTTATATATGATAAATAAATACTTCAACAGAATATTTTGTTTTTTTTTATATTTTCATATTTACATACCGTCAGATTATTTTCCATTCTTCTCTAATATATATATATATATATATATATATATATATATATATATATAGAGAGAGAGAGAGAGAGAGAGAGAAATAAAGATATATATAGAGAGAGAGACAGAGAGAGGTAGTGAGAGAAAGACAGACAGAAAGAGTTTTGTCAATAAATCAGAAACGTAATGCCGAAAAACAGTTTATTCGTTTTAACATAATCTCCTCCCTTAATATTGCACTTTATTCCGAAGTGTAAATTCATGGCATGGATCAAGCATTATACGGTGAAATTTTCAGATAACTGTTCAGTTAAAAAAACTACCTGCCAGGCTAAAGACTTACAGATTTCCTCGCGTAAAGCAGAATGACGGGATTCGAGATATGTTATGTGTGCTGGGTGACGTTGACGCATGCGCAAACGTGGGTGGCAGGGGTATGTTTTTTAAAGTTGAATTTAGTCACGTCGACGCGAGTTGTCACAACTATTTGTATGAACTATGAAAAAATTAGTTAATTGAATCACATCTTTTTTTAATGGTTTATTAGCGAAAGGCAGAAAATAAAAACAGCCTTAAATTGATTTTTCCTTTCTCAGATAGAAAAAATGGTTTAAAGTCTCCTCAAGTCACAAAAATTCTTTTTAGTATTCTATCCGACCTTAATGGATAAGGTATTGACTATTCTTAATGGTTAAAAGATTAATTATTTTAATGGTAAAAAGTAATTATCTTTAATGGTTAAAAATTGATTATTTTTAATAGTTAAAAAATTAATTATTTTTGATGGTTAAAAATTGTTTTAATGGTTAAAATTGTTTTTAATGGTTAAAAGATTAATTATTTTAATGGTTGAAATTATTTTTTAAATGGTTAGAGGATTAATTAATTAATTATTTTTAATGGTTAAACTTATTTTTATTGGTTAAAATTATTTTTAATGGTTAGAAGATTAATTATTTTTAATGGTTAAAAGATTAACAATTTTTTCAATTTATTATAATCCTCATGTAATCTTTAAAGTTGGGTTAACGTGTATCAAAACTGTTTTCGTTTTCTATCGGCCTTATAATTGAGGGGTATTTTTGCTGAATAATGTTGCTCCCACAATTTACGGAGGCTCATTATTGAAAAGCAAATGATGTAAACGACGCAGACAAAAGAACATTCAAAAGAAAACAATACAAACTAAAATAAATTTATATAACAACGAGTACATAAAAAATAAACATTACAAAACATTTCGAATATTCTAATATATTTTGTTTAATATTCATCTGTGTGTGTGCATGTGTGTATGTAACTAACACGAATATTATGGTGAAAGACTAAATATTACAAGTGCCCTGTAGATTATAAATGTATGTTGACTAATCCTTTCACGCGAGGTATCAATACCCAGAGATATAGTAATGTATTCTAGGAGGACGTATTTTCTCCCATGTCGGTCGTTTGTCTCTTTCGGGGTTTGACGAAATGTCTGAGGCCGTGCGCGAGACTGGAACAAGTCCAGACGAAAAGGCAGAAAAGGAAAGAAAAAGGTCGCAGAGTATATACGCACCCATGTTACGTGTATTGAACTGCATGTCACTTGCTGGCAAAGCCAAGCTGTCTCTGGAAGTCAAATTGTAAGAGAATGAGTTATTGGAAGACGACTGTATATATGGCAAATCCTTGTCATGTGATCGGCTCCAAACGCACCGTTTATTTTGCGCAGGACAAACTCAAAGGTGCGGACGTAGTTGAGAGCATAAATAACATGACTTTCCTGACCAATAGTTTCTCGAGACTAATTAGTTTACCGACGTCCACCATCTTTGTTTCGGGAACAAGTGAATCAGTATCCTATTTTCTAGAATTTTCTTGTATCACGGCCAATTTAAAAATATAGGAGTGTAAACCCTATATAATAAAAACCTTATTTAATACGTAAGTAAAAGTAGTAAAATCGGTGACCATAGTCGAGGGCGACCAGAGGGCTCACTTTTCAATAGCTACTACACTGGATTGCTCCACTTTACTCTCGATACGTACCTTATATTGCTGAGTGTTAAGCAAGGAGGTATCAAGTACCATTTTAAAGTATTTGGTATGACGCAACCTGCGATTGAACCCAAGTCTCCCGGACCATTGGTGAATACTCTACCCACTAGGCCAATGAGCCGGTTTTAAAACAAATGGAGGTTATTTGGAAACAGATATGAAACTGTTAGTCACATAAGAAACAAATACAACAAGCTAGTAAAAATAGAGTGCAAAACTAGACATGACTGGGTGGGAAGGGTTATCCTCTGGTAATTATGCAAGAGATTAAGATTTAACCATACGACCAAATAGTATACACACAAAAAAGAATCGGTCGTAGAGAGTGAGATTTGGGCAGATCACCGAATCCCGGTCAAAAAACAAGACGTGGTGTTAATTACCAAAAAAAAAAAAATGCTATCTAGAGTATTTTACTGTTCCGAAGGACTACAAAGAGAAAATTAAAAAGGATGCAAAAATATTAACAAATACTTGGACCTTGACATTGAGCTGAAAAGAAATGTGGAATATGAGGGTGACGGTATTACCAATTACCGCTGTTTTCCTTGATGCGGATCCAAAAGACTTGCGAAAAAAGATTTGTGGAATTCGAAATCAGAGAACGAATCGAAACCACCTAGACCACAGCATTGTTAAAATCGGATAGAATACTAAGAAGAATTCTGGAAACTTAGGGGACTTGTTGGCACTTAGACTCCAGTGAAAGACCACTGGTAAACAATGCTATGAAAAAACTTGCAAGGAGTGAAATGTGGTTCACTAGAAATTGTGCAAAAAATTGAAATTTGACCCTACAACCAAATTGTATATATACCAACCAGAATCTGTCCTGGAGAAAGAGTCGCATATAATTTTCTGGGATTTCTGCATACAAACAGATTACCTAATCGTAGGCAGAAGACCAGACCCAGTGATAATTAAGAAAAAAATGAGAACCTACCGGATAGTAAACTTTCCCGTCCCGGCGAATGACTAAGAAAATCAAAGAAAACAGAAAGAGAGACTCGTACATGGATCTTGCTATTGAACCAAGAAAGCTATGGAACATGAAAGTGACGGTGATACCTATTGTAATTGGAGCGCTTGGAATAGTCTCTAAAGGCTTGAAAAGGGGGCTTGAAGGTTTGTAAATCGGTGGACGAATCGAGACCACGCAAACTACAGTATATTTGAGGTCGGCCCAAACACTGAGAAAAGTCCTGGAGACCTGAGGACACTTGCTGTAACTCAGACACAAGCCAAAGACTATCAGCTAATCCTGGTGGGAAAAAACTCCCAAGGAGTATAACAATAATAATAATAATGATAATAATAATAATATAAGAAAATTGCAAAAGCAAAATTGTTAGAAAAATTAAATTTTGTCTACAAAATATACTTTCGGATACTCACCTGTACCCTGAAATACTACCTTTAATAAATAAAACGCAAAATACTACATTAAAATGCTATATTAAATGCTACATTAAAAAATGAAAATAATAATAATAATAATAATAGGAATGGAATTTGGCATAGAAAAATGTGCTCTGCTCGTAATGAAAAGTGGCAAACGACATCTAACTGACGGAATGGAACTACCAAATCAAGACAAGATAAAAACGCTCGCAGAAAACGAAACCTACAAATACTTTGGCATCTTGGAGGCTGACTCCATCAAACAAGTGGAAATGAAAGACAAAATTCAAAAAGAATATCTCAGGAGAACAAGAAAACTACTCGAGACAAAACTCTCAAGCAGAAACCTTATCAAAGGAATAAATACCTAGGCTGTGCCACTCGTTAGATATTCCAGACCCTTTCTCAAATGGACCAGACAAGAACTCAAACAAATGGACCAAAGAACAAGAAAGCTCATGACATTGCATAAGGCATTACATCCCAGAGAGGACGTTGACAGACTATAATGATTCAAGAAAAGAGGGGGGAAGAGGATTTGCCAGCATTGAAGACAGCATTGACGCATCGATACAACGATTCGAAGGCTATATACAAAAACACGATGGAGGACTCATTACAGCCACCAGAAACGATAATGATAACACAATGGACAACAGAATGACAATAACTAGGGAACAAAAAATGGAAGGAAAGCAACTCTATGGACGTTTTAGACGACTGATAAACAACATCTCAAACGACAAAACCTGGACATGGCTAAGAAAAGGAAACTTTAAGAGGGTAACAGAATCTCTCCTAATAGCAGCATAAAACAACGCCATAAGAACCAATCAAATCAAAGTGAGAATAGATAAGATACAACAAAATAGCATATGTTGGTTATGTGGTGATAGAGACGAAGCCATAAATCATATAACAAGCGAATGCAGCAAATTAGCGCAGAAGGAATATAAGACTAGACACGACTGGGTCTACTGGTAGATGTGCAAACAATTTAAATTTGACCATACAAACAAATGGTATATACACAACCCAGCACATGTCTTAGAAAATAACACGTAAACTCATATGGGATTTTGACATTCACAGGGCTCACCTACTCTCGGCCAGAAGACCAGACCTAATAATAATCATCAAAAAGAAGAGAACTTGCAAAATTATCAACTTTGTTGTCCCGGTTGACTACAGAATATACTGAAAGAATGTGAAAAGAAGGATAAGTACCTCGACCTTGCTAGGGAATTGAAAAAACTATGGAACATGCAGGTGACAATTATACGAACCGTAATTGGTGCGTTTGGAACAGTAACTAAAGGATTACTAAAGGGACTGGAGTACATGGAAGTTGGCGGACGAATGGAGACCATACAAACTACTACATTATTGAGAACGGCCAGAATACCGAGAAGAGTCCTGGAAACTTGAGGAGATTTGAGGAGACTTGCACTCACTCAGACTCCAGAGAAAAACCATCAGCTAACGCTGATGTGAAAAAACTAATGAGTAAATAATAATAATAATAATAATAATAATAATAATAATAATAAACACGAAGGAGGACTTATTACAGCCATCAGAAACGATACCAATCACACGATGGACAACAGAATGACAATAACTAGGAAACAAAAATGGGAAGGAAAACAACTCTATGTGCGTTTTAAACGACTGATAAACAACATCTCACACGACAAAACCCGGACATGGCTAAGTAAAGGAAACTTTAAGAGAGAAACAGAATCTCTCCGAATAGCAGCACAAAACAACGCCGTAAGAACCAATCATATCAAAGCGAGAATAGATAAGACGCAGCAAAATAGCAAATGTAGGCTATGTGGCGACAGAGATGAAACCATCAATCACATAATAAGCGAATGCAGCAAATTAGCGCAGAAGGAATATAAGACTAGACATGACTGGGTCGGCAAGGTGATCCACTGGGAGATGTGGAAAAAAAATTAAATTTGAACAAATGGTATATGCACAACCCAGCACCTGTCCTGCAGAGCCCTAGAAAAGGACACACATAAACTCCAATGGGACTTTGACATACCAACGGATCACCTAATCTCGGCCAGAAGACCAGACCTTATAATAATCAACAAAAAAAAAAAAAAAAAAGAGAACTTGCAAAATAGTCGACTTTACTGTCCCGGCTGACTAAAGAATAAAACTGAAAGAATGTGAAAAGAAGGATAAGTACTTCGACCTTGCTAGGGAATTGAAAAGACTATTGAAAAAACATGAAGATGACAATTACACCAATTGTGATTGGTGGTTTTGGCACAGTAACAAAAGGGCCTGGATAACTTGGAGTTTGGCGGCCGAGTGGAGACCATCCAAACGACAGCATTATTGAGAACGGCAAGAATACTGAGAAGAGTCCTGGAGACTTGAGGAGACTTTCTGTCACTCAAACTCCAGGGAAAAATATCAGCTAATGCTGATATGAAAAACTCTAAAGGAGTAAAAAAAAAATAATAATACCTTCTATCCTTACAAATCTCTGTCTACCTCGACTAGTTTCTATTATCTGAAGACAGTGTAAGTTTAACATAAAAGCATTTAAATTGTTTAATATTATTTCACTATGAAACTCTATTTTATCAATATAATTGTAATGTATTGTCGACTCTTTGTATTGGTGTTTTCTTTACAAGAGTCAATGTTTTTATCAATTTGAAACTTGATCTGAAATCTTTACACTATGAATCATGAAATTATTTTCTAACATTTCAAGTTTCAATGTAGAATTACTGTATTGTGCTTATCTTTTATTTTCTTATTTTCTTTAAACTTTCTAATTTTTAATCTACAAGAATTGATCTTTTAATATTTATATTTTCTTTTGTTTTTGCTTCTTGTTTCTTCTTCTTCTTTATCGATTCTATTTGCATAATCATTTTATGATGGAGAGGTTCCCTTTGATGTTGTGGTTGGACTGTGACATTGTAGTAAGTGAGTTCGAACTCCAGTCACGTTAAGATGTTCACTTTTGGACTAATAACCTTAGTAAAGGCATGAACAACTTTATACTCCGACTATTTAGTTTAAATAGTACCTGACTGTCGTTCTACAGAGTGCGGAAGCAAAATTAGGAATATTCTAGAATAATAATAAACGACTCTATTTTAAAATAAGATTAATTTTAATTTTTCAAAATAAACAACCAAATAAGAACATAGACACAAAACATTAAATTTACTCAATATGGCCACCATTTTTTTTTTCAATTATTGTATCAACATGTTTTTGAAATGATTTGCATGCCTTTAAAATAACATCTTCGGGTATTTTATTCGATTCCTCCTCAGTAGCAGCCCTAAGTTAACCCATATTGGGATAGGAAGTTACGTTTGTTTTGTTTTATAAAACGCCCTATAAAGAGTAATCAAGGGAGTTAAGATCTGAGTTTAAAAACTTGTTTAATTGCTGTCCTCCCAGTTTTTTCGTGGGCTTTCAATTTATTAGCATGCTTTCTTATTGACGTTGTGGGGTCCTTCTGAACTGTCATAACGAGAGCTGCAAAAAAAAAAAAGCCTCTTCTATTCATATTTTGTTCAATCCTTCCTTCCCCCTTTTCCTTAAAAAGCTCAGTTTCTGTAAAAAAAAATTTTCTTTGCTTTGTATAGGAAAGACAAAGAAAATTTGGCTTGGTTTTGGCGTTAAGCAAACCATAGACTGTTTTTCGTTTCTTTTCTTGTTCACTCATTTTGGGCTGAATTTTAATTTTAAAAAAAGGATGAATAATAGAGCGAATCATGAAAATTGAGAATGATTGCTTTTTTTTTCCAAAATTGAACTAACAAGACTAAAAAAAAAAAACGTTTTAAAAATTATTCCATATTTTGTTTCCGCACCCTGTTGTAAAGGTATGAATTCAATCCTCTCTATTCCATATTTTATTTCCGCACCCTGTTGTAAAGGTATGAATTCAATCCTCTCTATTCCATATTTTGTTTCCAAACCCTGTTGTAAAGGTATGAATTCAATCCTCTCTATTCCATATTTTGTGTCCGCACCCTGTTGTAAAGGTATGAATTCAATCCTCTCCATTCCATATTTTGTGTCCGCACCCTGTTGTAAAGGTATGAATTCAATCCTCTCTATTCCATATTTTGTGTCCGCACCCTGTTGTAAAGGTATGAATTCAATCCTCTCTATTCCATATTTTGTGTCCGCACCCTGTTGTAAAGGTATGAATTCAATCCTCTCTATTCCATATTTTGTGTCCGCACCCTGTTGTAAAGGTATGAATTCAATCCTCTCCATTCCATATTTTGTTTCCGCACCCTGTTGTAAAGGTATGAATTCAATCCTCTCTATTCCATATTTTGTGTCCGCACCCTGTTGTAAAGGTATGAATTCAATCCTCTCTATTCCATATTTTGTGTCCGCACCCTGTTGTAAAGGTATGAATTCAATCCTCTCTATTCCATATTTTGTGTCCGCACCCTGTTGTAAAGGTATGAATTCAATCCTCTCTATTCCATATTTTGTGTCCGCACCCTGTTGTAAAGGTATGAATTCAATCCTCTCCATTCCATATTTTCTTTCCGCACCCAGTTGTAAAGGTATGAATTCAATCCTCTCCATTCCATATTTTGTTTCCGCACCCTGTTGTAAAGGTATGAATTCAATCCTCTCTATTCCATATTTTGTTTCCAAACCCTGTTGTAAAGGTATGAATTCAATCCACTCTATTCCATATTTTGTGTCCGCACCCTGTTGTAAAGGTATGAATTCAATCCTCTCCATTCCATATTTTGTGTCCGCACCCTGTTGTAAAGGTAGGAATTATATCCTCTCTATTCCATATTTTGTTTCCGCACGCTGTTGTAAAGGTATGAATTCAATCCTCTCTATTCCATATTTTGTTTCCGCACCCTGTTGTAAAGGTATGAATTCAATCCTCTCTATTCCATATTTTGTTTCCAAACCCTGTTGTAAAGGTATGAATTCAATCCTCTCTATTCCATATTTTCTTTCCGCACCCTGTTGTAAAGGTATGAATTCAATCCTCTCCATTCCATATTTTGTTTCCAAACCCTGTTGTAAAGGTATGAATTCAATCCTCTCTATTCCATATTTTGTGTCCGCACCCTGTTCTAAAGGTATGAATTCAATCCTCTCTATTCCATATTTTGTGTCCGCACCCTGTTGTAAAGGTATGAATTCAATCCTCTCCATTCCATATTTTTTGTCCGCACCCTGTTGTAAAGATATGAATTCAATCCTCTCTATTCCATATTTTGTGTCCGCACCCTGTTGTAATGTTATGAATTCAATCCTCTCTATTCCATATTTTGTGTCCGCACCCTGTTGTAAAGGTATGAATTCAATCCTCTCTATTCCATATTTTGTTTCCGCACCCTGTTGTAAAGGTTTGAATTCAATCCTCTCTATTCCATATTTTGTTTCCGCACCCTGTTGTAAAGGTATGAATTCAATCCTCTCCATTCCATATTTTGTTTCCGCACCCTGTTGTAAAGGTATGAATTCAATCCTCTCCATTCCATATTTTGTGTCCGCACCCTGTTGTAAAGGTATGAATTCAATCCTCTCTATTCCATATTTTGTTTCCGCACCCTGTTGTAAAGGTATGAATTCAATCCTCTCTATTCCATATTTTGTTTCCGCACCCTGTTGTAAAGGTATGAATTCAATCCTCTCCATTCCATATTTTGTTTCCGCACCCTGTTGTAAAGGTATGAATTCAATCCTCTCTATTCCATATTTTGTTTCCGCACCCTGTTGTAAAGGTATGAATTCAATCCTCTCTATTCCATATTTTGTGTCCGCACCCTGTTGTAAAGGTATGAATTCAATCCTCTCTATTCCATATTTTGTTTCCAAACCCTGTTGTAAAGGTATGAATTCAATCCTCTCCATTCCATATTTTGTTTCCAAACCCTGTTGTAAAGGTATGAATTCAAGCCTCTCTATTCCATATTTTGTGTCCGCACCCTGTTGTAAAGGTATGAATTCAATCCTCTTTATTCCATATTTTGTTTCTGCACCCTGTTGTAAAGGTATGAATTCAATCCTCTCTATTCCATATTTTGTTTCCAAACCCTGTTGTAAAGGTATGAATTCAATCCTCTCTATTCCATATTTTGTGTCCGCACCCTGTTGTAAAGGTATGAATTCAATCCTCTCTATTCCATATTTTGTGTCCGCACCCTGTTGTAAAGGTATGAATTCAATCCTCTCCATTCAATATTTTGTTTCCGCACCCTGTTGTAAAGGTATGAATTCAATCCTCTCTATTCCATATTTTGTGTCCGCACCCTGTTGTAAAGGTATGAATTCAATCCTCTCCATTCAATATTTTGTTTCCGCACCCTGTTGTAAAGGTATGAATTCAATCCTCTCTATTCCATATTTTGTGTCCGCACCCTGTTGTAAAGGTATGAATTCAATCCTCTCCATTCCATATTTTGTGTCCGCACCCTGTTGTAAAGGTATGAATTCAATCCTCTCTATTCCATATTTTGTGTCCGCACCCTGTTGTAAAGGTATGAATTCAATCCTCTCTATTCCATATTTTGTGTCCGCACCCTGTTGTAAAGGTATGAATTCAATCCTCTCCATTCCATATTTTGTGTCCGCACCCTGTTGTAAAGGTATGAATTCAATCCTCTCTATTCCATATTTTGTGTCCGCACCCTGTTGTAAAGGTATGAATTCAATCCTCTCTATTCCATATTTTGTGTCCGCACCCTGTTGTAAAGGTATGAATTCAATCCTCTCTATTCCATATTTTGTGTCCGCACCCTGTTGTAAAGGTATGAATTCAATCCTCTCTATTCCATATTTTGTTTCCGCACCCTGTTGTAAAGGTATGAATTCAATCCTCTCTATTCCATATTTTGTGTCCGCACCCTGTTGTAAAGGTATGAATTCAATCCTCTCTATTCCATATTTTGTTTCCGTACCCTGTTGTAAAGGTATGAATTCAATCCTCTCTATTCAATATTTTGTGTCCGCACCCTGTTGTAAAGGTATGAATTCAATCATCTCCATTCCATATTTTGTGTCCGCACCCTGTTGTAAAGGTATGAATTCAATCCTCTCCATTCCATATTTTGTTTCCGCACCCTGTTGTAAAGGTATGAATTCAATCCTCTCTATTCCATATTTTGTGTCCGCACCCTGTTGTAAAGGTATGAATTCAATCCTCTCCATTCCATATTTTGTGTCCGCACCCTGTTGTAAAGGTATGAATTCAATCCTCTCTATTCTATATTTTGTTTCCGCACCCTGTTGTAAAGGTATGAATTCAATCCTCTCTATTCCATATTTTGTTTCCGCACCCTGTTGTAAAGGTATGAATTCAATCCTCTCTATTCCATATTTTGTTTCCGCACCCTGTTGTAAAGGTATGAATTCAATCCTCTCTATTCCATATTTTGTGTCCGCACCCTGTTGTAAAGGTATGAATTCAATCCTCTCCATTCCATATTTTGTGTCCGCACCCTGTTGTAAAGGTATGAATTCAATCCTCTCTATTCCATATTTTGTTTCCAAACCCTGTTGTAAAGGTATGAATTCAATCCTCTCTATTCCATATTTTGTTTCCAAACCCTGTTGTAAAGGTATGAATTCAATCCTCTCTATTCCATAATTTTTTTCCAAACCCTGTTGTAAAGGTATGAATTCAATCCTCTCTATTCCATATTTTGTGTCCGCACCCTGTTGTAAAGGTATGAATTCAATCCTCTCTATTCCATATTTTGTGTCCGCACCCTGTTGTAAAGGTATGAATTCAATCCTCTCCATTCCATATTTTGTTTCCAAACCCTGTTGTAAAAGTATGAATTCAATCCTCTCTATTCCATATTTTGTGTCCGCACCCTGTTGTAAAGGTATGAATTCAATCCTCTCTATTCCATATTTTGTGTCCGCACCCTGTTGTAAAGGTATGAATTCAATCCTCTCCATTCAATATTTTGTTTCCGCACCCTGTTGTAAAGGTATGAATTCAATCCTCTCTATTCCATATTTTGTGTCCGCACCCTGTTGTAAAGGTATGAATTCAATCCTCTCCATTCAATATTTTGTTTCCGCACCCTGTTGTAAAGGTATGAATTCAATCCTCTCTATTCCATATTTTGTGTCCGCACCCTGTTGTAAAGGTATGAATTCAATCATCTCCATTCCATATTTTGTGTCCGCACCCTGTTGTAAAGGTATGAATTCAATCCTCTCTATTCCATATTTTGTGTCCGCACCCTGTTGTAAAGGTATGAATTCAATCCTCTCTATTCCATATTTTGTGTCCGCACCCTGTTGTAAAGGTATGAATTCAATCCTCTCTATTCCATATTTTGTGTCCGCACCCTGTTGTAAAGGTATGAATTCAATCCTCTCTATTCCATATTTTGTTTCCAAACCCTGTTGTAAAGGTATGAATTCAATCCTCTCCATTCCATATTTTGTTTCCAAACCCTGTTGTAAAGGTATGAATTCAATCCTCTCTATTCCATATTTTGTGTCCGCACCCTGTTGTAAAGGTATGAATTCAATCCTCTCTATTCCATATTTTGTTTCCGCACCCTGTTGTAAAGGTATGAATTCAATCCTCTCTATTCCATATTTTGTTTCCGCACCCTGTTGTAAAGGTATGAATTCAATCCTCTCTATTCCATATTTTGTTTCCGCACCCTGTTGTAAAGGTATGAATTCAATCCTCTCTATTCCATATTTTGTTTCCGCACCCTGTTGTAAAGGTATGAATTCAATCCTCTCTATTCTATATTTTGTTTCCGCACCCTGTTGTAAAGGTATGAATTCTATCCTCTCTATTCCATATTTTGTTTCCGCACCCTGTTGTAAAGGTATTAATTCAATCCTCTCTATTCCATATTTTGTTTCCGCACCCTGTTGTAAAGGTATGAATTCAATCCTCTCTATTCCATATTTTGTGTCCGCACCCTGTTGTAAAGGTATGAATTCAATCCTCTCCATTCCATATTTTGTGTCCGCACCCTGTTGTAAAGGTATGAATTCAATCCTCTCTATTCCATATTTTGTTTCCAAACCCTGTTGTAAAGGTATGAATTCAATCCTCTCTATTCCATATTTTGTTTCCAAACCCTGTTGTAAAGGTATGAATTCAATCCTCTCTATTCCATATTTTGTTTCCGCACCCTGTTGTAAAGGTATGAATTCAATCCTCTCTATTCCATATTTTGTTTCCGCACCCTGTTGTAAAGGTATGAATTCAATCCTCTCCATTCCATATTTTGTTTCCGCACCCTGTTGTAAAGGTATGAATTCAATCCTCTCTATTCCATATTTTATTTCCGCTTCCTGTTGTAAAGCTATGAATTCAATCCTCTCTATTCCATATTTTGTTTCCGCACCCTGTTGTAAAGGTATGAATTCAATCCTCTCTATTCCATATTTTTTTCCAAACCCTGTTGTAAAGGTATGATTTCAATCCTCTCTATTCCATATTTTGTTTCCAAACCCTGTTGTAAAGGTATGAATTCAATCCTCTCTATTCCATATTTTGTTTCCGCACCCTGTTGTAAAGGTATGAATTCAATCCTCTTTATTCCATATTTTGTTTCCGCACCCTGTTGTAAAGGTATGAATTCAATCCTCTCTATTCCATATTTTGTTTCCGCACCCTGTTGTAAAGGTATGAATTCAATCCTCTCTATTCCATATTTTGTGTCCGCACCCTGTTGTAAAGGTATGAATTCAATCCTCTCTATTCCATATTTTGTTTCCGCACCCTGTTGTAAAGGTATGAATTCAATCCTCTATATTCCATATTTTGTTTCCAAACCCTGTTGTAAAGGTATGAATTCAATCCTCTCTATTCAATATTTTGTGTCCGCACCCTGTTGTAAAGGTATGAATTCAATCATCTCCATTCCATATTTTGTGTCCGCACCCTGTTGTAAAGGTATGAATTCAATCCTCTCCATTCCATATTTTGTTTCCGCACCCTGTTGTAAAGGTATGAATTCAATCCTCTCTATTCCATATTTTGTGTCCGCACCCTGTTGTAAAGGTATGAATTCAATCCTCTCCATTCCATATTTTGTGTCCGCACCCTGTTGTAAAGGTATGAATTCAATCCTCTCTATTCTATATTTTGTTTCCGCACCCTGTTGTAAAGGTATGAATTCAATCCTCTCTATTCCATATTTTGTTTCCGCACCCTGTTGTAAAGGTATGAATTCAATCCTCTCTATTCCATATTTTGTTTCCAAACCCTGTTGTAAAGGTATGAATTCAATCCTCTCTATTCCATATTTTGTGTCCGCACCCTGTTGTAAAGGTATGAATTCAATCCTCTCCATTCCATATTTTGTGTCCGCACCCTGTTGTAAAGGTATGAATTCAATCCTCTCTATTCCATATTTTGTTTCCAAACCCTGTTGTAAAGGTATGAATTCAATCCTCTCTATTCCATATTTTGTTTCCAAACCCTGTTGTAAAGGTATGAATTCAATCCTCTCTATTCCATAATTTTTTTCCAAACCCTGTTGTAAAGGTATGAATTCAATCCTCTCTATTCCATATTTTGTGTCCGCACCCTGTTGTAAAGGTATGAATTCAATCCTCTCTATTCCATATTTTGTGTCCGCACCCTGTTGTAAAGGTATGAATTCAATCCTCTCCATTCCATATTTTGTTTCCAAACCCTGTTGTAAAAGTATGAATTCAATCCTCTCTATTCCATATTTTGTGTCCGCACCCTGTTGTAAAGGTATGAATTCAATCCTCTCTATTCCATATTTTGTGTCCGCACCCTGTTGTAAAGGTATGAATTCAATCCTCTCCATTCAATATTTTGTTTCCGCACCCTGTTGTAAAGGTATGAATTCAATCCTCTCTATTCCATATTTTGTGTCCGCACCCTGTTGTAAAGGTATGAATTCAATCCTCTCCATTCAATATTTTGTTTCCGCACCCTGTTGTAAAGGTATGAATTCAATCCTCTCTATTCCATATTTTGTGTCCGCACCCTGTTGTAAAGGTATGAATTCAATCATCTCTATTCCATATTTTGTGTCCGCACCCTGTTGTAAAGGTATGAATTCAATCCTCTCTATTCCATATTTTGTGTCCGCACCCTGTTGTAAAGGTATGAATTCAATCCTCTCTATTCCATATTTTGTGTCCGCACCCTGTTGTAAAGGTATGAATTCAATCCTCTCTATTCCATATTTTGTGTCCGCACCCTGTTGTAAAGGTATGAATTCAATCCTCTCTATTCCATATTTTGTTTCCAAACCCTGTTGTAAAGGTATGAATTCAATCCTCTCCATTCCATATTTTGTTTCCAAACCCTGTTGTAAAGGTATGAATTCAATCCTCTCTATTCCATATTTTGTGTCCGCACCCTGTTGTAAAGGTATGAATTCAATCCTCTCTATTCCATATTTTGTTTCCGCACCCTGTTGTAAAGGTATGAATTCAATCCTCTCTATTCCATATTTTGTTTCCGCACCCTGTTGTAAAGGTATGAATTCAATCCTCTCTATTCCATATTTTGTTTCCGCACCCTGTTGTAAAGGTATGAATTCAATCCTCTCTATTCCATATTTTGTTTCCGCACCCTGTTGTAAAGGTATGAATTCAATCCTCTCTATTCTATATTTTGTTTCCGCACCCTGTTGTAAAGGTATGAATTCTATCCTCTCTATTCCATATTTTGTTTCCGCACCCTGTTGTAAAGGTATTAATTCAATCCTCTCTATTCCATATTTTGTTTCCGCACCCTGTTGTAAAGGTATGAATTCAATCCTCTCTATTCCATATTTTGTGTCCGCACCCTGTTGTAAAGGTATGAATTCAATCCTCTCCATTCCATATTTTGTGTCCGCACCCTGTTGTAAAGGTATGAATTCAATCCTCTCTATTCCATATTTTGTTTCCAAACCCTGTTGTAAAGGTATGAATTCAATCCTCTCTATTCCATATTTTGTTTCCAAACCCTGTTGTAAAGGTATGAATTCAATCCTCTCTATTCCATATTTTGTTTCCGCACCCTGTTGTAAAGGTATGGATTCAATCCTCTCTATTCCATATTTTGTTTCCGCACCCTGTTGTAAAGGTATGAATTCAATCCTCTCCATTCCATATTTTGTTTCCGCACCCTGTTGTAAAGGTATGAATTCAATCCTCTCTATTCCATATTTTATTTCCGCTTCCTGTTGTAAAGCTATGAATTCAATCCTCTCTATTCCATATTTTGTTTCCGCACCCTGTTGTAAAGGTATGAATTCAATCCTCTCTATTCCATATTTTTTTCCAAACCCTGTTGTAAAGGTATGATTTCAATCCTCTCTATTCCATATTTTGTTTCCAAACCCTGTTGTAAAGGTATGAATTCAATCCTCTCTATTCCATATTTTGTTTCCGCACCCTGTTGTAAAGGTATGAATTCAATCCTCTTTATTCCATATTTTGTTTCCGCACCCTGTTGTAAAGGTATGAATTCAATCCTCTCTATTCCATATTTTGTTTCCGCACCCTGTTGTAAAGGTATGAATTCAATCCTCTCTATTCCATATTTTGTGTCCGCACCCTGTTGTAAAGGTATGAATTCAATCCTCTCTATTCCATATTTTGTTTCCGCACCCTGTTGTAAAGGTATGAATTCAATCCTCTATATTCCATATTTTGTTTCCAAACCCTGTTGTAAAGGTATGAATTCAATCCTCTCTATTCCATATTTTGTTTCCGCTCCCTGTTGTAAAGGTATGAATTCAATCCTCTCCATTCCATATTTTGTTTCCAAACCCTGTTGTAAAGGTATGAATTCAATCCTCTCTATTCCATATTTTGTTTCCAAACCCTGTTGTAAAGGTATGAATTCAATCCTCTCTATTCCATATTTTGTTTCCAAACCCTGTTGTAAAGGTATGAATTCAATCCTCTCTATTCCATATTTTGTTTCCAAACCCTGTTGTAAAGGTATGAATTCAATCCTCTCTATTCCATATTTTGTTTCCGCACCCTGTTGTAAAGGTATGAATTCAATCCTCTCCATTCCATATTTTGTTTCCGCACCCTGTTGTAAAGGTATGAATTCAATCCTCTCTATTCCATATTTTATTTCCGCTTCCTGTTGTAAAGGTATGAATTCAATCCTCTCTATTCCATATTTTTTTTCCGCACCCTGTTGTAAATGTATGAATTCAATCCTCTCTATTCCATATTTTGTGTCCGCACCCTGTTGTAAAGGTATGAATTCAATCCTCTCTATTCCATATTTTGTTTCCGCACCCTGTTGTAAAGGTATGAATTCAATCCTCTCTATTCCATATTTTGTTTCCGCACCCTGTTGTAAAGGTATGAATTCAATCCTCTCTATTCCATATTTTGTGTCCGCACCCTGTTGTAAAGGTATGAATTCAATCCTCTCTATTCCATATTTTGTGTCCGCACCCTGTTGTAAAGGTATGAATTCAATCCTCTCTATTCCATATTTTGTTTCCAAACCCTGTTGTAAAGGTATGAATTCAATCCTCTCTATTCCATATTTTGTTTCCAAACCCTGTTGTAAAGGTATGAATTCAATCCTCTCTATTCCATATTTTGTGTCCGCACCCTGTTGTAAAGGTATGAATTCAATCCTCTCTATTCCATATTTTGTGTCCGCACCCTGTTGAAAAGGTATGAATTCAATCCTCTCCATTCCATATTTTGTTTCCAAACCCTGTTGTAAAGGTATGAATTCAATCCTCTCTATTCCATATTTTGTGTCCGCACCCTGTTGTAAAGGTATGAATTCAATCCTCTCTATTCCATATTTTGTGTCCGCACCCTGTTGTAAAGGTATGAATTCAATCCTCTCCATTCAATATTTTGTTTCCGCACCCTGTTGTAAAGGTATGAATTCAATCCTCTCTATACCATATTTTGTGTCCGCACCCTGTTGTAAAGGTATGAATTCAATCCTCTCCATTCAATATTTTGTTTCCGCACCCTGTTGTAAAGGTATGAATTCAATCCTCTCTATTCCATATTTTGTGTCCGCACCCTGTTGTAAAGGTATGAATTCAATCATCTCCATTCCATATTTTGTGTCCGCACCCTGTTGTAAAGGTATGAATTCAATCCTCTCTATTCCATATTTTGTTTCCGCACCCTGTTGTAAAGGTATGAATTCAATCCTCTCTATTCCATATTTTGTGTCCGCACCCTGTTGTAAAGGTATGAATTCAATCCTCTCTATTCCATATTTTGTTTCCAAACCCTGTTGTAAAGGTATGAATTCAATCCTCTCCATTCCATATTTTGTTTCCAAACCCTGTTGTAAAGGTATGAATTCAATCCTCTCTATTCCATATTTTGTGTCCGCACCCTGTTGTAAAGGTATGAATTCAATCCTCTCTATTCCATATTTTGTTTCCGCACCCTGTTGTAAAGGTATGAATTCAATCCTCTCTATTCCATATTTTGTTTCAGCACCCTGTTGTAAAGGTATGAATTCAATCCTCTCTATTCCATATTTTGTGTCCGCACCCTGTTGTAAAGGTATGAATTCAATCCTCTCTATTCCATATTTTGTGTCCGCACCCTGTTGTAAAGGTATGAATACAATCCTCTCTATTCCATATTTTGTGTCCGCACCCTGTTGTAAAGGTATGAATTCAATCCTCTCTATTCCATATTTTGTTTCCGTACCCTGTTGTAAAGGTATGAATTCAATCCTCTCTATTCCATATTTTGTGTCCGCACCCTGTTGTAAAGGTATGAATTCAATCCTCTCTATTCCATATTTTGTTTCCGCACCCTGTTGTAAAGGTATGAATTCAATCCTCTCTATTCCATATTTTGTTTCCGCACCCTGTTGTAAAGGTATGAATTCAATCCTCTCTATTCCATATTTTGTTTCCGCACCCTGTTGTAAAGGTATGAATTCAATCCTCTCTATTCCATATTTTGTTTCCGCACCCTGTTGTAAAGGTATGAATTCAATTCTCTCTATTCCATATTTTGTTTCCGCACCCTGTTGTAAAGGTATGAATTCAATCCTCTCTATTCTATATTTTGTTTCCGCACCCTGTTGTAAAGGTATGAATTCTATCCTCTCTATTCCATATTTTGTTTCCGCACCCTGTTGTAAAGGTATTAATTCAATCCTCTCTATTCCATATTTTGTTTCCGCACCCTGTTGTAAAGGTATGAATTCAATCCTCTCTATTCCATATTTTGTTTCCGCACCCTGTTGTAAAGGTATGAATTCAATCCTCTCTATTCCATATTTTGTTTCCGCACCCTGTTGTAAAGGTATGAATTCAATCCTCTCCATTCCATATTTTGTTTCCGCACCCTGTTGTAAAGGTATGAATTCAATCCTCTCTATTCCATATTTTATTTCCGCTTCCTGTTGTAAAGCTATGAATTCAATCCTCTCTATTCCATATTTTGTTTCCGCACCCTGTTGTAAAGGTATGAATTCAATCCTCTCTATTCCATATTTTTTTCCAAACCCTGTTGTAAAGGTATGATTTCAATCCTCTCTATTCCATATTTTGTTTCCAAACCCTGTTGTAAAGGTATGAATTCAATCCTCTCTATTCCATATTTTGTTTCCGCACCCTGTTGTAAAGGTATGAATTCAATCCTCTTTATTCCATATTTTGTTTCCGCACCCTGTTGTAAAGGTATGAATTCAATCCTCTCTATTCCATATTTTGTTTCCGCACCCTGTTGTAAAGGTATGAATTCAATCCTCTCTATTCCATATTTTGTTTCCGCACCCTGTTGTAAAGGTATGAATTCAATCCTCTCTATTCCATATTTTGTTTCCGCACCCTGTTGTAAAGGTATGAATTCAATCCTCTATATTCCATATTTTGTTTCCAAACCCTGTTGTAAAGGTATGAATTCAATCCTCTCTATTCCATATTTTGTTTCCGCTCCCTGTTGTAAAGGTATGAATTCAATCCTCTCCATTCCATATTTTGTTTCCGCACCCTGTTGTAAAGGTATGAATTCAATCCTCTCTATTCCATATTTTGTTTCCAAACCCTGTTGTAAAGGTATGAATTCAATCCTCTCTATTCCATATTTTGTTTCCAAACCCTGTTGTAAAGGTATGAATTCAATCCTCTCTATTCCATATTTTGTTTCCAAACCCTGTTGTAAAGGTATGAATTCAATCCTCTCTATTCCATATTTTGTTTCCGCACCCTGTTGTAAAGGTATGAATTCAATCCTCTCCATTCCATATTTTGTTTCCGCACCCTGTTGTAAAGGTATGAATTCAATCCTCTCTATTCCATATTTTATTTCCGCTTCCTGTTGTAAAGGTATGAATTCAATCCTCTCTATTCCATATATTTTTTCCGCACCCTGTTGTAAATGTATGAATTCAATCCTCTCTATTCCATATTTTGTGTCCGCACCCTGTTGTAAAGGTATGAATTCAATCCTCTCTATTCCATATTTTGTTTCCGCACCCTGTTGTAAAGGTATGAATTCAATCCTCTCTATTCCATATTTTGTTTCCGCACCCTGTTGTAAAGGTATGAATTCAATCCTCTCTATTCCATATTTTGTGTCCGCACCCTGTTGTAAAGGTATGAATTCAATCCTCTCTATTCCATATTTTGTGTCCGCACCCTGTTGTAAAGGTATGAATTCAATCCTCTCTATTCCATATTTTGTTTCCAAACCCTGTTGTAAAGGTATGAATTCAATCCTCTCTATTCCATATTTTGTTTCCAAACCCTGTTGTAAAGGTATGAATTCAATCCTCTCTATTCCATATTTTGTGTCCGCACCCTGTTGTAAAGGTATGAATTCAATCCTCTCTATTCCATATTTTGTGTCCGCACCCTGTTGAAAAGGTATGAATTCAATCCTCTCCATTCCATATTTTGTTTCCAAACCCTGTTGTAAAGGTATGAATTCAATCCTCTCTATTCCATATTTTGTGTCCGCACCCTGTTGTAAAGGTATGAATTCAATCCTCTCTATTCCATATTTTGTGTTCGCACCCTGTTGTAAAGGTATGAATTCAATCCTCTCCATTCAATATTTTGTTTCCGCACCCTGTTGTAAAGGTATGAATTCAATCCTCTCTATTCCATATTTTGTGTCCGCACCCTGTTGTAAAGGTATGAATTCAATCATCTCCATTCCATATTTTGTGTCCGCACCCTGTTGTAAAGGTATGAATTCAATCCTCTCTATTCCATATTTTGTTTCCGCACCCTGTTGTAAAGGTATGAATTCAATCCTCTCTATTCCATATTTTGTGTCCGCACCCTGTTGTAAAGGTATGAATTCAATCCTCTCTATTCCATATTTTGTTTCCAAACCCTGTTGTAAAGGTATGAATTCAATCCTCTCCATTCCATATTTTGTTTCCAAACCCTGTTGTAAAGGTATGAATTCAATCCTCTCTATTCCATATTTTGTGTCCGCACCCTGTTGTAAAGGTATGAATTCAATCCTCTCTATTCCATATTTTGTTTCCGCACCCTGTTGTAAAGGTATGAATTCAATCCTCTCTATTCCATATTTTGTTTCAGCACCCTGTTGTAAAGGTATGAATTCAATCCTCTCTATTCCATATTTTGTTTCCGCACCCTGTTGTAAAGGTATGAATTCAATCCTCTCTATTCCATATTTTGTTTCCGCACCCTGTTGTAAAGGTATGAATTCAATCCTCTCTATTCCATATTTTGTGTCCGCACCCTGTTGTAAAGGTATGAATTCAATCCTCTCTATTCCATATTTTGTTTCCGCACCCTGTTGTAAAGGTATGAATTCAATCCTCTATATTCCATATTTTGTTTCCAAACCCTGTTGTAAAGGTATGAATTCAATCCTCTCTATTCCATATTTTGTTTCCGCACCCTGTTGTAAAGGTATGAATTCAATCCTCTCCATTCCATATTTTGTTTCCGCACCCTAATGTAAAGGTATGAATTCAATCCTCTCTATTCCATATTTTATTTCCGCTTCCTGTTGTAAAGGTATGAATTCAATCCTCTCTATTCCATATTTTGTTTCCAAACCCTGTTGTAAAGGTATGAATTCAATCCTCTCTATTCCATATTTTGTTTCCAAACCCTGTTGTAAAGGTATGAATTCAATCCTCTCTATTCCATATTTTGTGTCCGCACCCTGTTGTAAAGGTATGAATTCAATCCTCTCTATTCCATATTTTGTGTCCGCACCCTGTTGTTAATGTATGAATTCAATCCTCTCTATTCCATATTTTGTTTCCAAACCCTGTTGTAAAGGTATGAATTCAATCCTCTCTATTCCATATTTTGTGTCCGCACCCTGTTGTAAAGGTATGAATTCAATCCTCTCTATTCCATATTTTGTTTCCGCACCCTGTTGTAAAGGTATGAATTCAATCCTCTCTATTCCATATTTTGTGTTCGCACCCTGTTGTAAAGGTATGAATTCAATCCTCTCCATTCCATATTTTGTGTCCGCACCCTGTTGTAAAGGTATGAATTCAATCCTCTCTATTCCATATTTTGTTTCCAAACCCTGTTGTAAAGGTATGAATTCAATCCTCTCTATTCCTTTTTTTGTGTCCGCACCCTGTTGTAAAGGTATGAATTCAATCCTCTCCATTCCATATTTTGTTTCCGCACCCTGTTGTAAAGGTATGAATTCAATCCTCTCTATTCCATATTTTGTGTCCGCACCCTGTTGTAAAGGTATGAATTCAATCCTCTCCATTCCATATTTTGTGTCCGCACCCTGTTGTAAAGGTATGAATTCAATCCTCTCTATTCCATATTTTGTTTCCGCACCCTGTTGTAAAGGTATGAATTCAATCCTCTCTATTCCATATTTTGTTTCCGCACCCTGTTGTAAAGGTATGAATTCAATCCTCTCTATTCCATATTTTTTTCCAAACCCTGTTGTAAAGGTATGATTTCAATCCTCTCTATTCCATATTTTGTTTCCAAACCCTGTTGTAAAGGTATGAATTCAATCCTCTCTATTCCATATTTTGTTTCCGCACCCTGTTGTAAAGGTATGAATTCAATCCTCTCTATTCCATATTTTGTTTCCGCACCCTGTTGTAAAGGTATGAATTCAATCCTCTCTATTCCATATTTTGTGTCCGCACCCTGTTGTAAAGGTATGAATTCAATCCTCTCTATTCCATATTTTGTGTCCGCACCCTGTTGTAAAGGTATGAATTCAATCCTCTCCATTCCATATTTTGTTTCCAAACCCTGTTGTAAAGGTATGAATTCAATCCTCTCTATTCCATATTTTGTGTCCGCACCCTGTTGTAAAGGTATGAATTCAATCCTCTCTATTCCATATTTTGTGTCCGCACCCTGTTGTAAAGGTATGAATTCAATCCTCTCCATTCAATATTTTGTTTCCGCACCCTGTTGTAAAGGTATGAATTCAATCCTCTCTATTCCATATTTTGTGTCCGCACCCTGTTGTAAAGGTATGAATTCAATCCTCTCCATTCAATATTTTGTTTCCGCACCCTGTTGTAAAGGTATGAATTCAATCCTCTCTATTCCATATTTTGTGTCCGCACCCTGTTGTAAAGGTATGAATTCAATCATCTCCATTCCATATTTTGTGTCCGCACCCTGTTGTAAAGGTATGAATTCAATCCTCTCCTTTCCATATTTTGTGTCCGCACCCTGTTGTAAAGGTATGAATTCAATCCTCTCTATTCCATATTTTGTTTCCGCACCCTGTTGTAAAGGTATGAATTCAATCCTCTCTATTCCATATTTTGTGTCCGCACCCTGTTGTAAAGGTATGAATTCAATCCTCTCTATTCCATATTTTGTTTCCAAACCCTGTTGTAAAGGTATGAATTCAATCCTCTCCATTCCATATTTTGTTTCCAAACCCTGTTGTAAAGGTATGAATTCAATCCTCTCTATTCCATATTTTGTGTCCGCACCCTGTTGTAAAGGTATGAATTCAATCCTCTCTATTCCATATTTTGTTTCCGCACCCTGTTGTAAAGGTATGAATTCAATCCTCTCTATTCCATATTTTATTTCCGCTTCCTGTTGTAAAGGTATGAATTCAATCCTCTCTATTCCATATTTTGTTTCCAAACCCTGTTGTAAAGGTATGAATTCAATCCTCTCTATTCCATATTTTGTTTCCAAACCCTGTTGTAAAGGTATGAATTCAATCCTCTCTATTCCATATTTTGTGTCCGCACCCTGTTGTAAAGGTATGAATTCAATCCTCTCTATTCCATATTTTGTGTCCGCACCCTGTTGTTAATGTATGAATTCAATCCTCTCTATTCCATATTTTGTTTCCAAACCCTGTTGTAAAGGTATGAATTCAATCCTCTCTATTCCATATTTTGTGTCCGCACCCTGTTGTAAAGGTATGAATTCAATCCTCTCTATTCCATATTTTGTTTCCGCACCCTGTTGTAAAGGTATGAATTCAATCCTCTCTATTCCATATTTTGTTTCCGCACCCTGTTGTAAAGGTATGAATTCAATCCTCTCTATTCCATATTTTGTGTTCGCACCCTGTTGTAAAGGTATGAATTCAATCCTCTCCATTCCATATTTTGTGTCCGCACCCTGTTGTAAAGGTATGAATTCAATCCTCTCTATTCCATATTTTGTTTCCAAACCCTGTTGTAAAGGTATGAATTCAATCCTCTCTATTCCTTTTTTTGTGTCCGCACCCTGTTGTAAAGGTATGAATTCAATCCTCTCCATTCCATATTTTGTTTCCGCACCCTGTTGTAAAGGTATGAATTCAATCCTCTCTATTCCATATTTTGTGTCTGCACCCTGTTGTAAAGGTATGAATTCAATCCTCTCCATTCCATATTTTGTGTCCGCACCCTGTTGTAAAGGTATGAATTCAATCCTCTCTATTCCATATTTTGTTTCCGCACCCTGTTGTAAAGGTATGAATTCAATCCTCTCTATTCCATATTTTGTTTCCGCACCCTGTTGTAAAGGTATGAATTCAATCCTCTCTATTCCATATTTTGTTTCCAAACCCTGTTGTAAAGGTATGATTTCAGTCCTCTCTATTCCATATTTTGTTTCCAAACCCTGTTGTAAAGGTATGAATTCAATCCTCTCTATTCCATATTTTGTTTCCGCACCCTGTTGTAAAGGTATGAATTCAATCCTGTCTATTCCATATTTTGTTTCCGCACCCTGTTGTAAAGGTATGAATTCAATCCTCTCTATTCCATATTTTGTGTCCGCACCCTGTTGTAAAGGTATGAATTCAATCCTCTCTATTCCATATTTTGTGTCCGCACCCTGTTGTAAAGGTATGAATTCAATCCTCTCCATTCCATATTTTGTTTCCAAACCCTGCTGTAAAGGTATGAATTCAATCCTCTCTATTCCATATTTTGTGTCCGCACCCTGTTGTAAAGGTATGAATTCAATCCTCTCTATTCCATATTTTGTGTCCGCACCCTGTTGTAAAGGTATGAATTCAATCCTCTCCATTCAATATTTTGTTTCCGCACCCTGTTGTAAAGGTATGAATTCAATCCTCTCTATTCCATATTTTGTGTCCGCACCCTGTTGTAAAGGTATGAATTCAATCCTCTCCATTCAATATTTTGTTTCCGCACCCTGTTGTAAAGGTATGAATTCAATCCTCTCTATTCCATATTTTGTGTCCGCACCCTGTTGTAAAGGTATGAATTCAATCATCTCCATTCCATATTTTGTGTCCGCACCCTGTTGTAAAGGTATGAATTCAATCCTCTCCTTTCCATATTTTGTGTCCGCACCCTGTTGTAAAGGTATGAATTCAATCCTCTCTATTCCATATTTTGTTTCCGCACCCTGTTGTAAAGGTATGAATTCAATCCTCTCTATTCCATATTTTGTGTCCGCACCCTGTTGTAAAGGTATGAATTCAATCCTCTCTATTCCATATTTTGTTTCCAAACCCTTTTGTAAAGGTATGAATTCAATCCTCTCCATTCCATATTTTGTTTCCAAACCCTGTTGTAAAGGTATGAATTCAATCCTCTCTATTCCATATTTTGTGTCCGCACCCTGTTGTAAAGGTATGAATTCAATCCTCTCTATTCCATATTTTGTGTCCGCACCCTGTTGTAAAGGTATGAATTCAATCCTCTCTATTCCATATTTTGTTTCCGCACCCTGTTGTAAAGGTATGAATTCAATCCTCTCTATTCCATATTTTGTGTCCGCACCCTGTTGTAAAGGTATGAATTCAATCCTCTCTATTCCATATTTTGTGTCCGCACCCTGTTGTAAAGGTATGAATTCAATCCTCTCTATTCCATATTTTGTGTCCGCACCCTGTTGTAAAGGTATGAATTCAATCCTCTCTATTCCATATTTTGTTTCCGTACCCTGTTGTAAAGGTATGAATTCAATCCTCTCTATTACATATTTTGTGTCCGCACCCTGTTGTAAAGGTATGAATTCAATCCTCTCTATTCCATATTTTGTTTCCGCACCCTGTTGTAAAGGTATGAATTCAATCCTCTCTATTCCATATTTTGTTTCCGCACCCTGTTGTAAAGGTATGAATTCAATCCTCTCTATTCCATATTTTGTTTCCGCACCCTGTTGTAAAGGTATGAATTCAATCCTCTCTATTCCATATTTTGTTTCCGCACCCTGTTGTAAAGGTATGAATTCAATCCTCTCTATTCCATATTTTGTTTCCGCACCCTGTTGTAAAGGTATGAATTCAATCCTCTCTATTCTATATTTTGTTTCCGCACCCTGTTGTAAAGGTATGAATTCTATCCTCTCTATTCCATATTTTGTTTCCGCACCCTGTTGTAAAAGTATTAATTCAATCCTCTCTATTCCATATTTTGTTTCCGCACCCTGTTGTAAAGGTATGAATTCAATCCTCTCTATTCCATATTTTGTGTCCGCACCCTGTTATAAAGGTATGAATTCAATCCTCTCCATTCCATATTTTGTGTCCGCACCCTGTTGTAAAGGTATGAATTCAATCCTCTCTATTCCATATTTTGTTTCCAAACCCTGTTGTAAAGGTATGAATTCAATCCTCTCTATTCCATATTTTGTTTCCAAACCCTGTTGTAAAGGTATGAATTCAATCCTCTCTATTCCATATTTTGTTTCCAAACCCTGTTGTAAAGGTATGAATTCAATCCTCTCCATTCCATATTTTGTTTCCGCACCCTGTTGTAAAGGTATGAATTCAATCCTCTCCATTCCATATTTTGTTTCCGCACCCTGTTGTAAAGGTATGAATTCAATCCTCTCTATTCCATATTTTATTTCCGCTTCCTGTTGTAAAGGTATGAATTCAATCCTCTCTATTCCATATTTTGTTTCCGCACCCTGTTGTAAAGGTATGAATTCAATCCTCTCTATTCCATATTTTTTTCCAAACCCTGTTGTAAAGGTATGATTTCAATCCTCTCTATTCCATATTTTGTTTCCAAACCCTGTTGTAAAGGTATGAATTCAATCCTCTCTATTCCATATTTTGTTTCCGCACCCTGTTGTAAAGGTATGAATTCAATCCTCTTTATTCCATATTTTGTTTCCGCACCCTGTTGTAAAGGTATGAATTCAATCCTCTCTATTCCATATTTTGTTTCCGCACCCTGTTGTAAAGGTATGAATTCAATCCTCTCTATTCCATATTTTGTGTCCGCACCCTGTTGTAAAGGTATGAATTCAATCCTCTCCATTCCATATTTTGTGTCCGCACCCTGTTGTAAAGGTATGAATTCAATCCTCTCTATTCCATATTTTGTTTCCAAACCCTGTTGTAAAGGTATGAATTCAATCCTCTCTATTCCATATTTTGTGTCCGCACCCTGTTGTAAAGGTATGAATTCAATCCTCTCTATTCCATATTTTGTTTCCGCACCCTGTTGTAAAGGTATGAATTCAATCCTCTATATTCCATATTTTGTTTCCAAACCCTGTTGTAAAGGTATGAATTCAATCCTCTCTATTCCATATTTTGTTTCCGCACCCTGTTGTAAAGGTATGAATTCAATCCTCTCCATTCCATATTTTGTTTCCGCACCCTGTTGTAAAGGTATGAATTCAATCCTCTCTATTCCATATTTTATTTCCGCTTCCTGTTGTAAAGGTATGAATTCAATCCTCTCTATTCCATATTTTGTTTCCAAACCCTGTTGTAAAGGTATGAATTCAATCCTCTCTATTCCATATTTTGTTTCCAAACCCTGTTGTAAAGGTATGAATTCAATCCTCTCTATTCCATATTTTGTGTCCGCACCCTGTTGTAAAGGTATGAATTCAATCCTCTCTATTCCATATTTTGTGTCCGCACCCTGTTGTTAAGGTATGAATTCAATCCTCTCTATTCCATATTTTGTTTCCAAACCCTGTTGTAAAGGTATGAATTCAATCCTCTCTATTCCATATTTTGTGTCCGCACCCTGTTGTAAAGGTATGAATTCAATCCTCTCTATTCCATATTTCGTTTCCGCACCCTGTTGTAAAGGTATGAATTCAATCCTCTCTATTCCATATTTTGTTTCCGCACCCTGTTGTAAAGGTATGAATTCAATCCTCTCTATTCCATATTTTGTGTTCGCACCCTGTTGTAAAGGTATGAATTCAATCCTCTCCATTCCATATTTTGTGTCCGCACCCTGTTGTAAAGGTATGAATTCAATCCTCTCTATTCCATATTTTGTTTCCAAACCCTGTTGTAAAGGTATGAATTCAATCCTCTCTATTCCTTTTTTTGTGTCCGCACCCTGTTGTAAAGGTATGAATTCAATCCTCTCCATTCCATATTTTGTTTCCGCACCCTGTTGTAAAGGTATGAATTCAATCCTCTCTATTCCATATTTTCTGTCCGCACCCTGTTGTAAAGGTATGAATTCAATCCTCTCCATTCCATATTTTGTGTCCGCACCCTGTTGTAAAGGTATGAATTCAATCCTCTCTATTCCATATTTTGTTTCTGCACCCTGTTGTAAAGGTATGAATTCAATCCTCTCTATTCCATATTTTGTGTCCGCACCCTGTTGTAAAGGTATGAATTCAATCCTCTCTATTCCATATTTTGTTTCCGCACCCTGTTGTAAAGGTATGATTTCAATCCTCTCTATTCCATATTTTGTTTCCAAACCCTGTTGTAAAGGTATGAATTCAATCCTCTCTATTCCATATTTTGTTTCCGCACCCTGTTGTAAAGGTATGAATTCAATCCTCTCTATTCCATATTTTGTTTCCGCACCCTGTTGTAAAGGTATGAATTCAATCCTCTCTATTCCATATTTTTTTTCCGCACCGTGTTGTAAAGGTATGAATTCAATCCTCTCTATTCCATATTTTGTGTCCGCACCCTGTTGTAAAGGTATGAATTCAATCCTCTCCATTCCATATTTTGTGTCCGCACCCTGTTGTAAAGGTATGAATTCAATCCTCTCTAATCCATATTTTGTTTCCGCACCCTGTTGTAAAGGTATGAATTCAATCCTCTTTATTCCATATTTTGTTTCTGCACCCTGTTGTAAAGGTATGAATTCAATCCTCTCTATTCCATATTTTGTTTCCAAACCCTGTTGTAAACGTATGATTTCAATCCTCTCTATTCCATATTTTGTTTCCAAACCCTGTTGTAAAGGTATGAATTCAATCCTCTCTATTCCATATTTTGTTTCCGCACCCTGTTGTAAAGGTATGAATTCAATCCTCTCTATTCCATATTTTGTTTCCGCACCCTGTTGTAAAGGTATGAATTCAATCCTCTCTATTCCATATTTTGTGTCCGCACCCTGTTGTAAAGGTATGAATTCAATCCTCTCTATTCCATATTTTGTGTCCGCACCCTGTTGTAAAGGTATGAATTCAATCCTCTCTATTCCATATTTTGTTTCCAAACCCTGTTGTAAAGGTATGAATTCAATCCTCTCTATTCCATATTTTGTGTCCGCACCCTGTTGTAAAGGTATGAATTCAATCCTCTCTATTCCATATTTTGTGTCCGCACCCTGTTGTAAAGGTATGAATTCAATCCTCTCTATTCCATATTTTGTTTCCAAACCCTGTTGTAAAGGTATGAATTCAATCCTCTCTATTCCATATTTTGTGTCCGCACCCTGTTGTAAAGGTATGAATTCAATCCTCTCTATTCTATATTTTGTTTCCGCACCCTGTTGTAAAGGTATGAATTCAATCCTCTCTATTCCATATTTTGTTTCCGCACCCTGTTGTAAAGGTATGAATTCAATCCTCTCTATTCCATATTTTGTGTCCGCACCCTGTTGTAAAGGTATGAATTCAATCCTCTCCATTCCATATTTTGTGTCCGCACCCTGTTGTAAAGGTATGAATTCAATCCTCTCTATTCCATATTTTGTTTCCAAACCCTGTTGTAAAGGTATGAATTCAATCCTCTCTATTCCATATTTTGTTTCCAAACCCTGTTGTAAAGGTATGAATTCAATCCTCTCTATTCCATATTTTGTTTCCAAACCCTGTTGTAAAGGTATGAATTCAATCCTCTCTATTCCATATTTTGTTTCCGCACCCTGTTGTAAAGGTATGAATTCAATCCTCTCCATTCCATATTTTGTTTCCGCACCCTGTTGTAAAGGTATGAATTCAATCCTCTCTATTCCATATTTTGTTTCCAAACCCTGTTGTAAAGGTATGAATTCAATCCTCTCTATTCCATATTTTGTTTCCGCACCCTGTTGTAAAGGTATGAATTCAATCCTCTCTATTCCATATTTTGTGTCCGCACCCTGTTGTAAAGGTATGAATTCAATCCTCTCTATTCCATATTTTGTTTCCGCACCCTGTTGTAAAGGTATGAATTCAATCCTCTCTATTCCATATTTTGTTTCCGCACCCTGTTGTAAAGGTATGATTTCAATCCTCTCTATTCCATATTTTGTGTCCGCACCCTGTTGTAAAGGTATGAATTCAATCCTCTTCATTCCATATTTTGTGTCCGCACCCTGTTGTAAAGGTATGAATTCAATCCTCTCTATTCCATATTTTTTTCCAAACCCTGTTGTAAAGGTATGATTTCAATCCTCTCTATTCCATATTTTGTTTCCAAACCCTGTTGTAAAGGTATGAATTCAATCCTCTCTATTCCATATTTTGTTTCCGCACCCTGTTGTAAAGGTATGAATTCAATCCTCTTTATTCCATATTTTGTTTCCGCACCCTGTTGTAAAGGTATGAATTCAATCCTCTCTATTCCATATTTTGTTTCCGCACCCTGTTGTAAAGGTATGAATTCAATCCTCTCTATTCCATATTTTGTGTCCGCACCCTGTTGTAAAGGTATGAATTCAATCCTCTCCATTCCATATTTTGTGTCCGCACCCTGTTGTAAAGGTATGAATTCAATCCTCTCTATTCCATATTTTGTTTCCAAACCCTGTTGTAAAGGTATGAATTCAATCCTCTCTATTCCATATTTTGTGTCCGCACCCTGTTGTAAAGGTATGAATTCAATCCTCTCTATTCCATATTTTGTTTCCGCACCCTGTTGTAAAGGTATGAATTCAATCCTCTATATTCCATATTTTGTTTCCAAACCCTGTTGTAAAGGTATGAATTCAATCCTCTCTATTCCATATTTTGTTTCCGCACCCTGTTGTAAAGGTATGAATTCAATCCTCTCCATTCCATATTTTGTTTCCGCACCCTGTTGTAAAGGTATGAATTCAATCCTCTCTATTCCATATTTTATTTCCGCTTCCTGTTGTAAAGGTATGAATTCAATCCTCTCTATTCCATATTTTGTTTCCAAACCCTGTTGTAAAGGTATGAATTCAATCCTCTCTATTCCATATTTTGTTTCCAAACCCTGTTGTAAAGGTATGAATTCAATCCTCTCTATTCCATATTTTGTGTCCGCACCCTGTTGTAAAGGTATGAATTCAATCCTCTCTATTCCATATTTTGTTTCCGCACCCTGTTGTAAAGGTATGAATTCAATCCTCTCTATTCCATATTTTGTTTCCGCACCCTGTTGTAAAGGTATGAATTCAATCCTCTCTATTCCATATTTTGTTTCCGCACCCTGTTGTAAAGGTATGAATTCAATCCTCTTTATTCCATATTTTGTTTCCGCACCCTGTTGTAAAGGTATGAATTCAATCCTCTCTATTCCATATTTTGTTTCCGCACCCTGTTGTAAAGGTATGAATTCAATCCTCTCTATTCCATATTTTGTGTCCGCACCCTGTTGTAAAGGTATGAATTCAATCCTCTCCATTCCATATTTTGTGTCCGCACCCTGTTGTAAAGGTATGAATTCAATCCTCTCTATTCCATATTTTGTTTCCAAACCCTGTTGTAAAGGTATGAATTCAATCCTCTCTATTCCATATTTTGTGTCCGCACCCTGTTGTAAAGGTATGAATTCAATCCTCTCTATTCCATATTTTGTTTCTGCACCCTGTTGTAAAGGTATGAATTCAATCCTCTATATTCCATATTTTGTTTCCAAACCCTGTTGTAAAGGTATGAATTCAATCCTCTCTATTCCATATTTTGTTTCCGCACCCTGTTGTAAAGGTATGAATTCAATCCTCTCCATTCCATATTTTGTTTCCGCACCCTGTTGTAAAGGTATGAATTCAATCCTCTCTATTCCATATTTTATTTCCGCTTCCTGTTGTAAAGGTATGAATTCAATCCTCTCTATTCCATATTTTGTTTCCAAACCCTGTTGTAAAGGTATGAATTCAATCCTCTCTATTCCATATTTTGTTTCCAAACCCTGTTGTAAAGGTATGAATTCAATCCTCTCTATTCCATATTTTGTGTCCGCACCCTGTTGTAAAGGTATGAATTCAATCCTCTCTATTCCATATTTTGTTTCCGCACCCTGTTGTAAAGGTATGAATTCAATCCTCTCTATTCCATATTTTGTTTCCAAACCCTGTTGTAAAGGTATGAATTCAATCCTCTCTATTCCATATTTTGTGTTCGCACCCTGTTGTAAAGGTATGAATTCAATCCTCTCCATTCCATATTTTGTGTCCGCACCCTGTTGTAAAGGTATGAATTCAATCCTCTCTATTCCATATTTTGTTTCCAAACCCTGTTGTAAAGGTATGAATTCAATCCTCTCTATTCCTTTTTTTGTGTCCGCACCCTGTTGTAAAGGTATGAATTCAATCCTCTCCATTCCATATTTTGTTTCCGCACCCTGTTGTAAAGGTATGAATTCAATCCTCTCTATTCCATATTTTGTGTCCGCACCCTGTTGTAAAGGTATGAATTCAATCCTCTCTATTCCATATTTTGTGTCCGCACCCTGTTGTAAAGGTATGAATTCAATCCTCTCTATTCCATATTTTGTTTCTGCACCCTGTTGTAAAGGTATGAATTCAATCCTCTCTATTCCATATTTTGTGTCCGCACCCTGTTGTAAAGGTATGAATTCAATCCTCTCTATTCCATATTTTGTTTCCGCACCCTGTTGTAAAGGTATGATTTCAATCCTCTCTATTCCATATTTTGTTTCCAAACCCTGTTGTAAAGGTATGAATTCAATCCTCTCTATTCCATATTTTGTTTCCGCACCCTGTTGTAAAGGTATGAATTCAATCCTCTCTATTCCATATTTTGTTTCCGCACCCTGTTGTAAAGGTATGAATTCAATCCTCTCTATTCCATATTTTTTTTCCGCACCGTGTTGTAAAGGTATGAATTCAATCCTCTCTATTCCATATTTTGTGTCCGCACCCTGTTGTAAAGGTATGAATTCAATCCTCTCCATTCCATATTTTGTGTCCGCACCCTGTTGTAAAGGTATGAATTCAATCCTCTCTAATCCATATTTTGTTTCCGCACCCTGTTGTAAAGGTATGAATTCAATCCTCTTTATTCCATATTTTGTTTCTGCACCCTGTTGTAAAGGTATGAATTCAATCCTCTCTATTCCATATTTTGTTTCCAAACCCTGTTGTAAACGTATGATTTCAATCCTCTCTATTCCATATTTTGTTTCCAAACCCTGTTGTAAAGGTATGAATTCAATCCTCTCTATTCCATATTTTGTTTCCGCACCCTGTTGTAAAGGTATGAATTCAATCCTCTCTATTCCATATTTTGTTTCCGCACCCTGTTGTAAAGGTATGAATTCAATCCTCTCTATTCCATATTTTGTGTCCGCACCCTGTTGTAAAGGTATGAATTCAATCCTCTGTATTCCATATTTTGTGTCCGCACCCTGTTGTAAAGGTATGAATTCAATCCTCTCTATTCCATATTTTGTTTCCAAACCCTGTTGTAAAGGTATGAATTCAATCCTCTCTATTCCATATTTTGTGTCCGCACCCTGTTGTAAAGGTATGAATTCAATCCTCTCTATTCCATATTTTGTGTCCGCACCCTGTTGTAAAGGTATGAATTCAATCCTCTCTATTCCATATTTTGTTTCCAAACCCTGTTGTAAAGGTATGAATTCGATCCTCTCTATTCCATATTTTGTGTCCGCACCCTGTTGTAAATGTATGAATTCAATCCTCTCTATTCTATATTTTGTTTCCGCACCCTGTTGTAAAGGTATGAATTCAATCCTCTCTATTCCATATTTTGTTTCCGCACCCTGTTGTAAAGGTATGAATTCAATCCTCTCTATTCCATATTTTGTGTCCGCACTCTGTTGTAAAGGTATGAATTCAATCCTCTCCATTCCATATTTTGTGTCCGCACCCTGTTGTAAAGGTATGAATTCAATCCTCTCTATTCCATATTTTGTTTCCAAACCCTGTTGTAAAGGTATGAATTCAATCCTCTCTATTCCATATTTTGTTTCCAAACCCTGTTGTAAAGGTATGAATTCAATCCTCTCTATTCCATATTTTGTTTCCAAACCCTGTTGTAAAGGTATGAATTCAATCCTCTCTATTCCATATTTTGTTTCCGCACCCTGTTGTAAAGGTATGAATTCAATCCTCTCCATTCCATATTTTGTTTCCGCACCCTGTTGTAAAGGTATGAATTCAATCCTCTCTATTCCATATTTTGTTTCCAAACCCTGTTGTAAAGGTATGAATTCAATCCTCTCTATTCCATATTTTGTTTCCGCACCCTGTTGTAAAGGTATGAATTCAATCCTCTCTATTCCATATTTTGTGTCCGCACCCTGTTGTAAAGGTATGAATTCAATCCTCTCTATTCCATATTTTGTTTCCGCACCCTGTTGTAAAGGTATGAATTCAATCCTCTCTATTCCATATTTTGTTTCCGCACCCTGTTGTAAAGGTATGATTTCAATCCTCTCTATTCCATATTTTGTGTCCGCACCCTGTTGTAAAGGTATGAATTCAATCCTCTTCATTCCATATTTTGTGTCCGCACCCTGTTGTAAAGGTATGAATTCAATCCTCTCTATTCCATATTTTGTGTCCGCACCCTGTTGTAAAGGTATGAATTCAATCCTCTCTATTCCATATTTTGTTTCTGCACCCTGTTGTAAAGGTATGAATTCAATCCTCTCTATTCCATATTTTGTTTCCAAACCCTGTTGTAAAGGTATGATTTCAATCCTCTCTATTCCATATTTTGTTTCCAAACCCTGTTGTAAAGGTATGAATTCAATCCTCTCTATTCCATATTTTGTTTCCGCACCCTGTTGTGAAGGTATGAATTCAATCCTCTCTATTCCTTATTTTGTTTCCAAACCCATTTGAAGGATGGATTTTGTATTACATAACCCAGGAAAATAGATAGACCGTTAAACAACCAAAGTAAACTCTGCATGATGCATTTTTTATGTTAAATAAAATGAAACTTATTGTACACACCTAATGCTTGTGGGGGGATAGGTGTAGTCCCTCCTTCATTGTCATTACTCCCATGTCCACTCTGACACGAAGTGGTTCTAACTGTTAGTGTCCTATTAGTGGGTTAAATAAATTTGTTTGAGATGATTTGCAAGGATTTTAATCTGCATTAATACACTAACTCTTAAAATATTGATATTGTGACGAGAAAAGAGTTGTTTAAAATGATTGTGAAGATATATTTTTTACCATATGTAATGGGAGGACTCAGGGTTTTTATCGATAGATTTTAGTTGACAAAGAAAACCCAATTTCCTCAGCTCGACACAATCTGATATTTGATTCTACTCTTGTGAGTGGGTGGTATGTCTTCTACATTTAGGATATTGCACTCAGATTTACATATACTGAGTTTGCACTCACATTTACAAATACTGAGTTTGCACTCAAATTTACATATTGTTATATTCTTACTGACGCAATGAACAACAGACGTAATGATAAGGACGCACGCAATGACAAAGACGCAGGAAGACTTCTTTAACAAAATATATATACCTCTCACTTTATTTGTAAGGGTTCAAATGGGTTACTCAATGTTTGTGTGTGAGAGGGAGCTGGAGATCGAACATAACTGCAATATTTTGACCCCCAAACTTATGGCCGTCAACGTTGTGTCTTTCTCGTTCTTCTGATGCTCAACCGGAGCCCTGGGATCCGCTCTGCTGGGTGCTGGCTTTCTTTACTGCATCTTATCAGTATCTTCTCTGGACCCCAATTCATCAGGGCTTCCCGAGGGCCCCTTCGGCTGGGTGTGGCTTTCCTTACCACATCTCGTCTCCAACTCCGTCCGATCTTCAACTCAACTGGCTCGTCGAACTCAACTGAGTTATATAATCGTTCGACGCCCACTCGATCTTTGAAATCGAATGTTTAATCGTCATCAAGCGGAAATAACTGTCATGCAGTTCACAGGTCACTCTCTTTCGGTGCATCAGTCTATGAGTGTACCATAGGAATTTTTTTTACCTCGTCCCATTTCATCAGCCAATTTCCGCCACGCGATTTCCTCTCATAACTGCCATTAAAGTGTGTCACTTCCTTCCGGTGCATCACCTTGGAATGGCATTTTTGGCCGGGTCAAAAGGTCAAAATATAACAATATAATGAGTTTGCATTCATATTTAGATATATTGAGTTTGCACTCATATTTACAAATATTGAGTTTGCACTCACATTTACAAATATTGAGTTTGCACTCACATTTACAAATATTGAGTTTGCATTCATATTTATATATATTGACTTTGCACTTATATTTACATATATTGAGTTTGCACTCACATTTACAAATATTGAGTTTGCACTCACATTAGCATATATTGGGTTTGCACTCACATTTACATATAATGAGTTTGCATTCATATTTACATATATTGAGTTTGCACTCACATTTATATACATTGAGTTTGCATTCATATTTACATATATTGAGTTTGCACTCACATTTATATACATTGAGTTTGCATTCATATTTACATGTATTGAGTTTACACTTACATTTACATCTCCTGAGTTTGCACTCTCATTTGCGTACATTGAGTTTGGACTCACAGTTACATATACTTAATTAATACTCACATTTAGATATAGTGAGTGTGCACTCAAATTTACATATATTGAGTTTGCACTCACTTTTACATATGTTGAGTTTGGACTCACGGATCATATACTGAGTTTGCACTCCTATTTACACATATTGAATTTGCACTCACATTTACAAATATTGAGTTTACACTCAAATTTACATACAATGGGTTTGCACTCACATTTACATATATTGAGTTTGCATTCACATTTACATATAATGAGTTTGCACTTACAATTACATATGCTGAGTTAACACTCTCATTTACGTAGATTGAGTTTGTACTCACAGTTACATATACTTAACTTATACTCACATTTGCATATATTTAATTTGCACTTAGGTTTTTATATATTGGGTTTGTACTCACGTTTTCATATTCTGAGTTTGCACATACATCTACATATCTTGAGTGTGCGCTCACGTTTACATATATTGAGTTTACGCTCACATTTACATATACTGAGTTTGCACTCTCATTTACATATATTGAGTTTGCGCTCAAATTTACATATATTGAGTTTGCACTCTCATTTACATATACTGAGTTTGCACTCTCATTTACATATATTAAGTTTTCACTCATATTTACATATATTGAGTTTGCACTCACATTTACATATATTGAGTTTACACTCACATTTACATATACTGAGTTTGCACTCTCATTTACATATATTGAGTTTGCGCTCAAATTTACATATATTGAGTTTGCACTCTCATTTACATATACTGAGTTTACACTCTCATTTACATATATTGAGTTTTCACTCACATTTACATATATTGAGTTTGCACTCACATTTACATATATTGAGTTTACACTCACATTTACATATACTGAGTTTGCACTCTCATTTACATATATTGAGTTTGCGCTCAAATTTACATATATTGAGTTTGCACTCTCATTTACATATACTGAGTTTGCACTCTCATTTACATATATTGAGTTTTCACTCACATTTACATATATTGAGTTTGCACTCACATTTACATATATTGAGTTTACACTCACATTTACATATACTGAGTTTGCACTCTCATTTACATATATTGAGTTTGCGCTCAAATTTACATATATTGAGTTTGCACTCTCATTTACATATACTGAGTTTGCACTCTCATTTACATATATTGAGTTTTCACTCACATTTACATATATTAAGTTTGCACTCACATTTACATGTAGTGACTTTTACACTATATCTTTTATATACTTATTTAAGAGAAAATTCTCTTTTCACCTATTGATTTATACTCAATGTCAACTGAGATAACAATGATAATAAAAACTTATCGGTCATATTTCCCAAGGATCTGATTTTTAAGCGAATATAAACTACCTCGATCAAAATTCGAACTCTGTTCCCTGATTCTGGTTTTTTGTATATATAACTGTAATGCATATATTTTTTAAGGGATTTTTTTGTCAGTTTTCGCTGAGGAGTCGGCCCCATGACGTTGTGGTAAAGGTGCTGGACTGCAAAACCGTGGTAAGCTAGTTCGAAATCTACTCGTTCTGTTTCGTTCAGTTTTGGACAAATACTATCGTAAATAGTATGAACCCCTCTATCCCTACTCACAGCTATAGCTTAAATAGCACCACTACAGTCTTTTTACAAGGATGGCTTTGGCATTGAATAACCCGGGATGGTTGATATGTCATTAAAAAAGAAACCAAGTCAAAACAGTTTTCACACCAGTACTAGTAGTCCAGTCGACTGAGCTGTAGAATACATCGACTGCATCTCTGCAGACCCCTCCCTATAACTGTCCTGGATACGACCTTAAACATTTAGGAGGTGCCCGTGGTGTAATTGTTATCGTCGTAGGAGATAGACACGGCGACACGAGTTCAAATCCTGGACGAGATTGATTGTATTTCACAAATCACTAATACCCTTGGGAAAGGTATGAATCCAATTATTCTCCCTCCAGCCATGGGTAAATAGTAGGGCTGACTGAATTCTTACGACTTGGTGCGGAAACTAGTCTAGGAGAAGGAAAACTCTGAATTCAAACACCGCTTAAAAATTGACCTTGTGTCATATTCTGCCCGAGTGGAGGGGTTGGTAAATAGGGATACGACATTAAACAATCTGACGGCTAGGCTCCAGCCTTAGAGGTTTGAGGAATGTGAAGTAACTCTTGGTTGCCATTGCTCCCAGGTCCACCTGACCTGGAGTGGTAGGATCTGATTGAGTCCTCTCGATGGGTCAAATGGAACAAACTGGGCGCAAAATGATGTTAAATTGTGACTGTTATATAGCAATACTTGAAATCATTTAACTGTGTGCAAAAAAGAGATAATGTTCGTTCAAGAATGTTATCTATATAATGTGTTTATAAATCGTCTATATATCGATATGTATGCATAAACTGTATTTGACAATGAATAACCTACAATGGTTGATATGCCATAAAACCCAATCAAACCAAATCATATATATTTGATATAAATATATATATATATATATAAAGAAGAGTTGGCATTAAATAACCTACAATGGTTGGCATGCCATAAATCCAAACCAAACCAAATAATATCTATTTAATATATATATGGAAAGAGCATTTGGTATTAAATAACCTACAATAGTTGATATGCCATAAAACCAAACCAGATCATATATATTTAATATATACGTATAAAAAGTATTTGGCATTAAATAACCTAAAATGGTTGATATGCCATAAAACCAAACCAAACCAAATCCTATATATATAAACATATTTACCAACCCCCTCCGCTCGGACAGGATATGACACAAGGTCATTTTTTTAAGCGAAGTTTAAAAGGTTTGAATCCAGAGTTTTCCTGATTGTGAGGTTCCAGTGATGCTGGAGCTTTGGGGAATGCGGAGTACCCCTTTATTGACATGACTCCCAGGTCCACTCTGGCCCGGAGTGGTAGCACCTGATAGGGCCCTATCTATAGGTTAAATAGAACTAACGGCATACTTATGCTAACCTGAATTGTTTGACTAAACTGAATAGCTTGAAATAGAAATGTTTTGACAACTAAACCGTACTTACGTTTATACTGCGCGCTTATGCTAAACTGAATTATTTGAAATAGAACTGTTTTTGACATTGTAACTGTACTTACACTAAACTGATTTGTTTAATATCGAACTGTTTTGATATTTAACTGTGTGTAAACAAAATCTGCACTTACACTAAAGTGAATTAGCTGAATTGACTACTTGACTAAACTGAATAGCTTGAATGTTTTTCACAATTAAACTGTACTAACACTTAAACTGCGTACTTATCCTAAACTGGATTGTTTGAAGTAGAACTATTTTCATAAAAATTGATTTGACGTTAAATAACCTACAAAGGTTGATATGCCATAAACCAAACCAACCAACCAACCAGACTCTGGTCAAAACATGTATCATTTGTCTATATGTTCCAAAATTCATTAATTTGTTCAATTCTCGGTGGATTATCTTTCCGACTCAATCGCATTTGCTTTGCAGGTCCTTCTGTACCAGTTTGCTGGACTGACCTACTATGTTACTCTCTCTCCCTCTCTCTCTCTCTCTCTCTCTTCCCGAATAGCATACACTTGCTATTCTTATGAGCTGGCAGTTAATTCTATTCCATATTATTATTACTAGTATATTACTCTCTAAGAGTTTTTCACGTCACCTAATGCTGATGGTTTTTCACTGGAGTCTGCGAGACAGCAAGTCTCCTCAAGTCTCCAGAACTCTTCTCAGTATTCTGGCCGATCTCAATAATACAGTAGTTTGGATAGTTTCCACTCATCCTGTTATTTCCAAGTCCTCCAGTCCCTTTATTAACCCTTCAGTGTCTCTCCTTAATACACCAATTACAAATGGTATCATCTTCCCTTTCATGATCCACAGTTTTTACAATTCCCAAGCGATGTCAAGATACTTATCCTTCTTTTCACTTTCTTTCAATTTTACTCTGTGGTCAGCCAGGATAACAAAGTCCACAATTTTGCATGTTCTCTTTTTTGTCGTTGTTAAATATTATTAGATCTGGTCGTCTGGCCGAGATCTGTTGGTATCTAAAAATCCCAGAGGAGTTGGTGCATCTCATTTTCCGGGGCAGATGCTTGGTTGTGTATATACCATTTGTTAGTATATTATTATTATCTAACTCCTTTAGAGTTTTTCACATCAGTATTAGCTGATGGTTTTTCACTGGAGTTTGAGTGACAGCAAGTCTCCTCAAGTCTCTAGGACTCGTCTCAGGATTCTGGCTATTATTAGCAATGCTGTCGTTTGGATAGTCTCTACCCGTCCGCCAACTTCCAAGTCCTCCAGGCCTTTTAATAATCCTTTAGTTATTGTGTCTAACGCACCAATCACAATTAGTACAATCGTTACTTTCATGTTCCACAACTTTTTCAATTTCCTAGCAAGGTCGAGGTACTTATCCTTCTTTTCATTTTCCTTCAGATTTATTCTGTGATCCGCCGGGACAGCAAAGACGACAATTTTGCAGATTCTCTATTTTTTTGTTGATTATTATGAGGTCTGGTCTTCTAGCCAGGATTAAGTGATCCGTTTGTATATTAAAGTCCCATAGGAGTTTATGCGAGTCATTTTCTAGGACAGGTGCCGGGTTGTGCATATACCATTTATTTGTATGGTCAAATTGAAATTTCCTGCACATTCCCAGTGGATCACCTTGCCGACCCAGTCATGTCTCGCCTTATATTCCTTCTGTGCTAATTTGCTGCATTATTATTATTATTATTATTATCATTATTTATACTCCTTGCGAGTTTTTCATGCAAGTGTTAGCTGAAGGTCTTTCTGTCCAGTCTGAATGAAAGCAAGTCTCCTTAAGTCTCCAGGACTCTACTCAGTATTCTGGCCGATCGTCACAATGCCGTAGTTTGGATACTCTTTATTCGTCCTCCGATTCCCAACTCTTCCAGCATCTTTCCCAGCCTCGTTCCAAGCGCTACAATTACATTTTTTTATCAACGTCACCCTCATGTTCCACAGCTTTTTACGTTCTCAAGCAAGGTCCAAGTACTCGTCTCTCTTTTCGCTTTCTTTGATTTTCATTCTGTTGTTCCCTGGGACGGCATAGTCCACTCTACGGCAAGTTCTCTCTCTCTCTCTCTCTCTCTTTTTTTTTTTTTTTTTTTTTGTTAATTATCACTTGGTCTGGTCATTTGTCCAAGATTAGGTAATCTTTTTGTATGTCGAAATCCCCGAGAATGAGAGGCATAACATTCTCGGGGACGGATTCTAGTTTCTGCAAATACCATTTGGTAGTATTGTCAAATTTATATTTCTTGCATAGTTCCCAGTGGATCTCCTATACCAACAAGTCGTGTCAAATTGAATCTTTTTTCGCACAAGTTTGCTGTATTCACTTATTTTGTGATTAATCGTTTCGTTTTTATCACCAAATAACCTATACTTGCTATTCTCTTGTGTATTATCGATTTCCGCTAAAATATAATTGGTCTTTTTTGACAGTCATTATTATTATCATTATTAAACTCCTTGCGAATCGGTGTGAGAGCAAGTCTCATCAGATTTCCACGACTTTTCTAAGTACTTTAACTGATTTTAACAACTCGATTCTTTCTCAGCTCGGCAGTTCACTGCCTCTTTTTCAAGTTAACGGAGACTCTTTCAAGGGTTTCATTAACGATTGGTAACGATTGCCGTCATGTTCCACAACTTTTTAGCTCTCTTGCAAAGCCAAGGTATTTGTAGATTTTTCTCATTTCTTTTATTTTTGATCTTTGGTTTCGATCTTTCTTCTGATCTTCTGTTCCAACATTCTCCTTTCCTGGCCTTTGGGGACCGTTCAAAGAGCACCAACTACAATTGCTATCAACGTCAATTTCAACAGCTTTTTCAGCTCTCGAGTAAAATCCTGGTATTTGTATATTTTTTCGCTTTCTTTCATTTTCACTTAACACTCCTCTAAACTCGCAAAATCCGCTAGATGAAAAGCTTTTAATAATTAGTCTGGTCCTCTGATCAAGTTTAGGTGGTCTGTTTATATCTCAAAGTTTCTGAGAATTTTGTGAGTTTTGGGACATATTCTGCTTTGTGTATATACCATTTAACAGCAAGCCTAATTTTAGTATTTTGCACAGTTCTTAGCGGATCACCTTCTTCACCCACTCATGCATACTCTTGTATTCGATTTGTTCCAATTTTCTACAATAGCTTATTATGCAAATAAATGTTTGATCTCTATTCCTACATACACCTGCTAGTGTTATATAATTACGGAATGATTTTTTTTATAAATCCTTTTTCGTTAATTATATTTTATCATTCAGTTTGGTTGGGCTTTGAACTATTCGGCTCTTAGTTCGGGTGCACAGACATTGAGTACAGTTTACGCTCGTGCGTAGAGGATATGAGAATTACAATTGTCATAATAAACCCCAGATAGGAAATGAGACGGTAGTGGGAATGACGTCATGCCCGGAAGCGATGGGCTGAGGATTTTGGAGATTTTAAAAAAGACGTCATTTGGGTCTCGGCTGTGAGCCAGTCGAGTTGGTAGTTTACTGGGGACCAGTCCAGTTGGTTGTCGAATGGGGACCAGTCGATTTGGCAGTCGACTTGGGCCATGTAGACGAACAGTAGAAGTTGAGTTCCGACCATGGTGTTGAGAAGTTTGGGTTTCGACCGTTAAGGCATACGGTTAAGTTTTTCGGGTCCCGACCAGCGAAGATCTAAAGACCAGCGGAGATCTAAAACTCCACGAGATGTGCCGAACGTTTGAGTTTTGTTAGTACACGAAAGACTTTTAAGAATCTCTCTCTCTCTCTCTCTCTCTCTCTCTCTCTCTCTCTCTCTCTCTCTCTCCTCGTGTCTAAGAACCGAACTCAGAAGTCAAGAAGTTAATAAACGTTCATATCTGAACAACGGAGTCGCCTGTGTATTTGAGTGCGCCTGTGTTTTTGCATATGTATAACGTTTGTGATTGATTTGGCGATACAACACTAGTCTTCAGTGTATTAATTTTTTTTCTTTGATATGAGAGGTCCTTAAATGGTTTTGTTGGAAGAAATGAGTTGAATCTGAGTGAATATACGTAGAAAAGGTAAAACGGAAAATATATGTTTGATGGCTTGTTTATTTGCCAATGCGTTTCGACTTCAATCTTTTTTGAATGCTAAAGTGTTTTATCGAAACTATTTTCGTATGAGAAATAATTAGGATTGAGAAATTTTGATCCAATTAGAAGTCTCCATCAGGGCTTGTAGATCTTGCTTTGTAAAAATAAAAACAGTTTAATACTGGTTGATATGATTAAATTGCGTCATTATATGTGATGGAATGTTTTCGAAAAGTAAATAGTGTTTTATGGTTTGAGAAACGGAATCGGGAAATTTTAATATGAGAAATAATTATGATAAATACATTTTGATTCAATTAAATGATTTTGTTCTGCAATTGATAGAAATTCAGTTTCTTGAATCCAAGAAAACAATGTAAATTTTGCAATTCGGTTTTAAATTCTAAGTTTAACTAAAAACGAATTAACTACAAAATTAATTAATTAATTGAAATCCTTAATTATTTTACAGTATCCGTGTAAAGTTTATGTCGCTTGAAGCAAACCAGATTGCGTGACCCCGAACAAGAGCCTAATTATTTTTCCCAACAGAAATGTCATACTGATTTCTTACAGTCCGAGAATGCTGGTTTGTATGACTTTTATGTCCAACTCCTGACAGAACGCTCCCCCATGGGGGTTGAACACTCTGACGAAGGAATTGTCGGCTGCCGCTCGCACAATTCAAAGCTCTTCGAAAGAATTGAACACTCTGGTAGCCGATAGGGCATAAACATGAAAACAAACGGACGCTGCTGCTGTTGGTACATGAATACCTAAAAATTCCCTTAGCCAACGTGGTCCGCTTGTTGGACGAGCGGTCTGAGACTTAGTCTGACGTAAAGTTGGATGGGTTTCGAGCGTGTCTAGCCACACTGAAGAGTTCTGATAGAACGAAACAGTCTGTCTGTGGATGACAATATATATATATATATATGAAGGTAACAGAAAATAACATAATCCAAATAGGTGAATATATTATGATGTAAAGTCGACGTTAACGTTTCGGTTTCAGTAACCATCATCCGGACTTGGATATCAAAATAGTTCACATAGCGATGGATGCTTGATGAGATGACAGGAGCAAATGAGAAATACATAACGAAAAGATGCATAAACGTGTACATAGCGTTCATAATTCAAAAGTCATAAGAACATGTTTGGCACATGGAAAAAATATATGAAAAAGTTGGATTTCGGAAAAACAAATACCAAATACATTCTTACATAACATTTAATATGGTTCCAAACGATCTATACACATGAAAACTTACATGTTGCGTATTTCTCAATAAACGGGAGGTTTTGCCTCGTTTCTTTGGGAAATCGAACATTTTCAAAGATTTGTTCATGATTGCTCGTAACATTCTCGTGTAGTTCCAATCTAGCTTTTTCTCTCTATGTTTTCCACATAACAAAACGCATATATATATATATTACCTACACCAGTAAATTTAAAACTCTGGGGGTTAAGTACATTTAACCTTTGCGAAGCATGTGGAAGATTGCTAACCTCAAACACGTCCTAACTGGATGTCAGTATTCCTTAAGAAGTTATACGTGGAGACATAATGAAATTTAAGGGATTATTGTTGAGATTGCAAAAATGTGTTGTGAAACTGACAATGAAATTTCATGTATAAAGACAAATATACAATTTGTTAAAGAAGGAAACTTTTCGAAAACTCCACATAGAAATAATAGGCACAAACCAACATTGCTTGATGGTTGCACGGACTGGCGCGTTATTGCTGACGTAGACCGACAACTCGCTTTTCCAACGAAAATAACATCAACTCGCCAGCGTCCAGATCTCTTCATTTGGTCAGTTAATTCAAAAAAAGTTATCATTGCTGAATTAACGATCCCTTTCGAGACCAACATTGACTGGGCGCATCAGCGGAAATTGGAAAAGTACGAAGACCTACGTGAACAGTGTACGAAGAATGACTGGTCAACAGACATATTTCCTCTTGAGATTGGATGTCGAAGTTTTATTTTGAACGCAACCTCTACATTTTTAACCAAAATTGGACTAACACCAGCAAAGAAGAGGGAATATATAAAAAAGATCCAAAAAAAGACTGTAACTGCATCTGAACGGATATGGCATTCGTACAGATTAAACACCATCCAATAAAGTCTGGTACTATTGTGAGATACTGCTGGGGCGCCCTGGGTTAGTGGTAATGATGCTTCGGCCCCGAAACCATGCCTGAACCCAGAGTCATCATCTGATGAAGACTTTACTGGAAGCAAAACTGCTTCTTTGGCGGCAGTTTTTGTATATCGTTTATATATATATATATATATATATATATATATATATATATATATATGCATATACCTCATCATCAAGTCACGCTGACGGCACGAGTTTCCCTGACTTTCTTTCTCCATCCATCCCTATCATCCATCATTCCTGGGAGATCTTCCAAACAGTATCCAGTGTCCGTACAGAGCTGGGGTGGGTACTTTCTTGCCGGTCGGCCTATAGTGGCACATCCATGTGTAGGAGTCAATAGAAAAGCATCACTTAGAGTTCGAAACCACATAAGTACAAGTAATTTATCAGCATCAGATAGGAATACTTGAAATCATAAAAATTATTTTCATTAAAAAATGTTCCATGAAACTATAAATCTTTAATATATTTATCAATTGTCAATTGAAACCTTGTAATTGCTTGCGAAAAAAAATCTTACTTTGGCGTTAGATATCCCGACAAATGTTTATAAACCAACCAATCAACCAACCAGGTCTTCTGAATAACTTTTTGTTCTTTGTCCAGGAACTATCTCCAAATAATTTTAAACAAAACAAAGGAAACAAAATATTGTTTTGTTTTTAAATATGTTTTTTTTTTTAAATAATTTGTTTTTTTTTTTAATATGTTGTTTTTTAAATTTTTTTAAAAATATGTTGTTTTTTAAAATCTTTTTTTAAATATGTTTTTTTTTTAATTAAAAAAAAATATGTCGTGTTTTTTAATTTTTTAAAAAGATATGGTTTTTTAATACTTTTTTGAAATATGTTGTTTTTTTTTTTTAATTTTTTTAAATATGTTGTTTTTTTAAAAATTCTTTTTTTTAATATGTTGTTTGCGGGATGAAAAATAACATTAAAATGCTTAGAAAATTATTTTATCTTTGTCTATTTAGTCTTGAAATTTTAATCCCCGTGTTTTGTTTTTTTTGTGGGGGCGGTTATTAAGCAACGAAGGAGTTTTCTTTTAAAAAGAAGAAGAAAAGACAATATTTAACTTGTGTGGGCTAAAGGCAAATTTTCAAGTGATTGAAGAAACTCCCAAACAATAATATTTTTAATTGATGATACAAAAAGTCCGAGCAAAAGAAATAAAATGAAAGCTGATTATTAAGGTTTTATAAGGTTTATTAAGGTTCATGCCAAAGCTTAAAAATAACTCAAACCAAAATAAAAATAAAAATATAAAAGAAACAACAACACTGCAAAAATATGATGAGGTCTTTTTTCTTTAACGCGTTGTAAAAAAACATTTTTTCACAGATTTGGACAAATAAAAAATGAATAAATTTACCGTCGAATGTTGTAAAAATTCGCTATTTTAAAAATCTTTTATTGTTGATTATATTTTTTGGAATTTTTTTATTGATGGTCCCGTGGGATTTCCCCAACGAGGGGGAACCAATGGCCCCAATGAATATTTTAATGTCACAACGAGACACAGTAAATCTTGAGTACAGCAGCCGACTAATCTTATGCAACCATAATTTTGAGTTTTATGACCACAATATGTTGTGTACTCAGTTTCAAGACTTCTCTAAGGAAAAACTTTTAAAGCTGATCCATTTATATATATATATATATATATATATATATATATATATATATATGTGAGTGTGTATTTTGGCAGCATTTCTTCATTAATACAAATTTCGTTGAATATAATAGACATTTTCAGTTTACATATTTTCTTGTTGATCCTTTCATATTGCTGTATTGATTTTATAGTATTCGGCAGGAATTGATTGATATATTTTCCAAAATTGTCCATTTCCCAAGTAATTTCTGCCCGACTTTGGGCCATCATCAGGGGAGGATGTATTACAAAAGTGATGTAATTTTTGTATCTACATAACCACTTTGTAAGAAGAAGAGCGTCTGGGCCATTGCAGTGTGTAGCAACCCAAACTTAACAGAATTAATTTTCAAACCAGTGCTAATGTACTTAAATGTCTTTAGCTACTGACACTATCTATTGAACAATTTTAAAAGTAAACGCTACACACTGCAACGGCCCAGACGCTCTTCTTCTTACAAAGTAGTAATGTACATACAAAAGTTTCATCACTTTTGAAATAGATCCTTCCCTGATGATGGCCCAAAGTCGGGCAGAAAGTACTTGGGAAATAGACAATTATGGAAAATATATCAATTCCCATCGAATACTATAAAATCAATACGGCAATATGAAAGGATCAACAAGAAAAACAATATATATATATATATATATATATATATATATATATATATATATATATATATATATATATATATATATATCTTTCTTTAAGAAAAACAAAAACCGGTAACATTAGGATTATAAATTTATTTCCACCCTGTTATGGCTATTGAAATGAATCAATAACACCAAAAATAACAGGAACCTATAATATCTTACCCAGTCGGCTGGGGCTGTAAAATACAAATGCTTCTCTGCAGCGGGGTGAGACCCTCACAATGAGTGTTCAAGGCATGACACTAAACAACCTGACGGTGAAGTTCCAGTAATACTGGACCTGTGAGGAATACGGAATACCCCTTCATTGTCATCGCTCCCAGGTCCACTCTGGCCCGGAGTGCTAGCTCCTGATAAGGTCCTATCTAAGGGTCAAATAGAACTAATCTTTTTTTTATGCTAAACTGAATTGCTTGAAAGAGAACTGTTTTGACATCTAAACTGCGTACTTATACTAAACTGAATTGTTTGATGGGGAACTGTTTTTGCATGCTCAACTGAATTGTTACTGACATTGAAACGATTATACTTATGCTAAACTGAACTTTTTGAAATAGAACCGTTTATATGCATAAAAATAGATTTGACATTAAATAACCTATAATGGTTGATGTGCCATAAAACCAAACCAAAACAAAGCTTTAATCTCGTGAGTATAGCTAATCTTAGTCAGACACAAAACTAATTATAAAAAATCGAGGAAAAGAAAATGGGTTGTCTGAGTTTTCTTAGATGTGAAGGTAAGTTTGTCTGTTTTGGAAATCAGGGTTAAAATTATGATTTTCATCAGATCTCGAACACCTACTATTGGCACTGATTCACCTCAAATACGATTCTATCATCTTTACTGTTCGTGTACATCGCAGGAGATTAAGATGGGTTT
>OY757914.1:17338388-17395069 GCA_963585895.1 Sepioteuthis lessoniana
ATTTCTATTTGTATATATGAGATGTGTTGAATGAATTTAAAAATAATCATATGTAAATGTGTATATCTATTAATTTTTTAAAAAATGTTTGTATAGATGTAAGCTTCACCATACACAAGTATATTTTAGTAAAAATTTGTTTCGTATCTTATGTTTGTATCAACACATACACGTGCATCTATCTATCGATCTATCTATCTATCTATCTATATATATATATATATATATATATATATATATATATATATATATATATGTGTGGGGGGGGTCTGTGTATGTGTATATGTCTGTATGCGTCCGTGCGTGTGTACTGACATATCATTAAAAGGGATTATTTATTATATAAGAAATATGCGCCATTTGGTCGCAAGTATTTAAATTTTAATAAAATAAGATATTTTATTAAATTACAAAGACAAACGAAACTCCATAAAAACGCTTATTCTATTTTAATTGATTTCTGTATAAATTAAGCATAGTTAGTGCCCGTGGTGTAATGGTTATCGTCGTTGTAAATGGACACGGTGATACGAGTTCAAATCCTGGACGAGACTGATTACATTTCACATAGCACTAATACCCTTGGGAAAGGTATGAATCCAATTATTCTCCCTCCAACTATGGGTAAATAGTAGAACAGACGAGGTTCTTCAGCCTTGGTGAGGCAACTAGTCTAGGAGAAGGAAAACTCTGAATTAAACTCCGCTTAAAAATTGACCTTGTGTCATATCCTGCCCGAGTGGAGGGGTTGGTAAATATGTATAAAATTAAGCCTACGATTTATTTTAGCGGGTTTTTATAAAAAAAAAGAAATAGCATTTAATATTTATTAAAATTAGATGATTGCGTTAAACTTATTCAAAACAGGGATTATTATCAAGGAAAAAACAACTTGCTTGCCATCCCAATCCCTCACAAGAGGATTTCATTACTAAATTTTCATAAACTAACTACAAGATGACCGACAAAAAAAATTAAATTTATCAAATGTTTGCTGAATGAAAAATAACTTTAGTCAGTAGAGAAGAAAATTTTAGATTTCTTTTAAAATTTATTGACCGCATTTTTACACGTATTAACTAAAATAAAACCAAACAATCAAAAATCAATAATTAAAAGTAAAGTTGGCGAATGTAGTCGAGGGCAATCAGAAGGCCCCCCTTTCAATAGCTACTACACCGAGGTGTAGGGGAGGGCACGACTCCTTACGTAGCAATTACTACTTATTAAAATATATTCTTTAAGATCAATATGCAAATTAGATTTCCCGTTCTCACTGTAAACTGGTATTATGCTTTGCACACACACACACACACCCACACACACACATATATATAAGTGTGTGTGTGTGTGTGTGTGTGTGTGTGTGTATGTGTGTGTGTGTGTGCATTTAAGCATGTATGATCAAATAGTAAAAACACATTTTATTTATTCTGATTAAGATCCTTTCAAGTTTCCTGACAAGTGTCTTGGTTTTAGGTTGGAATTGGTAGATGAATTTACCAAAATTGTCCTGAGCTTTTTCGGACTTTTCATAGGCTATCATCAGGTGTTGTTTGTACGTATATATATATATATATATATATATATATATATATATATATATATATATATATGCTATTAGTCCTTTTTTCAGTTGTTGAGATTTAGATAAAATAAATTCATAGTAAATGTAACGTAAAACGATAAGGGAATTATGACGTCGGTGGTGACGTAAATTCGGTTTGGCCCAGTCGGCTGAGGCAGTAGAATACACAGACTGCATCTCTGTAGAGGGGTAACCCCCCCCAACGAGTGTCCTGGATATGACATAAAGCAATCTGATGATGAAGCTTCAGAAATACTAGAACTTTGGCGAATGCGTAGCACCCCTTCATTACCATTACTCCCAGGTCCACTCTAGCCCAGAGTGGTAGCACCTGAGAGGGTCCTTTCTTGGGGTCAAATAAAACTGTTTGACATTTAAACTGAGTGAAAATAAATGACTTATGCAAAAATGAATTGCATGAAATAGAACTGTTTGATCATTTAACTGTGTTTAAACAAATGACTGATGTTTCAGTGAATTGTTAGTGTTACATAGTAATACTTGAAAACATTAAACTGTGTGTAAACAAATGATTAATAGTAAATAGAATTGTCTGTACTAGATAGAAATAAGTGAAACTATATCTAAATATGTGGGAAAAAATGAGCTCAGGCTCGTTCAAGGATGTTACCTACAAAATGTGTTTAGAAATAATATATTTAATATATATGTGTAAACAGGATTTGGTATTTAATAATCTACAATGGTTGATATGGCATAAAACCAAACCAAACCAAATCTAAGTCTGTTGCTTCCATAAATTTCCAGAGGTAATATTCTGAACTAAAACAATTATTTAACAGCTATAATTCATGGTGGTTTAAATGTTAGGGTAGATACTGTAATCTTACGTGGTGCATTCAATAAGTTTCCATACTTTTTTGTACAGGCATTTAAAATTGTCATAGACTCTTGAAAATTCTGTCTGTTATTGCTATACATCTTATGAGATGATTGACCAATTTGTATGATTTTAGGTTCAAATCAACAGCTACAGCAGCAATTGGAATGCACCCTACTAAAGCCTGATTGTCACAGCTGATGACTTATAAAAATGCAATCTGGACGTGAGGACACTTTAGAAGAACGATATGCAATAAAATTCTGTTCTAAACTTGGAAAAAATGCCACAGAAACGTATGGAATGCTTCAGACTGCTTTTGGAGCATCTTTCATGAATCGAGCATCAGTTTTTGAGTGGCATAAGAGATTCAAGGAAGACAAGGAGTCTGTGGGGGATGATGAGAGGTGTGGGAAGAGTAAGGAAGTCAATAGACCAGAGTTGATTGGCCAAAGGGTTAGGGTTAGGGTTACTATGTAGAGGTTTTAAGGGAGTTCAGGAAGAGATTCCTTGGGAAGAGGCCAGCGCTCTTCAAATCGGCTCAGTGGCATTTCCACCAGGGCAATACACTAGTCCACAACTCCATCCTTGTCACAGACTATTTGACCAAGATGGGCATCAAGACAGTTCCACACCCTCCCTATAGTCCAGACGTTGGTCCCTGTGACTTTTGGTTATTCCCTAAGCTCAGAGGCTGTCGTTATGAAACAATTAAGGAAATGAAAGAGGCTTTGACAAAGGTCATTGACACGCTCACACAAGAGGAATGACTTCCATGTGGCCTTCCAGAAGTTGTTGGAACGGTTCAACAAGTGTATTGCAGCTGGAGGAGATTACTTCGAAGGGGACTAGAGTTTCATGTGTGTACTATCAATAAAAGTGCCCATACGGAAAACGTCTGGAAACTTATTCAATGATCCTCGTATCAATCGAGATATTTTAGTTTTGATGATTAATGTATTGTGGTATAATTGACTGATATTGTGCCATCTTAGTGAGATATTTTATTCTTATGAACTGAAATATTGTAGTCATCTTGATTGATATATTATCGTCTTATTGAGATAGTGTCGTCTTATTGAAATATTATAGTGTTATGAAGTGAAATATTGTAGTCATTTTGATTGATATATTGTCGTCTTATTGAGATATCGTAGACCTATTGAAATATTGTAGTCTTATGAAGTTAGATATTGTAGTTGTATTAAGATATTGTAATTTGATTAATATTAAATTAGCAAAAAATTGCATTGGCACTTGATCGATCGTATAACTCTAACTGTAGACGTGACCTACAAGATCTACAGAGTCTCAGGGTAATAAGAGCTGTGCGATATGTTAATTTCTTCTTAATGAAGTTAAATTTTTACGATGGTTTTAATAGTTAGATAATTGGTTGGTTGGTTGGGTTTTAGGGCATATCAACTTTTGTAGGTTATTTAACGCCATCTTTTTTAGAAATAGTTCTATTTCAAACAATTTAGTTTAGCATAAGTACACAGTTTAAATGTAAGTATAGTTTAATTGTGAAAAATATTTCTATTACAAGCTATTCGGTTTAGTCAAGCAGTTATAATTCAGCTATGTCAAAAAACAGTTCCATTTCAAATAATTCAGTTTAGAATAAGGACGCAGTTTAGATGTAAGTACAGAGTTTATCTTTTTGTCAAACAGTTCTAATTCAGGTGATTCAGTTTAGTATAAGTATAGATTTTGTTTGCACAGAGTTAAATGTCAAAACAGTTCTATATTAAACTAATCAGTTTAGTGTAAGTACATTTTCAATATCAAAAACAGTTCAATTCCAAACAATTCAGTTTAGCATGAGGACGCATTTTAAATGTAAGCACGCTTTAATTGTCATTTTTATTTCAAGCTATTCAGTTTAGTCAAACAATTCAGTTGTGCATAAGTATGCAGTTCTATTTAACCCATAGATAGGGCTCTATCACCTCGAGCCAGAGTGGACCTGGGAGCAATGGCAATGAAGGGGTACTCCGTATTCCCCAAAGCCCCGGCATCACTGGAACCTCACCATCAGATTGTTTAGTGTCAAATTCAGGACACTCATTGGGAGAGGGTCTTACCCCTCTGCAGACGTGCAGTCGGTGTATTGTACACCCCCATCCGACTGGGCAAATAATAGTTAGAATCAGTTTTTCTAAATTAAGATCAACAATTAATCTTTTTTTTCCTGATGACACGAATTATATTAATTGATATTGATAAAACATGGACACGGCGACACGAGTTCAAATCCTGGACGAGAATGATTGCATTTCACATAGCACTAATACTCTTGAGAAAGGTATGAATCCAACTATTCTCCCTCCAGCTATGGGTAAACAGTCGGACAGACTAGGTTCTTCAGCCTTGGTGAGGCAACTAGTCTAGGAGAAGGAAAACTCTGAATTCAAACCTGTTAAACTCCGCTTAAAAATTGACATTGTGTCATATCCTGCCCGAGCGGAGGGGTTGGGTAATTATGGATATTGATAAAACATGACAGTGTCCATGATTGTAGAAAGTAAATTTTATCTATGAATTTAAATAAGTCACGTACCACTATTTACTTTTTCTGGAATTAGGTTTTGTTAATTTTATGTAGGGGTAACGGTTTTTATTTATGTGCGTGTGTGTCTGTGGGGGTTATAGGATTGTCTAAGCTTTGTATGAATGAAAAATGATAATATCTCCACCGTTAAAAATTTCTTTCTAGGTTAAAATATGATGAAATATATTAAAAGAATATGCTACTTAAAAAATCATTTTCATTTAAAAGATAAAAAGAAATTTATCCAAATCCCATTTTCGCCGGAAGCAGTATAAGAACACAGAAATAAAAATTTTGGTTATATATCTGATGATGGCTTCACAAAAAGAAAGAAATTTATAATGACACCAAGGAGGTAATTTTTTTTCTTTTTGTTTTTATATAAAAAGATTGTTTTTTTTAGCTTTGCACATTGAGTGTTGATGTATTTTTGATCCCAAATTAATCATACATCAATAGTTGTTGTCATTGAGCATTGAAATTGGATGACACAACCTCTTGGATTTCTTCCTCGGATTATATATATATATATATATATATATATATCCGTTGAACGGATGTATGTAAACAATTGTAATTGTGATTCATAACCGTTTAAAATTTACTTCACAGCTAATGGCTCCTCGTGGCTGAATGGTTAGAGGCTTTGGCTTGGCGTTTGAGTCAACCAGGGTTTCGATCCCAGCTACGGGAAGCTACAAGTCTAGCCACACTGATGAGTTCTGATAGAACGAAACAGTTCTGTCTGTGGATGACTATATATATATATATATATATATATGAATGAAGGAAAGGTTATGACAGGTGAATGAAGGTTGGACGAAGTTGAGGCAAATTTATTTGAAAGTATCGTTGCATAATTAGATTCTGATACAATGGCGAACAGTTGCATGTCATTTGATCCAAAGAAGACTCTCTCATTTGTGAATGTAAAATATTTTTGCCATGAGAAAGAGGAGTCTGTTAAACCATGTTTAAAAGACTGAAAAGAATCCGGAAAGATGGTGTGAATATAATACAGATTTGCTTTATTGTAGCTTAATTATCAGCCACATGAGGATGGTTCTCTTCTTGACCAAATCGAACAAAGTACAATCTCTATTTCTTTAAACGATGTTCTATCTATTGGTAAGGTTATATATATATATATATATATATATATATATATATGTATGTGTGTGTGTACGTGTGTGTGTGTGTAATACATTTATTCATCTATCTATTTATTTATTGACACAACTCATCAGCACAAGGCCAATTCTTAAGCGGAGTTTGACAGATTTGAATTTAACGTTTTTCTTCTCCTTGACTGGTTGCCCTACAAAGATTAAAGAGACCAGATTGCCCTACTATTTACCCATAGCTGAAGGGGGGTATTTTGTTTAGTTTGGTTTTATGCCATATCAACCATTGTATGTTATTTAACGCCAAATCCATTTTAATACATATAAAAAAGACAGTTTAGCATATGTACAGTTTTTTGTTTTCACACAGTTAAATGTAAAATAGTTCTATCTCAAACAATTCAGTTTAGCATAAGTACAGTTTTACATAGTTAAATATAAAAACAGATCTATTTCAAACAATTCAGTTTAGCATAAGTACACAGTTTAAATGTCAAAAACAGTTCTATTTCAAACAATTCTGTTTACCATAAGCAATGTAAAAATAACTGTTCTATTTCAATTCAGTTTAGCATAAGTACACAGTTTAGTTCTATTTGATCCATAGAAAGGACCCTATCTGGTGCTTTCACTCTGGGCCAGAGTGAACATGGGAGCGATGGCAATAAAGTGTACTCCCCAAAGCTCCAGCATTACAGGAGCCTCACCATCAGATAGTTTAATGTCATATTCAGCACACACGTTGGGGACGGGGTCTTACCTTTCTGCAGAAATTCAGTCGGTGTATTCTGCAGCTCAAGTCGACTGGGCCAAGAATATTTGGATGTGCAATACATAAAATACAGACAACATTTTTCCTGATTTAAACTTGAATTTCCCTCTCCATTTCCTACAACGATAACAGTTACACAAGGAAACGAGCGCGCGCACACACACACACACACACACACACACACACACACATATATATATATATACATGGAATCCATCTTCTTAACTGCCTGATGATTTTTGTTTTGTAAAAAAACTCCATGAAACCCAGGGTTGTTGACAATATTCCATGAATTAAATATATATGTATCTGATATATATTTATTTATTTCTATTATATGATAGCTCTATCCTAGATATTCAGCACTCCATATTATCTTGCACTTGGTTCGACACTTACCCACAAAGTGATTTTGTGACAACCAACACTCTTATAATATATATATATATATATATATATATATATATATATATATATATATGCCGAGAGTGCCTGTTGAGAACTTATATATGTATTCTCCCTGCTTTCCCGAGTAACTTTACTTGCAGCTATTGGATTATCTTGAAGCTTTTCAGCATGCACACATATCACAATAGATACAAAGATCTTTCTGCGGGCGTTCGACAACCGATTGTTTTCCATCTAACGGCAAAGAAATATGAAACAATATTATACTGTGTCATTCTTGTTTTTCAGTAATCTTAGTTTAGCATGGTACAAGGACTGATGTTGATAGATCAATGAACTAAGCACAGAGGACAAGCTCCCCATAAGAATCAACAGTTACAGGCTTTGACTTGTTTTTGAACATTAATATTTAAAAAAGACTGGAAAATCGTTTGTAATATATATATATATATATATATATATATTACAAACGATATATACAAGTATATTACAACTACTACAACTGCTACTACTAATATATATATATAGAGAGAGAGATATTAGTTGTAGTAGTAGTAGTTGTAGTAGTAGTACTAATATACTTGTATATGTTACTAGTAATATAAATATATATGCATATATTTATTAGTAATAATGTATATATATATATATATATATATATTCCCTGTAACATACAATAATAAACTATCTGTCATATAGATATCAGACAGCGGTCGTATCGATACTACTATGCGGATGCACTACATGGACGCTAACTAAATGGCTGGAGAAAAATCTTGACAGCAACTACACAAGAATGCTGCGAGCAATTTTGAACAAGTCCTGGAGGCAGCACCCAACAAAGCTCCAACTGTACGGCCACCTACCTCCCATTACGAAAAGTTAGACGAAAAGTTAGACGAAAAGTTAGACGAACCAGACATGCAGGACATTGCTGGAGAAGCAGGGACGAGCTCATAAGTTTCGTACTCCTATGGACCCTGTCATATGGCTGAACAAAAGCAGGACGACCAGCTAGAACCTACATACAGCAGCTCTGTGTGGATACGGGATGTAGACCTGAGGACCTGCCAGAAGCGATGAACGATTGGCAGGAGTGGTGATATATATATATATATATATATATATTTATATACATATAATATATATATATTTATATAATATATATATATATATATTTATATACATATATATATATATATACATTTTTTATTTTTAAATAGAGGAATTATATATCATAAATTGAATTATTATGACCAGAAAATCTGGCAAGAACTGCGTGCGACATACGGCTGTCTAGTGGTTCCGTTTGTTGTGTGGAGTGCTTGCCTGATTTTCTGGTCATGGCAATTCAATTTAGTAAATAAAATTATTCATTTTTGAAAGAAATAAGTGAAACTATTTAACTGGGTGAAAAAAATTAGCTCAGGCTCGTTTAAAAATGTTATCTACAAAATATGTTTACAAATCTTATATAAATTTAATATATACGTGTAAACAGGATTTGGCATTGAATAACCTACAATGGTCGATATTCCATAAAACCAACCAAACCAAGACAGAAATGAACAAACAGCCCCCACCCCTTGGTTCTCTACTAACTTATTCCAAGAAATTTTCTTTCGATTATTTGAACAGCTCTGCAATCTGTGGCTATGGAATACGCCAACTGCACCTCTGCAGAGGTTTATCCCCCTTCCAATGATCTTGGATATGACACAAGACCATCAGATGGTCAGGCTCTACTTACGGAGCTTTGGGGAACGTAGAGCTGCTATTACTCCCAGGTCCACACCATAGCAATAAAGATGAAGATAATAGTCCAAAAAGCCTTAATGATAAAAATTATCTGCTTCTTTAGTAAAATTAGTTCTAAATAGTTAGAGTATCCTACACTAAAATTAGTTTTTATCTGACATTTAATTTCTTTTTCTTAACTGAAAGAGTTTTTTTTCTAATTTCGGACACATAAAAGCGATGTGCGTCTAGTTTGAAATGGAACGAGCTTAACTTTGAAAAACGAAAAATAATTTTTTTTCGCTTTTTTTCAGATGAAACATTACATAACAATCACACAACCCTGGTTGCATGGACTAAAACGTTGGCAAATCTGATTATATATATATATATATATATATACAATCTTGTCCGTAGACCTCGAGTGAGGACTATTCGTAAATAAAATATAAATCTATGAGAGTGCTCGATATATGGCTATTATTATTATTATTCTTTTCAGGTTCATATAAAAAAAAATCTTTTCGGCGGTACATATACTAAAATTGGAAGAAAAATCAACCAAGGTTAAATTGTCATTATAAATTTATTTCGGCGAAGAATATAATCTTCGTCTCTTCAGATGACATATACGCTTAGAGACGAAGATTATATTTTTCGCTGAAATAAATTCATGATAACAATTTAACCGTGGTTGAGTTTTCTTATATATATATATAACAGGATGGAAATAAATTTATAATCCTAATGTGACCAGTTTTTTGGTTTTCTTTAAGGATGTATTACTCTGTGATGTCAGTTACATTGAGCTCTTAACCAGGAAATTTAAATATTCATAGTTGAATGATTTTTTTGTCCTGACGGAATTATTCCCGACTCACGTTTATCTGGACTGAATAATATATATATATATATATTTGCTGTTCTAAATACAGAATCCTGATCGTCACCAAGCGGGTCCAACTACAAATAGAATAAAAACTGTTAGACGCAAGAAGCAAAGTTGAAACATAGAGTTCTAATTACGCATTGTTTAATTTACGCCAGAGTAGCGACATCTGGTGTCTGTTTTTGCATAAAAATAAAACCAAAGGCAGTCTGGTACGTTTTCTATTTAATAATTCGTATTCATGTTTAATATGCATAAAAACACATACTAAGTAGAATTGCTTACCGGATGTTCCCTTACCACACAGAAGCACACACACGTGTGTGTGTGTGTGTGTGTGTGTGTGCCCTTCTATGTCCCCTTATCAGGCATACGCTTGCATTGTACCCATATAAAAGACAGGATAATAAGTATGTTTCAATATAAGATTAAAAGTACCGATAATGTAGCTGGATGATTGTAAATGTAATCACATCTGCCGAAAACAACGTGGGTACAGGTTCCAAAATAAAGATGATATCAACTGTTGCTGAGACTTAATGCACATACTGACCAGGGTTTTTTTTCGGTTTGGTTTGGGTTGTTGGTTTTATGGCATATCAACCTTTGTATGTTATTAAACGGCAAATCCATTTTTATGTAAATAATCACTTCCATTTAAAACAATTCAGTTTAGCATGAGTACACAGTTTAATTGTCAAAAACAGTTCCATTTCAAACTATTCAAGCAGTTATATATAACAATTCAGGTCAGTGTAAGTACAGTTTCAATGTCAAAAACAGTTAATTTTAAAAAATTCAGTTTAGCTTAAATGTAAGTACAGTTTAATTGTGAAAAACATTTCTATTTTGAGCTATTCATTTTAGTCAAGCAGTTCTAATTCAGCTAATTCAGTTTAGTATAAGTACAGATTTTTTTACACACAGTTACATATCAAAACAGTTCTATGTTAAACAATTCAGTTTAGTGTAAATACAGTTTCAATGTGAAAAAAACAGTTCTATTTCAAATAATTCAGTTTAGCATAAGCACGTAGTTTAAATGTAAGTACGGTTTAATTGTCAAAAACATTTCTATTTCAAGTTGTTTAGTTTAGTCAAACATTTCAGTTTAGCATAAGTATGCAGTTAGTTATATTAAACCCATTGATAGGGCCCTATCAATGGCAATGAAGGGGTGCTCCGTATTCCCCAAGGCCCTAGCATCACTGGGGCCTCACCATCAGACTGTTTAGTGTCGTATCCAGGACACTCATTGGGGGGGGGGTTTACCCCTCTGCAGAGGTGTAGCTAGTGTATTCTACCGTCCCAGCCGACTGGGCAACCAGGTTTTTTTAGATGCTCAAGTCCCTCGGTTTTTTCTTTCATTCAACCTTTATTTATTCATTTTTTGTTTTTAATTTTTTTTTTTATTATGTTGGCTTTTTCTTTCTCATTCTTTTTTTTAAAATAATAATTTATTTATTTTGCTGAGGGTGACCTCTATTCCTCTTACACTATCCCCTTCTCTCGTTCTTGTGTTTTTTTTTCATTCCTCTCATTTTTCTTTCTATTTTCTTCTTCCTTTCTTTTTACTTTTCTCATCTTTCGTTTTCATCTATCATTGTTTTCTTTCTTTCTTTCTTTCTTTCTTTCTTTCTTATACACTTTTTCAATCTTTCTGTTACACTCCTCACAGCATTGTTTGTTTGTTTGTTTGTTTCATCTTTCTTTCTTTCTTTCTTATACATTTTTCTAATCTTTTCTTACACTCTTCATTGCTTTCTTTCTTTCTTTTTTAAACTTCCCTTTTTTCTTCAATAAATATTTTATTTTTCTCTCAATCTATTTTGATCTTCTCATTTGATTCTGATTCATTTCTTCAGCTCCCAATCTATGGACATCTATGGATATTTCTGCCTCTCTCTCTATATATATATATATATATATATATAGTAATTTACTAAGTGTTTTTTGCTCAGATGTGACACAATGAGGCTCGAACTCATCGGTGAAGGTTTGCTAATCTAGTTGGCAAACCATTACACAACCTGGTGTGCCTATATATATATATATATATATATATATATATATATATATATATATATATATATATATATATATATATATATATATATATATATATATATATATATATATATATATATATATATATATATATATATATATATATATATATATATATATATATATATATATATATATATATATATATATAAAAACAAAGACCGGTTATTTTAGGATTATAAATTTATTTCCCTTAAAAGTTAATTATCGAACTTAACATGAAAATGCCCACTATATATATATATATATATTAGGCATCCCAGGTTGTGTAAGGGTTTCCAAGCTAGACTATATATATATATATATATATATATATATATATATAAACTGAGATCGAATGACGCATAGAATTATATTTACATCGACACAATTCCAACAAGAAACTTGATAGAAAATCCAATAGTAATAACATATGATTTTTGATTATATATATATATATATATATATATATATATATATATATATATATATATATATATACGTATGTGCGTGTGTGTGTGCGCGCACGCGGGCTTACGTGCGTGCGAAGCATAAAATAAAAACAAAATTGAAAACAGAATACTTACAATCCTTACAAACGACAAAATTAAACAAATTAAAATTCTCAAAAATAACGAAAAGCTCAAGTGCAGTCATTACTTTTATTTCTTTGCTAATTTACGAGGCCAGTGCCGCCTGCCGCCTGTCGCCCGGATGTACAACGGTGCGTTACTGCGCATGCGTTTGTAAACGTGTATGCATCTGCATATTCGATTATGTGTTAATTGCATGAAGATCATATTTCTCCTGATTGTAAAAGAGTGTTAGTCGACGCGTCAATCCATCTCAGAGCGAAGAAAAGAAATAAGTGAAACACGAGAATGAGTTGGAGTACAAAGAAAAGAAAGAAGAAAAAATGAGGATAAAAATACGTGTGATTTTTTTTTCCGTTTTAGAATTAGAAATATAAAATTTAAATTACCATATATATTCCAGCCTGAGTAGGCTGGGCCTGTAGAATACGCCAACTAAACCTCTTCAGGAGGGTAAGACCTCACCACAACGAGTATCCTCGATATGACACAAAACGATGTGATGGTAACACTCCCGTTATGGAGTTTTGGGGAATGTGGGGGATTCATTCATTGCAATTACTTCAAGGTCCACTCTGACCGAGAGAGGTATTACCAGTTAGGGTCCCATCTCTGGGACAAAGAGAGCTATTTAATCATTTACTATACATAAAAACCATCTAACTGTGTGCAAATAAATGACTGTTAAATTGAATTCTAGGTATTACAAAGCCATTCTTGGAAACAGTTAACTGTGTACAAATGAATACAAAATGTTGAATAGAATTACAAGTGTTGAATAGAAATACTTTAAATCATTTGTGCAAACAAATGAACTCTGTCTCGTTTAAAAATTGTTACCAACAAACTATTTGCTAACAAATCATATACATTAATTATATATTTATAAACAGGATTTAGCATGAAATAAACTACAAGGGTTGACATGCCGTAAAATACAAGCAAGCGGGCAAACAAGCATATATATTCGTGTAATGAACGACCAATTAGGACCCAATTTCATCTTAAAAACAAAGGGTCATTCATTACTCGAGAAACGTTTTTGAACACGTCGAAGGTTACCTTGTTTCTTAGCCTAACTTCGCCATTACTTTGATTCAAAGTGTACCCGCATATATTTAGTAAAGAAAGTTACATAAAGCCTTCATTGTCTTAACTAAAAGCATTTGTTTAGGAATTAGCTAGGCGATTTGGAAACATGATCACTTGAGCTTTGTTTAGAACTTTCGAGACGATATCACGTGATTTTGTTTATCAAAAAAAAAATAAATAAAGTAAAAAGAAGAGTAAAAAATGCCTCCTAAGCATACTTAATCTCTTACATTCATAATTTATCATACACGGCTGGGGCTGTAGAATACACCAACCGCATCTCTGCTGAAGGGTAAACTCCCCCAAAGAGTGTCCTGATATGACACTAAACAATCTGATGGTGAGGTTCCAGTGATGCTGGAGCTTTGGGGAATGCGGAGTACTCCTTTATTGCCATCGCTCCCTGGTCCTCTCTGACCCGGAGTGGTAGCACCTGATAGGGCTCTATCTATGGGTTAAATAGAACTTACGTCATACTTATGCTAAACTGAATTTGAAATAGAAATGTTTTTGACTATTATATCATATATCATATTATATCATAATCTATCACACACGGCTACAGCTGTAGAATACACCAACTGCATCTCTGCCGAGGGGTAAACTCTCCCAATGAGTGTCCTGATTATGACACAAAACAATCTGATGGTGAGGCTAGAGCTTTGGGGAATGGGGAGTAACCCTTTATTGCCATCGCTCCCAGGTCCACTCTGGCCCGGAGTGATAGCACCTGACAGTGTCCAATCTATGGGTCAAATCGAACTTAACCGTGTAAGCACGCTAAAGTTAATTGTTTGAAATTAAACTGTTTTTACATTCAACTCTGTGTAAACAAAAACTGTGTACTTATGCTAAACTGAATTGTTTGAAATAGAACTGTTTGATCATTTAACTGTGTAAACAAAAACTGTATTTTAAGCAATGACTGTGGGTAAATAAAAGACTATACTTATGCTAAACTGAATTGTTTGAAATTAATTGAAACCATTTAACTGTGTGCTAAAAAAAACAAGAAAAAAAAACAGCGAAGCTTGTTTAAAAATGTTATCTTAAAATTAGGGGTCGCTCATTAGTAAGTTATATACAGTAAGTGTGCCCATCTTATACAACGAGGTGATGGTATCTTTACATCTTGACAATTTTGGAAAAAAAATGAACTTCAATTGATAGGTGAACGATCACATGGGAATCTGATCTCTCTGATAAGATAAAAAAGGAATTCTTCCAATCTGTAGCGGTGTCGGTACTACTGTATGGTTGCACCATTTGGATTTTAACGAAACACATGGAGAAAACCGAGATGGGAACTACACAAGAATGCTTTGCGTTTTTTAAACAAATCCTAAAAGCTGGCACCCTTACAGAATCGCTGCTGTACGGCCACGTACCCCCTATCTCAAAAACTACTCAAGACATGCCGAGCACTGCTGGTAGAGTAAGGACGAGAACCTAATCAATATTCTCCAATGGACAATGATGGCCGACTGGCAAAAACTGACATTCATCAACATTGTGCGGACACTGAGTGCCGTCTAGATAACCAAGTGTGATGGCTGTTAGATAGAGACATGGTGAGAGAGTTAAGGTTATACGTATTGTTAGTATATCTTGATGATTAAAACAGAACAAAAACCGACTTAAACTCGGAGGTTCGACCTTTATTAAATAGGATACGGGCTCGAGTCGAATTTAATGAAAGAGGAAATGATCGTGTCTCTCCGAAAGCAAACAAACATATATTGTGATGGGAAAACAAACAAAAAAAAACAGGCGATAGGAAATTAGACAAAATATTTGAAATTAGGTAGACACGGATCTAAAGAACAAACAAAAACAAAACAAAACAAAACAAAACAAAAGTTATATCACGTAAACGAATAGATCAATTTTATCTCAAGGCAAAATTCATCTTCTGAATGAAAGTTTTAAAATTAATAACAGAATTGTCTTTTAAAAAAATATGGGATGCTCATTCATTCTTTAAGTCTTTGAAAAAGTATAATTCTATCTATCTATCTATCTATCTATCTCCATTTCTTCCTATCTATCTATCCCCATTTCTTCCTATCTATCTATCTATCTATCTATCTATCTATCTCGGTCCATTCATATATATATATATATATATATATATATATCTCAGTCTACTTATTATCTCTCTCTATATATTTATCATTATATCAATCTCGGTCTGTCCATAATGTTTCTCTCATTCTCTCACATTCTATCTATCTATCTATCTATCTATCTTTTTTCTCTCTCTATCTTTTCCTCTGTCTTTATCTATCTATCTATCTATCTCAATTTGTTCAGGTTTATCTATATCTAGCTATCGTATGTATGTATGTATTAGTTACAATCTATCTATCTATCTATCTATCTATCTATCTATCTCAGTATATTCATATCTATCCATCTAGTCGGTAGGCCTTAGAACATGCTAATAGATAGATAGATAGATAGATAGATAGATATGAATAGACTGAGAGGCATAGATAAATTTCAATGACATCTGAACCTATCTTGGCTTATTTCATGCCAAGAGGTTGGGGAATTGTGTTTATTGTACATTTTTGGTGTAGTTTTTAATTGATTTTTGCTCGCATTTATATGATATCAAGTATTTCTACCAGATACAAATGATTAGCACACAGGTGTATTGTTTCAGAATGAAGCTGGGAGTAATTACGCTCTACTCTCCCTTGATTTTCAGAACTGTAGCCTCACCATCAGTTGCAGTTTCGTGTTATACCAAGGAAACCCATTTTTGGCATAGTCTTACTCCTCTGTTGATAATCCAGTTCACGCATCCCGAGTCTGACCGACTGATTAAAAGAGATTCTTATAGATTGGAGACGTAGTTCTTTTAGCAGATGTTGCATATTGACCCCGGCCGAGCAGTCAAAATAGGAAATGCACCTGTGTAGATAACAGGTACATCCGGTCGAAGGTATCAAGGGGATAACCTTGACTGTCGACAGTTTGAATTGAGTGGGCGTAAAACAATAATATAACTCGATGCACAGGAAGTTCGAGTCAGTTGGAGATAAGATGCTGTAGAGAGAACCAGCACCCAGCAGAGGGGGCCCTCAGGACCCCCGATTGAGCAGTTGGAGTTGGAGAGAAGATGCTGGAATGAGGATCATGTCCCAGAGAGGCTGGACCCCCAGGCCCCCGGTTGAGCAGCCCAGGAGAACGGCAAAGAAACGTTGTTATGCCCATAAGAGTGGGGTCAATATGTTGTAGTTCTTTTCAGTCTCCAACTCACCTCTCAAACAGTAAAACTTTTAGTAACCCTTTCGAACCCTTTCCAATAAAGTGAGAGGTATATTTTTCTAAAGAACTGTGTCCGCTCGTCTTTATTGCGTCGTTATGTGTCTGCATGCATATGTGCATGTATAGTGGTCATGGCTATACAACACAGACAATAAATCAAGACTGAATTGGCACTCTGTAAAGCATCCCATAGTGGACTGAAGACATTAGAGATTTGAAAAACATTTGAGACTGTCTAACTTAGTGATTCCTAATGTGACACACACGCTCCACAGGAGGAGGACAATTTAAATATTGGGGTATTTGGAATTTCGTGGAGAAAAGTAAAAAATAAATAAATAAATAAATAATCTTTGAACTGAATTTCTATAAGGCTTATCTGATTAATTAAAAAGAAAAGAAAAGAAACTTCAGTCTTGGAGGAACCATTAGAGTAACGGTTATTGTCGTAGGAAATTGAATTGGTAATTCAAATCTTGAACAAGGTTGTTAGTGTTTCATTATGTTCTAATGTTCATCGGTAAGACGTATATCCATCTCTTCCTTCCCACACCTTGGTTCGGCAACCAATTTAGAAGAATGAAAACTATAAATTTAAACCAGCTTTACTCCGCTTAGAAATAAATACAAACTTGAGGTTGTTCGCAGTGAGTGTTCTCTGCTACTTTATCAGAGGTTGGTAGAGCAAAGCGGGTATTAAATCATTTTAGCGATTGAAATGGGACATGGAGTAAAAGAGAAGAAACCACTGGTCTAAACCATGCAGTGCTGAGGTCTGCAATGATACTGAAGAAACTGCTAATGATTTGCGGACAGTTATTTTCACTTCCTGAGAAGCACTGCCTAAACCAGAAATTATTGACCTCAAAGTAATTTCAGGTTTTCAACATCAAAAAATGAGTTTTTGGTTTCTTTGAATATCAACCTTTGTAGGTTATTTAAGCCAAATCTATTCTCCTGGAAGAACAGTAGTGGTACTATTTAACCCATAGCTGGCAGAATAAGGGGGTTCATACCTTTCCCAAGCGTATTTGCCGGAAAGTGAACGTGATAGCGCGACTGGAGTACGAACTCGCTTACTACGATTTCACAGTCTATCGCTTTAACCACGAGGACACCCCGTTGAATTTTTGGAGTACATTCAGCAACAGAGAGTATGTTTGTAGGATCGATTTCATTCATAATATGGTTCGGCTTGGGTTCTTTGTTTGATAGTATATGCAACCTTCGTGGGTTGTTTAATAGCAAAGCCATCATTGTATAAGGACAGTAATTGAACTATTTAACCCATAGCTAGGGAGATGAAAGAGGTTATCGTAATAGTGCAACTTGAATTCGAATTCGGTTATTAAGATGTCGTACGTTTACTCGTACACCATGGAGTGTTCTTTATAAACCTTGTACCAGACTCAGTACAGTTCATATGAAGGTTCTTTAGTTTGTTAGAAAATGCGACCCGAGATTAAAAAACAATGACATAAGAGCATTACAAATATGAAACTCACACAATGATTCAGGGAAGTCCTTATGGCGTAGTAGCCTGGAAGAAAATGAGTTCGAACTCCAATCGCAATTCACTTTCGAACAAATATCCTTAGGAAGGATATGAACTCCATCATCTCACGATCGATGGTTTGGTTTGGTTTGGCTTGGTTTGGTTGGATTTTATGGCATATCAGCCATTATATATACATATATATTAGATATATATAATTTGTAAATATATTTTGTTGATAGCATTTTTAAATGAGCATAATCTGTATATTAAATATACATGATTCGGTTTGGTTGGATTTTATGGGATATCAACCATTGTAGGTTATTAAATGCCAAATCCTCTTTATACATATATATCAAATATATAGGATTTGGTTCGGATTGGTTCAATGGCATATCAACCATTGTAGGTTATTTAATGCCAAATCTTTATACATATATATTAAAAATATATGATTTAGTTTGGTTAGATTTTATGGCATACCAACCCTTGCAGGTTATTTAATACCAAATCCTCTTTATACATATATATTAAACATATATGATTTGGTCTCGTTAGTTTTTATGGCATGTCAACCATTGTAGGTTATTTAATGCCAAATCCGGTTAATACATATATATAATATACATGATTTGGTTTGGTTGGGTTCTATGGCATATAAGCAATTGTAGGTTATTTAATGCCAAATCCTCTTTATACATATATATTAAATATACATGATTTGGTTTGGTTAGATTTTATGGTATGTCAACTATTACAGGTTATTTAATACCAAATCCTCTTTATACATATATATTAAATACATATGATTTGTAATCACATTTTGTTGATAATGTTTTTAAACTAGCTTGAGCTGATCTATTTTGCTCACTGTTAACTTGTTTCAAATATCGCTATGTAACAGTAACAATTTAATGCCGGTCATTTGTTTGCACACATTTAAAGAGATATACGTATAATTTATCTGTGGATAGTTTGTGAGTAAATTCATTTTTAAATGAGTTAAAACTAATTTGTTCTAACATTAGTATTGTTTTTTTATACTGTGAAATGGTTTTAATTATGGCTATCTCATACTAATAGTTCTATTCAACATTATTAGCTTGTTTGCTGACAATGGCGTCGTTGAAATATTCGTATTTTTTCCTTATAATTCTATTCAACAATATTCATTCATTTGCACACAATCAAATGGTTCGAAGTAACACCAATAATTCAATTTGAGCACACACTAAAAGGATTTGAAGTAGTAGTATCTAACAGTAATTATACTATTCAACATTACTTATTCGTTTGGGCACACTTAAATCATTCCGAGTATTGCTATGTATCACTGACAAATTAATTAGTCATGTGTTTGCACGCAGTTAAATGATCAAACAGTTCTATTTCTAACTATTCGATTTAACGTAAGCCATTTGCTTGCACTCAGTTAAAATGTCAATTTGAAGGTGCCTGTGGTTTTATAGTTATCGTCGTAGGAAATGGACACGACGACACGAGTTCAAACCCTGGACGAGGCTGATTGCATTTCACATAGCACTAATACCTTTGAATCCAATTATTCTCCCTCCAGCTATGGGTAAATAGTAGGGCAGACTGGGTTCTTCAGCCTTGATGAAGCAAATAGCCTAGGAGAAGGAAAACTCTGAATTCAAATCTGTTAAACTCCGCTTAAAAATTTACTTTGTGTCATATCCTGCCCGAACGGAGGATCTTATCTGGTGCTACCACACCTGTCGAGAGTAAACATTGGAGCAATGAAAATGAAGGTGTACTCCACATTCCCCAAGCTCCAGAACTAGAGCCTTACAAATAGATTGTTTTATATTATTCCCAGAACACTCATTGGCAGGAGTCTTACCCCTTTGCAAAGATGCTGTCGGTGTTTTCTACAGTCACAGCCGACTGGGATCACAAGCTGTGGTTTAAACAGCATCACTGCTTTTCTTCTACAAGGATGCTTTTGGAATTAGATAACCCACAAAGGTTGTCATGCAATTAAACAAAATACTAGGAGGACATTAATAAGTTTTTTTCCGCAAGTAAGAATGTTATTTATCCTCACAACTCTAGTGACTCTAAGGAAGTCGAAAACCCATTTTCTGAAACGTTTGATTAAAATAACAAAGATGAAGATACTCGTCCAAGTAATTCGTGTTATTGTGGCAAGTGTACCTAAGAATTTCATCTAACAAAGAACAATGGAACTGGTTTGAACGTTATAGGGAGTAGCTATACGAAGGCCAGAGGACTTAGCAATAAAATGAAGTCAACACGTAAAACTTGGGAAATTAACCCGATTTAACCCTACCCTCTCACTCGGCACACGATGCAAGTGACAGACGTTTGGCCGATAAAATCGCCGCAAGTTAGGATTGAAACTGAACCGAGCCAAGTGTCGCTGATAGCCGGACGCCCGCATTCAAAACAGAAAAAAAAAGTGATAATCCTATGTACGCCAAATTGAGTCGACCGTCTGTTCCATTTGTTGTCGTGTTTCTTTAAGGGTGGACTGTCAAAGAACACCCGTCACAGTGTGTTCTATCATTTTTTATGGCTATTTGAAAAGATGAAGGACTTCCTGGCTGACTAAGATCCCGTTCGAATTAATAAAAACAAGGGGGTTGTATTGGACTTAAAATCTTGATGTATCAGAGATAAATAATACGTGATGAGTAGGCATTGGTCGATCGGGGTTTCAAGAAGAAGAAGAAGAAGAAGAAGAAGAAAAAGAAGAGATTTGAGGAAAAAAGTAGCATTAAGATGATCAAGAGAGTTGGGGAAAAACAGTATTGAGAAGAAGAAGAAGAAGAAGAAGAAGAAGAAGAAGAAGAAGAAATAAAGAGTGAAAAGAGTACAGAGTAGAGAAGAAAAAGCGATAAAAAGAAAGGAAAGCGTAAGATTAAAAAGCGATGAAATTGAGGTAATTCAGCAAGAAGAAGAAGAAAAAGGAGGAGGAGAAAGAGAAGGAGGAGGGGAAAGAGAAGGAGGAGGAGGCGGAGAAGGAGAAGGGAGTAGCAAGATGTCAAAGAAGATAAAATAAGAATAGTGAAGAAGACGGAAAAAATAAAGACTGACTCTTTCAACAGTATGAAACAAAAAAGAAAAAAAAATTAAGCCGAGAAGGATGATTATGTAAATAGAAAGAATGACACGAAGAAAGAAGGAAGGAGCAGGAAGAGGTTGTGGATGGTGTCAAGAAAGGATAATAATAATAATAATAATAATAATAATAATAATAAGAAGAAGAAGAAGAAGAAGAAGAAGAAGAAGAAGAAGAAGAAGAAGAAGAAGAAGAAGAAGAAGAAGAATATAGTGACGGTGAAATCTTCAAGAGCGACGATGATTTTGAAATTCGTTCGTTGCCAGAGGCGAGGCCCTTGTCGCTATGAGAAAGCCAAAGTCTCACTTTCGATCCCTGCTCATTTCTCTTAAGTTTCACCCGAGGAGAAGGGTGTTTGCCTACAGCTCGTCTCCAGCCGACTAAGATTTGCTGAAGATAATAATAGTGATTCCGCGTTGCTGTCACTTTCTGCTTTCATAACTTTCGTCAGATCCCGTTTAATGTTTTCACTTACTTTCGTTTCATCTACTTCCCTGAAGCAGGAATCCTATTTTTGATTGCAACCATTTTTTCTTTTTCTTCGTTCACAAAAGACGTGAATTATTTTCGTTTTATTATTTTTTTCTTATTATTTTTATGACTTGGCTTTAATGAGATATTCTTTAATTGCAATTTTCTTTCTTTTCTTTTCTTCCATTTTATGTCTTAAAAGAATATTCATTTTTATTTTATTGAAGATTTTAATTGTTTTTTTCTTTAGTTGATAGTGTTCATAAACAAACTTTGACCAAATATTTAAGTTGTTCCTTCGCGTTTTATTTAAAGAAATAACCAAAAACTTTAAGTTTTCATCAATTCACTCCTTAGAAGTTTTTCGTAGCATGTTTAACTGGTGGTTTTTCCAAGTGACTGCAAGTCTCATTTGGTCTTCAGGACTTTTCTCAGTATTCTTGCTGATATTTACAATGCTGTCCCCTGTTTAGTCTTGATTCTTCCACTGATTTCTAATTTCTCCTGTCTTCTTTTCAAGCTTGTAGTTTGTTTTGGTTTTATGGCATATCAAACATTGTAGGTTATTTAATGGTTATTTATACATATGTATTAGATATATATGATTTGTTTGCTGGGGCTGTAGAATACATCGACTGCACCTCTGCAGAGGGGTAAGACCCCCCCCTAGCGAGTGTCCTGGATATGACACTAAACAATCTGATGGTGAGGTTCCAGTGAAGCTGGAACTTTAGGGAATGCGGAGCACCACTTCATTGCCGTGGCTCCCAGGTCCACTCTGGACCGGAATGTTAGCACCGGATAGGGCCCTATTTAAGGGTTAAATAGAACTAACTGTATACTAATGATAACTGAATTGTTTGAAATAGAAGTGCTTTACTAAACTGAATTACACAAGAATGCTGCGTGCAATCCTGAACAAGTCCTGGCAGCAACACCCCACAGGGCACCAACTGTACGGCCACCTGCCCCCTATCACGAAAACTATTCAAGTTAGAAGAACCAGACATGCAGGCCACTGCTGGAGAAGTAGGGACGAACTCATAAGAGATGTACTCTTATGGATCCCCACATATGGCCGCGCAAAAGCAGGACGACCAGCACGAACATACATTCAGCAGCTATGTGAGGATACAGGATGTTGTCCTGAAGACCTACCTAGGGCGATGAACGATAGGGAGGAGTGGCGAGTGAGGGTCAGGGATATCCGTGCTACCAGCGCGATATGATGATGATGATGATGACTAAACTGAATAGCTTAAATAGAAATGTTTTTGACAATTAAACTGTACTTACATTTAAACAGCGTGTTTATGCTAAACTGAGTTGTTTGAAATGGAACTGTTTTTGACATTGAAACTGTACTTACACTAAATTGAATTTTTAAATATAGAACTGTTTTGACATTTGTGTGTAAACAAAATCTGTACCTATACTAAACTGAATTAGCTGATTTATAACTGTTTCTACAATTAAACTGTGTACTCAGGCTAAACTGAATTGTTAAAATAGAACTGACTATTTGCATAAAAATGGATTTGTCGTTAAATAACCTACAAAGGTTGATATGCCATAAAACCTAACCAACCAACCAACCAACTGTATATGATTTGTAAACAAGTTATATAGTTCCAATTATAATTATGTATCACTAACAATTCAATTAAACCGCACTCATTTGTTTACACACAATTAAATGATCAAGGCGCCTCTGGTGGTGTAATGGTTAGCAAGCTCGACTAGCAAACCTACACGAGTGAGTTCAAGTCTCATTGGGTGCCCCTTTCATATGGCCTTGTGCCACATCTAAGCAAAATGCTTAGTAAATTTCCACAATTAAATGATCAAACAGTTCTGTTTCAAACAATTCAATTAAGCATAAGCCATTTGTTTGCAGTCGGTTTAAATGTCAAAAACTTCTATTTGACCCATAGATAGGACCCGATCAGATGCTACCACTCCAAGTCAGACAAGGGAGCGATGGCAATGAAGGGGTAATCCATATTTTCCAAAGCTCGAGCGTTATTGGAGCTGCACTATCAGATGGTTTAATGTCATATCCAGCACAGTCCGTGGGGGCTTACCCACTCTGCTGAAATGCAATTAGCGTTTTCTACAGCCCCAGCCGACTGGGCTGGAAGTCTTTGTGGACCGTTCTGAGCGCAACAACAATTAGTATCATCGTCTCTTTTATGTTCCATAGCTTTTTTTTAGTTCTCTGGCAAGGTCTAAGTACAATGCTATCTTTTCTTTTTCTTTTCTTTTCACTTTGTAGACTGCCGAAAAATTAAATCAAGATGACAAGTTCTTTCATATTTTTTCTGAATTAATACTTGGTCTGGTCGTCTGGTCGACATTGCGTGATCCTTTTTTTATCTCAAACCCCCACCCCACCAAAATTTCATGCATCTCATTTTCTTGGGTAGATTCTAGTTTAAGCATAAATAATTTTTTATCGTTAAATTTTAATCTCTTGCACAATTCCTAGTGGGTCACTCTTCCCACCCAGTCATACCTAGTCTTACATTCCTTTTGCGTTCATATTCCTATCGAATATTAATAACCAAAACAACAAAAATCAAGACGTGCGTATGGGAATAGATGTCTGAATTTAAATAATGCTTGTTGAAAACATTGTGACTTCACGAAGACTACTTTATCGGCTGGGGCTGTAAAATTCACTGACTGTACTTCCGCAGAGTAATAATACCCTCTCCAAAGAGGCTATCTTTTGGCAGTGAATGAGGACACGTAATGTTTTAGGACAGGATCCTAGTTGCTGAGTAGTCCTTGACTCAGCAACAAAAGTTGTCACGTGACTTGTAATAATCCACTTCAACCCTGAATGGACTAGGCAGCTGATCAGAGTGGTCCGATCCAATCGGTCGGCTGGTCATATCAAAGCCCTAGCACCTAGATGATTGTCCCGACTGTAGTTTTCAAGTTTATTGCTCTTGTGGCAAACACACCATTCTTTTTATCTTAAAGGTGCGAGAGGGCGCTGACTGTGTGCAAACAAATGAGCTTTAGACATAATGTTAAGTACAAACTATTCGCTTACATATTATATATATATATATATATATATATATGTGTGTGTGTGTGTGTGTGTGTGTGTGTGTGAATATACATGATTTGGGATTAAATAACTCACAAACGTTGATTTACCATAAAGCACGGGCAAACAAACACATGAAAATTTACCCCTGACAACAAATCCTTAATTCTTAATAACCAGGGGTAGGGAACCTGCAATCTTCTAAACTCTTAAATGCAGCCTTCCATGATCGATAAAAAGACAGCTTAATGGTCTGGGTAGACCGGGGTTCAATCCCAGGTCGAGTCATACCAAAGACTCAAAAAATAGTACTTGATATCGCCTTGCTTAACACTCAGCATTATAAGGTACGGATCAAGGGTAAAGTGGAGCAAGCCAGTGAATGGAGTAGTGCCCTCTCCAACACTTCGGTGTTGTTGGTATTGAAAAAGGAGCCTTCGGATCGCCCTCGATTACGGTCGCCAACTTTACTTTACAATAAAATATGAGTAAATTTTTTATTTCTTTTAGCTAGCTCATGTGATATTTTGAAAAGTGGAAAAAGTAGATAATTCATCTAAAAAATACAACAGCCGAAAGAGGAATGGGTTGAAAAGGTTCAACATCTCATCCAGTGGTCTAGTTGTAACAAAAATTTGCACCCTGGATCTAAATCAGCAGAGGCCACCAGCGATCGGCAACATGGTGTCAGGGACTTGGCAAATAATGAGAAGAGGTTGCTAGTGTTCTGTGAATCCTTATAAAAGACAATGGGATTTCACGATTCGTCTTCTTTTAGTGGCTGAGGTACAAGGAGACAAATGTTCGCATTTAAAGAGAACAGAGAACGATTCAAAGATGCTGAAAGTGTCTGCTCCAGCTTGAACGAAGAATCTACTCCCACTGAATGTCCGTTATTCATTTTCACCGGCTTCCACGACCTCAGGAACTGAACGGAGAGATTGAAATGACAGGGGTCCCAGTACTTAAGACGAGTCACAGTTTGTGTTTCTTTCCTCCTGCTCCGAAGACTAGTTATTCCCGATATATCAAAAGTCGGCAACTAAGCTAGTTATATATTAGAAAAATTTGGACTTTGTCAGTGAGAAAAAGTTTAAACTTCAGATTTACTTGTAGCACACAAAAAAATCTGTCAAGTAAAGACTTACTCAGAGACAATTGCAGTCAATGGTTCGTTGGTTTTATGACATGTCAACACTTGTTGACTTATTGTTATGGTCAAGGGGAGGTTGAAATGATAACACGACTCGGAAATGAGTGATAAAAAATACATTGAAGGAAAATAGTACATACATAAACGATAGCTGGAAGAAACCCCTGCTCAGCTTAACATAATCATGAACATTACATCCGTTCTTGGTGACGGCTCGCCGAGACTGCGCAGAAGAGAGCTTAGCCGGTATATGTCACAAGAGGGCGAGTCCATCTGTAGGGGAGACACCCCAACACTTATATAATGTCGAAGTAACAAACGATAATCATTTGTAAGCAATTATTATTCAAATGACTCTCCGTAATACTAATAATTTATGCTCAGCTATAGAGTTTCACGTATCTATTCTTATTTAATGAGAGTAATCATTTGTTCGTACACAGTTTTGCGATTTCAAGTATTCCTATCTAATATCAATAAGTTTAAACCAGTCTTCCTATTTGTACAAATTATTGTCAAACAGTTCTATTTGGCTCTAAGATGGGATTCTCATAGGTACTACCACACTATGTCAGAGTGGACTTGGACGTAATGACAATGAAGGGGTATTCTCTAGATCTCCGGAACTGGAGTCTCACCATCAGACGCAGTTTAGTGTCATACTCTTTCTCTCCCACTCTCTCTCTCTCTCTCTCTCTCTCTCACACACACACACACACTCTCTAGCTCTCGCTCTCTCTCTCACACACACACTCCCTCTCTCTCTCTCTCTCGCTCTCACACACACACACAGTATCTCTTTTTCTCTTTCTCTCTCTCGCACACACAGTCTCTCTCTCTCTTTCTTACACACACATTCTCCCTCTCTCTCACACACAGTCTCCCTCTCTCTCACACACACACTCTCTCCCTCTCTCACACACACACTCTCCCTCTCTCTCTCTCACACACACACACATACTCTCTCTGTCACACACTCAGTCTCCCTCTCTCTCACGCTCTCTCTCTCTCACACACACACACACACACACACTCCCTCTCTCTCTCACACACACAGTCTCTCTCTCTCTTTCTCTCACTCTCTCTCTCTCTCTCTCTCTTACACACACAACTATTTTGATTGAAACTAAAATAGTTAATTGTACTTTTAAAGGCAAATATTATATAAAGTTGCGACTACAGACAGTGTTGTTGTTATTTGGAGAGGAAATGTCAGTTGATGATTTAAATAAAATAGTAACAAAAATAAAATCTCTATCTGTTCTAAAAGTGTTTTTTTTCCATAATTTTTTGTTATCGTAAGTGAAATTGATATGAATATGATTATAAATATAGTCTGTCCCGAAAATATGTCTGTCTCCAAAAATGAATATAATAATAAATCGAATCTGTCACGAAAAGATGTCTGTCCTCAAAAATGAATATCATAATAGAAATAGTTCATCCCCGCAAAATGAATATAAAAATAAACGTTGTTTATACGCAAAACATGACAGCATATTTTGTTGGTAAATTGAAGATAAAACATTTCGTATAATAAAGATTAACAAAAAAAAAAAAAGGTTCAAAGAAAAATATTCAATATCTTTAACTGTTGCTTTTGGTGCAAAAACAAACTTGATTCTTTTCCAACAAGATGGTATGATCGAGGAATCACATCACTTCATATATTCTTTAACGAAGTTTACCTTAACTTCAGGTAATTAACAGTCACCCAATCGACACACGTATTTCACCTATTTGTTGTACACACCCTTTATGCTAAGTATTATATATATATATATATATATATATATATATATATATATATATATATATATATACGAGGATCATTAAATAAGTTTCCAGACTTTTTTCGTATGGGCACTTTTATTGATAGTACACACATGAAACTTTAGTCCTATTCGAAGAAATCTCCTTCGACTGAAATGCACTTCTTGTACCGTTCCAACAACCTCTGGAAGGCCCGATGGAAGTCCTCTTGTCTGAGCGTGGCAATGACCTTCATCACAGCCTTTTTCATCACCTAAATTGTCTCATAACGACAGCCTCTGAGCTTAGGGAATAACCAAAAGACACAGGGACCAACGTCTGGACTATAGGGAGTGTGAGGAACTGTCTTGATGCCCATCTTGGTCAAATAGTCTGTGACAAGGATGGAGTTATGGAGTTGTGCATTGTCTTGGTAGAAATGAGTGCTGGCCTCTTCCCAAGGAATCTCTTCCTGAACTCCCTTAAAACCTCAACATAGTAACCCTAACCCTAACCCTTTGGCCAATCAACTGTGGTGTATTGACTTCCTTACTCCTCCCACACCTCTCATCATCCCTCACAGACTCCCTGCCTTCCATGAATCTCTTATGCCACTCAAAAACAGATGCTTAATTCATGCAAGATGGTCGAAAAGCAGTCTGAAGCATTCCATATGTGGCATTCTGTGGCATTTTTCCAAATTTAAAACAGAATTTTATTGCATATCGTCCTTGTCCTCATGTCTAGATTGCATTTTTGAAATTGACCAGTTGTGACAATCAGTTTTTAGTAGGGTGTATTACAATTGCTGCTGTAGCTGTTCATTTGAAGCTGAAATCATAAAAATTGGTCAGTCGTCTCATAAGATGGATAGCAATAACAGTGAATTTTCAAAAGTCTACAACAATTTTAAATGCCTGTACAAAAAAGTCTGGAAAACTATTGAATGCACCACGTATTTCACCTATTTGTTGTACACACCCTTTATGCTAAGAATTGTATATATTATATTATATCATATTATAAGATTGTTGGTTGTCGCTAAATCACTTTGTGGGTTATATGTCGAACCAAGTCCAATATAATATGGAGAGTGCTCAATATCTAGGATAGAGCTATTATATAATAATAATAAATAAATATATATTAGATATATATATATATCTAATCCATAGAAATTATTATGCAACCCTGGCTTTCATAAAGTTTTTGGCAAAACAACAATCATCAGGCAGTTAAGAAGATGGAATGAATTGAAAATCGAAAATTCGACAAAATACAGACAAAAGTGTGTGAGTGTTTGTGGGTGTGTGCGTATGTGTGTATGTGTTATAGTTACGTATGGATGTATGTTTTTATGAGGTTAAGCCAGGCTTCGAACATAGCGCGTAGGGTTTAGCGGAAGTGAATTCAAGTGTATATTAATAATTCGTTACATTATTTCTTTCGGTGACTATAGCTATGGAACAAAACATTATCACTGCATGTCGAGGAGAATGAATAAGAATTTGATTTGTAAGCGTATTTGAACGGTTGTACTATAGTTGGCTAGAATCACAGTGGGTATAAATAAGGTTATATTGTATTGTATTATGTTGGTGTAATATTTAGGAGAGGAATTGTATAAATATAATAATAATAATAATAAATAAATGAAATATTGCGTAAATATTATATATTATGGATCTCATAGGTGGTATGAGCGTAATAAAATAATAAAGGGGTTATATATATATATATATATATATATATGTGTGTGTGTGTGTGTGTGTGTGTGTGTGTGTGATATCCAGTCAGCATGAGAAAACCATAGGTTTGAATTATTCGCGTACAGAATATATGAGGGATTTCCAAGAAATCTTTGAGAGCGCTCGATGTATCGTTATTGTTTTATATTCTCTGTCCAGGTTATTTTTCCCATTCATACAAGATTGTAACCCATATTTGCTGTTTTTCAACCTCTGATTAAACATATGAAGTCATCTGACGAGATGAAGAGTATAAATGATATTCTTCGACGAAATAGATTTATAATTACTATTTACCAAGGTTTGAGTTTTCTTCTAATTGCATTATTGATATATTGCCCAGTCGGCTGGGGCTGTAGAAAACACCAACAACACCTCTGCAGAGGGGTAAGACCACAACCCCCAAAGAGTGTCCTGAATATTACACTAAACAATCTGATGGTGGGGTTCCAGTAATACAAGAGCTTTGGGGAATACGGAGTACTCCACCATTGCCATAGCTCCCAGGTACACTCTGGCCCGGAGCGGTAGCACCTGATAAGAGTCCTATCTAACGGATAAATAGGACTAAACGGTGGTTGGAGTTTACTGTTTTTCCATTTAAGCTGCGTATTTATGCTAAACTGAATTGTTTAAAATAGAACTGTTTTGACATTTAAAGTGTGTACTTATGCTACACTGAATTATCTGAAATAAAACTGTTTTGACATTAACTCTGTTTATTGCCCAGTCGACTGGGGCTGGAGAAAACATCGACTGTACCTCTGCAGACGGATCCAATGAGTGTCCTGCATATAACACTAAACAATCTGATAATGAGGTTCCAGTGATGCTGGTACTTTAGGGAATGCAGAGCACCCCTTCATTGCCATTGCTCACAGGTACACTCTGGCCCAGAATGGTAATACCTAAGAGGGCCCTATCTGCATACTTAATCTAAACTGAATTGTTTGAATTTGAACTGTTTGACTAAACTGAATATCTTGAAATAGAAATGTTTTTGACAATTAAACCGTGCTGACATTTAAACTACATACTTTTGCTAAACTGAATTGTCTGAAATAGAACTGTTTTTGACATTGAAACTGAACTAACACCAAACCGATTTGTTTAATATAGAACTGTTTTGACATTTAACTGTGTGCAAAGAAAACCTGTATTTATACTAAACTGAATTAGCTGAATTAGAACTGTTTGACTAAAATATAAACTGTGTACTTACATTTAAACTGCATGCTTTTGCTAAACTGAATTATTTGAAATGGAACTGTTTTTTGACATGGAAACTGTACTTACACTAAACTGAATTGTTTAATATAGAACTGTTTTGACATTTAACTGTGCGTAAACAAAATCTGTACTTATATTAAACTGAATTAGCTGAATTATAACTGCTTGACTAAACTGAATAGCTTGAAATAGAAATGTTTTTCAAAATTAAACTGTACTTACATTTAAACTGCGTACTTATGCTAAACTGAATAGTTTGAAATAGAACTATTTTCATAAAAATGGATTTGGCGTTAAATAACCGTCAAAGGTTGATATGCCATAAAACCCAAACAACCAAACCATTATATATATATATATATATATATATATATATATATTGTGCTTTAGAGAGAGAGAGAGAGAGAGAGGTGGGGATGGAGGTGGTGGGAATATGAAAATGCAACGTATTCAAAAGATATACTTATCTATAGTTGGATAATATGCCAACGTTGAACATTTCGTTTTTTTAAACCATCTTCAGGGGGAAGTAATGAGAAAATTTTTAAAATAAATGTTTTTACAAATTTTTTATGACTTCGCACGTAGATGCTACGTTTCAAAAAATGTTAAAATAATTTCTGAATTCTTATACAGGTTTCGAAAAAAAACAAAAATAAAACTAAATTTTTGGTAAATGCCAAACATTTTTGAGAAAAAAACAAAACAACAAGAAAAGCACCCCCCGCCCGAAATCGATTATATGAAAAAAATAGAATTTGGATGAGACAACATCTGATAATAACATTGCCCTGAAGATCGTTAAAAAACCGAAATGTTTTAAAGTGGCATATTATCCATATTAAAAATAAATTCTGCCTTCAAATATATTGATCTTTTTTGTATTCATATTAACGGAATGTCGGATTTATATCCATTTTACTCCCGTATATATATATATATATATATATATATATATATATATATATATATATATATATATATATATATATATATATATATGCATTTGTGTGTGTGACTGCATGTATTTATACTACATGCTGTGATATTATAAAGGGATAATGTAAAGAAATCTAAAAGAATCGGTGACAATTTGAAAAAATATGATGACTATATCGTTACTTTTTGAACGAACCTTTTTTTTTTGATTGAATAAGACAGACATTTCACTTCTGCTTATTTTATAATTAATCCGTTCAGGTTTTCGAATGAGTTATTTAACATCTGGATGGAATGAATTCAAAAATGTATTACATTTTTCTCAGGTACTTTCGGTTCCACCTGGGACCATCTTTAAGGGAACGAATGTTTGATATAACAAACACTCACAAAAATAATATGCATTGTAACCCTTGAAGGGTAACCGGTCTAGAACAAGGAAAACAACTAAATTCAAATCTCTCAGAAAATCTTTCGAATTCTCAATGCAGTTCTGTTGAAACAAAAGCCCTTCAGTTATTCCTGTTTTACCAAAGTGCGTCCCCTAACGTTGACATCGATGACCCTGCACTTCCTGAGAGAGGCACCAATAATCCTGTAAAAAAATGTATCAAACGTTTTAGATACAAGAAAAGAATTATTGCAAGAAGATGCAAGAAAAGAAGTATTGCATTTCCGGTTCCTATTCACAAAATAATCAAAATTTACACATTATTCACGGAACATTGCTTTATTCAATGTTAGGATATTTCTTATTAACAAAAATCTGTTTTTCCCATCAATTCGCCTCTTAGTGGTGTCCTTGCATGCGTTTTTGTTAAATTTCTTGAATCTGGTCAACTTCAGATTTATAATACACAAACATTCTAACAATTTCCGTTATATAGATGATATATTATATAACCACGTAATAATAACAAAAATTACGGAGAGATCAAACAATATTAAACCAACCATGGATTTTACTTGTGAACTAGGAACTAACACCTTACCTTTTGTTTTTAGACATTATATAGCCAGTAAAGTTGTCTCTCTTTAGTCGAGGGCGACCAGAAGGCTCCCTTTTCAAAAACTACAACACCGAGGTGTAGGAGAGGGTGCTATTCCTTTCTTTGGATTGCTTCACTTCACCCTTCATACATACCTTATATTGCTGAGTGTTAAGCAAGGAGGTAACAAGTACCATTTTTAAAGTCTTTGGTATGATGCGACCTGAGATTGAACCCAGATCTCCCGGGCCATTGGCGAACCCTCTAACCACTAAATAATAACAATAAACTAGAATTTAAAATTCATCGCAAATCCACGAATGAAAATGGCCATATACATTTATTACTAACATCATAATATCAAAATAAAATGTGAAAAAAGTTATAGTTTTTACGTTAGAGTTTTTTAGGGTTTGCTCCCCCAAATTTAAATGAATTCCTTCACGCAGCTTTAATATCCCAAATCTTGTTCTCAACATTCTAAAATAAAAACTCTCAATGATTCACAAATGTAAATGATATCAAAAAATTCAAAACAACAAATTAATTATTAATACATTTATAGATACATCATTTTATTCAATAATTCAATCAGAAACAACATCGAAAAAAAAAATCCTCCAGCAACTTTAGTATAAAACAAATCCCTACCTCTTCAAACACCATAAAAATATTAATTAATGATAAACATAATAATACCCACATCAAATCCAGACAGGGGTTTAAGTCTGGATTTTAAAAAAATATATGGGCGTATCAGAGTGTTACATCAAAAACCGAATTTACGAGAACATTACTGGAAAAATAACGGCTGGGTTAAACATAATTTAAAAACGAATGACATCTTTAATTTTAAAAATCGAAAGATATTAGTTTATATAGTTAGTAAGTAAAGTTGGCCACCCAAAGGCTCCCTTTTCAATAGCTACAACATCGAGGTATTTCGGAGGGTGCTACTCCTTTCTCTGGATTGCTCTACTTTTTGTTGCATATTGACCCCGGCCGAGCTGTCAAAATAGGAAATGCATCTGTGTTAATAACAGGTGCATCCAGTCGAAGGTATCAAGGGGATAACCTTGACTATCAACAGGTTGAATTGAGTGGGCGTAAAACAATAATATACCCCGGCGACAGGAATTTCAGATCAGTTGGAGATAAGATGCTGTAGAGAGAACCAGCACCCAGCGGAGGGGGCCCTCAGGACCTCCGATTGAGCAGTTGGAGTTCAGAGCCCCAGATCAGTTGGAGAAAAGATGCTGGGCCCCAGGCCCCCAGTTGAGCAGCCCAGGAGAAACCAAACCATTGGTAAACACGCTACTCACTAGGCCAATAAAAGGACCCTCGAAAGTTGCTGAATCGAGCATTATTTCTAATCACAATTCTATCAAACAGAAATCCCTTTTTTAAATTTTCCTCCTTAATCGGTCAAAATGGCGCTGAAAAATTACAAAATCCCTCATTTAAGGTCATTTGGCTTCATCTTTATTTGGAAAGACAGATAAACAGACAGATGACAGATAGTCGAATAAAAAAAGAGATATGTTAGAAAAACCGGCTCATTAGCCTAGTGGATACAGTGTTCGCCAATGGTCAGGTCATGTCATACCAAAAACTTTAAAAATGATACTTGTTATCCGTGCTACCAGCGCGATATGATGATGATGACCTCCTTGCTTAACACTCAGCAATATAAGGTATGTATGAAGGGTAAAGTGGGGCAATTCAAGGAAAGGAGTAGCACCCTCCCCTACACATTGGTGTAGTAGCTATTGAAAAGGGAGCCTTCGGGTCGCCCTCGACTAAAGGAAGACAACTTAATTACTTATTATTATTGGTAGATATTGACTCGATAATTAGAATAGATGGACAGGTGAATAAATTTATTTATGTGATATAAATCTTTGTTTTTTTAATCTTTTTTAAACTCTTAATTTTTTATGATTTATTTTGGAACGCTAATTCCATCACACAAATTTGAAACAGAACTCTACCACTGTAAATAGTATGTATTGCTTCTTTCTCATCTTTTTTGCTCTGATCAATGTCTAAAAACCGAAACGTTTAAGGTTGGCACATATTTCAATTGATAAAATCATTCTCTGAAGACCTTGCATTTTTTCATATCGATACATTTTCATATATATATATATATATATATATATGTGTGTGTGTGTGTGTGTGTGTGTGTGTGTGTGTGTGTGTGTGTGTGTGTGTGTGTGACGAAAATTCTTAAAGGAAATACCTTTACTTAGGGCATAGACAAGAACTATATCAAAATCACAAGAGACACATTCGTTGAAATTCATTAAATTGGAATAGTTTCCTTTTAGATTTAGACCTAACAAAGAAAGTATTTATAACAATATAATTTTGTTGACTATCTATCTATCTATCTTAATCTGTTCATAATCTATCTATCTATCTATCTATCTATCTATCTATCTATCTATCTATCTATCTATCTCAGTCTGTTCATATGTATCTATATCTAGTTATCTGTTCATACGTATGTATGTATGTATGTATGTATGTATGTATGTGTATTGGGTCACGTATCTATCTATCTATCTAATGAGAAAGATAGACTTGCTGCAGCAAAAAACAATCTATTTTGATAGATAGATAGATAGATAGATAGATAGATAGATTATTCCTATCCATCTATCCATCTATTTATTTAAGTTATATATATATATATATATATATATATATATATAGAGAGAGAGAGAGAGAGAGACAGACAGACAGACAGACAGACAGAGAAAAACAGAGATAAAGAGAGAAAGAAAGAGAGAACGATGTATAAGACTCAATTAGATATATCTATCTCTCTTTCTGTGCTTGTTTACACTCTATCTATCTATCTATCTATCTATCTATCTATCTATCTATCGATCGATCGATCGATCTAATGAGAAAGATAGACTCGTGGCAACAAAAGAACAATCTATTTAGATAGATAGATAGATAGATACGCGACTGAAAATAAAATAAAGAACTTCTCTTAAAATCCAACCTTGTATGTGCTTTCCCCAAGACGTTAAAATTCGCAGATGACGGTTGGAAGAGAAGCATAGGGGTTTTTCTTTTCTTTTTTTTTTTTTTTTGCTTTCATCATTAAAAGAACTCAAGTTGCTTAGATAATTCAATGGCGTTGCCCCTCCCCCCAGTCTCATCTTCCCCGCCCCAACAATCTCTCTCTCTCTCTCTCTCTGTCTCTGTCTCTCATTGCCGTCTAACGAAATCATCCAAGCGGTAGACACATCATCTTTCCTTGTTCAGTTCAATTGGCCACTTGGGACCTTTGAAAATATAACACAACATAAACATTGAACAAAAGAAATTGACGTCTCCCCACCTCTAAACACAAACATTTTTGTTTTAACTTAAAAAATCTAGTTCTTTTTCTGTTTCGTATCTTCGTCTTCTTTCTTTTTTTTTTCTTTTCTTACATTCATCCCTTTCTTTCTTTCTTTCTTTTTTTCTTTCTTTCTTTCTTTCTTACATTTATCCTTTTCTTTCCGTCTTTCTTTCTTTCTTACATTTATCCTTTTCTTTCCTTCTTTCTTTCTTTCTTTTTTTCTTACATTTATCCTTTTCTTTCTTTCTTTCTTTCTTTCTTTCTTTCTTTCTTTCTTACATTTATCCTTTTCTTTCTTTCTTTCTTTCTTTTATCCTGTTCTTTCTTTCATTCTTTCTTTCTTTCTTTCTTACATTTATCTTTTTCTTTCTTTCTTTCTTTCTTTCTTTCTTTCTTTCTAACATTTATCCTTTTCTTCCTTTTTTTTATCCTGTTCTTCTTTTCTTACATTCATCCTTTCTTTCTTTCTTTCTTTCTTTCTTTCTTTCTTTTATCCTGGTCTTTCTATCTTTCTTTCTTTCTTTCTTTCTTTCTTTCTTTCCTACATTTATTCTTTCTTTCTTTCTTTCTTTCTTTCTTTCTTACATTTATCCTTTTCTTTCTTTCCTTCTTTCTTTCTTTCTTTCTTTTATTTTATCCTGTTCTTTCTTTCTTTTTTTCTTACATTTATCTTTTTCTTTCTTTCTTTCTTTCTTTCTTTCTTTCTTTCTTTCTTTCTTTCTTTCTTTCTTTTATCCTGGTCTTTTTTCTTTCTTTCTTTCTTTCTTTTTTTCTTACATTTATCCTTTTCTTTTCTTCTTTCTTTCTTTCTTTCTTTCTTTCTTTCTTACATTTATCCTTTTCTTTCCTTTTTTCTTTCTTTCTTTCATTCTTTTATCCTGTTCTTTCTTTCTTTCTTTCTTTCTTTCTTTTATCCTGTTCTTTCTTTCTTTCTTTCTTTCTTACATTCATCCTTTTCTTTCTTTCTTTCTTTCTTTCTTTCTTACATTTATCCTTTTCTTTCTTTCCTTCTTTCTTTCTTTCTTTCTTCCTTTTTCTTTCTTTCTTTCATTCTTTCTTTCTTTCTTTCTTTTTTTAATTCTGTTCTTTCTTTCTTTCTTTCTTTCTTACATTTATCTTTTTCTTTCTTTCTTTCTTTCTTTCTTTCTTTCTTTTTTCTTTTATCCTGTTCTTTCTTTCTTTCTTTCTTTCTTTCTTTCTTTCTTTTAGATCTTTCAGTTGTAACTGCTATTAAATTTGACAAATTTTTTCACCCTTCAATTTCATCTATTTTTATAGGAACAAATAATAATATTATTAATTATGATAATACCGAGACGTGCCCTGGAGACTTGAGGAGACTTGCAGTCGCTCAAACTCCAGTGAAAGACCATCAGCTAAAACCGGTATGAAAAACTCTCATGGAGTAAATAGAAAATAAACAACAACATCAACAGCAATAATAATAATAATAATAATAATAATAATAATAATAACAATAATAAGTTTGACCATACGAACAAATGGTATATGCACAACCCACAGTCTGTCCTGGAGAATGAAATGCACAAACTCCTATGAGATTTTAAGATACAAACTGATCATCTAACTTCGGCCAGACGACCAGACCTTATAATATTAAACAAGAAAAAGATAACTTACCGAATTGAGGTCTTTGCTGTCCCGGCTGACCACAGATTAATATTGGAAGAAAGCGAAAAGAGGGATAAGTTCCTGGACCTTGTTAGGGAATTGAGAAAAACTGTGGAAGATGAAAGTGACGATTACACCGATTGTAATTGGTGCTCTTGGTACAGTCGGCAAAGGATTGGTACAAGGACTGGAGGACTTGGAAATAACGGAACGGGTGTAGACTGTCCAAACGACAGCATGGTTGAGATCGACCAGAATACTGAGAAGAGTCCTTCGCATTCTTTCAATTTTACTCTGTGGTCCGCCGGGACAGCAAAGTCCACAATCCTGCAAATTCTCTCTTTTTTGTTGATTATTATAAGATCTGGTTATTTGGCCGAGACGAGGTTATCCGTTTGTATTTCAAAATCACTATGGGGTTTGTGTGTGTCATTCTCCTCGACAGATACTGAGTTGTGCATATACCATTTGTTCATATGGTCAAACTTCAATTTCTTGCACAATTCCCTGTTGGTCACCTTGCCCACCCAGTCGTGCCTAATCTTATACTCTTTCTATGCTAATTTGCTCTATTTCAATATTATTATTATTATTATTATTATTATTATTATTATTATTATTTACTTTAGAGTTTCTCACATCAGTATCGGCTGATAGTTTTTCACAGGTGTTTGAGTGACAGCAAGTCTCCTCAAGTCTCCACGACTCTTCTTAATATCCTGGCTGTTCTCAGTAATGTTGTCATTTGGATAGTCTCAACCCGTCCGCCAACTTCCAAGTCCTCCAGGCCTTTTAATAATCCTTTAGTTACTGTACCAAAAGCACCAATTACAATTGGTACAATCGTCCGTTTCGTGTTCCATAGCTTTTTCAATTCTCTAGCAAGGTCGAGGTACTTTTCCTTCTTTTCACATTCTTTCAGTTCAACTCTGTGGTGAGCCGGGACTGCAAAGTCGACAATTTTGTAAATTCTCTTTTTTTTTTTTGTTGATTATTATAAGGTCTGGTCTTCTGGCCGGGATTAGGTGATCCGTTTGTATGTCATTTTCTAGGACAGGTGCAGGGTTGTGCATATACCATTTGTTAGTGGGGTCAAATTTCAATTTCTTGCACATTTCCCAGTGGATCACCTTGCCGACCCAGTCGTGTCTTACCTTTTATTATTATTATTATTATTATTACACATTAGAGTTTTTTCACATCAGCGACATCTGATGGTCTTTCACTGGAGATCGAGTGACAGCAAGTCTCCTCAAGTCTCCTGGACTCTTCTCAGTATTCTGGCCGTTCTCAATAATGCTGTTGTTTGGATGGTCTCCACTGGGCCGCCAACTTCCAAATCTTCCAGGCTGTTTAATAATCCTTTAGTTACCGTGCCAAAAGCACCAATCACAATTGGTATAATTGTCACCTTCATATTCCATAGTTTTTTCAATTCTCTAGCAAGGTCGAGGTACTTATCTCTCTTTTCACATTCTTTTAGTTTTATTCTGTGGTCAGCCGGGACAGCAAAGTCGACAATTTTGCAGATTTTCTTTCTTTTTTTTTTTTGTTTGTTGATTATTATAAGGCCTGGTCTTCTGGCCGATCCGTTTGTATATGAAAGTCCCATAGGAGTTTGTGAGTGTTATTTTCTAGGACAGGTGCTGGGTGGTGCATATCCCATTTGCTGGCATGGTCAAATTTAAATTTCTTGCACATTTCCCCGTGGATCACCTTGCCCATCCAGTTGTGTATTATTATTATTATCATTATTATTATTATAACCTTATAGTCCAGTTGGCTGAGGCAATGGAATCTACCGACTGCATCTCTGCAGGATGGTAAGATCCCCATCCAACGAGTGTACAGTATATGACACAAAATAATCTTATGGTGAGGCTCTAGTCCCGGAGCTTTAGGAAATATGGAGTCGTATTTTACTAAGCTTTTTGCTCGGATGTGGCACAAAGCTGAATGAATGGGACACCCAACGAGACTCAAATTCACTCTTGCAGGTTTGCTAGTCATGTTTGCAAACCATTACCCGACCCGAAGGGAATGTGGAGTACCACTCATTGCAATTGCTCTCAGGTCTACTCAAATGGTCAAAGAATTCTATTCCTAAGAATTCGATAAGCCATCTAACTGAGAATTAACAAATGACTAATGGTTGATTGAATTGGTTGTGATATATAGCTATACTTATATGGAGGTGCCCGTGGTGTAATGGTTATCGTCATAGGAAATGGACACGGCGACATGAGTTCAAATCCTGGACGAGACTGACTGCATTTCACATAGCACTAATACCCTTGAGAAAGGTATGAATCCAATTATTCTCCCTCCAGGTATTTAATAGTAGGGCAGACTAGGTTCTTCAGCTTTGGTGAGGCAACTAGTCTAGGAGAAGGAAAAACTCTGAATTCAAACTTGTTAAACTTCACTTAAAAATTGACCTTGTGTCATATCCTGCCCAGATGGAGGGGTTGGTAAATATGGATATATAGCAATACTTGGAACTATTTAACTGTGTACAAACAAATGAATAATGTGGCAAAGAATTATTTGTGTTTAGTAGCATTACCGGTAACCACTTCACTATTTGTAAACAAATAATTTAAATTGAATTGGTGAAACCAATTAACTGTGTAAAAACAATAACAATATTGAGGTGAAAAGAAATTGATTTTCACTCATTTAAATATGAAATTGCCTTAAAAACTATTCACTTACAAATCATTTTATATATATCCCCGTAAATCTGTGCAAGCAAATGATTAATGCTGATTTATTAAATGATTAATAGTCCATATAATTATTTGTGTTAGATAGAAATACTTAATACCATTAAAATGTGTGAAAAAAATGAGGTCAGGTTCATTTAAGAATGTTATCGACAAAATGTGTTTACATATCCTATATATTCAATATATATGTATAAAAAGGATTTAGCATTAAGTAACCTACAATGGTTGATATGCCATAAAACCAAACCAAACCAAATGATATATATTTAATATGTAGGTATAAAAAGGATTTGGCATTAAATAACCCTCAACGTTTGATATGCCATAAAACCAAACCAAACCAAATCATATATATCTAATATATATGAATAAAAAGGATTCGACATTAAATAACCCACAATGGTTGATATGCCATAAAACCCAACCAAACCAAATCATGCAAATTTAATATATATGTATAAAAAGGATTTAGCATTAAACAACCCTCAATGGTTGATATGCCATAAAACCCAACGAAATCAAATCATTTATATTAATTATATGTATAAGGAGAATTTAGGATTAAATAACTCACAGTGGTTGATATGCCATAAAATCAAACCAAATCAAATCAAATCATATATATATATATATATATAAGCAGCATTTGGCATTAAATAATCCACAATGTTTGATATGCCATAAAACCAAACCAAAGAAAATCATATATATTTGATATGTATGTATAAAGAGATTTTGGCATTAGATAACCCACAATGGTTGATATGTCATAAAACTCAACCTAACCAAACCAAACTATTATAATCTTATTTCCTGTCTCACCACATCCATTTCGACTGAAGAGGTTTATTTATTGGTAAAGCCCACCCCCAACGAACACTTTTGCCAAAAAAATACGACCACTACTGCACGTGTCAGTTTCAAACCAGAAAGTGCGGGATGATGGCCCTGGCGGGTTGGTTGCCACGCAAGACGCCATGCTAGCCATCGGTGCATTTATTTTTTTGCCAGTTGTCCGTCGCGAGTCGTTCCGTCTGATTATAGAATTGAACATCACGCGGCCAATACCCGGCACAAAGCGATCAAATATCCGGACAAAGCCTGCATGGCGGTTACAGACCAGACGTTTGGTTAGAGCATTTATTTGAAAAGCAGAGGGTTGTCTAAAAACTTGGATCATTATTTAGCATTTACCGCGGCATGAATAAAAAAATCCAATGATTACACTCACACATAGACACACAAACACATTGTAATATATATATATATATATATATATATATCAACTATATTATATATCTTATCTATACTAAATATATTATATATGTATTACTTATATTTATCTTTTTATCATCATTGGCATTGCCCGTGATGTAATGGTTATCGTCGTAGGAATTGGACACGGCGACACGAGTTCAAATCCTGCACGAGACTGATTGCATTTCACATAGCACTAATACCCTCGGGAAAGGTATGAATCCAATTATTCTCCCTCCAGCTATGGGTAAATAGTAGGGTAGACTGTATTCTTCAGCCTTGGTTAGGCAACTAGTCTAGGAGAAGGAAAACTCTGAATTCAAACCTGTTAAACTCCGCTTAAAAATTGACCTTGTGTCATATCTTGCCCGGGCGGAGGGGTTGGGTAAATAGGATCATTGGCAAATCACGTTGACTGCACGTATTTCCCTGACTCACCATCTGTCTCTATCACCTATCGCTCTCACTAAGTTTTTCAAATTACATCCTGTGTCCGATGTAATTAAGTTCTTGCTGCTCGGCCAACACTGGTACGTCCATGTGTTAGATTTCACAGAAAAACGTCACTTATAAGTTTGTCCTTGTTTCTCCAGCAATGTCCTACATGTCTTGTTCGTCTTACTTGGATGGTTTGTGAGATGGGAGGTAAGAGGCCGTACAGCTGTTGTCTCGTGGGATGTTGCTACCGAGATTTGTTTGAGATGGTTCATTGCGTTCTTGTATAGTTCCCATCTAGCTTTTTTTTCTATGCGATTTATTAGCGTTCATGTGGTGCATCCATAGAGTAGTACTGACACAGCAAAAGCATCTGGAAGACTAACCTATCCGATAAATTAAAACATGATTTCTTTCAAGCTGTGGCTGACATTATCAATATTGTATATATATATTACAAATATTCATCTTTTTATGTTATATATATATATAGTATTATTCGGTCCAGTTAAACCGGAGTTGGGAGTAATTCCATCAGGACAAAAAAACCCCCATTCAACAGTGAACATTTAAATTTTCCTTGTAAAGAGTTCAATGTAACTAACATTACAGAGCAATAATTTCTTTAAGAAAAAGCAAAAACCGGTCACATTAGAATTATAATTTTATTTCCATCCTGTTATGTGTTTTTGATAAAATCAAAAAAAAATTTAACAGGACTTCTTCAGATCTTAAGATTATATCCATAAGATCTGAAGAAGTCCAGTGAAATTTTTTTTCGTGTTTTTTAATTTTATCAAAAACATATAACAGGATGGAAATAAATTTATAATCCTAATGTGACCGGTTTTTGTTTGTTCTTAAAGAAAAAAAATATATATGTATATTTATGTGTAATGTGTGTGTGTGTGTGTGTGCACATGTGTGTGTGTGTATTTATGTGTGTACGTATGTGTGTGTGTGTGTGTGTTAGTGTGTCAGTGTAAAACGATAAATGCAAATTAGAAAAGTTAGCCAGAAAAAATCCTCGACGCTGCTACACCAGAACAGGTATAATTAAGTTGTTGGCGACCAGAAGGCTCCCTTTTCAATAGCTACTACACTGAGGTGTAGGGGAGGGCGCTACTCCTTTCCCTGGATTGCTTGACTTTACCCTTGATACGTACCTTATATTGCTGTGTGATAAGCAAGGGGGTATCAAGTAACATTTTTAAAGATTTTGGTATAATGCGACCTGGGATTGAACCACGGTCTCTCCGAACCATTGTACAACATCCCAAAATATCAGATTATAAACACAAGGTCGTTTAATTTAAGTTTTCATGTGATGTGCACGAACATCAGATAGTAAAGAGGTCGATCAGTCGTAATTATGTAGGGATGTAAAGTTACGTGATCAGAAGGAAGTACATTTGAAACTCACATACGGGCTTAAAGTATTCACAATTTTATATATATATATATATATATATATATATATATATATGTATATATATATATATATACGAAGGGCATACGATAAGTTTCTAGACATTTTTCGTATGGGCATTTAAAATTGTCGTAGACTCTTGAAAATTAAGTATGTTATTGCTATACACGTTATAAAATGACTGACCAATTTTTATGATTTCAGCTTCAAATGAACAGCTACAGCAGGAATTGGAATACACCCTACTAAATCCTGATTGTCACAGCTGGTGAATTTCAAAAATGCAATCTGACACTTTTGAAGAACGATATGCAATAAAATTCTGTTTTAAACTTGGAAGAAATGCCAAAAAAAGCATCTTGGATGATGTAGCATCTTGGATGAATCGATCATCAGTTTTTGAGTGGCATAAGAGATTCAACGAAGGCAGGGATGATTAGAGGTGTTGGAGGAGTAAGGAAGTCAACAGACCAGAGTTGATTGGCCAAATGGTTAGGGTTAGGGCTACTATGTTGAGGTTTAAGGGAATTCAGGAAGAGATTCCAAGGGAAGAGGCCAGCACTTTTCAATTCGGGTCAGTGGCATTTCCAGCAGGACAATTCACCAGTCCAAAACTCCATCCTTGTCACAGACTATTTGACCAAGATGGGCATCAAGACAGTTCCACACCCTCCCTATAGTCCAGATCTTGCTCCCTGTGACTTTTGGCTATTCCCTAAGCCCAGAGGCTGTCGTTATGAGACAATTGAGGAGATGAAAGAGGCTGTGACGAAGGTGATTGACACGCTCACATAAGAGGACTTCAATGGGGTCTTCCAGAAGTTTTTGGAATGGTATAACAAATGCATTGCAGCCGTAGGAGATTACTTCGAAGGGGACTAGAGTTTCATGTGTGTACTATCAATAAAAGTGGCCATACGAATAAAGTCTGGAAACTTATTGAATGATCCTCGTATCTTTTGGAAAGATATGAACTTGCCTATCAACCCAACTGTTTGTTAAATTTTACCACAATTATTCTTCTACAAGGATGGATTTGGTATTAAATTACTAACGAAGGTTGATATGCCATTAAACAAAGAAATTAACCCAAAACCGAACGATAAAAGATGAACAAAAGTGATGAAATGTATAGGGATGAGTGGTCTGATACTTAGTCTAACGTAAAGTTAGGCGGGTTTCGATCCCAGCTTCAAGCGTCCTACGTGTTTAGCCACACTGAAGAGTTGTGATACAACGAAACAGTCTGTCTGTTGATGACAATATATACATATATATATATATATATATATATATATATATATATATTTGGACTGTTATTAACTGTCTTCGGTCATCGTCTGGAGTTAATTTATTATTTTTTTGTGAAAAAAGGTTTATGAGAAAGTTCTTAAAATAGTTTTTAAAAGAACTGGTATTCTCTAAAGCGACGGAAATTCGATAGGTAACACACAGAGACGCACACGCACAGAGATATATATGTGTGCATATATATATGCACACACACACACACACACACACATATATATATATATATATGTATATATAAATGTACACACGAAAATATATACATTTACTCACACACACACACACACATATGTATATATATATATATATGCATATACGTAAAAATGTGCATTTATTCTTTCTCTTTCTCTCTCTCTATCTCTCTCTTTCTCTTTCACACACACACACACACACATATATATATATTCTTATGCATACATGTACATATATATCCTTATATATATATATATTCACATGAACAGGAACACACACACACATACGTACACATATAATCGCATATACACACACATACACACCCATAAATACATACAGAATGTACACATACACACATAACTATATGAGAAAACACACACATATGCACACATATGCACACACACATATAAATATATACTCTTACACATACACACGCACCCACACACACATGGACACCTCATTATCATCAACTTATTCTGATAGCATGTCTCCATTCCTTGAATGAAAATTATTTTCTGGTATCTAAGTGTCTTCAACTGACTTTTTTATATCTGCTATGAGGACACTTGAAGTCAATAGGAGAAAAGATAAAAAAATTATAGAGCTTTGACAGTATAAATAATTTCAACCTGACGTCGCAGGTACTATAATGTCTAACTGAACAATGTCTGCCCGCTCGCTTATACGTCCCCTGTTAATAGTAATAAAAGCTTAAATTCAAGCTGTGGCGCTTAGCGGACGAAAGCCGTTTGTAAATAGCATGAAGATCATATTAACCAACCCCTCCCCCGCTCGGGCAGGATATGACACAAGGTCAATATTTTAAGCGGAGTTTAACAGGTTTGAATTCAGTGTTTTCCTTCTCCTAGACTAGTTGCCTCACCAATGCTGAAGAACCTAGTCTGCCCTACTAGTTACCCATAGCTGGAGGGAGAATAATTGGATTCATACCTTTCCCAAGGGTATTAGTGCTATGTGAAATGCAATCAGTCTCGTCCAGGATTTGAACTCGTATCGGTCGTGTCCATTTCCTGCGAGGATAACCATTACACCACTGGCACTTCCAAATAGCATGGAGATGCATGACTGCTCAACCAGAGACGTAAGTTGGATGCCGAACGTAACCTCTCTTGTAAGCACCACTTCCCAAATCTTTCTCGCCCAGTCGGTTGAGGCCGTAGAAAACATCGATTGCATCTCTGCAAAAGGTTTAGACACTCCTTTCTCCAACGAGTGTCCTGCATATGATGGTGAAGCTTCTGTCCAAGAGCTTTAGGGAATGTGAAATACCCTTTTATTGCCATTACTCCCTGGTTCACTCTGATCTGGGGTGGTAGTACTCGTCAGAGTCCCATCTAGGGGTTAAATATAACGAGTATCCAATGTAAAACGCTAAACTTGATCTAATGGGGAATCTTTTGTCCAAGGGCTTTAGGGAATGTGGAATACTCCTTTATTGCCATAACTCCCAGGTCCACTCTGATTCGGAGTGTTAACCCTGCTTGGGTTCCATATAGGAATCATATATAAAGAGTATCCAGAGCATTATGCTAAAATGCATCTAATGGTGAAGCTTCAGTCCTAGAGGTTTAGGGAATGTCGAATACACCTTTATTGCCATTACTTCCAGGTCCACTCTGATTCAGGGTAGTAGTACCTGCTACGTTTCCATTTATGGGCCAATTATAATTGTTTAACCATTTAACTGTGTGCAAGTAAATGACTGATTTTGATTTGAATTGTTAGTGTTACATAGCAGTACTTGAAACCATTTAATTGCGTACAAACCATAGACATACTTAATTGTTTGCAAACGAATTAGTCTCATCTCATTTGAAAGTAAAATCACCAACAAAATATACAATTATATATATATATATATATAACCATTTAACGGTACGCAAACAAAAGACTGATGATGAATTAAATTTTTAGTGTAACTTTTTGAAACCGTTTAACTGTGTGCAAACAAATGACCTCTAGCCGTTTAAAAATCATTACCTACTGACCATTCGTTTACAAATCATATATATTGAATGTGTATTCATTTATAAACAGGATTTGGCATTAAATGACATACAAGGGTTGATATACCATAAAAACAAAGCAAACAGCTAGGACACGTATATATATATATATATATATATATATATATATATATAAACAGGATTCGACATTAATGTACATACAAGGGGACCATAAAAACAACTAGAACACACACACACACACACACACACATACACATATATATGGCTTACTTGTATGTACTTTAATATCAAATCTTGTTTATATATATATATATATATATATATATATATGTGTATACTCGTGTCCTGGTTGGTTGGTTTGTTTTTATGGCATATCAACCCTTGTATGTCATTTAATGTCAAATACTGCATGTACGTATACACACACACATATATATGTGTGTGTGTATACGTACATGCAGTATTTGACATTAAATGATTTACATGGGTTGATATGCCATAAAAACAAACCAACCAGGTCACGAGTATATATATATATATATATATATATATATAAACAAGATTTGACATTAAAGTACATACAAGTAAGCTATATATATATATATATATATATATATATATATATGTGTGTGTGTGTGTGTGTGTGTGTGTGTGTGTTCATGCAGTATTTGACATTAAATGACATACAAGGGTTGATATGCCATAAAAACAAACCAACCAGGACACGAGTATACATATATAAAAAATATTGGACATTAAAGTACATACAAGTTATCCATAGAAAACTAGAACACACACACACACACACACACACACACACACACACACACACACACACACACACACACACACACACACATCCTGGGAGCAACACCCCACAAGACACCAACTGTACGGCTATCTGCCTCCTATCACGAAAACTATTCAAGTTAGACGAACCAGACATGCAGGACACTGCTAGAGAAACAGGGACGAACTCATAAGTGATGTACTCTTATGGACCCCCACACATGGCCGTGCAAAAGCAGGACGACCAGCACGAACATACATTTAGCAACTATGTGAGGATACAGGATGTTGTCCTGAAGACCTGCCTGAGGCGATGAACGATAGGGAAAAGTGGCGAGAGAGGGTCAGGGATATCCGTGCTACCAGCATGACCTGATGATGATGATGATATATATATTTACAAGCAGTATTTGACATTAAATGACATGCAAGGATTGATATGTCATAAAAAGCAACCAACGTAACAAAAGTCAACTCTCCTTTTTTTTCATACTTTATCAATTCCTTCAATAAAAATGTCTACCAAAAATTATTCCCTTACAAATTCTTCGCATAAAAAGGATTTGGCATTAGATAAACCACAATGGTTGATATGCCATTAAACCAAACTGAATGTCTTCTTTAAGCACGTCAGACGGTATGTCCACCATCGACAGAGATAGAAGTGACGTTGCCAATTCCTAATCAGAACCTCAAGTGTTGTACGAATGTACATTGTAGTAAACTAGTTCGAAATCTAGTCGCGATATTACAATTACTTTCGGACAAATACACTGGTGAATCATATGAAGCCTCTTATCCCCCTGCCAACATAGTAGAATTTCTTTAGTATTATTAATGGATTTTAGTCTGTGTAATACGATGACAGGTTATGAAATTTTTGGAACTATTAAGATGGATAGAGAGTCTAAGACAATGAAGCGTTTGGATTTGCTCTGTGCAATGATTTTGAATGCAAAATCTATTGCATAGGAGAGACAACTCAAAGCTAAACAAAATCAACTGGATCTACTTCAAAATAAATCATATTCAATGAGACAGTGCAAAAAAACACCTAATATTCAACAACTATACAAAAAAGATGTTAATATGAATGTGATTCCCTAACCTATAGGCATAAAATAACCTTAGATAGATTGACATGCCATTACAATCAATTATAGATTCAAGTAATCCAATCTAATGTTTTTCCAACATACCTATCTGACCCAAAGATGGGACCCTAACAGATACTACTATGGGTTAGAGTGGAACTGGGGGTAACAGCAATGAAGGTTGGTTCGTGTAAATGGCATACCAGCTAAATACTACTACTACTACTATCGTTGTAGAACGATAGTTTTAGCATCAAATAAACCATGAAGATTGATATGCCATTAAAACGAAGAAATCAAATTGTTGGATGTATATTTAAGTAAGTAAATTGGCCGACCGTAATCGAATGTGACCCGTAGGCTCCCTTTTTCAATAGCTACTACACCATGGTGTAAGGAAGGCCGCTTCGTCAGTCCATGGATTGTTCCACTTACCCTTGATCCATACCTTATAATGCTCAGTGGTGCCCGTGGTGTAATTGTTATCGTCGTAGGAAATGAACACGGCGACACGAGTTCAAATCCTGGACGAGACTGATTGCATAGCACTAATACCCTTGGGAAAGGTATGAATCCAATTATTCTCCCTCCAGCTATGGGTAAATAGTAGGACAGACTAGGTTCTTCAGTCTTGGTTAGGCAACTAGTCTAGGAGAAGGAAAACTCTGAATTAAAACCTGTTAAACTCCGCTTAAAAATTGACCTTGTGTCATATCCTTCCCGAGCGGAGGGGTTGGGTAAATAGCATAATGCTCAGTGTTAAGCAAGGTGTCATCAAGTACCATTTTTTAAGTCTTTGGTATGACTCGACGTGGGATTGAACCTCGATCAAGCTTTTTGAAAGACTTGTTTTTAGTGGTTTTTAAGGACTTTAAAAAAAAAATACTTAATGTGTCATGGTTCCAACGATGTCCAAATGGCACAAATCATTTTTTTAGAACGGGTCCCAGATTTTATGTGACGCATGACTGTACTTGTATAGATTTTAATTTATGATATTTGGAAATAAAGATTATTAAAAGTACACCAATTAGAAAACCCAAATGAATAGGGTAATGCATTTATTTCTGTGTTATATTGGGGGAGATTTCGTGGGATAGAGAACGCATATATAAGTGTATTGATATCTTAATGTATTAGCTATCTGATCGTTAAAGATATCCAATGTTATCGTATGCGTTTACTAAACTTCTCATCCACACGTAAGGTGTGACACAAGGTCAATTTTTAAGCAAAGTTCATCTGGTTTGAATTCAGAGATTTGCTTCTCCTTGTCATACCACGAATAAAGAAATCAGTCTAACCAACTATTTATCTATAGCTAGAGGGAAGATATCTGGACTCATAACTTCCTCAAAGATATTACCATAGTGTGAAATGCAAACAGCCTTTATCCAGGCCGAAGACTCCATTATCTGCGACGATAACCAATACGCTACAAGCGCCTGTTTCGATGGTATGGTAACCAGATAATCTCTTTCGAATCAGATTATTATAACTAAATTACTGATTCCTCTGAAAATGCTTCAAGTAAGAAATTCAAACTTGATTATAAAATTCGATATCATGATGAGCGGGCAATGTTTTATGATAATCAGTGAAAGAACCCCCGTTGATCTTCTCTGGTTCAAGCGAAATCTTTTAAAGATACTTTGAACTTCAAACTTCAACTAATTCTTAAAGTTTTCCGAATTAAAAAAAGGAAAAGTTTTTAAATAATGGAGATAGTCAAAATGTTTTCAAAAAATTACTCTCAGCTTTCTTTAAAGTAATCTATCTAAGAAAGAAAGTCCACAAACAAAAACGTTGTTAGAAAAAGAAAATGCAAATATTATCAAGAAAAACGACAGCCTTTCATTTTAAAAGCAAAGCGGTTTGGGGTGAATTAGAATTAATCTTAAGTGATCCTTGCTTTGTTTTATTTAGATATTTGTTTTTACTTGTTCTTACATCTAATGACAGACCACTTCCTCTTCGTTGATTTAAAAAGAAGGGCTAAAATTGATTACAAGTCTTTTACAAAGTACATCTAAACACAAGCACGAATTATATCTTGTTTGTTTTTGATATTCCTTCAGGACAAAGTGACCAGATGTCCCAATTTTCAGTCCGATGTCTTCCATTTTGAAAGAACTCCCGCTAACAGCCGTAAGCAGACAACTGCAAAGTCATATCCGACCGAATGACTGTAATTAAAGATGTCCGTGTTTTGTCACCCCCTTTACAGCGCTTTCTTTCTTTCTCTCTTTCTTTCTTTCTGAGATACATGAGGTTATTTCATTTGTAAAGTACGTCTGCAGGTTTGGTTTTGAAAAGATAACCTAATAATATTGGCAGCCATTTTGAATCAAGTGCGGGGTTGGAAGGAGGAAGCAAATTAAAATATCACATTTGTATTGGATTTGGGAGACAGAAGAAAGAGGTGGAAAACAAGATATAAAAAAATTAGAATAAAAATTGTTTCCGAGACCTGGTCATGTGGTAAGGAAAAACACTTTAAAAGGGTTTTATTTAGAGAGGAAGAAAATAATAATAATAATAATAATAATAATAATAATAATAATAATAATAATAATAATAATAAAATATCAGAAGAATTTTGATTTTAGTGACCAGTAAAAAAAAAAAGAAAAAAGAAAAACGATATGCAATAAAAGAGGATTGAACCAGAAAGCAAAATTAAACATTTAAGAAAGAAAGAAAGAAAGAAAGAAAGAAAGAAAGAGAGGAAGGAAGGAAGGAAGGAAGAAGAAGAGAGAGGGAGTGAGTGAGAGAGAGAGAGAGAGAGAGAGAGAGAGAGAGAGAGAGAGAGAAGAAAACGGTAACGGAAGGCTGTAAATAAAAAAATGTAAAAACAAATAGAGAAGAAAACAGAAAAAAGGAACCATATAAGAAAGAAAGAAAGAAAGAAAGAACTGGCGAAATGAAAATAGAAAGAAAGAAAGAAAGAAGAGGAAAACAAGAAGAAACCGAGGGTTGATGACCAAGGAAAAAAAGAATAAAAAAGGAACAAATAAAAAGAAACAAACAAACAAACAAACAAACAAACATATGAAAAGGAAGGGAGAAAAGAAAAAGAAAGAAAGCAGTAACGGAAAAATTAAGGAAGATGGAGAGAGAAAGAAACAGGCGTTTGTCTTGCCGAAAATAAATGACAACCCCCCCCAAAAAAACAGATAAAATATGTAAAAAAAAAAACAAACCCAAAGATACAACAATACAACAATAGAAAAAAGTCCTTTTGGGAGTTACTAACTCCTGAAAAGACTGTTTTCTATTGTCTTTTTTATGAGAAAGAAAGATTTTGTTTAGATTTTTATGGCATATCAATCATTGTGCGTTTTCTAATGCCAAATCCTGTTTATTCAGACACACATATATATACATATTATATGTATAACTGGTAAGCAAATAGTTCGTTGGGAACGTTTTTAAACGGGCCAATGCTCATTATTTTACACCCAGGTAATTGTTACAAGTATGGCAATGAAGGGGTACTCCACATTCCCCTAAGCTCTAGGACTGGATCCTAACAATCAAATGAAGTTTAGTATTATACTCAAGATACTAGTTCTATTTGACCCATAGATGGGTCTTTAACAGGTACTATCACTCCAGGTTAGAGTGGAGCTGAAAGTAAGTCAATGAAGGAGTACTCCATATTCCTCTAAGTTCTAGGATTGGAGCCTTACCATCAAATGAAGTTTAGTATTATACCAAGACACTAGTTCTGTTTAAACCCTAGATGGGACTTTAACAGGTACTATCACTCCAGGTTAGAGTGGACCTGAAAGTATGGCAATGAAGGGGTACTCCACATTCCCCTAACCTCTAGGACTGGAACCGCACCATTAGAGGAAGTTTAGTATTATTCCCAAGACACTAGTTCTATTTGACCCATAGATGGGTCTTTAACAGATACTCCCACTCCAGGTTAGAGTGGAGCTGAAAGTATGGCAATGAAGGGGTACTCCACATTCCCCAAAGTTCACATAGCACTAATACCCTTGGGAAAGGTATGGAATCCAAATTTTCTCCCTCCAGCTATGGGTAAATAGTAGGGCGGACTAGGTTCTTCAGCATTGGTGAGGCAACTAGTCTAGGAGAAGGCAAAATCTGAATTCAAATCTGTTAAACTCCGCTTAAAAATTGACCTTGTGTCATATCCTGCCCGAGTGGAGGGGATGGTAAATATGATTACTTACAAAAAACTTTTTAAAAAATTCAGTTTTGTATATTAAATACTGCCGGTATTAAAAATATTGTGGAGTCATTGATAATCTTTATACGTGTCTATTAAACAAACTTTGCAGTCTATGAAAAATGAAAAATACTTTCAATAAACTGAAATAACTTATGCGATTTTCCCGTTGTCGAATGTTATATCTGTAAATCAGGGTCACCTATATTTGAGTTAGCACCACTTGTAGGTCGTTGACAGTATGCAGCTATCTAATTTTTTATTTGTTGCCACCCTTAACTGTTCTATTTCAAGATTTGATTTAACTTCAGATGGCTTTGGTTTGATTTAGTTTAGTTTGATTTGGTTTTATGGCATATCAACTATTGTAGAATATTCAATGCCAAATCCTCTTTATGTATATTCATTAAATGTATATATGATTCGTAAACATATTTTATAGATAACATTCTTAAACGAGCCTGAGCTCCTTTTTTTTTTGCACACTGTCAAATGGTTTCAAGTATTGCTATATTACAATCAAATTCCACACCAGTCATTTGTTTGCACACAGTTTGTTGTATTTGACCCATAGATATGACCCTGTCAGATGCAACCACTTCAGATCTGAGTGGACCTGAGAGAAATAGCAATGAAGGGGTACTCCTCATTCTCCAAATTTTCGAAGCTGGAGCATTGCTATCAGATTGTTTAATGTCATATCCAGGACATTTGTTGGGACAGCCTAACCCATCTGTAGAAATACAGTTTGTGTATTCTACAGCCTCAATTAACTTAGCTCCTTCAGATGCCACGATTTTATTTTGGTAGCAAAATATCTGTACTTCCGTTATCCATTATGTTTTTGTTTCTAACTCAGGATTCTTATTGACACTTTGAGTTTTTATAATTCGATATATTGAATCATAAATTCCTTTCTCATTTTCGATCTTTACAGTTATAACCCTTAATCTGGTCTCTCTGCTGACTCTTGTAGTAAAAAGACATGCAATATGAGTAAGTATTACTTACAAAAAACGTAGCTGCATTAAAATTGAAGTTATGTTTAGTTTTTTAAAATAATCTATCATCACTTTTATCATCTTCCGTTATATTCCTTAGAAACCAAGCATATTTCAGACGTCATACCACCTGACAACAATGTAATATTTTCAAAAATAAAAACGCTGTATGTGTTGTTCTGAATCTTTCTTTTTATAAAGGCTTTCTTTTTTCGTGTCATGTCATTAGACATCCATCGCTTATTTTAACAACATTTTTTCTTGAATTTAAAGCCCTGATGAAGTTTATTACCACCGAAACGTTCAACGTCGACTTTCATAATAAAATCATCAAATTAGGGATTATTTGCTTTTTAACTTTTCTTCATCCATTTATATATATATATATATATACACGAGAATCATTGAATAAGTTTCCAGACTTTCTTCGTATGGGCACATTTATTGATAGTACCCACATGAAACTCAAGTCCTCTTCAAAGTAATCTCTTCCGGCTGCAATGTACTTGAACCGTTCCAACAACTTCTGGAAAGCCCCGTGGAAGTCCTCTCGTGTAAGTGTGTCAATGACCATCGTCACAGCCTCTTTCATCTTCCCAACTGTCTCATAACGACAACCTCTGGACTTTGGGAATTACCAAAAGTCACAGGGAGCAAGGTCTGGATTATAGGGTGAGGAATTGTCTTGATGCCCATCTTGGTCAAATAGTCTGTGACAAGGATGGAGTTGTGGACTGGTACATTGTCCTGATGGAAATGCCAATGACCCGATTTGAAGAGTGCTGGCCTCTTCCCAAGGGATCTCTTCCTGAACTCCCTTAAAACCTCAACATAGTAGCCCTAATCCTAAGCCTGTCCCTTTGGCCAATCACCTCTGGTGTATTGACTTCCTTACTCCTCGTACACCTCTCATCATCCCTCACAGACTCTCTGCCTTCGTTGAATCTCTTATGCCACTCAAAAACTGATGCTTGATTCATGCAAGATGGTTGAAAATCAGTCTGAAGCATTTCATAGGTTTCTGTGGCTTTTTTCCAAGATTAAAACATAAATTTATTGTATATCGTTCTTCTAAAGTGTCCTCACGTCCAGATTGTATTTTTGAAATTCACCAGCTATGACAATCAGGCTTTATTAGGATGTATTTCAATTGCTGCTGTAGCTGTTCATTTGAACCTGGAATCATAAAAATTGTTCTGTCATATCATAAAATGTATAGAAATAACATATTGAATTTTCAAGAGTCTACGACAATTTGAAATACCTGTACAAAAAAAGTCTTACTGAATGCACCACGAATATATATATATATATATATATATATATATATATATATATATAGTCATCCACTGACAGATCTGTTTCGTTCTATCAGAACTCATCAGTGTGACTAGACAGTATCTTCCCGTAGCTGGGATCGAAACCCGGTTGACTCAAACGTCAAACGAAAGCTTCTAACCATTCTGAACATAAGTGATAAGGCAAATGGAAATATTTTTGTGAAAGTTATTCTTTGATTGTCTTAATCAGCTAGTTTCGAATTCAGGTCGGAAAAATAGGTTTTTGAGAGATTTTAAAAGAGTTTTTTTTCCTTTTTTCAAAGAGTTGATTTGATATATTTGTATAAAGAGGATTTGGCATTAAATAACCTACAATGTTTGTATACCATGAAACCCAACCAAACCTAGTCTTATATATTTAATATATATGGATAAAGAGGATTTGGCATTAAATAACCTACAATGTTTTGTATACCATGAAACCCAACCAAACCTAGTCTTATATATTTAATATATATGGATAAAGAGGATTTGGCATTAAATAACCTACAATTGTTGATATGCCATAAAACCCAACCAAACCTAGTCTTATATATTTAATATATATGTATAAAGAGGATTTGGCATTAAATAACCAACAATGGTTGATATGCCATAAAACCCAACCAAACCTAGTCTTATATATTTAATATATATGTATAAAGAGGATTTGACATTAAATAACCTAAAAGGGTTAATATGCCATAAAAGTCAATCAAACCAAATCATATATATTTAATATATGTGTATAAAGAGGATTTGACATTAAATAACCTGCAATGGTTGATATGCCATAAAACTTAACCAAACCAAAGCAAACTTAGTAATTGAATTCTTCATTTTGGAGATATATGTGAAGCAAAGGAGTTATGTCTTTCAAACTACTCTCGACTGTCTGATTGGTTTATTTAGTTGTTTATGTGTTACCTCAAATCTGTCCACCAGAACTGTTCAGTTTATCGTGCGCAACACCCAACATTTTTGTTTATCATATGGACCGCAAGTGCGTTTATTGAGAGGATTTTGTTATAGCGGTGAAGGCTTGTGTAAGGCCAGTTACACTTTCTCAATTATTTGATTGC
>OY757914.1:17395269-17420269 GCA_963585895.1 Sepioteuthis lessoniana
CCCCAGCCTGTCTACGAGGACTATTTTGGCATTGCTGGGGTCTAGGAAATTGTCAAAAGCATAGATGAAGAGACGATGTTGTTGTCACTTGTTCTACTCATCAAGAAAGGAAAAACAGATAAGTAGTTACAAAATATCTCACACATGTTTTATTCAGGTGTTACACTACAAGAGTAGACACTGTAAAATTCCTTTGAGATACCTTCAGTTTTTGTAAGTGCAACTAGAGTTGATGCCCGAAAATACCGTGATCACAGGTGTGTGATGGCGATAAGAGTTTAGAGAGTGAAACACCGTGATCACAGTTTCTTACTTAGTGTGCTACTCGATTTGATGTTTAGGAATCTGAACCCACTAATTCTTCCAAGCTGTAGCCATCTCAGTCATACTGTAGAGTAGCAAAATTTGAAAAAGCTTACAGGGAACTACACTCAGAGGCTGCGTACTGTTTTCAACAAATCCCGGAAGCATCACCCCACAAAACAGCAGCGGTACGGTTACTTACATTCCATTATACAAACTTTTGGGTACCCCTAAAACAGTCTAATACGTTCACTTTCGGAAAGGTATGAACCTCCTCATCCTCCATCCTCTCTATGGGTTAAATCTTATCACTGCTGTTCTTATACAAGAATCTCTTTGGTATTACATAACTCACGAAGGTTTTCATGCCATTAAACGAAGAAACAAACACATATATCACTTATGCTAAGTTAATAGAATCTTTGGGCAGAATTCCTAAGATGCCATTGAAATAAAGAAACCAAACCTAATACAGCTTAATGGATTCACTATCTAGCTTCTTATAAGAAAGCAACTAACAGCTCAGGGCGGATTACACATCTGTTCTCTTTGGGTCCAGGAACAGTCGGTGATATCTCTTCATCGGCGGACGGGTAACCAAACTTCCCTCAATTTTATTTTGTTTCTGATTTCTTTTGAGGAATTTAAGTTATTTTTCCCCAGTCCTCGTCAGTGATTATATCACAAATACTATTATAAAAATCATGGTTGTATTTATCGTGATAGGTCAAGTAATTACCATTCGTTGCATCACTTATTGTATTGGAGTTCTTTTAAGTTGGGCAAGCTATTGAGGTAGAGGCATTTTGGTAATTGCTGAATGGAAGAGGTCGTATAGCTCTATTTATTGTATCATAAAAAAATGGGTCAAGTTGGTAGGTTAGTTGGTTGGGTTTTATTGCACATCAACCCTTGTTGGTTATTTAATGCCTAATCCTGTTTAGAGATATATATTGAATATAAATGATTTGTAAAAAAATAGTTTGTAAGTAATAATAAGGTCATTTGTTTGGACACAGTTAAATGGTTTCAAGTATTGATATGTAACGTTAGCAATTCAATTTAACATCAGTCATTTGTTTGGACACAGTTAAATTGTCAAAGAGTTCTATTTGATCAATAGATGGGGCCCTGACAGATACTATCACATCGGTTCAGAGCGAACATGGGAGAAGTGGTATTTAAGGGGTTCTCTAAATTCCTTAAAGATCGAGGACTAAAGCCACACCATCAGATGTATTTTCGTATCATATCCAGGAAATTCGTTGGTGCTGGGAACTTACCCCACTGTAGAGATGTAATTGTCGTATTCTACAGCCTCAGCCGACGGGCCTAATGGATTAGTCAACAAATGTAGTTTGCTAGGATAAGTCAAAGAAAATCAATTTTTTTTTCAAATGATCTCTACTCTCCTCACTCCTCCACCCACGATATATTAGGCCTTGTGTTAAAACAAAGAAAAGGTATATATAGGGTGGAACGATAAAATTGTCACCCTAGAAAAGACAACATGATTTCATTTCCGTTTAATGAAAACCGGTTTTCTTTTTTTGTTGCAGACCATCTACTAGTTGGCCAGTTATGTACAAATCCCAAGAGCGATACGAGCCTTCTCTCATGTCTGAAAGTGACACAATGTTCAACGAGCGAGATCAGAGATGCACCGCTGTACAACTCATGCTCTCTACCGATCCAAGTTATGACAACAGGACCATTGCTAGCACCCTCAAAATGCAAATCTGGATTGCCACGAATTACAGAGACGTGTCCAGACTGATGAAAACAAAGTTTCCGGCTACGGTTATGGTCTTTGGTGTGGTTTCAAGTGAGGGCCACATCATGCCACCTCATATATTCGAAGTCGGCTTGAAAGTCAACACCAAAGTGTACCTGGATGTACCAAAGAGTGTGGTGATCCCCTGGTGCAATCAGGTGGCTGGTGACAGACCCTGGGTGTGGCAGCAGGACTCGGCGCCGGCCCACAAGTCCAAAGAGACCCAGGCTTGGCTTCAGAAGGAGTACTACGACTTTGTACCCTTCTCTCACTGGTCCCCCTCCTCCCCCGACTTGAACCCTCTGGACTACTTCGTTTGGTAATACGTCGAGAACATCACCAACATGACCTCCCACGACACCAAAGCCAACCTGATCGCCGCCATCCGCCTTGTATTCGCCGAGCTCCCGCCGACGCTTGTGAAAAAATCCTGCTCCCAGTTCCGGATCCGTATCGAGGCGGTGATTGAGGCTGAAGGCAGCTACATTGAATAGATGTCAGCTCTACAACATAGTCAAGTTACCTGAATTGATTTTTTCAATAAAAGTTTTAAAATCAAACTGGAGTGTTGTTTTCTTTAGGACGACAATTTCATCGTTCCACCCTGTACATATTCTATGTTAAATAAAGAGTTGTACAACTATTACCTTCGTTCTTATAAAGTGTTTACATCAAACTAACTCCCCTCGTTGGTTTATTAAATACGGGAAGTCACCGATAGAACAACGACCACAAGAAAAATATTCAGCACAATGGAGGAGCTAAAATTTATATTACAACGACAACGACAACTACAAGAACAACTGCAACAACTGCTACTACGTGGGCTCCCGATTCGTCATGAAACACCTGAAGAAGGCCGAAGAAGGCATAGGCCGAAACGTTGTGAGTATAACGATGAAGATAAAGACAATTGTCCAAAAATTCTGAGTAAAAAAAAAACCTGGAAAAACTGTTTAAAAAATGTCGAGAAATATAATGAACGCTTCGTTCACCCCAGGTGCCGTTGCGAAGTCCGTCGGAAATTTATTTACGACCAAGAATACGATATCACATTTGATGTTTATTTACGAAACTTTAAAGATATTTTTGAAAGGGGAGTGTATTGACTGGCCTGACAAGAAAAAGGTGTGACTGCTGTAAAGAAAACTGAACCCATCAAACACGAAACATATTACCATTACATTTTGTCAAACAAACCAAGTGATTTAAATTTCGAAAGTACAAAAAAATCTTGACTAAGACTTTTTTGGGGAAAAGTCTCTATTTTTAATGCGAGACATCAGGTTTTGAACCAAACCAAAAATGTGGGAAATAATTTTTCAGCAAGATGTTAATGGAAACAGTCATCAGAAGAACAGTTTAAATATTTAATTTTTGTGTTGGGTTAAAAATCACCATGAGACAAAGAATTATCCTGTCTGCTAGGGCTATAGAATACACCGACTGCACTTCCGTAGAGGGATAAATCCTCACCAAGTACCCTGGGGATGACACCAAACTGCACCTGATGGTAAAACTCCAGTCCCAGAGCTAAGGCGAATTTAGAATATCTCCTTCATTGCCATTACTCCTAGGTTCACTCTAAACTGCAGTGGTAGTACTTACAAGGGTGACATCTATGGGTCAAATAGAACTGTTCAATCATATACTAAGGTCAATCATCATTTATGTTAGATGGCCCAGTCGGCAGTGGCTGTAGAATATAACGACTGCATCTCTGTAGAGGAGTAAAACTCCCCCAACAAGTGTCTTGGATATGATAATAAACAATATGATGGTGATGCTCCAGTATTGCTTGAGCTTGGGGAAGCAGAGTACCCCTTCATCGCTCCCAGGTTCACTCTGACCCGGAGTAGTAGAACGTAATAGGTTCTTATCGATGGGTCAAATAGATCAGTTTGACATTTAAACTGTGTATTTTGACATTTCAGCTGAGTGCAAACAAATGACTTATGCTAAACGGAATCGTTAGAAATAGAACTGTTTGATCATTTAACTGTGGGTAAACAAATGAATGATGTTTAATGGAATTGTGAGTGTTAAATAGCAATACTTGAATACATTTAACTGTGCAAATGATAATTTGTAAATGTAATTATTCGTATTAGAAAGAAATAAGTGAAACGATTTAACTGTGTGCAAAAAAAAAGAATGAGCGTAGTCTCGTTTGAAAACGTTATCTATAAAATGTATTTAGAAGTCATTTAATATATATGTAGAAAGAGCATTTTGCTTAAATAACCTACAATAGTCGATATGCCATAAAACCAAACCAAATCATATATATTTAATATATACGTATAAAGAGGATTTGGCATTAAATAACCTACAATGGTTGATATACCATAAAACCCAACCCAACCAAATCCTATATATTTAATACATACATATAAAGTGGATTTGGCATTAAATAACCTACAATGGTTGATATACCATAAAACGCAACCCAACCAAATCCTATATATTTAATACATATGTATAAAGAGGATTTGGCATTAAATAACCTACAATGGTTGATATACCATAAAACCCAACCCAACCAAATCCTATATATTTAATACATACATATAAAGAGGATTTGGCATTAAATAACCTACAATGGTTGATATACCATAAAACCCAACCCAACCAAATCCTATATATTTAATACATATGTATAAAGAGGATTTGGCATTAAATAACCTACAATGGTTGATATGCCATAAAACCCAACCAAACCAAATCCTATATATTTAATATATATGTATAAAGAGGATTTGGCATTAAATAAGCTACAATGGTTGATATGCCATAAAACCCAGGCAAATCAAATTATATATATTTAATATATATGTATAAGGAGGATTTAGCATTAAATACCCTACAATGGTTGATATGCCATAAAACCCAACCCAACCAAATCCAGTATATTTAATGCATATGTATAAAAATGATTTGGCATTAAATAACCTACAATAGATGATATGCCATAAAACCAAACCAAACCAAAGTCAAAGTCAAACTAATGTTAGATAGCAATGTTTAAAATCATTTAACTTTATGCTAACAAATGATTAACATTAAAATTAATTATGAATACTTGAAACCCTTTAACTATGTGCAAACAAATGAACTCTAAGAATTCATTAAGAAATATAGTGACATAAAAACTATTCACTTAAAAATTATCTAGACTGGATTTGGCATTGAATTAAGAAATAGGGTTGATAAGCCAACAATCCAACCAACCAACTAACCAATGACAAAGAGATAAGAAGAAAGTGTTTGAAAAACATTATCAATATCAATCAAAATGATACTTAATTTAACTGTAAACGTACATCAAGATCATACCCCGTTCATCCAGCCTTGCGCCATTTCTAAGCAAAGAACTTAGTACGATGATCATTAAATAAGTTTCCAGACTTTTTTCGTATGGGCACTTTTATTGATAATACACACATGAAAGTCTAGTCTCCTTTGAAGTAATCTCCTCCGGCTGCAATCCACTTGTACCATTCCAAAAACTTCTGGAAGGCCCCATGGAAGTCCTCTTGTGTGAGCGTGGCAATGACCTTCGTCACAGCCTCTTTCATCTCCTCAATTGTCTCATAATGATAGCCTCCGAGCTTAGGGAATAACCAAAAGTCACAGGGAGTAAGGTCTGGACTATAGGGAGGCTGAGGAACTGTCTTGATGCCCATCTTGGTCAAATAGTTTGTGACAAGGATGGAGTTGTGGACTGGTGCTTTGTCCTGGTGGAAATGCCACTGACCCGATTTGAAGAGTGTTGGCCTCTTCCCTAGGAATCTCTTCCTGAACTCCCTTACAACCTCAACATAGTAACCCTAACCCTAACCCTTTGGCCAATCACTTCTGGTGTATTGACTTCCTCTCATCTTCCCTCACAGACCCCCTGTCTTCCTTGAATCTCTTATGCCACTCAAAAACTGATGCTCGATTCATGCAAGATGGTCGAAAAGCATTCTGAAGAATTCCATACGTTTCTGTGGCATTTTTTCCAAGTTTAAAACAGAATTTTATTGCATATCGTTCTTTTAAAGTGTCCCGATTGTATTTTTGACATTCACCAGCAGTGACAATCAGGCTTTAGTAGGGTGTATTCCAATTGCTGTTCATTTGAACCTGAAATCATAAAAATTGGTCAGTCATCTCATAAGATGTATAGCAATAACATACTGAATTTTGAAGTGTGTACGGCAATTTTAAAAGCCTGTACAAAAAGTCTGGAAACTTATTGAAGGCACCAGGTATATTACTAAAATCGCTGAACGAAAGCTAAACACATTTATCAAATGGACTACTATGAAACCGTGTGACTAAGAAAGCGGCCTTTTTCTTACAGGATGAGATACTGGATACTCCCAAGACCGTTTAATGGATTCTCCCTATAGCCACCTATAGGAAAATACCTGTAAGCCCCGAGGGAAGTTACACAACTATTGCGTTCGTTTGTAATAAAGTGTTTCCATCAAACTAATTCTCCTGGTTGGTTCTTTATTTGCTGGAAGTCAAGCGCATAAAACAAACTGTCCATTAGCCCAGGGGCTGTAGAATAGACTGACTGCATCTCTGCAGAGGAGTAAGACCCCGACCAACGTGTGTCCCAGATATGACATAAAACAATCTGATAACGACACTCCAGCCTTGGGGATTTGGGGAATGCAGAGAAGTTCTTCATTGCTATTGCTCCCAGGTCCACTCTGGCCGGGAGTGGTTGCACTTGATAGGCTTCTTTCTAGGGGTGTTATATATACCCTACCGGTGAACAGTAACGAGTATGTCCCATTCCTTATAAATACGTTGGACACTAACAGTGGGCACCTTCTTAACGCTGTTAACGAGTATTGTATTTTTTAAAATTCTATAAAGATTTCCATATCATTTCCAACCTCTGTTTTGGCTATTTCTTATTCAGTAACCTTTTGATTGGTTTCAACAAGGAGTCAAAGAGAACAAATTTGATCTGCAAACATATGAATAGTATTAAATTTTGACTTACTTGAAATCATTTAATTGTGTGGAAAAGAGAGCTCTAGCTCGTTTGTGCATATTATCTAAAAATATGTTTACAAATGATGCATATATCTAATATACATGTATAAACAGGATCTAGCATTGAATGGCCTACAATGGTTGATATGCCGTAAAGCCCAACCAAAGAAACCATCCGAGCGCTGGGTACAGCTAGTGAAGTCAGGACGAACATAAGTAACGTTTTCCTGTGGACTCTCACTTGGACACACGAATGTTTGTCGACCAGCAAAAACTTACAACCATCAACTTTGTGCGGACACTAGTCCGTCTCGAGGACTTACCTAGATCAATGCCCAATAGAGACGGAGGTAGAGAGAGAGAGAGAGAGATTAAAGGGGTCCGTGATCTAAGTACGCCTTGATGTTAATGATGATGTCAGTTTCTGAGAGCTGCTTGTAGGCTTTCCCAGATCCACCCAATTTCAAACTCAAAGACTCAAAAGAACTATTATGTACAAAGAAAAGGCACAGAGGGTTAAAAGTGAGATGGGGGGTTGTGGCGTGATTTTATAATGCTAATATCCAATTTAGCAGATTGGCTCCTATTTTTCTTTCATCATTAGGAATATGCAATCGACAGGAAGTGGGAAATGTGCATTATTGGTTTTGTTGGGTTTTATGGCACATCAACCATTGTTGGTTACTAAAATCCAATTTAGCTGATTGGCTCCTATTTTTCTTTCATCATTAGGAATATGCAATCGATAGGAAGTGCATTATTGATTTGGTTTAGTTTTATGGCATATCAATCATTGTAGATTATTTAATGTCAAATCCTCTTTATAAATATATATCAAATATATATGATTTTGTTTGGTTTGGTTTTATGTCATAACAACCATTGCAGGTTATTTAATGCCAAATTCTCTTTATACATATAAAATATATGATTTGTAAGTACATCTTCTTGATAACATTTTTAAACGAGCCTAATTGTAATATCTCACTAACAATTAAATTAAACATCAGTCATTTTTTTACACACAGTTAAAGTATCAAGCAGTTCTATTTCAAACAATTTAATTTGGCGTAAATCATTTGTTTGGACTCAGTTTAATTGTCAATCATTTCTATTTGAACCATAGATAGGACCCTATTACGGGCTACAACTCCCAGCCAGAGTGGACTTGAGAGCAATAATTATGAAATGGAGGTGCCCGTTGTGTAATGGTTATCGTCGTAGGAAATGAACACGGCGATACGAGTTCAAATCCTGGACGAGACTGATTGCATTTCACATAGCACTAATAACCTTGGGAAAGGTATGAATCCAATTATTCTCCGTCCAGCTATGGGTAAATAGTAGGGCAGACTGGATTCTTCAGCCTTGGTTAGGCAACTAGTCTAGGAGAAGGAAAACTCTGAATTGAAACCTGTTAAACTCCGCTTAAAAATTGACCTTGTGTCATATCCTGCCCGTGCGGAGGGGTTGATAAATATGATGATTATGAAAGGGTACTCTGCATTCCCCAAAGCTCCAGCATTACTGGAGCTTCACTATCAGGTTTTTTAATGTACACTCGTTAAGAGAGGATCCTACCCCCCCACACACACACCTGAAGAACCAATATGTGATTGACTATGAAATTTAGGGAAAACAATTCTGTTTTAATTTTTCACAATTCGGTTTTAATTTTGATATATTTCCTTTTATCCATTTTTGTTTTTGATCAATTCCGATTTTTTCTCAATTTTACTGTATTTTAGTAGTTAATGGCAATAAATTATACTATCAATATTATCAAAATAGAGAAATCAAAAGCAAAATTCAACGTTTCATCGCGTTTAAAGAAATAGCTTATATTATTTCGGTTTATTTAACAACCCGGCAAGAAATATTTTATACGAATTTCTATTTGTGTGTGTGTGTGTGGTGTCAGTCATTCCTGTTACACCTTCTCTGTGTCAGTATAACATGACAAATCTTTTTCTTCTTCCCTTTGATAACAAAATAAATTTCCTCATCTTCCGTTGTATGTGTGTTGGTAGTCTCTCATCTCAAGTCCACTCATCCCACCAATATGAATTATCAAATCTACCCTTACTCACGTTATAAAATAAAAGATAATCCTCATATTCTGTTGTTTGGTTGGTCGGTTGGGCTTTATGGCATATCAACCTTTGTAGGTTATTTAATGCCAAATCCATTTTTACATAAATAGTTCTATTTCAAACAACTCAGTTTAGGATAAGTACGCAGTTTAAATGTAAGTACAGTTTAATTATGAAAAACATTTCTATTTCTAGCTATTCAGTTTAATCAAGCAGTTCTAATCCCGCTAATTCAGCTAAGTGTAAGTACCGATTTTCTTTACACACGGTTAAATGTCAAAACAGTTCTATATTAAAGAAATCAGTTTAGTGTAAGTACATTTTCAATGTCAAAAACAGTTCCATTTGAAATAATTTATTTTGGCATAAGCACGCAATTTCAATGTAAGTACGGTTTAATTGTCAAAAACATTTTTATTTCATGCTATTCAGTTTAGTCAAACAATTCAGTTTAGCTTAAGTATGCCGTTAGTTCTGTTTAACCCAAAGATATGGCACTATCAGAGTGGACCTGGGAGCAATGGCAATGAAGAGGTGCTCCGCATTACTCAAAGCTCCAGTATCACTGGAACCTCACTATCAGATTGTTTTATGTCATAAACAGGACACTCATTGGCGAGGGTCTTACTCCTCAGCAGAGGTGCAGTCGGTGTATTCTACCCCACCCCAGCCGACTGGGCAATCATATTCTTTTGTGTGAGCTAATTTTCTGTTTTTTTCCCTCACTCTTAAATCAAATAGATCTTTGAAACTAGCCGACGTAGATTTCAATAACGTTTCTAAAATGAATGTTTTCTCAATGTATAAAAAAATTTGGATTATTTCTACTTTTCATCTACTAACCCAGAATTGAAAGCCAATGTGAAGAAAGATTGTAGGGGCAAGGAACAAATTATTTAGTTTTGGGAAAATAGAGTGTCTCAAAATAGATGCAGCCCATTAACATGATAATGACTTATCACAGAAACAAGTGCAATGGCCGTCATCTGGAACACGTCCTGTAAAAAATGTATCCTTTGAGCCAGAGACATTAAATCAATATTTCTTTTATTGTTATTATATTAGAGTCTTGGACATGCAGTCTTTTTTGAGTTTCTTATCTTAGTAATAAATCATTATCATATTAATGGGTTGCATTTACTTTGAGACAATTTTGAAGGATTTTATCTCCAAATTAGTGGCGCAAAATATTTTTTCTCTCTTGTCAAAGTCATTTTGATCAAGGATTAATAATATAGTATATTATTTTCAAATCTGAAACAAATTATTATTATTAGAGGTATTAGCAGTCACATGGTTCCCATGTATATTGAGTCACTCTATATTAGTTACGAAAATTGTTCTGCTGCATGCCATAGTAAAATTTTACTTTTTAATTTTTGATCTTGAAATGAAATTAACTGAAATACAGTGTAACCCGGATATAAGAGAGTAGTCGAGACCGATTGGGTCTCTTATATCCGGGTTTTGTCAAATTTATATAAATTAACACAGGTTCTAATTTGGGACCCAAAGAAAATCTCTCTTATATCCGGTTTCTCTTATATCAGGGTATCTTATATCTGGGTTACACTGTATTGAAGTATATTCTACTTTTCTCCGGAGAAAAGATTGTCAGATAAATTGCCAAGTTTTAGGAGAAAATTATTCACGATTTTTTTAAGTTCACGTACATATGAAAGTATTGGATTTCTTCCAAGCTGTGGTTGAGTCATTACTACTGTAGGGATAGACCACATGGGCGCTAATTATACGCATAGAGAAAAAGCTAGATAGTAACTACACAAGAATCCTAGTAGCTATCTTGAACAAATCTAGGAAGCAACACCTGATGAAACAATAGCTGAACGGCCATTTACCTTCCATCTTACAAATTATCCAAGTCAGGCGAACAAGACATGCGGGACACTGCTGAAGAAGCAAGGACGAACTCATAAGAGAGTTCTTCAATAGACCCCAACACATGAACGTGCCAATGTGGTCCCACCAACAAGAACTTATTTATATCAGCTCTGTGCGGACACTGGATGCAGTTAGGAAGACTTGCCGGGAGTAATGGATCATAGAGACGGATGGAAAAAGAGAGTCAGGGAAATCCGTGCAGTCAGATTGATGTTTAGCCATGGTGATCATAGAAAATTAGTTTTCAGGCCGCTTGTATGTAACTCATCTACTTGGCTATATATACGAAGTTCGGCTGAAAAGTTCAAAGGCTGACCAAGATACTTTCATTGAATTTGACTAAATGACGTTTATTTTTCAACATAAACCTCCTTGCATGCTATACACGTCTTCCATTGGTGTTTGAGAGGTCGGATACCATCAACTGCAAATATGACGTTGTCGTATGAAGATTTCAACCAATGAACTTTTCAGCTCTCTCTCTCTCTCTCTCTCTTTCGTATTCTTGATAATTCATTTTCAAGGAGTTTTCAACATCAACCCGGAGTAGGCGTTCTTCCAGCTACTGAACCAATAAGCGAGCCGATCAAGCGGTCTACGGCCCACAGATCTTTACACCTGGTTCCCAGTTATATTTTCTTATTTATTCTTTTGCGATGTTTCTCACTTTTCCAGCCCGACATTTCAAACGCATTTAATCAATTGCGTCTTGCCTTTATACTTTTACTCCTTCTGTCGGCCACTTGTCTTTGTTTGGTCTCGCTCTGTTCGTCCATCCGTCCGTCCGACCGTCTGTCCGCTCGTCCGTTCCTTTCCCACCTCGTACGAACCCTCAACGCCAGATCCTGGCTACACAAGTGATTTGTCCTTTCTTTGTCCAACGAGCCAAATCCTATTCTCGACTTTTCTTTTTTTTTTTATTTATTTTCACGTGAATGAACGAACGAAGAGATTAGTAGAATCGAGGCAAAGGTAATTCACCGTTATTCGCCCATAAGAAACCCCCATCTTTACGAGCCACCATTCTTTTTCTTTCTTTCTTTCTTTCTTTCTTTTATTTTACATTATTTTCTTTCACTTTTAGGTTTATCTTTGTATTTCTTCTTTCTCTTTTTTTTCTTTTTTCTGACTTTCTTTTCTTTTCTTTATTTTCTTTCGCTCTCTTTTTAATCTTTTTTTATAATGTTTCTTCCTTTCTATCTTTCTTTTTTCTTTCCTCCCTTTTTTCTTTTGTTTTCTATAATTTCTTTCGTTTATAGACACTTTATATTTTCTCTTTCTTTTTTCTTTCCTCCACTTTCTATCTTTAGTTTCTTTATTTCTTTCCTTCCTTTTTTTCATTTTACTTTTTTTTTTTTACTTGTTCTAGAATGATTTTTAAAAATAATTCTTTCTTTCTTTCTTTTCAAGTCGATCTTTCTTTCTTTCTTTAAAATCCCTATGCTCCCAAAGTCTTTCTTTCTTTCTTTCTTTCTTTCTTTCTTTCTTTCAGGACTTTTAAAAATATTTACTCTTACTTTTTCTTTCTGTCTTTCTTTCTTTCTTTTTGTCTTCAGCTTTCCTTCATTTCTTTTATTTTTTTTTGTTTTACTTCTTCTTTTGTTATTTTTTTCTTTTGTTTTCCTTATTTTCTTTCCCTTCCCTCGATTTTCTTTCTTTCTTTCTTTTGATTGCTTGCTTACTTGTTTATCTTTCATCCGTTTCTTCTATTATTTTCCTTCATTTTTCTTCTTCTCGATTTTTCATTCATTCTTTCTTTCTTTGATTTAGTTATTCCTGTTTTATTCCTTTTTCTTTATCTTCTTTCATAATTTCCTGTATGTTTTTATGGTTTCTTATTCTTCATTTTTATATCGATTTTCTTTCTTTTTGACTTTCTTTTTATTATTTTTCTTCGTTTGTTTAACTTCTTTCACTATTTTTTCTTTTTTTCCTTTTGCATCTATCTTTGTTTTCTCCTCTCTTTTTTTCTTTTTTCTAGTTACATGGTTTTATATTATTCTTTCTTTCTTTCTTTCTTTCTTTCTTTCTTTCTTTCTTTCTTTGTGCGTCTATCTTTGTTTTTTTCCTCTTTTTCTTTCTTTTTTCTTGTTTCTTGGTTTTATATTATCCTTTCTTTCTTTCTTTCTTTCTTTCTTTCTTTCTATCTGCAACCATCTTTGTTTTCTCCTCTTTTTCTTTTTTTTCTTTGTTACTTGATTTTATATTATTCTTTCTTTCTTTTTTTCTTTCTGCTTCATTTTCCTCCCTCATATTTTTCTTTCTTTCTTTCTTTCTTTCTTTCTTTCTTTCTTTCTTAACCTTTTAAGAAAAGATGCCTGCCTTCATCAAACCACGTGATATGTCATGTGGTCTTAAGAGGATTGTCTTTTAGTCGCCCGAGACTGTCGGAACATGCTGCGTCTCTTCTAAGGGTCTCTCCTTCCGATCTATCGCATCAAGACGCCGACCAAGATTTAACGGAAGGTAGAACAAGGGCATAAAAGACAAAGAAAGAAAACAGAAAACAGAGAAAAAATAAAGAAACGCAAGAAAGAATGACCTGTCTGTGGGAGACGGATGACAGAGACGCTTTACCCAGAAGGCCAAGTGCAGCTTTGTCATTTCTTTTGAAGCACCCACAGAGATTTGGGATGGACACTTTAGTAGTTCAGTAAACGGATTAGAACTGACATTTTTCATCGAGGAGTTCTGCTTCATCGAGTCAACAAATGCAATTGATTTTAATCGGATCGCTCAGCTATTCACTTACTGATGTTTGTGGCATCCCATCAGTCATTGATTTCGCTGGCTGGATTCTGCATCTTTGCATGTATTTGCTTTAAAATAGATAAAGAACATCTTTTCAAAAGTTATCTCGATTTCATACTTGAATAGTAAAGTAATTCGCAAACACAAAGTGAATCGAAGTTTAAGTCTGGCATCGGTAAGTTTCGCGAAACGATCAATCAGCGTCTGGATTTTGACCTGAGGAACTTTGTAAGTTGCCCAGGCCGCAGATCTCTTTTTCTTAACAACACCGATGTTGTCCCAGAAAATGGCAAAGTACAATACAAATTTGAATCAGTGTCGACGCAGGGTTTACCAGAAGGAGGTTGACGCCTAGAGACTCTAGATTTGGTTTTAAATTCAGAATTTTCGTTCTCCAAGATTGATTGCTCTCACCAAGCCACGTGAGTCCAGTCTACTAGTTTTATATTTCAAAGGATATTTTCTTTCATTTGTTTTTAAATGAAACATTTTTTAACGAAACAAGACTTAGAATATGCTGGCAAGATCCCCGATATAGGAGCAAACCACCTTCCACAAAAAGGTGTGTCCAGGGTATGACACTAAAATGTTCCAATGGTAAGCCTTAATGTCTGGAGATCTGAAGAGTGAAGAGTATCCTTTCATTGCTATTACTCCAAGGTCTACTCTGACGTGGTTTTGGTAGAACCTGTTATGGTCCAATCTGTGGGGTAAATAGATCTGTTTAAGAATTATTCATATTTGATTTGACTCTACGCAAACAAAAAAATCTTAAATAGCTACACAAAAAGTGTAAATAAAATTTCAACGAACGCGGTTCTTAAACCTCAAGGCATAAAATAACCTAAGACAGATTGACATGCCGTTAAACTCAATCAGTCAATTAATTTTACCGAGACTTGAGAGCCCAGTCAACCATTTTGGTATTTCAAAAAAAATTTTTTTAGATTCATTTTTAATGAAACTTCCGGTATTATCCAATCTCACTTAACTAGGCATCTGAATCCTGATCTTCGACTGTTTCTTTGAAGAAGGATAAGACACCCCCTACACACACACCACAAAGAGTGTCCTAGATATTAAACATCTGATAATGAATCTTCAGTTCAGGCGCTTTGATGAATTTGGAGCATCCCTTAATTGCCATTACTTCCAGGTCCACTCTGATTCGGAGTGGTAGTACCTGATAGGGGGCACATCTATGGGTCAAATTGAACTGTTTAACCATTTAACTGTGTGCAAACAAATGACTGATGTTTGATTAAATTGTTGGTGTGATATAGCAATACTTGAAACCATTTAAACGCGTACAAACGAATGAAAAATGTTGAATAGAATTATTAGTATTAAGTAACAATACTTGAAACAGTGTGCAAATAAGAGTCTTAGTGTGAGAAATACTTGAATCTTTTTAACTAAATAGAATTGTTAGCGCTTGATAGGAATACATAAAACAAATGACCTCAGGCTTGTTTAAAATGTTGCCTAAAAACTTGTCGTTAACAAATCATATATATTTGATTCATACATACATTCATATATATATATATATATATATATATATCGTGGAACCTCGGTTATCAAACGACTCTCAAGTGCAGTAATTCAGAGTTCGACCGAAAAATTTGAATAAAAAATGCCTCAGTACTCGATCAAATGTTCGAATATACGAGTCAAGCCGATGAAAACGGAACGCACACGAATGACTGCCGAGGCAAACCGAACACGGCCGAACGGATGGCCGAGTCTACCCGAGCAGCATTGTTTCCGTTTTCGAATAAATCGATCGTCGAACATAATTTTGGAACGAACTATGTTCGATAACCAAGGTTCCACTGTGTGTGTGTTTGTGTGTATTTATATTTATAAATATATGTGTGTATGTGTGTGTGTATATATAAACGGGAGTTAGTACTGAATAACCTATAAGGATTGATGTACCATAAACCCAACCAACCAACCAAACAAATAAACAACAAATTATCATTAAGGGTTTTCGGACTATTGTCTTTATTGTTATTTCCTCAACGTTTCGGCCGATATGTCTTCCGGCTTTCTTCAGTTGTTTGTCGAACTCGGAAACCTTCACGGAACTTCGAACTACGTTCTTTATTGAATCCACGAGTGTCACCTGTCCTGATTCCGTTACTCATAACCGGGTACAAGTGTTAAGTATTCCTGCATTGTTACTCGCCGGCAGTCAGGACTGAACCTGCAACCACCAGATGATTGTCTCCTTAGAAGCTTAGGGAACCAACGCCTATAACCGTTATGCCATGTATCCTCAAGCTTCGTCTCAAAAATTTAGACAACTAACAAAGCAATTCAATTTTTCTCAAGAACGACATATAGTCGCTCATCTCGACAAATTCAATAAGTCCAAGGAAATCCCAGTGGTGTCGTGGCTAAAGTTCTGGACTGCGACAGCTTAGTAAGCGAGTTCGATCTCTAGTCGTGCTGTGACGTTTACTTTTTGAATAATGGCCTTGTCAGAGGTATGACCATCCATAACCCACTCCAGCTATGCGTTAAAGAGTACCACAACGATTCTGCTACAAGGATAACTTTGGCATTAAATAACCCATGAAGGTTCATATGCAAGTGGTGTAATAGCTATCGTCGTCGGAAGTGGACACGGCGACACGAGGCTGATTGCATTTAACATAGTACAAATACCCTTGGGAAAGGTATGAATCCAATTATTCTCCCTCCAGCTATGGGTAAATAGTAGGGCAGACTGTGTTCTTGCGCTTTGGTGAGGCAACTAGTCGAGAAGGAGGAAAACTCTGAATTCAAACCAGTTAAAATCCGCTTAAAAATTGACCTTGTGTCATATCCTGTCCGAGGGGAGGGGTTGGTTAATATGGATATGCAAGTAAGAAAAGAAATCAAATCAATCATCACCTATGTACGGATAGTAGGTGCCGTCTAGAGGACTTGCCAAGAGTGATAGCCGAGAGCAACGGATGGTAAAAGAGACTGAGAGAATTCCTGCTGTCGACACGCCTTGATGATGATGATGATGATGATTGCATTTTATCTCAATGATCAAGTCGATGTACGACCGTTACATAAATAAGACAGTGTCATATCGGAATAAAGTGAGACAATGGCGATTGAACACCGATCTCCAGTGGATGCAAGTAGCGGGCCTCCAAATAATATAAATAGAGATATCATGCTGTTAGCGTGGGATAATAGTCGAAAAGACAATTAGTCGGTGGACTTAGGCAAATGACAATCAGTAAGACGGACTTCAGCGTGAAAGATTTTCAGTAATAGCTTGGCCAGCAGTATACAGCTAGTAACTATTTTTTAAATCTTATTTTTAATTAATCTGTTATTTTGGTTGAAAGAAATACTCATGCTTTTATTAAGTCGCTGTCAATTAGTTTCTCTTCTTTTTATGCAAAGAAAGACAAGCAAATGGCCAAGAGAACCGTTTCCTAAATTAAGTTTTGAAAGTGATTAAATTGAACCTCTGCTTAATTGTGAGTTGTTAATTAATTCAAACAAAATTTTACAAGCATTAATTTTGGAAAAAAAAACTCACTTGTGAATTGAATTACCATTACCATAAAATCCGGCGAACACTTGCGCACGACATACGGAAACACTGGACAGCTGTTCCGACTATATTAGTTCCCATCAGCAGTGTATACCGTGATCTCCACCACTGGAGATCGAACCAGCGAATCCAGAGCCGAAACTCTACCACTGAGCCATCAGTCCACATCGCACACAAGTGACGCCAAATCAACTAGTCATGGTAATTGTTCGGCCAATTAACCTGAATGTGTTTTGCAAGTTACATCCGTACTCTTTACAGAGGACACGGTCACCGGTGGAGATCACGGTATACATTGCTGATGAGAACTAAGAAGGCCAGAACAGCTGTCCAGTGTTTCAGTATGTCACGCCCAAATGTTCGCCGGATTTTCTACTCATGGTAATTCATTTCACAATATAATTCCTCTACTTTAAAAAGAAAATGTACAAAAATTAAATTGTTCATAATTTCTCTATTGTTTCGAGGGCAAATTGAATTATTGGCTGGATGGTTATAAATTTCAATTCAAGGGAGACAAATGTTATTATAAAATATATAAAACTCTAAAAAGACCTCATAGGGAATACTTTACTCATGCCTGGGCTCTAGTGCTTAGACATAGAAATTAAACCGTAATATTGAAATTGGAGAGCATGCAAAGAAGAGTGACAAAATTAATAAAAAGAGTAAAAGATTTCAGTTCTAGCAAGGGATTAGAGAAATTAGGATTAATTAACCGGTTCATTGGCCTAATAAGTAGAGATCGGAGTTCAATTCTAGGTCGAGTCATACCAAAGACTAAAAAATGGTACTTGATACCGCCTTGCTTAAGACTCAGCATTATAAGGTAAGGATCAAGGGTTAAGTGGGGCAATCCTGGAAAAGGAGTAACGCCCTCCCCTACACCTCGGGGTAGTAGCTATTGAAAAGGGAGCCTTCGGGTCACCCTCGACGATGGTCGTAAAATTTACTTTTTTTTGCTTGAAAGAAGAATGAAGATCTCATATAAATTTACAAAATAATGGAATTTCTAATTATCATAGACATTTTAAAAATATTTCTCAGTGAACTTAAAGAGTAATATATTTTTGGATGTCCCCATGGTGTAATGGTTATCGTCGTAGGAAATGGACACGGTGACACGAATTCAAATCCTGGACGAGACTGATTGCATTTCACGTAAAAAGTATGAATCCAATTTTTCTCCCTCCAGCTATGGGTAAATAGTAGGGCACACTAGGTTCTTAAGCCTTGTTGAGCCAACTAGTCAAGGAGAAGTAAAACTCTGTTAAACTCCGCTTAAAAATTGACCTTGTGTCATATCCTGCCCGAGCGGAGGGGTTGGTAAATATAAATATATTTTTGGAACAAATTTTCGAATCAGATGAAAAACAGCAAGAGTGTCAAAAAATTACTTACTTGGATGATTTCAGAATTAATGGTAAAAATAAGAAGAATTTGAGACGGCATTTTTGGGAATTATCTGTTGAATTACTTAACAGAATTTGATCTCAATATATGTGCAAACATTTCTTTAATAGTTGATGTGAGAAAATGGTACAAATAAAAAAATATGCTAAATAAAGTTGTTGTAACCAAACAAAAAAATTGCTGAATGAGAAATAATCAAAACGAAGGTTGGAAATGAAATGGAAATCTTTATAACATTCACAAAATTCAATTCTTGTCAGTGTGGAGAAGAAGGTAAACCACCGTCAGTGGTGACTACTTAGAATATTTTCGATCTTCCTCGGACGTCCCACCGCCCGGACGAGTGTGGCACAATGCTCTTTTTTTTTTTTCAGGTGGGCCTGGGCACAGGGAGGTGGTCCAAACACGTCCGGCTATTCCAAACATGCCACGGCCCCAGCTGACATTCTCCTTAAAAAGGGCGCCAGGTGATAAACCTAGCCACTCTGTGGAGAGTTAGAGCCTGGGGGACGGCCTCATGAGGCTCGTGGACGGTCGGCTAGGTGACGTGAATGCTGGGCTTCCCCGGCGCCTCGGTTAGGCAGCCTCAACCGAGTGAAACACCACCCCCAAAGGTAGTTACGTTTTTTCACCCATCTCAATATAGTGCCCAACATATTTATGATGTTCGTAGGTAGGGTATATAACAGTATGAGGAATGGGACATACCCATTAATATTCATCGGTAGGGTATATAACAGCATAAGGAATGGGACATACCCATTAATGTTCATCGGTAGGGTATATAACAGCATGAAGAATGGGACATACCCATTAATATTCATCGGTAGGGTATATAACAGCATAAGGAATGAGACATACCCATTAATGTTCATCGGTAGGGTATATAACAGCATGAAGAATGGGACATACCCATTAATATTCATCGGTAGGGTATATAACAGCATAAGGAATGGGACATACCCATTAATGTTCATTGGTAGGGTATATAACAGTAAGAGGAATGAGACTTACCCATTAATATTCATCGGTAGGGTATATAACAGCATAAGGAATGGGACATACACATTAATATTCATCGGTAAGGTGTATATCAAACAAATAAGGAAAATAATTCCAACCTTGGATATTTGAAGTATTAGACAATTACTTGAAACCATATGATTATTATCATTAGACAGGAATACTTACAAATATTCAACTGTGTGTAAATTATTTGTATTAGATAGGAATACTTGATATCATATAATTGTGTGCAAAAATCGCTTAAGAAACAATTGTTCAGGAATGTAAATTTAATGTACAATGAACCCAATTCCGAAACCTCTAGGCATAGCATAAACCTAGATGGGTTCACATGCCGTTAAAATGAATCAATCTTTCAATAAAAAAGAACGCAATATTTTTGATACACCCTAAAATATGTGGATTAGCAATTTTTGCCGGAGAAACTGTACGATTATAACAACAATAAAAGTGACGACGAGAAAATAACTATTCCCCGATTAAAACCGATGACACAGAAAACCATAAAATTGTATCGATTACCAGAAACTGTTCACTCAACCGTTATGGGAGGCCAGACGAAGCAAATAGTCTTATTTCTTTTAACCGTTATTTTTCGCATAAATTTACATTTCCGTTGGCTCAAACTCAATGAACTTCGTTAAATTATAATTTCTTGCTATACCCTCGACTCCTAAACCGGCACATCCGTCCATCTATACCCACAGGAAACGATTTAGCCGACATTAATTCAAGTTCCTTGCGCAACGACAGAACTTGAAGATTTAGTTCACCCACCAGAAGAATTGTAAATATTTATTCATTATGCCTATATTATTTGCCTTCTTGCTGGAGGGCGAATGTCAACCAGCAAGAGTCGCAAGCCGTTGTTAGTAAATTAAACTCACACGCTTCCGATGAAGCCAAGTCGAGTAAATATCTACAGATTTATTTATCAGGGGCTTATGGCAATTATTTGTTGATTTTTAGGCTTTGCCGCGGATAACTGAAACCACGGAAACGGGAACCACTGTATATATTTACCCAACCACTTTGTCACTAGCAGAATGGGACTTAACTTGAATTTTTTAAAAACAGGTTCAGCTGTTTGGTGGAATTTAGAGTTTCTTTCTCCTAGATTGGTTGCTGTACCAAAAGCTGATACAAATGAATTTATTATCAAAAACGAGTCTACATCGCAAGGGAGAAAAGTGAGAAGATTTGTCTAAAGTCTAATTTTTTAAATTCGAAATTCTATTCATATACAAGTTGATTGAAAAGTAACTGCCTATTTTGAAATCATCATCATCATCATGTCGTGCCGCCAGCACAGATATCCCTGACGATCTCTCGCCACTTCTCCCTATCATTCATCGCCTCCGGCAGGTCTTCTGGGTGACATCCTGTGTCCTCACATAGCTGCTGTATGTAAGTTCGGGCCGGTCGTCCTGCTTTTGCTTGGCCATATGTGGGGGTCCATAGGAGTACATCACTTACGAGCTCGTCCTTGCTTCTCCAACAGTGTCCAGCGTGTCTGGATCGTCTAACCTGTATAGTTTTCGTGATGGGAGGCAAGTGGCCGTATAGTTGGTGTCTCGTGGGGTGTTGTCACCAGGACTTGTTCAATATTGCTCTCAACATTCTTGTGTAGTTGCCGTCAAGTTTCTTCTCCAGCCGTTTAGTTAGAGTCCATGTTATAGTATATTTCTTGTAAATATTTTTTTTCGAATTTTTTGGAGGTGCCCGTGGTGTAATGGTTATCGTCGCAGGATATGGACTCGACGACACGAGTTCAAATCCTGAACCTGACTGATTGCATTCCACATAGCACGTATACCATTGGGAAAGGTATGAATCCAAATATTCTCCCTCCAGCTATGGGTAAATAGTAGGGCAGACTAGGTTCTTCAGCCTTGGTGAGGCAACTAGTCTAGGAGATGGAAAACTCTGAATTCAAACCTGTTAAACTCCGCTTAAAAAATGACCTTGTGTCATATCCTGCCCGAGCGGAGGGGTTGGTAAATATGATTTCTTGTAAATATAGTTTAAGAATTAATTATAAGAATTTTCAAATTGGGAGTTACTTTTCAAACACACTGTATATATAAGTATCTAGGCAGAATTTTTTGTTAGGGTATTACAAGGTATATATATATATATGTGTGTGTGTGTGTGTGTGTGTGTGTGTGTTTGTGCGTGTGCGTGTGTGTGTGTGTGTGTATTTTGGCAGCAGTTCTTAATTTATACATGTTTGATTAAACAATAAAGACACATTTTGTCTATATAGTTTTATTAGGATCCTTTCAAGTTTCCTGACAAAGGCTTTTGTTTTACGTTGGAGTTGGTAGATGAATTTACCAAAATTTGGGAAAGGTATATTTCAAATAACTTTTCACTCACACTCACACGCATATATCTTTTATTTTTGCACTTTTATCATTCTTTCTCTCTACCTTTCTCATTCATTCTGTCTCTACATTCCCTTCTCTCTCTGTCTCTCCGTGTTTGTCGATCTGTCTGTCTCTTTTATTCTCTCTCTCTCTCTCTCTCTCTCTCCCTCTCTCTCTCTCTCTCTCTCTGTCCAGACTCACACACAGTTGACACATAAGTTATATTTACTATAAACTTAAACAGAAATTGTTTGGTTTGATTTCTTTGTTTAATGGCATATCAACCTTCGTGGGTCATTCGATGCCAAAATCACCCCTGAAAAAGAAGAAGAGTAATGATGCTATTCAACCCATATCTAGATGGATAAAGTTGTTCATAGCTGTCTCAAGGGTATTTGTCCGAAAATGAACATTATAGCGCGATCGGAGTTCGATCTCGCTTACTCCGATGTCGCACGTTAGCCACTAGGCCACAGGGACTTCTGCAGAAACTGGGGATACTGCAACTTTTAAACGGTAATACTATACAAGGTGTTTTCAAAATGTATCAGAACTCAAGCTGTATTTACTAAAACAGAGATGAACAATGAATAAGGGATTAACTTTCTTTAAAATAGTACTCTTGACCAAAACTCCTTCAGAGAGAGAAATGTTTAGGCTAATGGCCCGGGAGATCGGGGTTCAATCCCCGGTCGAGTCATAACAAAGACTGAAAAATGGTACTTGATGCCGCTTTGCTTAGCATTCAACATTATAAGGTTAGGATCAAGTGTAAAGTGGAGCAATACAGGGAAAAGAGTAGAGCCCTTCCCTACACCTCGGTGTAGTAGTTATCGAAAAGGGAGACTTCGGCTCGCCGTCGACTAAGGTCGTCAACTCTTCCAATTTGGATAGAGTATTTTACTGTAATCCACTCAGTGAGCAGGCAGAAAGAGCTACACTGGCAACATTGTATTACTTTTTTTTATTACACTTACCGGGCCAATGGCCTAATGAGTAGAGTTTTCGCCAATGGTCCAGGAGACCGGGGTTCAATCCCAGGTCGAGTCATACAAAAATATGGTACTTGATGCCGCCTTGCTTAACACTCGGCATTATAAGGTAAAGATCAAGGGTAAAGTGGAGCTATCTAGGGATAGGAGTAGCGCCCTCCCCTACACCTCTGTGTAGTAGTTATCGAAAAGGGAGCCTTCGGGTCGCCCTCGACTACGGTCGCCAACTTTACTTACTATACTTCTCTCTTAATACGTGTTTGTATAACTTATTTTATGCCCTTTTCCAAGGATATAACACTAACCTTAAAAACGGAAAATTTAGTTTGAAAGGTTCCGAAATAATTCGTATATAAGTTCTCTTGTTAAACACGCACCCCAAAATTTGGGCAACGAAATTCTGAAAAATATATGTCTGGTAAATAATACGTACTAATTTTTCAGGATTTGTGGCTGATAAATCTAACATTAGTCCGATTCGTATAGACTTTCAAATTTCATACAGTCTACTTGTGTTTCGGGAAAAAAATTTATGCAATATTTACAGAAAAGACTTGGCCATGTTGATATAAAAACGCGAGAAGAAATAAAATTATCAACAAACACACATTCCAATGGCTATTTCTCTGTCACAGCAGAAAACAGAAGTGTTTGATAAACATTTATAACTTTGGTTTGGTTTGGTTTGATTTTATGCCATATCAAACATTATAGGTTACTCTATGCCAAATCCATTCTATAAACAGTTCTATTTCAAACACTTAAGTTTATCATAAGCATAGTTTTTGTTTGCACATAGTTAAAGGTAAAACACCTCAATTTCTAACAATTCAGTTGAATATAAGTGCACAGCTTAGTTCTATTTGACCCATCAATAGGGCCCTATCTCAGGGCCAGAGTGGACCAGGGAGTGATGGTAATGAAAGGGTACTCCGCATTCCCCAAAGCTCCGGTATTACAGGAGCCTCACCATCAGATTGTTTAGTGTCAAATTATCAGGACATTCACTGGAGGAGATTTAACCCTCAGCAAAGATGCGGTCGGTGTATTCTACATCCCCAGCCGACTGGGCCATTTTGTTAGTTCGGATCATTAATATAACTTACATACGATCATATCGCCTTATATACGGTGATGCACGTAGTCGGTGCCCGTGGTGTAATGGTTATCGTCATAGGAAATGGACACGGCGACACGAGTTCAAATCCTGGACGAGACTGATTGCATTTCACAAAGCACTAATACCCTCGGGAAAGGTATGAATCCAATTATTCGCCCTCCAGCTATGGGTAAATAGTAGTTCTTCAGCCTTGGTAAGGCAACTAGTCTGGGAGAAGGAAAACTCTGAATTCAAACCTGTTAAACTCCGCTTAAAAATTGACCGTGTGTCATATCCTGCCCGAGCGGAGGGGTTGGATAAAGATGGTGATGCACGTAGCTGAATAAAAAGTTAAGATATTAATTCTTGTGTATAATATGCATAGGTAAGTTTTAGCTTTTAAACTGAGGGAGGGGGTGCCCATGTGGTGCAATGGCTAAAGTGCTGAAATGCACAAGTTCGAACCATAGTGGATCCACTACGTTCACTTTCGGACTAATCCCCTTGGGAAAGGGATTAACCCTTTTATCCTTCCAGCTATGGATTAAATCGTAAAACAGCTGTTCTTCAATACGGGTGGCTTTGGAATTAAATAACCCACGGAGCTTCATACGCCATTAAACAAAGAAACCAATAGACCAAACCAAAAATCTAGAAAAAAAGTGCGTGTTATACACGAATAATATGTTTGATAGATACTTATAAAATTATT
>OY757914.1:17425269-17427769 GCA_963585895.1 Sepioteuthis lessoniana
GAGTGGGAGGGTACTTCGGGTGGTGTAGTTTGCAAGCTAGAATAGCAAACCTTCATGCATGAGTTCGAGACTCATTGAATCCCCCATTCATTCAGCCTTGTGCCACATCTAAACAAAAAGCTAACTAAATTACTATATATAGAGAGAGACAGGGACAGAGACAGAGAAATAGAGAAAATATAGAGGAAAGTAGATAGATAGAGAGAGAGAGAGAGAAAGAGAGAGAGAGAGAGGGGGGCAACTCAGGTGGTATGATGGTTAGCAAGCAATACTTGCAAACATACCTGAATGATTTCGAGACTCATTTGATCCCCTATTCATTCCACCTTGAGTCACATCCAATCAAAAAGCTTACTAAATTACTATATATATATATATATATATATATATATATATATATATATATATATATGTTTGTATAGATCGCAAGAGAAAAAAAAGAGAGATACATAAAGAGAGAAATATTCATATATAAAGAGAGAGTGAAAGAGAGAAAATATATATATATATATATATATGGAGCTTTGGGGAATGCAGAGCACCCCTTCATTGCCACCCAATCTGGCTCGTAGTGGTAGCGTCTGATAGGGTCTTATCTATTGGTCAAATAGAACTAAACTGTGTGCTTATGATAAACTAAATTGTTTGAAATAGAACTGTTTTGACATTTAAACTTCGCATTTATTCTAAACTGAACTTTTTTTCATTTAACTGTGTAAATAACATGTTTGATTGAATTGTTAGAGAAAAATATCAATACATATAACCGTTGAATTTCATTGACTAAACTAGATAGCTTGAAATAGAACTGTTTTTGGTATTTATACTGTACTAAACTGAAATGTTCGAAATAGAACTATTTATATGTATAAAAATGGATCTGGCATTAAATAACCTACAATGGTTGATATCCCATAAAACCAATCAAAGCCAAACCAAATGTAGTTTACATAGTTCACGTGTTTATTTCGTAAGTGTCTCCAGAACAATACTTTACAAATTACCAAAATAACATACGTTGGTCGTACCACAACTACACTCTGTCGTACATATTGCCAGTGCCATCAAGCAATAAAACTGATAAATTATCTGAATTATTGAAAAAACCTCATCAATAACACCAAAATCATAAATAAAAGAAATGCCTTCAAATCCTTGAAGCCATCAGTATTAATTTTTTTTTTTTTAAAAACAAATAAAATAGCATTCACTACTGGCACCGACACTACTAAAAGTCTTCAACAGCCAGCAAGCTAACCAAAGCACTCTCCATCAATAATAAACCCTCCTAGCAAAATGAATTTCACTACTAAAATATTCAAGAACAAACACCTACAAAAAATTCCCCTCACACTGTAGATGATCAATCAGTATGATCGAACGCGCTTTAAACTAGAACCTAGAGCAACTTTTCAATCAAATGGTGCCCGATAGAAAAAAATTAGCCGGGGAATTGGTGGTCTTTTACCAAACTTGCCAAAACAACACACACACACACACACACACACACATATATATATATATAACATCGGCCATAGCTAAGTACATTCTTAGCAATAAAACATCTACTGCTATATAACCAAAAATAATCTTATATATATATATATATATATATATATGGAAGTTAATAATGGAAAGTAATCCGATAGTTTTGAGAAAATAGAAAAACAAAATAATCCAAAAGAGATGTATTTATCATGAAGGAAAGTCAACGTTAAAACGTTTCGGTTTTAGTAAACCTTCATCAGGACTTTTAAACTGTGAAACATGTTTTAAAAGGACAATGATGGATGTTTAATAAAATACAATAACAGGTGAAAAGAAAAAAATATATATACCAAGAAAGATCATATAACCGTTGAATCATTCAATCAGCGTTCTTTTTGAAAAACTATCACGTGATAAGCAAAGACAATTAGGTTTAAATATATGTAACTTCTAAGAGATACAACGGATAAAGAAAAAGTTGGCGACTACAGTCGAGGGCAACCCGAAGGCTCCCTTTTCAAATACTACTACACTGAGATGTAGAGGAGGGCGCTACACCTTTCCCTGGATTGCTCCACTTTACCCTTGATACGTACCTTATATTGTGGAGTGTTAATCCCGGTGGTATCAAGTACCATTTTCAAAGTTTTTGGTATGACGTGACCAGGGATTAAACCCAGGTCTCCCGGACAATTGGCGAACACTCTACCCACTAAGCCAATGAGCCGGTTAAAATTCATTACTTTTGGTTTACTTTGTTTTCTATTTTGTCCACACACACACACACACACACACACACACATATATATATATATATATATATATACCTCTTAACTATTACTGAAACTTTACTTGATTTTAATCTATTGTTTTCTTTATGTTTTATTACTGTTTGTATCTTTGCGTTTTTTAACGCTTAACTTATAAATTCTATTTTGAGGTACTGAATACACTGCATTGTACAAAGATCTCGTACAGATCATGTTCGACGTAGTCGCCTGAAGATCGTGTC
>OY757914.1:17430269-17475269 GCA_963585895.1 Sepioteuthis lessoniana
CCCCCCCTTCTCTCTCTCTCTCTCTCTCTCTCTTACCGTCCGATCCAATCCTCCATCGCTCCCGGCAGGTTTTTCAAACTACATCATGTATCCTTACAGAGCAGTTGTAGGTAGGTTCTTGGTGGTCGGTAAACACTGGCACGTCCACGAGAAGAGTCCACAGAAGAACGTCACTTATAAGTTGGTCCTTGCTACTCTAGCAGAGTTCGTCTTACTTGGATGTTTTTTGAGACTGGGAGGTAAGTGGCCATACAGCTGTTTTTCCGTTAAATGTTGCTTTCAAGATTTATTCAATTGTTACATTCTCATGCAGCTCCCATCTAGCTTTTGCTTTATGCATTTTCTCCACGTCTACGTGGTGCATTCACACAGTTGTACTGACACAACTGCTGCTTGGAAGAAAACATGTTTTATTTTATTTTATCGGATCGGTCACTCTTCGATATGATCGATAGCCTATCGATAGCAATCCATGCCTTTGCTAGTCGTATATTAACATAACTTTCCGTTGATGAGAGACTGCTGCCCAGGTGTTGTATACTCAAATGCAGATGAATGCCGAATCATAACGACGACACAATAAAGACGAGCGACACAGTTCTTTAGAAAAATATACCTCTCACTTTATTGAAAGGGTTCGAAAGGGTTACTAAAGGTTTACTGTGAGAGGAAGTTGGAGACCGAACAGAACTGCAACATATTAACCCCCATTCTTATGGCCACAACGGCGTTTCTTTCCCGTTCTCTGGGCTGCTCAACCGGGTGCCTGGAGGCCCAGCCTCTCTGGGACATGTTCCTCATTCCAGCATCTTCTCTCCAACTGGTTTAAACTTCAACTGCTCAATCGGGGGTCCTGAGGGCCCCCTCTGCTGGGTGCTGGTTTTCTCTACCGCATCTTATCTGCAACTGATTGAACTTCCTGTGCACCGAGTTATATAATAGTTCGACACCCACCTTCTTCTTGTGGGCGTCACAAATCGCACTCATTCAACCCGTCCACGGTCAAGGTAATATTCTGATATTCCTCGACCGGATGAACCTGTTATTTACACCGGTGCATTTCCTATTTTGACAGCCCGGCCGGGTCGGAGGTCAATATACAACACAGGTATGTGAACTTGTCTACTAATCTCAGTGCTCAATATCATTGATAGATCGCATATATTTCAGTTAGGATAGCATAGATATTAAGTCAACGGTGCTTGGCAACTGTCAGTTTCTCGCCTATGCGATCATTGGACCATGTGGTAAGAACGTGGTTGACATCCTATGATTTACTGTTGTGTGGAGAATGCAAGAAAGGCTGGTTTAGTTTGCGTGCCATGATGGGAAGGGTGGTTTCATGTATGCAGCTACATCGTTAGATGAATTGACAAATCAAAAGGTTATCAAAACCAAGCCACGTAGATGAGCACGCTCAGAATCCCTTGCAAACTTGATTCAAGCGTTGACTTAGTGTATCTTAATTGCACTTGTATTTTGTAATCACTCCTCACGGGTAAGATGTAACAAAAGGTCAATTTTAAAAGAGGGATTAACAGGTTTGAATTCAGAGTTTTTCCTTCTCCAACACTGGTTTCCAAACGAAGGCAAAAGAGCCAAGTCTAGCCGAATATTTTGCCCATAGCTGAGGGAGAATAGTTCGACTCATGCCTTTCCCAAGGGTATTAGTACTATGTGAAATGCAATCCACCTCGTTAAGGATTTGAAATCGTGTCACCGTGTCTGTTTCCATTAATGCTAACCATTACACTACGGGCAGCTCCTTGACTCTTTATATATATATATATATATATACCAACCCCTTCGCTCGGGCAGGGTATGACACAAGGTCAATTTTTAAGCGGAGTTTAACAGGTTTGAATTCAGAGTATTCCTTCTCTTAGACTAGTTGCCTCACCAAGGCTGAAGAACCTAGTCTGTCCTACTATTGGCCTTTAGCTGGAGGGAGAATAATTGGGTTCATGCCTTTCCTAAGAGTATTAGTGCTATGTGAAATGCAATCAGTTTCGTCCAAGATTTGAACCCGTGTTGCCGTGTCCATTTCCTACGACGATACCCATTATACCACGGGTATCTCCAAATGACTCTTATTCACACAGAGACTATTTTGTTGTATCACAACTCCTCAGTGTGGCTAGACACGTGAGATGCCTTCAGTTGGGATCGAAACCCGGCAAACTTTACGTTAACTTGAGAACATAATCTCACAGCCAGCAGCAATCTCAACGTAAGGGAGAGAATTTAACGTATACATATGAAAGTTTTCCACTTGTTTACACTTTACGTTAACGAAGACTGGAGTGCTCAATTCATTAGAAGAGCTTTGCATTACGTGAGTGGCAACCATTAATTCCTTCGCAAAAGTGCTCAACCCTCGGGAGAGCATATTTTGTCATCCACAGATAGACCGTTTCTTTGTATCAGTGCGGCTAGACACGAACGATACCAGAAGCGGGTATATATATATATGTATATGTAAATATTTTTTATTTGCTGTGGAATATTTGAACACTTTTACTTTCTGTTATAATTGTTATTGTTAAAAACAAATTTTCTAGTTTTTAGGTTTTAATTGAATAGACTATTTAAATGATATATCGTTGATTGTTTAGAAAATCGCACCTGCTACGATACCACCGACAAGTGCGTAAATTAGGATGGGTTGACCTACAGAGAAACCCCACACCTGTTCCTTGATGCTTCTAACACCAAATATTTTGACCCCTTCAGCCCTCGCCTGTGAATTTAATCTTTTTTTTTAAATACGAACTGTAATTCCACATTTGCTGTTCTGAAACTTCAAGAAAAGCATGTAAAAAGTCATATGACGAGACGGAGAGTATAGTAATATTCTCCGCCAAAATAAATTTATAATGACAACTTAACCAGGTTTGAGTTTCCATCAGACTACAATATATATATATATATATATATATATATATATATATATATGTATGTGTGTGTGTGTGTATTACTTGAATATTCCATTCACTTAAAATCTGAAAACTAGAAAATAGAGTACTTAAATAGAAAAAGAATTACACACACACACACACACACAAGCAGACACGTATATATATATATATATATATATGGAGAAATGATGGGTCTGACAAGATAACAGAAATAAGCGGAAAAGTGAATAAACCAAACACTCACAGCGGATTTAGTAATGATATTTCGCGCTTTCTTGGCATAATGAACGAAAAATCACAACTAAAAAAGTTATAAGTGTTTGATTTTTCCACTTTTCCACTTATTTTTATCATATATATATATATATATATATACGTGTGTGTGTGGGCGTGTGGGCATGTGTGTGTATGTGTATGTGTGTGTGTGTGTGTGTGTGTGTGTATCTTCGTAATTCTTTTTTTTTTTTTTTTTTTTTGTCCAATAAGAAAAAAGTAAATACTTTTAAATGCCAAGGTCTGCAAGTAAATTTAGTTTTAGGTTTTTTCTTCTTTTTTTTTTTCTTCTACTCGTGTTTCTGACTTTAGAAACGTCTTCAGGAAGCCAATGAATGTTTTGGGCGCTTTCTATTGGCTTTTATAGTGGCGACTGTTTTGATAGGTTAGTAGTTCTTTTAAAATCCAGGATTTGTGTCTGTGATTGTCCTGTTAGAGTTAGCAATGTTTGGCCTCTGCAGATTGTTATATGTGCGTGTGTATGTGTGTGTGAAAGAGAGTTTATATATATATATATATATATTTATATATATACACTCTTGTATATATATACTCTTGTAAACTCATATATATATATATATATATATATATATATATATATATATTCATTTATGGATTTTTGATTAATTTGGAATTCTACTTTGTTGTTGCTATTTATTAATGATATAACATAAAAATGTAAGGTTTTGTTAGTTTCTTGTCCGTAGGTCAAATATATGGTAATTTTTATATTATTTAATTCATCCATGTTTTTAAATATAAATAAAAAATAAACATTTTTTTTAATTTAGAAATTTTTTTTAATCTAGAAAATTATCTTGAGATAATTAACATTACGATACCTTTACAAGTTAACCAAATAATCAAAACGCGCACATTTTCCCCTAAATATTTTTTTTAAGATTTTCAATATAATGGTATTTTTATGGACAAAAATTCGGTTTACCCATGAAATTACCTTTTAGTTTCCTCACTACTTAGTTTTTCTTAAATTTCTTGAAGCAAGTCCCTTTAGATTCCTAATGTCCTAAAATTCTTGATATTTTCATTACCTTGATAACATTATTTATATATTCACGAAATATATATTCAATGGAGGAACTAGATTAGAATAATTTTTAAAAATAAACTTTGCTTTCCAGCTTCGTTCTCCTCTTCCCGCACCCCCTCTCTCTCTCTGCATAACTATATATATATATATATATATATATATATATATATATGTGTGTGTGTGTGTGTGTGCGTGTGTGCGCGCGCGTGTGTGTGGTGTTTTTCTGTATATAAATGACAGTGTAGCGTTCTGTATATAATTGTGGAAAATTAATATTTACTCATACATGTTTACCCCCCACCCATGTTTCTCTCTCTCTCTCTCTCTCTCTCTATATATATATATATATATATATATATATATATAATCTTTGACTTAAATATCATTTACTTTATTTGCATATATATTACCTGCTTATTATGCATAAGTAACGAATTTGTTTTTCTTCTCCCACCTTCATGTACACACACACTTATACACATGCAAACAGGAGTGCTCAAACGTTCACAATTCTGAGTACGTGTGTGCATGTGTATATTTATGCATATGTGTACACAAGTTGAATAAGAAGAAAAATGCTTTAAGAATGTCGAAAGCTCATTAGAATCTTAAGAGTTGTAAAAAGAAGGAAGAAAAAAAGCGAAAGCTCTCAGATTCTAGATATTGGGAAGATATGTATGAAGACATCAGAGGGATGGAAGAGAATGGTGAGAGACTCGTTCGGGGTAAAGAAGAAGAAGAAGAAGAAGAAGAAGAAGAAGAAGAAGAAGAAGAAACAGGAGAAAAAAGAAAAAGGGAACAAAAGAAACAAAAGAAAAAGAAAGGAAAAAAAAAGAAAGGAAAGAGAAAGAAAGTGAAAATATCAATGAAAAACAAAAATAATCAAGTAAGGTAAGCAACAAAGACAACAAAGAATGAAATATAAAAAAAAGAGAAAGATAGAAAGAAAAAACGAAAGAAAGAAAGAAAGAAAGAAAGAAAGAAACCAGAGTGATGGAGAGATAGAAAGAAAAGAAAAGAAAAGAAATGAAAAAAGCAAAAGCAAAAGTAAGAAGAAAGAAAAAAAGGAAGAAAAAAATAGAGATAAGCCTAAAGAGATAGAAAGAAAAAATAAGAACGAAAACGAGTAAAGAAAAAAGAAAGAAAGAAAGAAAAAATAAATAAAGAAAGAAAGAAAGAAAGAATAAAAGAAATAGCAGCGTAGAAAAGTGGAGATAAAAGAAAACAGGAAAAATGACGAAGAAGCAAAGATAAAAAATGAAGTAAAGAAAGAAAGAAAGAAAGAAAGAAAGAAAGAAAGAAAGAAATTGACAGAGTTGATAAAAAAGAAAGAAAAGAGAAGTGATAGGGTGGAAAAAAAAGAGAGAAAGATAAAAGAAATAAAAGCAAGAGAGATGATGAGAAAGAAAGAAAGAAAGAAAGAAAGAAAGAAAGAAAGAAAGAAAGAAGTTGTCAGAGTTGATGAAAAAGAAAGAAAAAGTGATAGGGTGGAAAAAAGAAAGAGAGAAAGATAAAAGCAAGAAAAGTATAAGAGATGATGAGATAGAAAGAAAAAAAAAGGTGAAAGAAAGAAAGAAAGAGAGAAAGAAAGAAAACGGTAAAAAAGAGTCTAGATGGAAAATAAAGACAACGAAAGAAGCAGAAAGAGACGATGAAAACGTGAATTCTCCCTTCAATTCCATTACTCCCAGTTCCACTCAGACCTGTATTGATATTACCTGTTACCTTTACATTTATTGGTCAACTGTTCAATCATTTACTCAGGATTATTATTATTAGTTATTTTTAAAATATACAGCTGTGCGCAAATTATTCTTATTAGATAGGAATTCTTGATAATTAGAATAACGAATGCTAAATTACATTAATTGAAACCATTTCATTGTTCACAAAAATGATTAGATTAAATAGAATTAATAGTATTAGATAGGAATACTTGAAACCATTTAAACTATTCGCCAGTAGCTCATATATATATATATACAAAAAGAAAGAAAAAAGGAAAGAAAAGGGACAGCAGGGATATAGAAAAGTAATATATTAAATATTAAAGAAAAGTAAGTTGGTCTACCGGAATCGAGGATGATCCGAAGGCTCTCTTTTCAATAATTACTACACCAAGGTATAGACGAGTGCGCTATTCCATCCCCTGGATTGCTTTATTTACCCTTGATCAACCTAACCATTATGCCGGGAGGCCGAAAGATGATAATGCACTTGCTATTAAAAAATATAAGAGAAGTGTAATGCATTTACTATTAAAGAAATATTAAAGAAAAGTAATGCATTTACTATTAAAGAAATATTAAAGAAAAGTAATGCCATTTCTATTAAAGAAATATTAAAGAAAAGTAATGCATTAATAATAAAGAAAGGGAAATGAATCGAAGCAAGACAACGCCAAGAAAATGATATAAAAGAAAATACGCAAAAAGGAATATCAGATGAAGGAACAACAACAACAACAACAACAACAATAATAATAATAATAATAATAATAATAGCGATTGAGGCAAAGAAAACAGATGAAGGTATAGAAGAAGCTCATTTACGATTGACAAGAGAATCGATGCCCATAGCAAAGCGAAGATCGTTTCCTGCTGGTGTAAAGGATAGAAATATCCTTCTGATGTTGATAACGTTTCTTGTCCTAGATCCTGGGGCGTTACGGTGTGTCTCTTCTGTTGTTGTTGTTGTTGTTGTTGCTGCTGCTGTTGAAGACACACGAGCGCGTGCGTACACACGCACACACACACTTGCATTTGCACTTGCACTCGTACGCATGCGTAAACATAAGCGCGCATGCGTCTTTGTGCAACCGCTGGGAGGGTGGGGATGGGGTTTTGAAGATGAAATGTTTGTTCAGCGTGTTGAATGAGACATGCAGTGAGCTCAGCGAAGACAGACTTGCAAGAATGTGTACATATTGCACATACAGAGGTGCATGTGCAAATATTTAATCATATTTGTTGAGAAAAGAGATTCAATACTTCCATAATGTTTACATTTATGTGAGAACACACACTCATGTGCATAAACAGGGAACACATATCCATTTACATATTCACACACACACACACACACACACACATATATATATATATATATATATATATATATATATATAAACCGGCTCATTAGTCTAGTAGGTAAAGTGTTCGCTAATGGTCCGGGAGACCGGTTCAATCCCAGGTCGAGTCATACCAAAAACTTAAAAAATGGTACTTGATACCTCTTTGCTTAACACTCAGCATTATAAGGTACGTATCAAGGGTAAAGTGGAGGAATCCATGGAAAGGAGTAGCGACCTCCCCTACGCCTCGGTGTAGTAGCTATTGAAAAGGAAGCCTTCGGGTCGCCCTCGACTACAGTCGCCAACTTTACTTTTATATATACTCCTATATATATATTCTAAAATAGGTAGGTCCACGAAGAGATTTGTATTTTTGAATTTATTTATTTTGTTCTTATATACGTGTTATATATATGTATGTTTCCAGCTTGTTGCTTTCGTATACTGGAAACAAGAGAGAGTTCAAGTCTCACTGAGCACGCTATTAAAAAGGCCTAGTGCCACACATGTTCTCTGACGAAAGCAACAAGCTGGAAACATACATATATATAACACGTATGTAAGAACAGAATAAATAAATTCAAAAAATACGAATCTCTTCGTGGACCTTTCTATTTAAAAATATATCCTTATTCTTTCTTTGGACCTACAACCACCATTTATATATATATATATATATATATATATATATATATATATATATGTGAACTAGTTGGTTGGATTGTTGGTTGAGTTTATGGCACATCAAGTCTTGTAGGTTATGTACAGCTAAATCTTGTGTATAAATATATATGATTTCTAAACGAATAGTTTATTGGGAACATTCTAAATAAGCCAGAGGTCAATTGTTTCCACGCAGTTGAATAATTTCAAATATCACAATTAGACACAAACAATTCAACTTCGGTATTTGTTTACACACAGTTAAATGGTTAAACAGTTCTATTTGACCCATTGATAGAACCCTAACAGGTACTTTCACTCTGGGTAAGAGTGGACTTGTGAGTAACAGCAATGAATTCTCTAAAATCACCGGACTGGAGCCTCATAATCTGATGGTTCAGTTTCGTATCCAGGTCACTCGTTCGTAAGGTCTCACCTCTCTGCAGAAATGCTGTCGGTGAATTCTACAGCCCAACCGGTTGGGCAAACGTGTCCTGGGTATGACACTAAATGCACCTAATAGTAAGGCTTCAGGATTGCAGCATGGAGAATGCATAGTACTCCTTCATTATCATTTCTCTCAGTTCCACTCTGTCCTGGAGCGGTCGGACCTGTTAGGTTGATATGCCATTAAACCAAAGAAACCAAACCATCCCCTACACATCGGTGTTGTAGCTACTTTACTTTCCAGAGAATGGAGTAGCGTCCTGCCCTACACCACGGTGTAGTAGCTATTGAAAAATGAGCCTTCGAATTACCCTCGACAAGGTCGCCAACTTTACTTTCCAAGGAATGGAGTAGCGTCCTGCCCTACACCACGGTGTAGTAGCTATTGGCTACTTAGGGTTTCATCTATGTTTCAAACAGAACTGTCTATCAAAGCAGTGGGCAAATTGTTCGAATTAGATGATAATTACATTAATAAAAAAGCCTGAAACCATTTAAAATAAAAGTAAAAAGTTGGCGACCTTAGTCGAGGGTGACCCGAAGGCTCTCTTTTCAATAGCTACTACACTGAGGTGTAGGGCAGGACGCTACTCCACTCCTTGGAAAGTAAACTTGGCGACCTTAGTCGAGGGTGACCCGAAGGCTCTCTTTTCAATAGCTACTACACTGAGGTGTAGGGCAGGACGCTACTCCATTCCTTGGAAAGTAAAGTTGGCGACCTTAGTCGAGGGTGACCCGAAGGCTCTCTTTTCAATAGCTACTACACTGAGGTGTAGGGCAGGACGCTACTCCATTCCTTGGAAAGTAAAGTTGGCGACCTTGTCGAGGGTAATGCAAAGGCTCACTTTTCAATAGCTACTACACCGCGGTGTAGGGGATGGTTTGGTTTCTTTGGTTTAATGGCATATCAACCTTTGTTGGTTATTTAATGCCAAAGCCATTCTCCTAGAAGAACAGTAGTGGTACTATTTAACCCATAGCTGGGAGGATAAGGGGATTCATACCTTTCCGAAGGGTATTTGTCCGAAAGTGAACGTAATAGCCCAACTGGAGTTTGAACTCGCTTACTACGATCCCGAAGTCCATCGTTTCAACCATTATGTAGCAGGTAGGGTGGCGCTACTCCATTTCCTGGATTGCTCCACTTTACCCGTGATTCTTACCTTATAATGATGAATGTTAAACAAGGTGGCATCAAGTACCATTTTTTGAGTTTTGGGGCTGACTCAACCTAGGATTGAATCCCGGCTTCCCGGACCATTGGCGAACAGTCTACTATCAAATAGAATTATTATTATTATATAGAAATACTTGAAACTATTTAACTAGGTGCAAAAAAATAATCAATATTAACTAGAATTATTAATAAATGATAGAAATACTTGAATCCATTTACCTCGATGCAAACAAGTAATCAATATTTAATAGAATTAAATATGAAACTATTTAACTGTGGGAAACAAATGATTAATATCAAATAGAATTTTTAGTATTATATAGAAATAATTGAAACCATTTAACTGTGTGCAAACAAATGAATTTTATAAAAAAAGGATTATTTGAGTTAGATAGCATTACATGATATCATTTAACTGTGTGCGAACAAGTTCTAACTCATTTAAAGATAGTTCCAAGAGACTAATAGCTCACCAATCAAATATATATATATATATATATATATATATATATATATATATATATATATATATATATATATATATTGGGATTTGTACACAACTGACCAACTAATTGATGGTCTGCAACGAAAAAAGAAAACCGGTTCTCATTAAACGGAAATGGAATCATGTCGTCTTTTCCACCCTGTATTTGACTCATAAATAGGACCCTATCAGGTGCTAACACTTTGAGACAGGGTGGACCTGGGAGCGATGCCAGTAAATGGGTACATTGCATTCACGAGAGCTCCAATATCACTGGAGTCTCGCCATCAGATTGTTTAGTGTCATCCTATCCAGGACACTCGTTGGAGGGAGACGGAGTCTTACCCCTTTGCAGAGAGGCAATCGGTGTCTTCTACAACCCCAGCCTACTGGCCTCATTAATCTCTGCGTTAATTTGTTAAATATGTTCACCAAACATGAGTTTAAGTTGCAAATGGTCGCGGCAGTCTGCTGGAATTTTGGTAAGTAGTGTATATCGATTGTTCAGAGTACTATTCCACTGGTTGACTACTTTGTGGCAGTCTGCTTGTATTACGCTAAGCGGTTGTATGTGGATTATTGGGACCTCCATTAGATGACCACTCAGCAGTAAAGTCTTGTATTTTAACCCTGCCGTATAAACCGACCCCTCCTGCGCTATAAATTACAGAATATTAAATCAGGAAGAGAAAGCGACTTAAATAATAAAGGTTTGGTTTTTTATTCTTTAATGACATATCAACTTTCATGGGTTATTTAATGCCAAAGCCATCCTTGTAGAAGAAGAGTAGTGGTATTGTTTAAGTTCTTTACAGTTTCTTTATTTAATGACATATCAACCTTCATGGATTATTTAACCCCAAAGCCATTCTTGTAGAAAAAGAGCAGTACCACAATTTAACCCTTACCTGGTGGGGATATAGAGGTTTATATAATTTAAAAAAATTATTTACCCAGGCCCATCGCCACGGACAGGATGTGAAACAAAGTAATTTTTTAAGCTGAGTATTGGCCTAAGGAGTTGTGTGTTTGGCAATGGTCCAGGAGACCGGGGTTCAATCCCAGGTCGAGTCATACCAAAGACTCGAAAAATGGTACTCGATCCACCTTGCTTAACACTCAGCATTATAAAGTAAGGATCAAGGGTAAAGTGGAGCAATCCGGGGAATGGAGTAGCGACCTCCTCTACTCTTCGGTGGTAGTAGCTATTGAAAAGGGAACCTTCTGGTCACCCTCGACTAAAGTCGCCAACTTTATTTTACTTTAAAACCTCATTAAAATACAAAGTTTTTCTTTCTCCGTGGGTATAACAAGGACACGGCAACACGAGTTCAAATCTTGGACGAGACTGATTGCATTTCACATAGCACTAATACCCTTGGGAAAGGTATGAATCCAATCATTCTCCCTCTAGCTATGTGTAAATTCAAACCTGTTAAACTCCGCTTAAAAATTGACCTTTTGTCATATCCTACCCGAGCGGAGGGGTTGGTAAATATGTATAACAAGGATAAAGGACCCCAGTCTACTATTTATCCATAATTGACAGAGGGGGTAAAAATGGAATCATGTCCCCCATCACTTTCCTAAAGGTATCAGCACAAAGTGAAGCAGAAACAACTTCGCCAAGGATTTGAACTTAGCTCGCTAATGAAATTTCCTACACCGATAACTATTTCGCTAAGCACACCTCCAAATTTTTATACTTCATGCCAAAATCTCAGTCTCATTATTATGAGATGACTTCCAGACGGTACAGTACCCTAAGATGGTTTGACGTCAACCATGTTGTTCTATTTTTATCAATTAGAGTACCCCGACGCTTGTTGGTCCAGTCGGCAAGGACTGTTGAATACACCGACTGCCTCTCTGAAGAGGGGGTAAGACCCCCCCCAACGAGTGTCCTGATTATGACACTAAAGAATCTGATGATGAGGCTCCTGTAATGCTGGAGCTTTGGAGAATGCAGAGAATCCCGTACTTGACACCTCGTTTCCAAGTCCACTCTGGCCCGGAGTGGGAGCAACTGATAGAGTCCTAACTATGGGTCAAATTGAAGTTTGATAATTAAGCGGTAACTATGCTAAAGTGATTTTTTTTATATTTAACTGTGTGTAAACAAAACTGTGTACTTATGCTAAACTTATTAGAAATAGAACTGTTTTCCCATTTAACTATGTGAAAACAAATGTCTGATGCTTAATTGAATTGTTAGTACCACAATACTTAGAACCATTTAACTTAGTTGACATGCGAAACTAAATTGTTTGAAATAGAACTGTCTTTACATTTAACTGTGTATTCGTATTTGATAGAAATAAGTGAAATCCCTTAACTGTGTGCAAAAAAAAAATGAGCTCAGGGTCATTTAAAAAGGTAATCTACAAAATGTGTTTAGAAATCGTATATTTAATATATATGTGTGTAAAGAGGATTCGGAATTAAATGATCTACAATGGTTGATATACAAAAAAAATTCAACCAAACCAAATCATATATATTTAATATATATGCATAAAGAGGATTTGGCATAAAATATCCTATTATGGTTGATATGCCATAAAACACAACCAAGCCAAATTATATATATTTAATATATATGTATAAAGAGGATTTGGCATTAAATAACCTACACTGGTTGATATGTCAAACCAGACTATTATCTTCATTGTCATATTCACAATGTTTAGGCCGATGCATCCTTCGGCCTTCTACAGGAATTTCTAGTTGAACTGAGGAGCCTAAATGGAACTTGGAACCCTTTATTTAATCCACAGGTGCAGATTGTTAAAATTAACTACAACCCAGTACAAATATTAGACTATAGTAAGTAGTCCTTGTTATTTACCTGTAGCCAGGATTGAACCTACAACCTCCAGATGATTTCAGTTAGAAACTATATTTTCTCTGTTTACTGGCATATCAACTTTCGTCGGTTATTTAATGCCAAATCCCTTCTTGTAGAAGAGCAGTAATGATACTCTTTAATAGATGGCCGCAGGAGTTCCTGTTGCGTGACGGCTAAAGTGCTGGTCTTAGATCTCAAAGAGAGGGCGTTTGAACTCCAGTCGCGCTATAATATTCAGTTTTCGACTAATACCCTTAGCAAAGGTATGAACTCCCTTGTTCCACCAGCTTGGGATAAGTAATATTACCGCTGTTTTCCTACTAGGATGGCTTTGGCATTAAATAGCCTACGAAGGTTGATATGCCAGTAAACAAAGAAACCAAACTGTAACCCTAGCTGGAGAGATAAGGAGGTTCACACCACTCCGAAGGGTATTAGTCTGAAAGTGAACATCATACTGCGACTGGAGTTTGAACTCACATCCGAGAATGTACTCTAGCACTTTAACCCTTACATCTCCACTCCTACAATACTAGGTCTAATTGCAATTTTTTTTTTTTTAAGGGAGCTTTGTTAATTATAATTCTATTCTATTTTGAGGTGTATTTGCTCATCCCCTTTTAATTTAAATTGCTTCTTTTATCGCAACTAACTTAGGTGATCTTTCTTCGACAACAAATTACAGCACAAATCGGATACCAGAATCAGTCCTTGAGAATGAGACACAAAATTCTCTGGGACTTCGAGATACAAACAGATCACCTAATCCTAGCAGAATACCAGACCTAGTGTTGATTAACAAGAAAGAAAGAACTTGCTGTCAAGTGGATTTTGTTGTTCCGGTGGATCACGCAGCGAAAATGAAAGAAAACGAAAAGACACAAGTATTGGGACCTTGCCAGAGAACTAAAATATCAATGAAATATGAAAGCGGTAGGGATACAATTTATGATTGGTGTGCTTGGAACAGTCCTCAAAGGCTTGATAAAGAAAATGGAAAAGTTGGAAATCAGAGGACGAAGCAAAAACATCCAAACTACTGCTTTGTTACAATCAAACAGAAATCTGAAAAGATTCCTGGAGATTTAAGTGGACTTGCTATCACTCAAACTCCAAGTAACACTAGTGTAAAAAAACTATCAAGGAGTATAATAATAATAATAATAATAATAATGAGAAGAAGAAGAAGAAGAAGACGAACGAGGACTAATTACAATCATAAGAAACGATACGGAAAACACGATAGACGATAGAATGACAACAACTAGGAAACAAAAATGGGAGAAAAAACAACTGTATGGCTGCTTTAAATGTCTAATAAACAACATCTCACACCAGAAAACCTGGACCTGGCTAAGAAAAGGAAACCTTAAGAGAGAAACGGAATCTCTTCTAATAGCAGCACAGGACAACGCCATAAGGACCAATCATATCAAGGCGAGAATACATAAGACGCAACAAAACAGTAAATGTGGGCAATGCGGTGACAGAGACGAAACGATCAATCACATAATATGCGAATTTAGCAAATTAGCACAGAAGGAGTATAAGGCGATACACGACTGTGTCGGCAATGTGATCCACTGAGAAATGTGCAAGAAATTTAAATTTGACCATACTAAAAAATGGTATATGCACAACCCAGCACCCATCCTAGAAAATGACACACATAAACTCCCATAAGACTTTAACATACAAACGGATCACATAATCCCGGCCAGAAGACCAAACCTTATAATAATCAACAAAAAAAAGAGCATTTGAAAAACTGTCCCGACGGACCACAGAATAAATCTGAAGGAATGTGAAAAGAAGGATAAGTACCTCGACCTTGCTAGAGAATTGGAAAAGTTGTGGATCATGAAAGTAACGATTGTGCCAATTGTGATTGGTGCGTTAGGCACAATAACTAAAGGATTATTAAAAGGCCTGGAAGACTTGGAAGTTGGCGGACGGGTAGAGACTATTCAAACAACAGCATTGCAAAGAACAGCCAGAATCCTGAGACGAGTCCTGGAGACTTGAGGAGACTTGCTGTCACTCAGGCTCCAGTGAAAAACCATCGGCTAACGCTGATATGAAAAACTCTAATGAGTAAATAATAATAATAAATACCCAGTGAGAATCAAATTCATATCTCTTTTACATCTAGTAAAATCAAACCTATAAACTCATCCTTTATTCTGTTCCTCAATCCGACTCAGCGCCATACTTGCCCAGTCAGCTGGGGCTGTAGAATACACTGACTGCACCTCTGCAGAGGGGTGAGACCCCCCTAACGAGTGTCCTGGATATGACACTAAACAATCTCATGGTGAGGTTCCAGCAATGCTGGAGCTTTGGGGAATGCGGAGCACCCCTTCATTGCCATTGTTCCCAGGTCTACTCTGGCTCGGAGTGGTAGCACCTGATAAGGATCCTATCTATGGGTTAAATAGAATTAACAGGATACTTATGCTAAAATGAATTTTTTGAGTAAAACTGAATAGTTTGAAATAGAAATGACTTTTACAATTAAACCGTACTTACATTTAAACTGCGTGCTTATGCTTAACTGAATTATTTCAAATAGAACTGTTTTTCGACATTAAAACTGTATTTACACTTAACTGAATTGTTACATATAACTGCTTGAATCGTTAGAAATGGAAATGTTTTTGACCATTAAACTGTGTACTTATGCTAAACTGAATTGTTTTAAATAGAACAGATTATTTACATAAAAATGGATTTGGCGTTAAATAACCTACAAAGGTTGATATGCCATAAAACCCAACAAACCAAACCAAACCAATCAGCGCCATATTTTTTTGCTCTAATATGGATAGTACCTTTTTCGTGTTCATTTTTACTTGCATTGTTAATTTCAATTTCATCATTAATTTCAGAAATCTTTCTTTTTTTTTACAAATGCGAAATAAATATTCTGACAACTTTGCACTGGGTTGTAAATCAAGATAAAACTTTTCAAGGACATTCACCCTGACTTAAATGTTTACGTATTTACACAACGGCCCAACCATCAAAAGAATATGATACAAGGTCAATATTTCAGTGCAGTATCGCTGGTTTGAATTCAGAGTTTTTCTTCTAGACCGTTTGTGAAACCCAGATTTAATAAACAGGTGGAGAGAGAATAGTTGGATTGCGCTATGTGAGGTCGTTAAGGACTCATTATTTGGTTTAATGACACATCAACCCTTCTGTGTTATTTAATGCCAAATCCTTTTCACATACACACACACATTCATTCACATATGATTTGAAAGTGAATCGTTTGTAGCAAACTTAATTTTTTAAGTGAGTAAAAATCCATTTGTCGGCTCGGCCAGTAAAATACACCGACGGAATCTCTGCTGCGGAGTAAGACCTCCCCGTAACGAGTGTCCTGATTATGACACTAAACAATCTGATGGTTAATGGAGAGTATCTCTTCATTGTCATTGCTCAAAGGTCCACTCTGACCCGAAACGATAGCACCTGATAGGGCCCTATCTATGGGTCAAAAGTTTGAGATTTAAGCCGTGTTCAAAAATGACTTATGCTAAATTAAATTGTTTAAAATGGAACTATCATTACATTTATCTTTATGTAAACAAATGACTGTTATTTAAGGTTGGTTGATTGGTTGGATTTCAAGGCATATCAACATTTGTAGGTTATTTTACGCTTAATCCATTTTTATGCAAATCGCCGGCTCTATTTCAAGCAATTCAGTTTAGCATGAGTACACAGTTTAATTGTCAAAACAGTTCTAATTCTGCTGATTCAGTTTAGTATAAGTACAGACTTTATTTACACACAGTTAAATATCAAAACAGTTCTATATTAAACAATTCAGTTCATTATAAGTACAGTTTCAATATCAAAAACAGTTCCATTTCAAACAATTCAGTTTAGCACAAGCATGCTGTTTAAATGTAAGTACAGTTTAAGTGTCAAAAAGATTTCTATTTAAGCTATTCAATTTAGTCAAACTGTTCTATTTCAAACTATCCAGTTCAGCATAAGTATGCAGTTTAGTTCTATTTGACCCATAGATAGGGCCCTATCAGGTGCTATTGTTCCGGGCCAGAGTGGACCTGGGAGCAATGGCAATGAAGGTGTGCTCCGCATTTCCCAAAGTTCTAACATTACTGGAACGTCACAATCAGACTGTTTAATGTCATATCTGGGACACTCGTTCGGCGGGGGGTCTTACCCTTCTGCAGAAGTGCAGTCGTGTATTCTACAGTCCCACCCAATGTTTCCCTGTAGAGGGGTAAGAACCCCATCCTGCAACGAGTATCCTGGATATTAGACAAAACAATCTGGTAAGGCTCCAGTGATGCTGGAGCTTTGGGGAATGCAGTGTACTTCTTCATTGCCATCGCTCCCAGGTTCTCTCAAGCTTGGAATAGTACCACCTGATAGAGTCCTATCTATGGGTCAAATAGAACTGTTTGACATTTAAACTGTGTGCAAACAAATGACTAATGCTAAATTGAATTGATAGATCTGTTTTCACATTCAACTGTGTGTAAACAAATGAATGATATTTAATTGAATTATTAATGACACATAGCAATACTTTGAACCATTTAACTTTGTTGACCTATGCTAAATTGAAATGTTAGAAATAGAAATGTTTGCTCATTTAAATGTATGTATCTACAAAATGTGTTTACAAATCATATATATATATATAAACTGGATTTGGCATTAGATAACCAACAATGGTTGATATGCCATAAAACCAAAGTAAACGAAAAGATTTCGTTTTATTTGCAAAAACCTAAACAATTAGGTCATGTTAGGGAAGCCTAAAACCATGAATTCCGAGGCCGTTCTTCAAGCCATTCAAACAAATTCAGTGAGTAGTACTCAGAGAGTATCATGCGAGCACGGCATCTCACAGTCCAGAGTAGTTCGTCACTATCCCAACCTTGGCTACCAAATTGTGTCTCTGTTACGAAAATATTGCAAAAAGGTTTGACTTACCCAAGTACGAATTCTTAAGGCTCAAGTACATTCATATACTTGTAAAATTTGTGGTTTCCACTATTATATAAAATCAGTCTTTCCAGTATTTGACATTTGCTGGTACCAAGTAATTAAGAGATGAAAATGTTTTTTTCTTTTTATGTCGCTGCAAAGGGTTGATGGCCATTGAAACCCTTGTCACTTTCTATTCTCACTAACCCGATACCTCAACCCACAATACCGGAGAGATAACGTTTCAGTTTTTTTCTTTTTTCTCATTGACAGGTGAACTTCAAATATATCGATTCAATTCCGAAGGGACTCGTTTCGATTATTGATTGGCAAATTAATAAGTTTATTGCCCTTGAGATTAAAAAAACCCTGAGATTTTGCGGGAATACAATGTCTCATTATTTTGATCGATTGATTTTTTATAGGGGTGGTGGTGAGAATCTTTACTAATTACTATAACAGTTATTATGTCACCCACATCTCTCTCTCTCTCTCTCACACACACACACATGCATACACACACATGCACACACTTACACACAACCACACACTAGCAAACACTCTTTTTCTCTCTGTCTCTTTCACACACACACACACACGCATACACGCATACACACACATACACACACACACTCCATCTCTCTCTCACAGAGACTCAATCTCTCTCTCACTCTCTCTTTCTCTCACGCACACACACTCCCCCTCTCTCTCCCCCCACACACACACTCGATCACACACACTCTCTCCCCTTTCACACATGCTCTCTCTCTCTCTCTATCACACACATACATACATAATCTCTCTCTCTCACTCTTTCTGTCACATACACACAATCTCTTTCTCTCTCACATATATACACTCAATTTTTTCTATCTCTCTCACTCCCTCTCTCTTTTTCTTTTCTCTGTGTCACACACACACTCTCTGTGTCACACTTACATTCTCTCTCTCTCTCTCGCTCTCTCTTTCTATCTATCTATCTCTCTATCATACACACACACACTCTTTCTCTCCCTCTCTCTTGTACTCTGTCAAGCACACAATCACTGTCACACACACATTCTCTCTCTCTCTCTCTTTCTATCTCTCTCTCTCTCTCACGCACACACACACACACACTCTCTCTCCCTCCCTCTATCTTTCTTTTTCTCTCTATCACACACATTCGCTGTCCCACACATTCTCTCTCTCCTTCTCTTTCTCTCTCACTCTCTCTCACATACGCATACACACACACAGAGGGAGTGATAGAGCGGGAGAGAAAAAGAAAAAGAGAAGTATACGTATATATTTTCTCTTATTAAAGCTGATATGTCAACGTGTCTCTGTCTGTTTCTTTGACTGCAACCAGCTTTAAAATGAACTGTTTTATTATTCATTTTACAAATAACCTGTTTCCTCCGACATTTTTTAATAAGCAATTGTTTTGTTGATTGCTAATTTTCCAATTATTTTCGCCTGCTATAGTGTTATCAGCCTTGACCTTCTCGTGAATCAGCAACTTATATATATATATATATATATATACACACATATATATATATATAGTAAGTAAAGTTGGCGAGCGCAGTCGAGGGCCACCAGAAAGCTCCCTTTTCAATAGCTACTACACCGAGGTGTAGGGGAGGGCGCTACTCCTTTTCCTGGATTGCTCCACTTTACCCTTGATACGTACCTTATATTTCTGAGTGTTAAGCAAGGAGGTATCAAGTACCAGTTTTAAAGTCTTTGGTATGACGTAACCTGGGAATGAACGCAAGTCTCCTGGGCCATTAGCGAATACTTTGCCCACTTGGCGAATGAGCCGGTCTATGGAAGCTCTCGTGGCGCAACGGTTATAGTCGTAGAAAATGGATACGGTGACCTGGACTAGGCTGTTGACATTTTTCATGGAAGTAATAAGCTTGGGGACTGAATGCATCAAGCTATTCTACCTCTTGTTATGAGTAAATAGTAAGGCAGACTTGGTATTGCAACCGATTTAGGAGAAGGAAACCTCTGAATTCAAACTTGTTTAAACTACGTTTTAAAAATTGATCTTGTGTAACATTCTTCTTATACTAGGGGACCTATTCTGAAAGTGAATGCAATTGCGTGACATTTACTACGAAGTGGCAGTGTAGTACATTAGCCATTACGCCACAGAGAGGTCTTTCTTTTTAAGATGCTGTTTCGATTTATACGACCGGCTAAAGAGTATTACTGGCATGAATAATTTCAAAATCTATCAGCAAAGCTATCGCTTATTAAACAAAAGAAGAAAATAGGTTGTTGGAAAAATGCGACTGAAAATGAATTATTAGACATGATTATTCATTTTCAAGTTTATTGGTTCTAATGACCTGTTTTCTTTTTTAAAAAACAATTTAGAATAAAATATGCAAATTAACTGAACTCATTGAAGTTATGTAGCAGCCTAATGAGAACTTTGTTTGAGTTGGAGAAGGAATACCGACACACTTTCATGCAGGCGCGTTCGTTGCGAAGAACACCCCGGAGCCTGTTCTGGACATCGGTCCGGGGCGTGGCTCTGCAAAAGAAACCTATGTATGGCACTAGACCTTGCCGTCTAGTTCAAGCCATAACCCGGAATACGTGCCTGGACCCACATTTGGGTTCGGGAAACTGCTTGACTCATCAGGCTCACATTGCACCAAGTGAGCAGCATAGACCAGCAGAATTCGAGTCTCGGATCGTCCCCGACTTCCTCCTTCCCTTTATCACCACTTTAATCGGGGTTCGGGCTTTTGACCTTGTGTCAAGCCTTGTCTGGTGGGAGACATTGGCAAATATCGGCACGTTCTTTGTGAAGAACACCCCGGAGCCTGTTCTGGACATCGGTCCGGGGCGTGGCTCTGCAAAATGAACAATGGCAAACTTGAGGCCTTTAGGCTCTTAGTTTCGACTAGGCTACCTCCGGGTGGGCGAGCAGCAGTTTTGTGTCCTTTGTAACCTACGTATTGCACTAGACCTCGCGTCTAGTTTAAGCCGTAAACTGGCATACGTGCCTGGACCCACATTTGGGTTCGGGAAACTGCTTGCCTCATCAGGCTCACATTGCACCAAGTGAGCCGATGAGCAGCATAGACTAGCAGGGTTTGAGTCTCGGTTCGTTCCCGACACCCTCCCCTTTATCCCCACTTTAATCGGCCTTCGGGCTTTTGACCTTGTGTCAAGCCTCGTCTGGTGGGAGATGATGGCAAATATCGACACACTTTCATGCAGGCACGTTCTTTGTGAAGAACACCCCGGAGCCTGTTCTGGACTTCAGTCCGGAGCGTGGCTCCGCAAAAGGAATAATGGCAGACTTGAGGCCTTTAGGCTCCTAGTTTCGACTAGGCTACCTCCGGGTGGGCGAGCAGCAGTTTTGTCTCCTTTGTAACCTACGTATAGGAGTAGACCTTGCGTCTAGTTTAAACCGTAAACTGGCGTACGTGCCTGGACCCACATTTGGGTTCGTGAAACCACTTGCCTCATCAGGCTCACATTGCACCAAGTTAGCCGATGAGCAGCATAGACCAGCAGGGTTCGAGTCTCGGCTCGTTCCCGACCTCCCCCTCCCTTTTATCCCCACTTTAATCGGCCACCGCGTTTGTGACCTTGTGTCAAGCCTCGTCTGGTGGGAGGCATTGTCAAATATCGACACACTTTCATGCAAAATGCAGAGATGGACAAACGGACAGACCTAACATCTTTATATATATATATATATAGTAATTTTGGTTTGGTTTAGTTTATGTTATATCAACCATTGCAGGTTATTTAATGCCAAATCTTTTTTATACATGTATATTGAATCTAAAGTTTATAAATACATTTTGTAGATAACATTTTTTGGCCAGTTGGCTGAGGCTGTAGAATATACTGACTGCACTTCTGCAAAGGGATAAGACCTCCCACCCCACCAAAGAGTGTCCTGGATATGACACTAAACGATCTGATGGTTAGGCTCCAGTGATGCTGGAGCTTTAGGGAATACGGAGCACACCTTCATTGCCATTGCTCCCAGGGCCACTCTGGCCCGGAATGGTAGCACCTGATAGGGCCCTATCTATGGGTTAAATAGAACTAGATGCATACTTATGCTAAACTGAATTGTTTGAATTAGAACTCTTTCACTAAACTGAATAGCTTAAATAGAAATCTTTTTGACAATTAAACTGTACCTACATTTAAAATGCGTACTTATGCTAAACCGAATTGTTTGAAATGGAACTGTTTTTGACATTGAAACTCTACTTACACTAAACTGAATTGTTTGATATAAAACTGTTTTGACATTTAACTGTGTGTAAACAAAATCTTCACTAAAGCTAAACAGAATTAGCTGAATTAGAACTGTTTGAATAAATAGAATAGCTTGAAATAGAAATATTTTTGACAAACTGTACTCATGCTAAACTGAATTGTTTGAAATAGAACTGACTATTTGCATAAAAATAGATTTGACGATAAATAATAAACAAAGGTTGATATGCTATAAAACCCAACCAACCAACCAAAAAAAAAACAAACAAACAAAACAGATAACATTTTTAAACGAGCCGGAACTCAATTTTACACAGTTGAATGGTTTCACTTACTTCTATCTAATAAGAATAATACGATTTACAATTAATCGTTTGTTTGCATAAAGTTTAAAGTTTTCAAGTATTGTCATGTATCACTAATAATTCAATTAAACATCAGTCATTTGTTTACACACAGTTAAATAAATTAACAGTTATGTTTCAAACTATTCAGTTTAGCATAAGTCATTTGTTTGCACTGAGTTTGAATATTAAAATACACAGTTTAAATGTCAAATATCTATTTGACCCATCGGTAGGACCCTCTTAAATGTCAAACAATTTGACTCATAGGACCCCCTCAGGTGCTACCATTCCGGGCCAAAGTCGACCTGGGAGCGATGGCAATGAAGGGAGACTCCACATTCCCCAAAGGTCCAGCATTACTGGAGCCTCACCACTAGATTGTTTAGTGTTAGGACAGTGTTACTCCTCTGCAGAGATGCAGTCGATTTACTCTACAGCTCCAGCCAACTGGGCCATATGTATGATAAATACATATATATATATATATATATATATGTATATATATTATTCAGTCCAGTTAAACCGGAGTCGGGAATAATTCTGTCAGGACAAAAAATCATTCAACTATGAACATTTAAATTTTCCTGGTAAAGAGTATTATTGATTCGTATCAATATCCATAACAAGATGGAAATAAATTTATAATCCTAATATAACCGGTGCTTGTTTTTCTTAAAGAAATATATATATATATATATATATATATATATATATATATATATATATATATATATATATAACACTCAATATCTGTAATAGAACATACGTAGATCTAGGTTTGGATAGAGCAGACACAGAGTCTGCAGTACTTGGTGACTGTCAGTTTATCGCCTACGCAATCATCAGACCCAGAGTACTCCCCCACAATGCATAAATGAATGAATAAAATTAAAAATAAAATTAAAAAAAAAACACTGGCTATCAAATGGATTTTACCATTTCATCGGACTTCCGATTGAAAATGAAAGAGAGTGAAAAGATAGCCAAATACCTGGATCTTGCCTTGCGGAACATGAAGGCGATAATAAAACAAATCGTTGTTGGGGTCTTTGGAACAATCATCAAAAACCTGAAAAGAAACTCGAAGAACTGGAGATTAGACAAAGAACTGAAACCATCACATAATCAAAATTGGTTCGGATACTTAGGAGAATCCAGGAAATTTAAAGAGCCTTGTTTTCGCTCAGAACCCAGTGAAAATCTATCCATTATAAGTTGGCGACCGAAGTCAAGGGCCACTCGAAAGCTCCCTTTTCAATAGCGACAACACCAAGTTGTTGGGGAGGGCGCTACTCCTATTCCCAAGATTGTTCCACTTTACTCTTGATACGTACCTTATAATGCTGAGTGTTAAGCAATGAGGAATCAAGTACCATTTTAAAAGTCTTTGGTATGACTCGACCTGGGATTGAACCCCAATCTCCTGGGCCATTGGCGAAAATTCTAAAGGCTTTTCACTTGAGATACGACATACATACATTCTATGGCAAGAAAAGAAGTTGGATAGTTTGGTTTGATTCGGTTTGATTTTATGGCATATCAACCATTGATAGTTATTCAATGCCAAAACCTCATACATATATATTAGATATATATGATTTATAAACACATTTTGTTAATAACGATTTTAAACGAATCTAAGTTCATTTTTTAGTACTAAGATAAATGGTTTCAAGTATTACCATCTATCACTAGTTATTCATTTAAATATCAGTCATATGTTTACACAGAGTTAAATGATCAAACAGTTCTGTTTCAAACAGTTAAATTTAGCACAAATCTTTTGTTTGTACTGAGTTTAAATGTCAAACATTCTATTTGACCCATAGATAGAACCCTATCGTGCTACTTCACTAAGTCAGAGTGAACCTGGGAGCGATGGCTATGACGTGGTACTCCGCGTTCCCCAAAGCTCCAGCATTACTGGAGCCTCAACAGCAGGTTGTTTTGTGTCATATTCAGGACAATCATTGGAAGGTGGGTGTTACCTCTCAGTGGAGATGCAGTCGGTATATTCTACAGCCCCAGCCGACTTGGCTATAAGAAGGAGGAAGAACACTCAATAAACACAAGCACAGCCCTAAAATATGATTTAGTGAGGACATAAATGTTAATAAACATTGTCAAAAAGTAAAAATTTATACCATCTGGTGAAATAAACGAAATGGAGGCGCACTCGTAGTAAATGGAATTAGCGACACGAGTTCAAATACTGGACCCGGCATTTCACTTCTAGCAAATGCACTGGAGAAAGGCATGAATCCAACTATCCCTCCTCACCAGGAATGGGTAAATATTCAGACAACGTGGGTTATTTAGCATCGGTTAAAGAGGCAGTCTAGAAGAAGAAAACCAGTTTTGCATCGCTTAAAAATTGACCTTGTCTCACATCTTCATTCGGTTTCACATTGGGGCTAGAAATTAATATAAAAACGGTTAGAATATCATCTGATGGACTTACAGACAGACAAAGCAAACCAGAGAATATTTACGTACAGAGAGCTATTCTATATGCGACATCACTTTAATGGCGATAAGAATGGGGATTTGGGTCATTAAGACTAATGAATCATTACCAGTTGGGAGTCTTACGGATCATTAGAAAAACCGCCGCACCGTTTGTTTTTTTTGTTTGTTTTGTTTTGTTTTGTTTTTTTATTTTTTATTTTGTTTCTTTAATATTTTGATGGGGCAAAGAATGGTTTAAGTTTCGAGTGTGTTGCTGAGTGCACTAGGTTCTGAGGCGGACGAATAGGAATCGTGAACCTTTTTATTTTCCTTATATCTATTAATTTTTTTTTTTAATAAAGTCTTGATGTATTGATTTCATTTCCCCATTGAATCGAAAGAGTCTGTGCGCAGCAATATTGACAGCATCTCGTAGATAAATAGGCCCTAATGATGACGGCCGCACAACCGTCGGTTGCACTACCGCGTTGGTAAATATTTCGACTCGGAAAGAAGAAAATAAAAATAAAAATATCATTTGATGTGAAAAAAGAAAGAAAAAAAAAGTTCCTTCTGAAAGATAGCAAGGTATGCTTTTGTTAGATTTTTTACTTTTTTTTTTTTTTTTGCTTTTTTGCTTGCTTTCTTTTTGAATTTATATGTTTCGCCATTTTTATCTTTTTTTAAAATCTTATCTAAAATTCATATTTTCCCTTTTTCCCGCCTTGTAATTTTTTGGACATTTTATTATCATTTAAAAAAATTTTGCTTTACCCAACTTTTAAAGATCATTTTTCTCTTTTGAAAATTCATTTCTTTTATCTTCGTTTACATACACAAACACCTATATATATATATATATATATATATATATATATATATATATATATATATATATATTTATACTAATTATTAAAAAGATATTATCACATCAAAATAATGGTTCTATGAATCTATACATATAAAATTTGTTAAAAATTAAGTAAAGGATCAACTTATATATATATATATATATTAACTTATATATATATATATGAATAAAATAGAAAAACAAACTAATCGAAAAGTGATGAAATTATTATAATGGAAAGTCTACGTTAAAACGTTTCGGTTTTAAGAAGCCTCCATCAGGACTTTAAAATGGGGAAAAATGCTACTGAAAGTCTTGAAGGTTTATTTAAACCGACACGTTTTGACATTTACTTTCAATTTTCGGATTTATTTCCATAATTTGCTTCCATATATATATATATATATATATATATATATATATATATATATATATGATGGATTTGAATGAGAGTGTGTGTGTAGTAGTAGTAGTAGTAATAAAAAGTTCTTGGCTTAACAAAGGACATGTCTCCTAGCTATAAAAAGTACCTTATATTCTACGAATTGTTTGCGGTAAATCAACACAATCTGACAATCTTTTTTAAAACTATATATATATATATATATATATAAACAAGGTATACAGAGTATGATTTTATCTATAGTCGAATTAATTGCCAACTTTAAATGTCTCGGTTTTTAAAATTTAATTTTTCAAATTAAACCTCATCAGGACAATGTTAATACCTGATGTTGACTTATATATATATATATATATATGTGTGTGTGTGTGTGTGTGTGTGTCTATGTGTGTGTGTGTGTGTGTGTGTAGGTGTGAATAGATACCTTATATTTCAGCTGTTCAAAACAGATGGGGAATCTTTTCTTATGTAATTACTTTCTTGGTTAAACTGATAATTTTTCAGTGCCGTTCTACAATATAAACTACCGTTCAGGGAAATTTAAGCGACTGCAGGCAGTCGGTTCGGTAATTCCGGTGACAAATTCGGAAAAGGCTGCATCCATTGTTCCTGCAGTGAAGACAGCTGGAAGTATTCGAATTTACGGAAACTACCAATTTAAAGTACAACAAGCGTCAAAATTTCATTATTATAACGTTCCCAAAACAGAAAACTTGCTTGCCAAAATTGGAGGAGGCCAAAAATTTACCAAATTAGACTTAAAACACTTCTATCAACAGTTGTTAGGAAATTAAGAGATCCGCAACTATACAACAATAAATAAACATAGAGGACTAATAATATTAAAGAGGTTACCTAGTGGAATTTCTTCTAGTCACGGTATTTCCTTTCGAGCAATGGAAAATATTTTTGTCTGGGATTACATATGTGATTATGAGGCTTGATGATATTCAGGTTAGTGGCAAAAATAATTTTGTCCGAACGAAAATTTCGGTGAATTTGAAAGATTTTTCATTCTGATGACCAGTTATATGTTTTCGTTGCCTCATGTAGCCCAGTCAGTTGTAGGGGGGCTTTAGAATACGCCAACTGCATCTCTGCAGTTGGTGTGAAGTTCCCTCCACAGTGAGTGTCCTAATTATGACACGAAATCATCTGATGGTGAGACTCTAGTTCGGAGGATTTATATATATATATATGCATATATATATATATATATGTATGTGTGTGTGTGTGTGTGTGTGTGTGTGTGTGTGTGTGTGTGTGTGTGTGTGTGTGTGTGTGTGTGTGTGTGTGTGTGATCAATATTTGCCAGTAAATAACCTATAGGGCTTGATATGCAATGATACACAACTAAACCAAGCAGTCGTCTCATCAGTAATGAATAAACAGGTGGGCAGACTGGGCTCTTTAACCTTAGTGCGTTAGCCGGTCAAGTAGGAGGAGGAAATCCCTGAGTTAAAACCTTCCGAACTCCACTAAAAAAATAATCTTTAGTCGCTTCCTGCTGGTGTGGAAGAGTTGGGTAAATACACACAAATACATACATATATATATATATATAAGAAAGGATTGCCTAGACATATTGTCAACGGAGCTTGGGAACAGTCCGTTTTTAGCCTAGTTGATAGTTGACTGAGTGTTGCTCTATGACAGATATTGAGCACTTTATTTATATAGCAAAGTATATATATATATACTTTGGTATATTTATACATGTGTGTGTGTTCGTGCGAAAGCAAGAGTGAGAGAATGGGGGAAAACATTTTGCTCTTTAACTTACTTGAATTATATATATATATATATATATTGTCATCCAGAGACAGACTGTTTCGTTCTATCAGAACTCTTCAGTGTGGCTTGACACGCAGGACGCTCGAAGCCGGGATCGAAACTCATCCAACTTTACGTTAGACAAAGTCTCAGACCGCTCGGCTAACAAGGATACCACGTTGGCTAAGGGAATTTTTAAGGTATTTGTGTAGCAACAGCAGCAACGTCCGTTTGTTTACATTTTTATACCCTATCGGCTACCAGAGTGCTCAATTCTTTCAAATGGCTTTGCATTATGCGAGCGGCGGCCGAAAACTCCTTCGCCAGAGTGCTCAACCCCCATGGGGGAGCGTAAATATATATATTTGTGTGTGTGTGTGTGTGTGTGTGTGTGTGTGTGTGTGTGTGTGTGTGTGTGTGTGTGTGAGAGAGAGAGAGAGAGAGTGTAATTAAAAATGACAGACACGGATTTATGGTCGAGTTTAATAGGTTTTTTGTTCGCGAGTGAGAAGCCGCAAATGATAACAAGGGCTGTTTAATAATTGTCGGAAATCTCTAATGTTACGACTCGTGTGCATGTACTTTTCTGGGGTGCCCGTGGTGTAATGGTTATCGTCGTAGGAAATGGACACAGCGACACCAGTTCAAATCCTGGAGGAGACTGATTGCATTTCACATAGTACTAATACCCTTGGGAAAGGTATGAATCCAATTATTCTCCCTCCAGCTATGGGTAAATAGTAGGGTAGACTAGTTTCTTCAGCCTTGTTGAGGCAACTAGTCTTGGAGAAGGAAAACTCTGGATTCAAACCTGTTAAACTCCGCTTAAAAATTGACCTTGTATCATATCCTGCCCGAGTGGAGGGGTTGGTAAATATGATATACTTTTGACCTTCGTTGGTTATTGTCGACGATGATGGTGAAACGAACTAGATTATGAAATGATTTATGTGAGCAATGAATATTTTGAATTTTAAAAATCTTGATGACATAAAAAGCCGAGAAGGAGCCTTCAACCAGAATTCTGTTTTTCAATAGACTAATGAAGTCAACATCAATGAAAAGATCCCTTCTTTGACGTTTTAGAAGACTTCAACATTCATGAATTTTCCACCTCTATCCATAAAAAAAAAATTCCGAGCAGTATCTCCTGTCTCTAAACCCATCGTAATGGATGCACAAAAAGTTGTAAGATAGTCGTACTGTAATGGTTACCGTCGTAGGAAATAGACATGGCAACCCGAGTTCAAATCCCGGGCAAGTTTTTTTTTTTATCTTATATAGCGCTAATACTCTCGGTAAAGGTATGAATCCAGCTATGGATGAATACCAGAGCAGACCGGGCTCTTTAACCTCGATTTGGCAACCGGTCTATTAGAAGGGAAACTTTGGTTTGGTTTCTTTGTTTAATGACATATCAACCTTTGTTGGTTATTTAATGCCAAAGACATTAATTATTCCTAGAACTATTTAGCCCATAGGTATGAATCCCCTTATCCTCCCACCTTTGGGTTAAATAGTACCACTACTATTCTTTTACAAGAATAGCTTTAGCATTAAATAACCTACAAAGGTTGATATGCCATTAAACAAAGAAACCAATCAGTAAGTAAAAATGATATACATAGCCGAACCTGGTCATTGGCCTAATGAGTAGAATGTTCGCCACTGGTCCGGGAGACCAGGTTTCAATCCCAGGTCGAGTCACACTCGAAAAATGGTACTTGATTCCGCCTTGCTTAGCACTCAACATTATAAGGTAAACATCAAGGGAAAAGTGGAGCAATTCAGGAAATGGAGTAGCGCCCTCTCCTACACCTCGGTGTAGTAGCTATTGAAAAAAGAGCCTTCGGGTCACTCTTGACTAACGTCGCCAACTTTACTTACTTATTTATACGTAGCCTTTAGACAGCAATAAACGTCTATAAATCATTATATACAATAAAAAATTCAAATCGACGAACTGTAAAACAAAAAGTCTTCAAATACTTGAAGCCATTCTTATAAAAGAGCAGACACCTCACATTTAACAAAATCTTTTTTAATCGAGCAGCTGCCATATATAAAATACATCTGACACAAGAGCACAGTTCCACATACTCAGCATTTTATAGACACGTCATCTCGATCTGTGAACTGTACACATTCAATCCAAAACCAACGGACTGCACATTCAAATACGATTCCTAATGCGTGCAATGAACGCACTCATTGAAAATATTCCTTGATCCTTTAAAACATTTCATAATCTATGACATGTGTTATATACTCATCTACAGCATCACAACGACACAATAAATAAACAGACGCACGCAGAAAGACGCAGGAAGACCTCTTTAACAATATTTACTTCTCACTTTATTTGTAAGGTTCGAACGGGTTGTTCAAGGGTTGCATGTGAGAGGGAGCTGGAGACCGAACATAAACTGTAATATTTTGACCCCACTGTTATGACCGTCACGTTGTCTCGTTCTTGTTCTCTTGATGCTCAACCGGAGGCCTAGGGGCTCACTCTGCAGTGTGATGGCTTTCTTTATTGCATCTTATCAGCATCTTCTCCGGACCTCAGCTCATCAGGGCCCCAGGCCCCTTCGGCCTGATGTGGCCTCCTCTACCACATCTCGTCTCCAACCGTCTGGAACCCTCTGGCCGGAACTCAACTCAACTGCCCCTGCCACTGCCAACTGCCTCAACTTCCGTCTTGACTGCGTTATATAATAGTTCAACGCCTACACGATCGCCCACTCGATCTTTGAAATCGAATGTTTAATCGTCATCAAGCGGAAATAACTGTCATGCAGTTCAGAGGTCACTCTCTTCCGGTGCGTCAGTCTATGAGAGTATCATGGGATATATTTACCTCATCCCATTTCATCAGCCAATTTCCGCCCGCGCGATTTCCTCTCATAACTGCCACTAGAATGTATCACTTTCTTCCGGTGAATGGCATTTTTGGCCGGGTCAAAAGGTCAAAACATAACACGTGGTCACACCAGACTCTCGACAATGACCGACGAAAATCGAAAGCAGATGTACTAGGGTCGTTACATCAGAGATTTCGGACAATTATTAAACAGCGTTATCTTCATTTATGACATCGCACTCGCGAACAAGAAAAGGTTAATAAAAAACTCAACTCCAAATCCTGGTCAATCATATTCGATAAAACATACCTGCAAGAAAATTAGCTAATTAAATAAAAATCACACACACACACACACACACACACAAATAAAATAAAATAAATCTGAAGAAACCATATCATATATACGTACTATTCAATAAAAGGGTAAGTGAATTAATTGGCACGAAAATAAAATTGAAAATAAAAAAATTTAATTTTAATTTTAAATCTTGAATTTAATTTATTATAAGTATTACTGTATCCTTACGTAAGGTTATTAAATAGTTATTCTATCTAAATTTGTATTAAATCTGGAGTTTTAAGTCGAAAAGTAATTAGGTTTTAAAAATTAAAAATAAAAGAATTAATTTATTATAATTCCAACGGGCAATAAAATAAACGGAAGTGGGTTAAATGAAGAGAAAACTCTTCACCCCTCTTCTATCCCCTCCCACCCTTCTTTCCTGTGTCTATTCTGAATTATTTTATCCATAAGATCTGAAGAAGTCCAGTTAATGTTTTTCGTGTTTTTGATTTATATCAAAAACATATAACAGGATGGAAATAAATTTATAATCCTAATGTGACCGGTTTTGTTTTGTTCTTAAAGAAATTATTGCTCTGTCATGTCAGTTACATTCAACTCTTTACCAGGAAAATTTAAATGTTCAGTGTTGAATGTTTTTTTTTTTTTGTTTTTTTTTTTGTCCTGATGGAATTACTCCCAACTCTGGTTCAACTGGACCGAATAACACACACACACACACATACACACACACACACACACATATATATATATATATATATATATTAGCTAAAGGAAATCAAAATCTCACCTCTCAACTGTCATATCACTAATAGTCTTGATATATGTCTTAATGAAACAGAAAGCACAATCGTCTTATAAAACTTCATTTGTAAAAAGTAAATAATAAAATAAGATAAAATAAAAAAGAAATGAGATAATGAAATCCAAATTACTTTTAGTTTTATTGTTCTCAAATGCTAGCCAGCAGATCAGAAAAAAAGTCCAAGGATCACTCCTAAATTTTGGTGGCTTAAAAAACGAAATATTTCTTGAAAGTTGGCGACCCGAAGGTTCCCTTTTCAATAGCTGCTACACTGAGGTGTAGGGGAGGGTGCGACTCTTTTCCCTTGATACATACCTTATAATGCTGAGTGTTAAGCAAGGAGATATCTAGCACCATTTTTTGACTCTTTGGTATGACTCGACCCGGAATTGCACCCCAGTCTTCAGGGCCATTGGCGAACACTCTACTCACTAGGCTAATACAGACACACACACACACACACACACACACACACACACACACACACACACACATATATATATATATATATATATATATATATATATAACAAGGTAATCCAAGTAGAAGGAGTGATTTATTGAGAAACAAAGTCAACACTATAGCGTTTCGGTTCAAAGGAACCATCATCAGGGCTATGAGGGATTATATTAAAGATGTTAAATTAACGATGGATGTGTCGACTTAGTTTCTCAATAAATCTCTCCTACTTGGATTAACTTGTTATCAATTTTTCTTTACAAATTGTCGAACTACAATCCGTTATTTTCTTCCATATATATATATATATACGAGAGCCATTAAACAAACACACGCACACACACACAAACACACACTCTCAGACACACATACACATATATAGTATATATACATATATATATATTTATTGAGAGTGTGAGAGAAAAAGAGATATGGACACACACACATATATCATGATATATATATATAGAAAGAGAGAGAGAGAGAGAGAGAGAGAGAGAGAGATAGACTGTTAGAAATCGATAAGATATGAATAGATACAAAAAGAGTAAAAAGAACAATTCCCCCTTACCATATATATATATATATATATATATATATATATATATATATGTATATATACGAGGGCCATTCAATAAATATGAGAATTTTTTTTAAAAAATACAAAATATTTTATTTTTTTCTTAAAAACTTTTTTCTATAAATGTATTGATTGGAATCGGTTTATAGGAAAAATTATTTTAAAATTGAGGAAATATTTGTTTGGATGCAAATCAAACTGAGCGCTCCAGGTCTGAACAGAGATCTGTCAACAAATTTTTCTTGTCAAAAAGGTGCAAACAATTTACAGAAGATTGTATGATGTACATGAAAAAGCATGTTTCAGTAAAAAAATGTTTACAAAGAATCTCAACATGAGTTTACCACTAAGAGCCTGAGTCAAAAAGATAGTCCATAAAGTGAAAATGCAATTACTGTCCGGTAAAAAAAAAAAGTATGGGCGCATTGATCAGTAAAGAAGGTCATGAGGACGGTGTTTTAGGTTATGAACGGACCCATGACTTGATTTTCTTGATAAAGGAGGAGCTGTAGACAATGTTTTCTATTCCCAACTCCTAGGGCGAAATTCATTCATTTATCAACGGCCCTCAGACAAAGACATATGACGAAAATGTCTCAGTTCAACTCTCCGCATTAGGATGAGATATATGAGAGCCCGTAAGAAGGTCATGGATAAAAGCCAAATTATCGCAATTGACAGCATATAAGGCGCGCTTTTTTTTTTTTTATTACGTATATCTTTAAAAATTCCCCTACGTCTTATATGCTATGTATAGGTTTAAAATTCACGATAGTCAGCCGAAATTAGCTACCTGGCAACTCTAATTCGCTTAGACTTTAGAGTAGCTTTTAAATACCTATTGTCGTTATGCAAAAGGCCATTATGTAGATTAAAACTGCCAACATCTATAATATCTATTTTATTAATTTCATCACGTTTAATATTAGTTCTTTGTTTTTTTCTTGATTAACACGGCTGAAATTCTGGTGCGTCTTATACACCCGTGCATTTTATATGCCGTCAAATTCGGTATATGTGTACACACACTCACATACAAACATATATATATATATATATATATATATATATATATATATATATATATATATATATATATATATTGAGAGAGGGTGAGAAAAAGAGTATAACGGACACATAAGTATATCAGGATATATATATATATATATATATATATATATATATATATATATATATATGCATGATATATATATATATATATATATAGAGAGAGAGAGAGAGGGAGAGAAAGAGGGAGAGAAAGAGAGAGAGTTGGATATGAATTGACTGATAACGATAGAGGATATGAATAGATAGATAATAAAAGAGTGAAAAGAATACACACACACATAGATAGATAGATAGATAGATAGATAGATAGATAGATAGATAGATAGATAGATAGATAGATAGATAGATAGATAGATCTGAAAAGAATAAGATAGATTGATAGATAGATTAAAAACAGAATTAGATAGATAGATAGATAGATAGATAGATAGATAGATAGATAGATAGATAAAAAGCAGACTTAGATAGATAGATAGATAGATAGATAGATAGATAGATATGAATAAATTGCGATAGAAGAAGATAGATAAACAAACATGAGCTTAGTTAACTAAGATAAGGAAGCACACACACACACACACACACACACACACACACACATACACACACACACACACATTGAAACACGCATGCACACTGATATAAACAGTGAAAAAGCGAGAAAATATAAACTGTCGTTTAGTTTGATTTTAACAAAATTTGAATACGGCTGCTGTAAACATAAATATTGTGCATATTTGTTCTCTGCGTAAAACACATGTGAAAATAATCAAGTGTAAATTCCCACACGTAGTTGATGGTCATTATTTATCAATGTTAATATTCGCAACTTACCATAAATATATATATATATACACATATATATATATATATATATATATATATATATATGTGTGTATGTGTGTCAAAAAATATGCACATGTAAGTATTTATGAATACACGTTTGCAAATGCCTCGCTGATTATGCGGATATATTCATACATGCATAAACATATATACATATATTCATGTGTGTTTCTGTGTGTGTGTGTGAGAGAGAGAGAGAGAGAGAGAGAGAGAGAGAGAGAGAGAGAATGAGATTCTCAAATAAGCGCGTGGGAACGTACACATATCAGTGAATACGTGACTACTCACACACACACACACACACACACACACACATACAAGCATTAGTAAAGTTGGCGACCGTAGTCAAGGGCGACCAGAAGGCTCCCTTTTCAATAGCTACTACACCGAGGTGTAGGGGAGGGCGCTACTCCTTTCCCTGGATTGGTCCACTTTACCCTTGATACGAAACTTATATTGCTGAGTGTTAAGCAAGTACCATTTTAAAAGTCTTTGGTATCACGTGACCTTAGATTGAACCCAAATCTCCCGGACCATTGGCGAACACTCTACCCACTGGGAGCCAAATGACGGTCCGATGAGTTTTTCTTCAAATTAAAGGAATTTGCTCTGCAGGAAATTTATGAATTTACATATTAATAATGATACATTGAGTACTCCTGGAGATTTATAAGAATACTCTTATATAGAATCAAATAGAATCATTCCCAATTCATCTTCTCTGGATATTCTAAATATATAAGTAAGGACGAAGTCATAAGCGACATACTCCTGTGGACCCCTTCACATGGACGAGCAAAGGCAGGACGACCAGCTAGAACCTATTTACAACAACTCTGTGCCGATACAGGATATAACCTTGAAGAAATCCCGAGAGCGATGGACGATAGAGTCAGGTGGCGAGAGAGGGTCAGGGTGATCTATGGTGGCAGCGTGACAGGATGATATATATATATATATATATATATATATATATATATGCAATATGAATTGCAGCATACAAATCGACTGTTTAAGCAGGAAAAAATCTATCCCAAAAGAAGGCAGGCCGACTTTTACGCTTGGGCTAAAATCCAAATTTTTATCACAAATTGAACAACCAGGAGGAAAGGTTTAAATTTTAGATGTGCTGCCTAAGTCGACCCCAAAGTATTTTTAAAAACATTTCAAACTTGCAATTCACCGAACTTACGTATTTGCAAAACTTCTCCACATGCAGAATATGACACAAGGGCAGTTTTTAAGCAGTGCTTAACAAATATGAATTCAGAGTTTTCCTTCTATTCAGAGTTTTGCTTGCTATCCTATTTACCAACCCCTCCGCTCGGGCAGGATATGACACAAGGTCAATTTTTAAACGGAGTTTAACAGGTTTGAATTCAGAGGTTTCCTTCTCCTGGACTAGTTGCCTCACCAAGGCTGAAGAACCTAGTCTGTCCTACTATTTACCCATAGCTGGAGGGAGAATGATTGGATTCATATTTTTCCCAAGTGTATTAGTGCTATATGAAATGCAGTCAGTATCGTCCAGGATTTGAACTCGTGTCGCCGTGTCCATTTCCTACCAAGATAACCATTACACCATGAGCACCTCACTAAGGACCGCTTGCTATACTAATATCAAAGATCCAGTCCTCTCTTATGTTCATCCATAGATGGAAAGAGAAGAATTGAATGCTTATCTTTCCTAAGATTATTTGCGCTATGTTAAATACAAACAGCCTAGTCCAGGATTTGAACTCTGGTCGACAAATCCATTTCCAACGACGAAAACCATTCTATTTAGTGTACTACATGGATGCACCACTTTGACGCTGACTAAGCGTATAGAGAAAAAGCTTGACAGCAATTGCACAAGGATGCTACGAGCTATATTAAATAAACCCTGGAAGCAACATCCCACAAAATAGCAGCTGAACAGCAACCATCACTCATCTCGAAGACCATCTAAATTAGACGAATAGGACATGCAGGACTCTGCTGGAAAAGTATTGCGTTCTGGTTAATGAACGCTTGTAATATTAAATAAAAGACAAACCACGATATGAGAGGAAATAGAGATATATTCTCAGGAAAAAGTATATACACTAGAGAGACTATTAGTAGACAAGAACATAGGATTAGTGAATACAGAATAAAGATATAGTCCAACGATAGTATTGGCTTCCGTTATTACGGTAGCAAGTAAGGTGATCTAGTGCGATCTCCAGTCTCCAACGCTCTAATACTATTCCTATGAAAAGCTGCTCTTCACCTTCTAGCCTGGCCTGGTATTAGTAACTACTGCTAGATATGACAGATGGACTAGTTCATTGTGAGGAAAAAGGTGGGTGATACCCAACAAGAAGTAAGGACGAACTCATAATCGATGTACTCCCATGGAGCCCTTCACACGGACGTGCAAGTGGAGGACAACCAACTAGAACTTATCTACTACAGCTTTGTACGGACACAGGATGTTGTCTAGAAGACCTGCTGGAAGTGATTGATGATAGAGACGGATGACGGGAGAGAGTTAGGGAAATCCGTGCTAGCAGTACAATATGATGATGATGATGATTCACTGATATGTTTTGGACATTCAGTCAAAGTCAAAAACGGCTTGAGGAATGATGACTAAATAGAGCGGGACCCAGGGGCATGTGTTGGCTTGTCATTTGATTTGGGTTTTTTTGTTTTGTTTTGTTTTGTTTTTTGTTATTTTGTTTTTGTTTTTTGTTTTGGCATATCAACCTTCGAGGATTATTCAATGCCAAACACATAGCTCGAAGATAAAGAGGTCCATATCGTTCCCAAATGAACGTTATAGCCCGACTGGTGTTCGAACTCGTTTATTTTGATGTCACAGTCCAGCACACAAGCAACTGCGCCACAAGGACTCATTCTTTAACATGTCATTGTTGGGGAAATAACACAAATTTTTAAGGTTAGGTAAACCGAATCTTTATCTTTTGTGTCTAACCGTATAAAGTATACATCTAACTGAACGCTTTTCCTGCTCTACCCATTAGAAACTTTATGTTGGTGTTGTTTTTTTATATTATCAGCAGAAGCGTTGACAACTAGACAGCCATCTCGATGTCGTTTATTAATACACATGTCATCGCAAAAACATTGTGCATCCACACACACACACATATATATATGTGTGTGTGTGTGTGTGTGTGTGTGTGTGTGTGTGTATAAAATTGACCTTGTGTCTGATCGTGCCCGAGGGGTCGTTAAATATGTATATATATGTATCCAAAGATTATCTGGGAATTATTCTATTTAAGAATATATAAATTGCCAGGAGTGCTCAATGTATGATATATATATATATATATATATATGTGTGTGTGTGTGTGTGTGTGTGTGTGTGTGTGTGTGTGTGTGTGTCTGTACCGAGTATATTGATTACTATTGGTATCACCGTCACTGTCCTATTCCATAGTTTTCAATTCTCTAGCAAGGTCTACGTACTTATCTCTTTTCGCTTTTTTTTTCAGTTTTACCCTGTTGTAATATAATTACGGAATGATTTTTTTATATTAATCATTTTTCGTTAATTATATTTTATGATTCGGTTTGGTTGGGCTTTGAACTATTCGGCTCATAGTGCAGGTGTACACACATTGAGTACAGTTCACGCTCGCACGCAGAGGATATGACCATCACAAATGTCATAATAAAAACCCCAGATAGGAAATTGGACTGGGGTGTAAATGACGTCATGCCCGGAAGCGATGGGCTGAGGATTTGGTGATTTTGAAAAAGATGTTAGTTGAGATCCGACTCTGGGTTTGGCCAGTCCAGCTAGGGGCTACGGGATGCGCAGCGCGTTTTTTGGGTCAGATAGTACAGTCAGCATAGTAAAAATTGTGTCTCTCTCTCCTCGTGTCGAAAAACTAAAGTCAAGAAGTTAATAAACGTTTCGTAATTGAACAACGGAGAGTCGTCAGTGTTTCGGATTTTCCTGCACCTGTATATTTTACACTGTGATCAGCCGGAACGTCAAAGTCCACTATTTAGCAGGTTCTCTTTTTTCATTTTTTCATTTTTTTGACGATTACTGGGTCTGGTCGTCTGGCTGAGATTGGGTGATCTGTTTGTGTCTCAAAATACCAGAGAAGTTAGTGTGTCTCATTTTCTATGATGGATTCTGAGTCGTTCATATAACATTTGTTCATATGGTCACACTTCAACTTCTTGCACAATTCCCAGTGGATCACCTTCCACACTCTCTCGTGTCTAATTTTATACTCTTTTTGCTCTAATTTACTACATTCGCGTATTATGTGATTGATTGTTTCCAGTCTTTTATCACATAATCTACATCTGCCATATTGTTGCGTCTTTTCTATTCTTGCTTTGACATAGTCCTTATGGCGTTTTTCCGCGCTGCCATCAGAAGAGATTCCGTTTCTATTATTATTATTATTATTACTAATTTATGTACTTATTATTTATTTATTTACACCATTGTTTTTTATTATTTTATTATATCTATATTTTATAAACGTCACATATGGGGCATTCAGTGAGGATGAAAGTCACTTCTGAGTAGTAATGATTTTTAAGGCCAGATAATTTAAGTTGCATTCAAAATGTCGGCAAAGTCCTCCAGGCTTGAACAGAGGTCTGCCATCAATTTTTTGACAGTTAAGAAGTACAAATCATGTGCAATTTACAAAAAAAAATGTGGGATATGTCTGGAGAAGTATGTTCTAGTCAAATTTTTTTTTACGAATCGACCAATGATGACTTTGCTACAACAAACCTGAGTTGAAAAGACAGTCAATGAAGTGGAAACATACCTAGTCTTCGGTAAAGAAAGAGTTCCAGCCACAGCATTCAGTAAAGAAGGTTTTCCTGACAGTCTTCAGGGACATGAAAGAAACCATTGTTGTTGATTTCCTTGAAAAAAGTGCAACTGTAAACAGTACTTCCTATTGCCAAATTCTTGGGCAATATTTCACCCTATCTATTGAGTACCTTCGTACATATTGTTTAAATAAAACAAATTCGCTAGTTAAGACAAATGTTGTTTACTAATTTTCTTGTCCATTTAGAGACTACATCTCTCATGATCGTCATTATGAAGGCATGTTCCCTTGATTCTTGATTTTCTCTCTCTCTCTCTCTCTCTCTCTCTCTCTCACAAATTCTCGCAATAAGACAGCTAAAGGGGATCAATCTCGTTTCATTCGCCATGTTCAACAAGTCGACTTTATTCGTTACCAGGCAACGTTAGGTGCCATCACCGAAAAATCAGTTGAAAGGACAGACAAAAAACTCCTTTTTTTTTAATTCACATAAAAAGTTTCATCAAAGCTTGTACATGCCGGTCGACGATGTTTCTAGCTGACTGATCAATTTCAACTCAATCGGAAATTAGCCCAAATGGCTGGGACTGTAGAATACACCAATTTCATCTCTACCGATGGGTAAGACGCCCTCCCAACAAGTGTCAGGGATATGACATTAAACCATCTGATGGCGAGGCTCCAGCCTAAGAGCTTTAGGGAATATGGGGTATCCCTTCATTGCCATTACTCCCCGGTCCACTCTGACCCAGAGTACGAGCACCTGATAAGGTCATATCTATGGGTCAAATAGAAAAAACTGTGAGCAAAGAAATGACTGATGTTAAGTTGAGACTCTTATATAGCAATACTTGAAACTATTTAACTGTGTGCAAAAAAGAGCTCAGGCTCGTTGAAAAATGTTATCTACAAAATGTTTACAGATTCTATATATATTTAATTTATACGAATAAACAGGATTTTGTATCAAATAACGTGCAATAGTTGGTATCCTATAAAACCAAACCAAACCATATCATTAATTTGAAATCATTTTTCCACGAACCTTCTTCACATAACCATTGTGAAAAAATATCCTGTGAATAGCACTTATCGGAACAGGATGGCGAATATACTCCTATTATCATCATAAAGGCGTGCCAACAACACACATTCCTTTGAATCTCTTTCCTCATACATCTCATAACTCTTCGTAGGTCCTCTTGACAACACCCAGTATCCTCACAGTGCTGGTGAATGTTTATTGTTGCTGGTCGCTTATAGAAGCCCATTAGAGAATGTCGCATTTGTGTTCATTTTTACTTCACCAGCATGTCTTAGTCGTTTTACTTGAATGGTTTTTAAGATGGGAGGTAAGTGGCCGTACAACTGCTCTTTTGTGAGATGCTCTTTTCTGCATTTGTTCAAAACAGCACGTAACATTCTTATGTAGCTCCCATTTAGCTTCTCAAGGCGTTTCGTTAAATTCCAAGAGATACAACCATATAATCATACAAACATACTAACTTATATAGATTTGCTTACTCATTTTATGCCAAACGACACACACACACACACACACATATATATGTATATATATATATATATATACACACACATATATATATATATATATATATATATATATACAGATTCTTTTGAGGGTATATAACCTATTTACTATGAGTAAAATTACCTTATGAAGCCAAAAACTTTGAAGATAAGACTAACTGGTGGACAATCAACTCAAAAATATATCCTTTGGCTAATAATAATAATAATAATAATAATAATACTCACTTTTCGGACCGCATCAAAATTCCCGACTCCCAAAAGCATAGAGAACAGCAAATACAGGAATAAATTGAGTTAAAATAAATAAGAAAATAAAAAAAGACATCTTTCATATTTGTTCGCCATTCACTTGAAACGCCATTTTTTTTTCTTTATTCCATATTTCAATAGGAATCATAAACACTTCAAAAATCTCACCAGATATCCAATGAATTATTATTATTATTATTATTATTATTATTATTATTATTATTATAACTTTTTTATTGTATTTTTTAAAGAATATATAAAAGATAAAAAACGAAGAAAAAAATCCTTTGAATCTGCAAATACCCAAAATACACATTAAAAAATAATAAAAAAATAAAAGAAATAAAAATGATGACGAAAAGAATTGTGAGTCATAGTTAAGAACGAAAACAAACAAATAAACAAATAAACAAACAAACAAACAAAAACATGAAATTTTAGGCTCTTCGTTCTAGATGAGTGTTTTATATACTACGAATACTAGTATCTTTATTTTAAAATAAGTAAAAGTAAAGTTGGCGACCGTAGTCGAGGGCGACCAGCAGGCTCCCTTTTCAATAGCTACTACACCGAGGTGTAGGGGAGGGTGCAACTCATTTCCCTGGATTGCTACACTTTACTCTTGATACGTACCTTATATTGCTGAGTTTTAAGCAAGGAGGTATCAAGTACCAGTTTTAAAGTCTTTGGTATGACGCGACCGGCGATTGAACCCAGGTTTCCTAGACGATTAGCGAACAATCAACCCACTAGGTCAATGAGCCAGTTATTTTTAAATAAAGTAGATCAAAATATCATTCAAAAGTTTTTATTTGTTGTTTCAAAATTATTCAGAATTATTATATCAGAATTTTAGAAGTTATCTAGAGTTTTAATGTTGTAGAGTTTGTGGGTTGTGTGTTCTCCAATGGTCCGGGAGGCCAGGGTTCAATCCAAGGTCGAGTCATACCAAAGACTCAAAATGTCAAATGATTCTAAACAATTTACTGGAGCTTTGGGGAATGCGGAATACCTCTTCATTGGCATCGATACCTGGTCCACTCTGGCCCGGAGTGCTAGCACCTGATAGGGTCCTATCTATGGGTCAAATAGAACTAAACTGTATGCTAATGCTAAACTGAATTCTTTGAAATAGAACTGTTTTTATATGCTAAACGGAATTGTTTGAAATAGAACTGTTTTTTACGTTGAAACCGTGTACTTATGCTAAACTGAATTGTTTGAAATACAACTGTTTTCTCATTTAAACTGCGTACTCATGCCAAACGTTTTGACATTTAAACTGTGTACTTATGCTAAACTGAATCTTTTGAAATAAAACTGTTTTTACATTTAACTGTGTATTACCCAGTCAGCTAGGATTGTAGAATACACCGACTGCTTCTTTTTGCTGAGGGGTAATTCCCCCACAAAGAGTGTCCTGTTTATGACGATAAACAATCTGATGGTGAGGCTCCAGTAATGCTGAACCACTGTGAAATACGGAGTACCCCTTCATTATCATTGTTCTCGGGTCCACTCTGGCCGGGAGCGCTAGCACCTGATAGGGTACTATCTATGGGTCAAGTAGAACTAAACTGTGTACTTATGCTAAAATGAATTCTTTGAAATAGAACTGTTTATATGAATAAAAATGAATTTGGCATTATTGACTTACAATGTGCCATAAAATCAAATGAAACGAAACCAAACCAAACCTTGATGCCTCCTTGCTTAACACTCAGCAATATAGGGTACAGATTAAAGGCAAGTGGAGCAATCCAGGGAAAGTAGTAGCATCCTCCCCTACACCTTGGTGTAGTAGCTATTGAAAGGGGAGCCTTCGGATCACCCTCGACTACAATCAGCTAACTTAACTTAATATCCAGTTTAGTTGTATGATATTCCGCTCAAAATGACAAAATCCTTCTCTCTCAAATTCAACGTTTTAAAAATAAAGGAAAAAAAATATTGAGGCTGTTATATCTATAGTCGATATTGTAAAAAATACCTAATAATAACCATTTTAATTGTATAATGTTCCTTTAGAATAATAAAATCCTGGTTATGTTTGATTTTGAAGAAAATTACCTTTCACAAATAATATTAAGAGTGTACGAAGTGATCGCCAATGGTCCGGGAGACCGAGGTTCAATCCTTGGTCAAGTTATACCAAAGACTCAAAAATGGTAATTGAAGTCTTCTTGCTTAACACTCAGCAATCAAAGGTAAAGTGGAGCAATCCATGGAATGGAGTAGCGCCCTCCCCTACGCCTTGATGTAGTTGCTATTGACAAGGGAGCCTTAAGGTCACCCTCGACAACAACTATTTATGGGGCGGGGAAATGGGTAAAATGGCGTAGTGGAGAACGTGCGGCTTTGATGTAAACGAATTCAGACGAATATGCTTCAGAAAAGTATCACCTCCACCCTTATCCCCCCAACGATTGGTTTAATAGCATCGCATCTGTTCTTCAACAAGGATGGCTTTGGCATTAATTATCCCACAAAGGTTGTTATGACATTACACAAAGCAAAAACAAACTAAAAAAGCAAGCACTATTTTAAAAGTTTATGCCTAAACAGGATTTTTATTTTAGTATTTTAACACGTACACACACACATACACACATACACACATATATGCATATATATATATATATATATTCATATGTATATGCATATATATATATGCATATTCTATATATATATATATATATATACAGATAAAGATAAGTACACATTGCATTTTAAATATTGTATATATATCTATAATTATTTTCATACACACCATTCATACATGTAAGTAAATTCAAATGAAAGTGAATGAACACACACACACACACACACACACACACACACACACATATATATATATATATATATATATATATATATATATATATATATATATATATAATAAATATAAATAGATATGTATTTCAAGCTACTTATACTTCGTTTTCAGTCTCATAATAGTGGTCTTACGTGAAACCAGGAATAACGGAATATGAAATGAGGGATCTTATATATATATATATATATATATATATATATAAAATGGCACTCACTGTTTATTTAATAACTAAAATCGGTTGTAAAATTCAGGAATATATATATATATATATATATATATATATATATATATATATATATATATTCATTCTTCATTAAAGCGTTTTTTCATGAAAGAAATCTTTTTTTACAACGAAATAAATTAATTAGCGTGAATGGAAACGTAGCCGTTCGAAATTCCTAAAATTCTTCATCTGAGCATTGGATTTGGAAACATGATCGTCCTCTGCGAATTAACAGCCGCTCTGACGTCAATCGTAGCAAAACTGAATCAATCATGCAAGTTGGTAATGGCCGCTGAAACGAATTCGTTAGATTCTACTCTAAGCCAAGGCACTTGATATAAACAGACTTATATCTAGAAGGGTCCTCTTCTACCAACACTTCATGGACCAACATTTCATGAGTCAATGTGACAGTCTCAGAAATT
>OY757914.1:17477769-17482769 GCA_963585895.1 Sepioteuthis lessoniana
TGATTCAAATTTCGGCATTAAATAACCCATAAAGACTTGATATGCTATTAATCAAATTATCTAAAGTTCCATAGATATAGGTAAAATAGCAGGTTAGATTGAGCTTTCTTCCCTTGATTGGCAACCAACGTAGGAGAATGTTTTCTCAATTTAAAACTAGCAAGGCATTATCATCATCATCATGTCGTGCCGGTAGCATGGATATCCCTGACCCTCTCTCGTCACTTCTCCCTATCATTCATCGCCTCTAGCAGGTCTTCAGGGCTACATCCCATAACTTCACAGAGCTGCTGTATGGTCGTCCTGCTTTCGCTCGGCCATAGGCGTCCATCACTTATGAACTCGTCCCTGCTTCTCCAGCAGTGTCCTGCATGTCTGGTTCGTCTAACTTGGATAGTTTTCGTGATGGGAGGTAAGTGGCCTTATAGTTGGTGCTTTTTGGGGTGTTGCCTCCAGGACTTGTTCAATATTGCTTGCAGCATTCTTGTGTAATTGCCGTCTAGTTTTTTCTCCGACCGTATTGTTAGCGTCCAAGTAGTGCATCCATATAGCAGTATCGATACAACCGCTGCTTGGAAGAAACTGCGTTTCAAGGCAACCAATCCCCCCTTGAGAAACCTGAAACCATATTGTTGCTTGAATTATTAGTATTTTATAGGAATACTAGCAATGATATAATTGCGTATAAATTACATAATGTATTAGATAGGACCGCTTGATTTACAAGTGTTTATGAACAAATGCTCCCAGAAAAATAAATGAAATTAAAACAAATGCAATGGAACATTGACAATATAGTTATGAGACGATAAAAAATTTAGAAATAAATTTTACTTAGGATTTGGTTAGTCGGTTGTTTGGTTTTATAGCATCTCAACTTATATGGGTTATTTAATGCCAAATCTATTTTTATACAAATAATCAGTTCTATTTAAAACAATTCATTATAGCACGAGTACACAGTTAAATCGTCAAAAATATTTCTATTACAAGCTATTCAGTTCAGTCAAACAGTTCTAATTCAAACAATTAAGTTTAGCATAAGTACGCAGTTTAAATGTTAAAACAGTTCTATTTCGAGCAATTCAGTTAAGCATAAGAACGCAGTTTAGTTATATTTGACCCATAGATAGGAGCCTATCAGATGCTACCACTACGGGCAAGAGTGGACTTGGGAGCGATGGCAGTGAAGGGGTGCTCTGTATTCCTCGAAGTTCCACCATTTAGTATCATATCCAGAACACTCGTTGGGGCGGGGGTCTTACCTCTCGGCGGAGATGCAGTAGGTGTATTCTACGGCCCCAGCTGACTGAACAATTTAATTTAGGAATTAAATTAGCCGAAGGACACACGTGGCTTTAAGGTTATATGTTCGCCATCTCTTGTCTATACAAAAGACCAGTTTTCTTGCTGCAAGGCGAGAATGAGTATATGATAGAATTGAATAGGAAATCTTCTTATGTAATCTCTTTCCGGAGACACGAAAGATTGACTCGAATTCGTACAGGTCCCAAACAGACTAATGTAAGGTAGCATTCGTTAACAGAGGGCGAAATATTCTACCAAGATTACGCTAGAACGAATAACTCTTTGTAGACCAAACAAAAAAATTTATTTCCAATATAAGAATGTCCCACGAAGTCGCAGTAATCACTGAGTATTTTATCTTCGGATTATCATAAAAATAAATTACTTCTTCCTGGAAAATTGCTAAAGATTTTGGGAGGATAGAATGATAAAGTTGTCTTAAAGTTTGTGTTTAAAAGTCGAACCAAACCATGAATATATTTTCAATAAGGTTAATATCGAAAATAAGAAAATTGAATTTCTTTATAAGACAATCTTTCACATTATTTGATTATTTGTGGGATTTTTTGTTTGCTTTTTTTTTTTTTTTTTTTTTGTTGTTTTGTTTTCTCGAGATTTTATTTTTTTCCTTTGTTCGGTGTTCATATTTCTTCTCCCGATTTTTTTTTTAGTTTTTTTTAATTCTTTCTTTCTTTCTTTCTTTCTTTCTTCATCTTGACGTTCTTCATTTACATCAGGTTTTTTCTTTCTTTTTTCCTCGTTATTCAAGCACTTCTTTCTTTCTTTCTTTCCCGCAGGTCAGATTTATTTGTTTATTTTTCTTTCAAGATCATCGAATTCTTTTTCCTTTTTCTCCCTCGCTTCTTTCTTTCTTTCTTTCTTTCTTTCTTTCTTTCTTTCTTTCTTTCACTGCTGTTCATTTTTCGTTATTTCTTTCTAAAATTTGTTTTTCTTTCAATCTCATCATGTTCTTTCTTTCTGTCTTTTTCTTTCTTTCATTCTATCTTTCTTGCTTGCTTTCTTTCTCGTTGTTAATGCTGTTTCTACTTTTTCCCACTGTCTCCGTTTCTTTCTTTCTTTCTTTCTTTCTTTCTTGTTTTATGTTCTTTTTGCATTTTTTATCGTTCATATTTCGATCTTTTTAAAAAATTCATTCTTTCTTTCTTCTGTCCTATCGCTTCTTTTTTCAAGAAGAAGAAAAAGAAGATTGGATTAGTGCCTTTGTTTAATGACAAAACAACCTCCACAGCTTATTTAATGGCAAGGATGGCTTGTAAAAAAGGCTCCTCTTCAGGTTGTGCTTCCATACAGTATTACATACACGGACACGCCGTAGAAGAATACCGTTTTAATATATATATATGTGTGTGTGTGTGTGTGTGTGTGTGTAAGTGTATGTGTGTGTGTGTATGCTTGTGAATGTGCTTATGCATGTGTGAGAAAGAAAGAGAGAGACAGACAGACAGACAGACAGAGAGACAGAGAGAGAAAATGAGAGAGAGAGAGAGAGAGAGTATTGTGAGTTTGTGTATGTGACATCGGGTCAAATGAGGAATGGTTTGGCTTGGTTTCTTTACTTAATGCCATATCAACCTTCGTGGGTTATTTTATGCCGAAGCCATTAACTTAGAAAGACTGTAGCGGTACTATTTAACCAATCACTGAGGATTTAAGACAGTTCAAACCCTTTCCCCGGGTATTTGTCCGGAAGTGAACCTAATAGCACGACTGGGGTTTGAACTCATTGACTACGATGTTGTCGTTCAGCACGCTTGCCGTTTCATCACAGGGGCTCCAGCCCCCACCCCACCCCAAAAAAGAAGAAGAAGAAGAAGAAGAATCGACACTTGCAGAAGCCAAGAAATTGGATACCAAAATGGCGGTTCGAAGGCCGGAATACAATTGCAGCGTTGATTGTTGTGCTGGCTTTAAGTCGGGTAGCTGTGTATAAAGAACCTCGGGTTGGGTGGTACTGATGGATAAGGTGGGGGTGCTAATGATGATTATGCGTGGGAGGCAGCAGTTGCATTAGGGAAATGACGGGTAAGGTAAAGCAGTATCAGCAGATGGGGTTAGGAGCCCTTGAAAAGCTGGTCTGCATTGGATGGAACGTCCTGATAACATCTTTAGATGCCGCAGATAACAGAAAAAGAAAAAGAAAAAGAAAAAAAACAATAAATAATAACGAAAAGAATTAACAGAAGAATCGCCCCTTTCCCTCTCCCACCCCAGTGGGGTCCATAAAAGCTAAAAACATGACGGCAGTCGTGGGCCGCTTATTATAAAGCTGGATAATTGAAGTGTAAGTAGGAAGAAAGAAAAAAAAACTTAAGGGTTGTGTTATGAAAGAAAAGTTATAAAGAGAAACAAAATGCTATTTCGTTCTTCTTCTCGCCCCCAAGGCATTCGGAGGACTTACCCCTCTTTTATTTAACTATATCGATTTAACATTTCATGGTTTTTTTGTTTCTTTACTCATTAACCACTACATTTTCCGCCGTTTCTAACTACCTATTTATACGTCAGTCCCCCTCGCCGTTTTGTGGGGTAAGGGTTGCTCCCACACAAGAAAGAAGAAAAAAAAAGCATTTGATATAGAGACAATTTGTAATTTTAGCGACCATGATGCATATTAGCGAACATGTATCGCGGTAGCAAATAGAGTGGTTATGTCTTGAGCCCGAATGAGAGTGAAATTAAAAGGTGCTGACATAATCACAGGGAAGGATGTAAAGGGAAAAAAAAGAGAATAAAGTTAGGAAGAAAGGGACTAAAGAACAGCAGGTAGAAACAAAAAAGGCGAGCAAGCAAGAGAGAGCGAGCAAGCTAGCGATTGAGAGAGAGAGAGAGACTTTAATGGAACGATGGGAGGTGCCCGTGGTGTAATGGTTATGGTCGTAGGAAATGGACACGGCGACGCGAGTTCAAATCCTGGACGAGACTGATTGCATTTCACATAGCACTAATACCATTGGGAAAGGTATGAATCCAATTATCCTCCCTCCAGCTATGGGTAAATACTAGTACAGACTGAGTTCTTCAGCCTTGGTGAGGCAAGTAGTCTAGGAGAAGGAAAACTCTGAATTCAAACCTGTTAAACTCCGCTTAAAAATTGACCTTGTGTCATATCCTGCCCGAGCAGAGGGGTTGGTAAATAGGATTAATGGAACGATGGGAAAAACAGTCTTGAAAAAGAACTTAAAGCCTGGCCTCGTGGCTGCGATAGTTGCATATTTCCGACAGATTTCGGGGTCGGAGTTCGAGCTCAAGTAACAACCTGTTTATAACGCTGATTTTAAAAATTGACGAGTAAACCATTTTCATTTGAATCTTCTTACTTCATTGAGGAGATTCCCCGTGGCGTAGAATCAAACATGCTACACTGCCATATCATAGTAAACAGGTTAGAACTCAACTCTCGTTAATATGTTTACTTTCAGATTCGTTTAAGTATAATCCTCCTAATCCCTCCAGGTTTGGATTAGATATCACCCCTACACTTCTGCTAAAATGGTGTCTTTAGCAATAAATAATCCACGAAGGTTGATATGCCATTAAACAAAGAAACCAAACCAAACAAAAACATACCTCATTTAACCCGGTCACACACACACACACACAAACACGCATACACACCCATAATATATATATATATATATATATATATTTGTCTGACCGGCGTAAAGTCACCC
>OY757914.1:17485269-17502769 GCA_963585895.1 Sepioteuthis lessoniana
TGTTGGTAATACGTAGCAATACATGGAACCATTAAACTTTGTTGACTTATCCTAAATTGAACTGTTTGAAATAGAACTGTTTGATCATTTAACTGTGTGTAAACAAATAACTGGTGTTTACTTGAACTGTTGGTAATACGTAGCAATAATTGGAACCATTAAACATTGTTGACTTATCCTAAATTGAATTGTTTGAAATAGAACTGTTTGTTCATTTAACTGTGTGTAAACAAATAACTGGTGTTTACTTGAACTGTTGGTAATACGTAGCAATACTTGGAACCATGAAACTTTGTTGACTTATCCTAAATTGAATTGTTTGAAATAGAACTGTTTGTTCATTTAACTGTGTGTAAACAAATAACTGGTGTTTACTTGAACTGTTGGTAATACGTAGCAATACTTGGAACCATGAAACTTTGTTGACTTATCCTAAATTGAATTGTTTGAAATAGAACTGTTTGTTCATTTAACTGTGTGTAAACAAATAACTGGTGTTTACTTGAACTGTTGGTAATACGTAGCAATACATGGAACCATTAAACTTTGTTGACTCATCCTAAATTGAATTGTTTGAAATAGAACTGTTTGATCATTTAACTGTTTGTATCTACACAGTTAAATGATCAATGTTTATAAATCATATATTCAATATATATTTAAAACCAGAATTTGGTAATTAGTTAACCAGCAATAGTTGATTTGTCATAAAAATCAAAGCTCGCAGTAGGAATGGAATTCATTCCATTATCTACTCATCCTTTCGATTTATTTCTTTTCTCTTAAGAATGAATTTATTTTAGCTTCATTTAATTTTTTTGAAATGGAATGAATGTTTGTTGGTATAGATTTTATATACACTGATAAGTTTGCTGATAAAAATATCAGCAGTAACCACATGAAAGTTAAGGCATGAACTCATTTTCTCCTTCACATACTGACACACTTACACAAAGAGTTTTTACACACAAAATATGTCTCTTTATTTTTAGCTAACAATTACTGCTATACTTCATTCACAGAATCTTAACATTATCTAATATTATATTTGCTTGCAAGAAAAGATTTTGTACATCTGTTTTTCAGCAAAACTTGCACACAATTTTAAGAAATAAGGTATATGGCAATGAAGGACTACTCCATATTACCGAAAGCTCCAGAACTGAAGGGGCACGATTAGATTGTTTCGTGTTATATACATAAGATGCTGTCGGTGTATTCTACAGCCACAGCCGACTAGACTTGAGAGACAGAGAGAGAGAGAGAGAGAGAGAGTAAGAGAGAGAGAGAGAGTATCACAAATGTATATATATATATATATATATATATATATCGTAAATATATGGATGGATGGATGTATTAATATATATGAAATAAAAGTTCGCATGATATATCTATATATCTGTGTGTGTGTGTGTGTGTGTGTGTGTGTGTGTGTGTGTGTGTGTGTGTGTGTGTGTGTGTGAAGAAAGAGGGAGCGAAAGAGAGACAGGGAGGGAGAGAGTATGAGATATGTGTATACACACACACACACACATATATATAGCTGGATGGATGGATAGATAAATATATACCGATTGAAAGAGCGCATAATATACCTATATATCTGAGTACATATATCTGAGTACATATATATATATATAGATAGAGGGAGAGAGAGGGAGAGAAAATGAATATGATCTTGGAAATAATCAGTGATCACCGAATGTCAAAAGGTCGTGAGGAGCAGCGAAACTAGTTTACGTAACACTAACCTGCGAATTTTCCCTCTAAGTATAAGCTAAAATACGCCATGTCTGGCATAAGGTCACATTATTTTAGCACCCAATTAGCTAATTCATTTTTAGCTTAGCTTAATACAGGTGACAGTCTGCACGAGTAGCGCATCAAGGGCGAATAACATTAAGGCAACCGGGTGATCAGCAAACACACAACCTCAAAAATAGTTTTCGGTAGAAGTATGCTAACTATAGCTCAAGAACGAGATAATATTTTTACTTTTATATTAGTCAATTCTATATGTCTTGTATTCTTTCTTGACGTTTTCATTCTTGGAGGTGTCCGTGGTGTAGTGGTTATCGTCGTAAGGAATGGACACGGCGACACGAGTTCAAATTCTGGACGAGACTGATTGCATTTCACATAGCACAAATGCTCTTAGAAGAGTATGAATCCAATTATTCTCCCTCCAGCTAGGGGTAAATAGTAGGGTAGACTAGGTTCTTCAGCCTTGGTGAGGCATCAAGTCTAGGAGAAGGAAAACTCTGCATTCAAACCTGTTAAACTCCGCTTAAAAATTGACCTTGTGTTATATCCTACCCGAGTGGAGGCGTTGGTAAATATGGTAAATATGGGTGGTTTTGCCTACCCACTTCAATAGAAACAGTTAATTGATTTTACATTAGGAGGTGCCCGTGGTGTAATGGTTATCGTCTTAGGAAATGGACACGGCGACACGAGTTCAAATTCTGGACGAGACTGATTGCATTTCATCTAACCCTCATACCCTGGGAAAGCTATGGGTAAATAGTAAGGCAGACTAGGTTCTTCAGCCTTGGTGAAGGAAAACTCTGAATTAAAACCTGTTAAACTCCGCTTAAAAATTGACCTTGTGTCATATTCTGCCCGAGCGGAGGGGTTGGTAAATATGGTTGTCATTCTTGTTCGCTCAAATTAAGATATAGGCTAGTTACATTATTTTATAGTTTAGGGAACTAAATGTAACTATACAGCCCTACTTAAGAGGTTGTAATGATACCGCTGAAACTATCAGCCAGGCCGTAGTAACCTCACTGACGTAAAATAAGTCACACACAAAACGCTTCCGTTAGTTTGGTGTGTACAAAATTTATTTGTTGTCTCGAAGCCTTTTCTAGCAATCAACCCAAAATAGAGATTAAGAGAAATAAAGTTGTGTTAGCTAAGGAGATGCAGATGATGTACAGTACAAAAGACTAAAGAGAGCCAACGGACAACTTTTGTTATTTTTCTGCTCAACGGCTGTTTTGTGCGTGCGTGATTGTACCGTGTGACCACTCTCTCTAGCATCATGTCTCATCCTTCTCTAAGAATCCATCCTTATATATATATATATATATATATATATATATATATATATATGTATCTTTAAGAAAAAACAAAAACTGGTCACATTAGGATTATAAATTTATTTCCATCCTGTTATGGGTTTTTGATATAAATCAAAAACACCAAAAAGAACTAATATATATATATATATATATATATATATATATATATATATATATATATATTTAAAAATCATTAATTACGTAATCAATCTTTCTAAAGCGATACGTAGCTGGCAAGCCACAATATTTGAATATTTTGCACTGCAGGTCACAAATCTCAGGTGATTCTAAACAAATGCTTATCTTTGAACATTTTTCATTCCTCATAACAAATATCAGCTGGTTCTAAACGATTGTTTATTTTTTAATATTTTCCATTGCAATTCACTTATGTCAGCTGATTCTAAACAATTGTTTATCTTTGAATATTTACCATTCCCATTATTTTCACAACATTCCAAATTCACAAACGAACATTTATTACTATATGCTTTACATTTCTAAGTTTCAACTTATAAACAAATGCCTGGATAAAAACTAACATTCAGTTTTAAATTCAATGTTCAACTACAAAAAGAACTAACTCCACCCCACTAAATTAATTGAAATTCTTAATTAGTTAACATAAATATGATTAATTTCTTTGTTGTTTTTGTTTTATTTTGTTTTGTTCTTTTTTTCGTTTTTAAATAAATCAAGAAATAAATATCGCGTATTCATTCTAAATCACTTTTTTTTATTTTCGTTCGCCTTTTCAATTTTCTTTCTTTCTTTCTTTCTTTCTTTCTTTCTTTCAAGTTTTTCTTTCTTTTCTTTACTTTTCATTTCGTTCTTTCTTTACAAGTCTTTCATTCTTTCTTTCAAGTTTTTTTTTCATTTCTTTGTCTTTCTTTTTTTCGTCTTTTCAAGTCTTTCTTTTACAGTTTCAAGTTTTTCTTTCGTTATAATCTTTTTCTTTTTTCGTTTTAAGTCTCCCGTTCTCTCTTTCACGCATTTCTTTCTTTCTTTATCTCCAATTCTCCCTTTCAAGTTACTCTTTCTTTCTTTTTCTTTCTTTCTTTTTTTATTTTTTTCGTCTTTTCAAGTCTTTCTTTTACAGTTTCAAGTTTTTCTTGCGTTATAATCTTTTTCTTCTTTCTTTTCAAGTCTCCCGATCTCTCTCTCACGTCTTTCTTTCTTTCCATGTATCCCTTTCTCTCTTTCAAGTTTCTCTTTCTTTCTTTTTACTTTCTTTCTTTTTTTCGTTTTTTCAAGTCTTTCTTTAACAGTTTCAAGTTTTTCTTTTATTTTAATCTTTTTCTTCTTCCTATTCAAGTCTCCCGTTCACTCTTTCACGGTTTTCTTTCTTTCTTTCTTTCTTTCTTTCTTTTAAGTTTCGCTCTTTTAAGTTCCTTTGTTTCACTATCTCACGCTTTTTCTTTTCGTCCTTTCGCTATTTCTCCCATTCTTTTGCTCTCTCGCCCTTTCAAATTTCTTTCTTTCTTTCTTTCTTTCTTTCTTTCTTTTATCCATTCACTCTTTCAAGCTTCTTTCTTAAACTCTTCCAAGGGATTTACAGACGACTTCTTTTTTATTTTTATTTTTCTTTTTTTCTTTTTTGTCATTTCAAGACTTAGATGTCCTTTTTCGCCATTTCGTTCTTTTGCCCTTCATTCTTTCTTTCACTCTTTTTTCACTATTTCTCTCTTTCAAGTTTTTTTTTCTTTTTCTCCATTATGCCCTGTCAATTTTTTTCTTTTACCCGTTCACTCTTTCTTTCGTTATTCACGTTTCTTTCTTTCTTTTTCTCTCACTTTCACTCTTTCTAGTTTTTCTTTCAACCTTTTACTCTTTCTTTCCCTCTTTTTTTCACGTTTTCACTCTTTCTTCGTTCTTCAAGTTTCTTTTTTTTTCTCACTTTCATCTTTGTAGTTTTTATTTCAACCTTTTACTCTTTCTTTCCCTCTTTCCTTTCACGCTTTCACTCTTTCTTTCGTTCTTCAAATTTCTTTTTTTTTCTCCCTTTCACTCTTTTTAATTTTGCTTTCAACCTTTCTTTCCCACTTTTTTTTCGCGCTTTCACTCTTTCTTTCGTTCTTCAAGTTTCTTTCTTTCTCTTTTTCTCACTTTCACTCTTCCTAGTTTTTATTTCAACCTTTTACTCTTTCTTTCCCTCTTTTTTTCACGCTTTCACTCTTTCACTCTTTCTTTCACTTTTTTTTTTTCGCTTTTTAAATTTTTACTTCTTTTGCGCTATCACCCAATCAACTTTCTTTCTTAGACCTTTTTCTCATCATTGATTTTTCTGTCTTTTTCTTCCTACCTATTTCGCTCTTTCAAGTTTCTCCTTTTCACCATTTTACCCTTTCTTTCGCTCTTTCTACATTTCTTTCTCAAATTTCTTTTTTTTTTCATTCTTTCTTTGACCCTTTCAAGTTTTTTCCTTTCTTTGTCCTTTTTCCTTTTTATGTTTCTGTCTTTCAATTTTTTCTTTTAACCATTGTCTTTTCTTTCTTTCTCTTTTTCACTCTTTTTCTCAGCTTATAATTTTCAAGAACTTTTCTTTCTCTTATTTCCTCTTTCGTCTTTTCACATTTCTTTCTTTCCTTCTTTTTAAATTTCGATTTTTTGCTCTTCCATTCCTAATTTCACTCATTCACGTTTTTGTAATTTACTCTTTCATTTTTCAAATTTTTCTCACCATTTCACTTTTTTTCGCTCTTTCATTCTTTCAAGTATTCATTTTGCGTCGTTCTTTCTTTCTTTCTTCCTTTCTTTCTTTCTTTTTACATTTTAACACTTCATTTCTTATTTAGATTCCTTCTTTTACCCTTATGAACTTTCCTTCTCTTGCAATTTCGTTCTTTCGCTCTTTCAACTTTCTTTCACTTTTTTAGTCTTTTCTAATGCTCATTCATGATTCTTCCTTTCTTCCTTTCTACGTTTCTTTCCTTCTAATCAAGTTTCTTTCACTTTTTCACTGTTTCAAAATCCCTCATTCTCTCTTTCAAGTTTCTTTCTTTTTTCTTTTCTCCTCATCATATTTCTTTCTTTCGTCTTTACAAGTTTCTTTCGTTTACCTCTCCATTCTTATTTTCATTCTTTCAGGTTTCTTTCTTTTTCTCTTTCGGTTTTTCTTTCGCTTTTTCACTATTTAGCTTTTTCTTTCTCTTTTTCAAACATTCAAGTTTCTTTCTTTTTTCCCTTGCAATTTTCTTTCTTTCTTTCTTTCTTTCTTTCTTTCTTTCAAATTTATTTATTTCTATCGCTTTTTTCAGTTTCAGCTGCTTTTCTTTCGTCCCTCTTTCTCTTTTCCTCTTTCTTTCGTTCTTTCTTTTTTTATATACATTCCATCTTTCCTCGAGTTTTTCTTTCTTTCGGTCTTTCGCTCTTCCATATTTCTTTCACCCTTTCAGGTTTCTTTCACTTTTTAACCTTTTCTTATGCTCATTCATGATTTTTTCTTTCTTCCTTTCTACGTTTCTTTCCTTCTAATCAAGTTTCTTTCACTTTTTCACTCTTTCAAAATCCTTCTTTCTCTTTTCAAGTTTCTTTCATTCTTCTTTTTTTCTTTCCCCCTCATGATATTTCTTTCTTTCGTCTTTTCAAATTTTTCTTTGGAACTTTCTTTCTTTCTTTCTTTCTTTCTTTCTTTCTTCTCTATTTGCCCTCTACTCTCTATTCTTCTTTTCATTCTCTCTACTTTTTTTTTACATATTTATTTATCTATGTATTTATTTCACCCTTTCTATTCTTTTTTTCTTTTTCTTTTCACCCTTTCTGCTGTCTACTTTTATTTCTTTCTAATTCATTTACATATTTCTTTCTTTCTTTCTTTCAACTTCTTTTAGATCTTTCTTTCTTTCTTTCTTTCAACTTCTTTTAGATCTTTCTTTCTTTCTTTCTTTCTTTCTTTCAACTTCTTTTAGATCTTTCTTTCTTTCTTTCTTTCTTTCTTTCAACTTCTTTTAGATCTTACTTTCTCTCTTTCTTTCTTTCTTTCTTTTAACTACTTTGAGATCTTTCTTTCTCTCTTTCTTTCAACTTCTTTTAGATCTTTCTTTCTTTCTTTCAACTTCTTTTCGATCTTTCTTTCTTTCTTTCTTTCTTTCTTTCTTTCTTTCTTTCAACTTCCTTTAGATCTTTCTTTCTTTCTTTCTTTCAACTTCTTTTAGATCTTTCTTTCTTTCTTTCTTTCTTTCTACTTTGCTTTCTTTCAACTTTTTTTCGATCTTTCTTTCTTTCAACTTCTTTTAGATCTGTCTTTCTTTCTTTCTTTCTTTCTACTCTCTACCTTGCTTTCTCTCAACGTCTTTCAATTTCTTTCTTTCTTTCACCCTATTTCATTCATTCCATTCTTATTTTCTATTCCTTTTTTGTTCTTTTCCATTCATCAAACGTAAAAAGAAAATCCTTTACTTTTCTAGAAGAGATATTACCCCCCTCCGAATTCACGCTCCACTTTAATTCTGCCAGCAGATTCATAAGGCCCCGCACTAAGCAAAGGATTTGTAAAAGCCTGTTAGGTTTCTTTCTTTTAAGAAATGCCTGGCAGAATGGCTAGCGGCCAAAAGAAATTAATTAGCTGTAAAAAAAAAAAAAATCCAAACAGACGAATGTCTTTCTTGTACGTTCAAGATCACAAGACATTGGCATACTCTTCCCTTTCGAGCCAGTTTCACTAAGCTTATTAAATATTAATATATACTCGACGTCCCGATAAAATCTCTACACTCCTAGGCTAGACTCGTGTTTCAGAAAATTACGCATTCATTCCTAGCGTCACTGATTGGTATTAGAATTCACACACACACACACACACGCACACACACCACCACCACCACCAACAACAACAACAACAAATTTGAATGCCGATTTTCAAGGCATACATACTTAGAAAACTAGCGCTACACAATGTCCATATTAGTCTCTTATTCACATTTAAGCTTGACCTGTACTATAAAAAGATGAGTAAATCTAATTTTTCGATAAAGGCCGGACTATCCAATACAGATTTTCAAGATAGGTCGTCTCACTGCTGTTCTATGCTCAGCTTAGTAAATATCAAGTTTGGATAAAAGCCGAAATATTGAATGTTGATTTTTGAGGTAAGTCGTCACTCATTAAACAGCTACAACAACAAAATGGCGCAATACAATCCTTCTATTATTCATTTGGCTTTGTTCTGTGCGATATTAAGTTTAATAAATCTCAAGTTTGAATAAAAACTGTAATATGCTAATTTCCAAGGTAAGTCATCATTACTTAAACAACAACAGCTACAACAACAAAATGGCGCAATACAATCTTCCTGTTATTCATTTGACGTTATGCTATTCGATACTAAATCTAATAAATCTTAAAATTGGTTAGAAGCCAGAATATCGAATTTTTATTTTTCAGCCTGTTAAACAGATGTCCTATAACAAAAAAAGATGAGCACTTCACAATTCCTCTAACGCTTATACCTCACAAAACAGTTTAAGCCCAACCCAGTCAGAGAATCCATCGACTGCGTTTCTTCAGAGGGTTAAGACCCTTCCCCGCAACGAGTATCCTGACACAAAACAATCTGATGGTAAGGTTTCAGTAATGCAGGAGCTTTGGGAAATGTGGAGTATCCTTTCATTGCCATCGCTTCCAAGTCCAATCTGGCCCGGATTAGTAACACCTGACTGGATCCTATCTATGGGTCGAATAGAAGTGTTTTACATTTAAACTGAGTGTAAACCAATGACTAACTTTAAATTGAATTGTTTGAAATAGAACTGTTTGAACATTTAACTGTGTGTAATCAAAAGACTAATTTTTAATAGAATTGTAAGTAATACATAGCAGTACTTGGTACTATTTAACTTTATTGAATTATGTTCACAAATCAAATTAATATATATGTATAAAGAGGATTTGGCATTAAAAAACCTACAATGGTTGATATTCCATAAAACCAAACCAAACCAAACCAAACCAAATCGTTGATATTTAATTTATGTATAAAGAGGGTTTGGCGTTAAATAACCTACAATAGTTGATATGCCATAAAACTCAACCAAACAAAATACTATATATCTAATATATATGTATAAAGAGGATTTGGCATTAAATAACTTACAATGGTTGATATGCCATAAAACCAAACCAAACCAAACCAAACCAAATCCTATATTTTTAATATATATGTACAAAAAGGATTTAGCATTAAATAACCTACAATGGTTGATATGCCATAAATATCCAACCAAATCATATATATTTAATATATATGTATAAAGAGGGTTTGGCATTGAATAACCTACAATGGCTGATATGCCATAAAACCAAACCAATTAAAGTAAGCTTGATCATTATTATTGATAATTTTGACAAATATTATTCTTAATCCCCCTAATTCCAGTAGCTTTTTATTGCGACTCACTCACTATTAAAATAATTGACATCAAACCTATTAATCGTACCAGTAATTGTACTCTATTATTTTTGACTGTATATATATATGACGAAATGTTTAGCGATTCTCACAAAGGGATCAAAAGAATTTGATTTGTTTTATTTAACGGTATTTCAACTCATCATATACTCAAATTGTGAAGTCTGTTAACCTTATATACTCAAGTAATGAAATTTGCTAACCGTATATAATCGTGTAATGGTCGTTGTATTTATCCAACCCCTCCACACAGACAGGATGTGGCAGAAGGTCAATCTTTAAGCGGAGTTTAACAAGTTTGAAGTAAGAATTTTCCTTCTCCTAGACTGGTTGCCATACCAAGACAAAACGTGTCATGTCTACTTTACAATTAACTTATAACTGAAGTGAGAATAACTGGATTCGTACCTTTTCCAAAAAATATCACCTCTATATCAAATACAAACAGCATCGTCAGAATTTGAACACGGATCGCTTTGGCCATTTCTTACGACGATAACCATGACACCTCAAGCACCTCCATTAAAACTTTATAAGAATTATTTTTTCCCTTTAAAACGAGGAGTCGTTCAATACACGAGATACGTTTCTGAAAAGTCAAAGCTTACCTTTTTTCTAGGCCTGTGTCCCTGTATTGCTTATACCTTAACAAAGGCTCGTGTTTATAATGATAAAATTTATACTTAACATTTTTTACGCTTCATAACACACCTGCATATAACGTTTACATATCATAAATAGTCAACAAAGTTAGATTACAGCTTCATTATCTTAACTAAAAGCCTTGATAATGGCTTTCGCTCGCCTATACGGAAAAACGATGGGCGAACCTGACAGGAAATTAGACTGAGTTATGGATATTATTATATTATCAATGCTATTGTGTATCAATGGTGAGTTTTTTAGTACGTTTCAATATCTAAGTAAATATGGTGGGCTACATCAAGATTTAGACTACATTGTTTATTTACAGTATTGAATTGATTTTGATTGTATTAAAGTAGTTTTGGAAGCATAATAAGTGTTTCAATGTTTTCTCTTTGTCATTGAATGCTGAAGAAATATTTTTGCTGGCTAGCAGAGGCAAAAGTAAGGAGTCGTTCATTATACGTATTATAAGATAAAACACTTGTTTCATCTGGTTTCACGTCCAGACCGATACCATTTGTGCTTCCTCCAGTATATGCAGCGGAAATTCTGTTTGAGCGAGTGTATTTGCGTTGGTAACAGTTTTTGCAGGGTATCGTCGGCTTCTTGTACTTTTTTTTTCCTTTGAGCGTGAAATTATTTAAAAGAAAAGGAAAGAAAAAATAGATAGATAGATAGATAGATAAAGAAAGAGAAAAAGATAGATAGATAGATAGATAGATAAAGAAAGAGAAATGGATAGATAGATAGATAGATAGATAGATTCACTAAATTATCTGTGGTCAATTATAGGACCCTGGAGCCCATGAATATCTTGAAAATTGGATTGATTTTTAATTTCAAAGAACATTCTAAAAAATGTTCCGGTACCTGATGTAAAAATTACCTCTTATAAACAATAACCTTGGTGCTTAACTAAGTGACCGAAAAGCGGTCAATCACGAGAATTCTCGCTGTAAGTGTGAGAGACGGCCACAGACGAAATTTAAGGATTTTTGTAAAAGGATCCATAAATTAGTTACCGAGAGAGAGACAAGTAGCGATGTAAATTTTAGGGCTAAACAAAACCATCCCACAATTAGCAGAGGAAAACAATTTGTAAAAGATTAGATCTTTCCTTGATCGACTTGAAAATACGATTTCAAGACTTCCTTCTTCTGAGACAGGGCCAAAGAAAAGTTGAAACGTCAGCAAAAAAGTGAGAGGGATTTACTGTGACCACGTGTCAGACTTTTTCTTTCATTTCTTGATATGAATTCGTTGTCAATTTTTCATCTTCTCTTTGTGTCTTTGTCTCTTCCTACTTTCTTCAAGATGCGCATTAAAATAAAATAACTCGAAAAATGAAGTATCTGTAAGCTATGAATTTCAGGGTTATACTCAAGGTTGGATGGGGAGGGTCCCTGATATTGTTGGGCTCGATGAGAATGCTGAAGGTCTTTGGCAACTTTCGATTTATTAAGTTTTGCTTACTTTGAGACACAAGCTTATGGCGCGGGCCGTTGTATAAGCGGTTACCCATTTAAGTAATGAAACGATACATGTTTGCTTAACTTCGATAACCTTAGAACACCGGTTCTTTCAGTGTGACTTGACCATACATCAGGTTTGAAGAGATTTGCTTAAGGAATATTGAAATGTAAATAATAAGAAGAGTAAGAATTTGTGTGTGTCATTTTCTTGGAGAGGTGCTGAGTTGTGCATATACCATTTGTTGGTATGGTCAAATTTAAATTTCTTGTACATTTCCCAGGGGATCACCTTGCCCACCTAGTCGTGTCTCGCCTTGGACTCCTTCTATGCCAATTTGCTGCATTCGTTTATAATGTGATTGATGGTTTCATCTCTGTCACCGCATAGTCTACATAGGCTATTTTGTTGCGTCTTTTTTATTCTCGCCTTGATACAAACGGATCACCTAATCTCGGCCAGAAGACCAGACCTTATAATAATCAACAAAAAAAGAAAAACTGCAAAATTGTCGACTTTGCTGTCACGGCTGACCACAGAATAAAACTGAAAGAATGTGAAAAGAGAGATAAGTACCTCGACCTTGCTAGAGAATTGAAAAAACTATGGAACATGCAGGTGACAATTATACCAATTATAAATGGTGCGTTTGGCACGGTAACTAAAGGATTATTAAAGGGCCTGGAAGATTTGGAAGTTAGCGGCCGAGTGGAGACCATCCAAACAACAGCATTATTAAAAACGGTCAGAATACTGAGAAAAGTCCTGGAGACTTGAGGAGACTCGCTGTCACTAAATCTCCAGTGAAAGACCATCAGCTAACGCTGATGTGAAAAACTCTAAAAATAATAATAATGGTAATAAGACTAGACACGATTGGGTGGGGAAGATGATCCACTGGGAATTGTACAAGAAGCTTAAATTTAAACATATCAACAAATAGCATTAGCACAACCTAGAATCCGTCGTGGACATTATGGTGCACAAAGTTCTTTTTGATTTTGAGATGCAAACTGATCGTCAACTCTCGGCTAGACGACCAGACCTAGTGATTGTCAGCAAAAAAGAAAACCTGCCGAATTGTGGACTTTGTCATTCCAGTTGATCACAGGGTAAAACTGAAAGAAAATGAAAAGAAAGATAAGTACCTAGACCTCGCAAGAGAACTGAAAAAAAAGGAACATGAGAGTGACGGTGATACCAATTGTAAAGGATTGGTACAGGAACTGGAGGACTTTAAAATTAGAGGACGAGTGTAGACCATCCAAACTACAGCATTGCTGAGATCGGCCAAAATACAGAGACCAGTCCTGGAGACTTGATGAGACTTACTGTCACACAAACTCCAGTGGAAAAGCATCAGCAGATGCTGACGTGAAAAACTCTCAAAAGAGTAAAATAATAACTAAAACAATAATATTTCCCCAGGGTAGTCCTTAAGATATTCTAGACTATTCTTAAAATGGACAAGGGCGGAACGCAAAAAATGTATCAAAGTACAAGGAAATTGATCACTATGAAAAGAACTTACACTTAAGAGAGAGACTCTATGTGTCAAGAAACGGTGGAAGAGAAATCGTCGGCATTGAGGATTGTGTCGGTGCATCAATACAAAGACTCAAGAAATACACCAAGAAAGAGGAAAGAAATACTGATTACAGTAACCAGTAACAACAAAGGCAGCATATGGCCAAATAGATAACAACATAAACTACAAAACAGGAATGGGAAGAAAACAAGTCTACGGATACTTCAAGAGACAGGGAGGTGCCCGTGGTGTAATGGTTATCGTCGTGGGAAATGGACACGGTGACACGAGTTCAAATTCTGGACCAGGCTAATTGCATTTCATATAGCACTAATACCCTTGGGAAAGGTATGAATCCAATTATTCTCCCTCAAACTGTGGGTAAATAGTAGGACAGACTTGGTCCTTCAGCCTTGGTGAGGCAAGTAGTCTAGGAGAAACTCTGAATTCAAACCTTGTAAACTCCGCTTAAAAATTGACCTTGTATCATATCCAGCCCAAGCGGAGGGGTTGGGTAAATATGGATACTTCAAGTGACAAACTGGCGAGATTCCAAACGTGAAGATTAGGATATGGCTAAGAAAGAAAAACTTCAAAAGAGAAATTGAATCTCTCTTTATAGATGCACAAAAGGACCATAAAACCCAATTATATTAAAAGTAAAAATCGATAATACAAAACAGAATGGCATTTGCAGGTTGAGTGGAAATAGAGATGAAAGGGTTCATGACATAATAACCGAATATAAGCAAACAAATACAAAAGGAGCACACGACTAGGCACGAATGGGTGGGAAAGGAGATCCACTGGGAATCGTGCAAGAGATTAAAATTTGACCATACTACCAAATGGTATATACACAAACCAGAATCCTATCTTGAGAATAAGATGCAAAATATAATTTTAATTTTGAAAGACAAACGGATCACCTAATCCCAGCCAATACCCAGTCGGCTGGGAGGCGGTAGAATACACCGACAGCATCTCTGCAGAGAGGTAAGACCCCCCCGCTCAACAAGGGTACTGTGCCTCAGTCCGCTGGGACTGTTGAATAAATCGACTGCTTCTCTGCAGAGGGGTAAGCCCCCACCCCCACGCCACGAGTGTCCAGGATATGACACTAAACAATCTAATGGTGGGGTTCCAGTCCTGGAGCGTTTGTAAATGCGGAGCACCCCTTCATTGCCATTGCTCCCAGATCCACTATGGCCCGGAGTGGTTGCCCCTAATAGGGTCCTATCAGTGGGTCAAATAGAACTAAACAGTTTACTTATGCTAAATTGAATTGTTTGAAATAGAACAGTTTTGACATTTAACTGTGTGTAAACAAAAACTATACATATACTAAACTAAATTCTTTGAATCAGAACTGTTTAAGTAAACTGAATAGCTTGAAATAGAAATGTTTTTGACTATTAAACTGAGTACTCATGCTAAACTGAATTGCTTGAAATAGAACTGAAATGAACTAGCATTATTGATATCGGCCAGAGTACCGAGGAGAGTCCTGGAGACTTGAGGAGACCTTCTCTCACTCAAACTCCAGTGAAAGACCATCAGCTAACGCTGACGCGAAAAATTCTCAAGGTGTAAATCACAATAGTGATAATTATTTCGCAGTTCAAGTCAGAAGACTAGATGTGTTCAGAGCACTGAAAGGCATGTCCATGTGTCAGATGATGTTGTTTTACCAGATATCATCCCAGGTGACTGGGACTGTAGAATATGCCGACTGCATATATGCGGAAGGGTAAACCCCTCCCAAGGAATGTCCTGAATATGATACTAAACTGAATCTGATGGTGAGGCTCTTGTTTTGGAGCTTTAGGGAATGTGGAGTACCCCTTCATTGCCATAACTCACAAGTCCTCTCTGACCCTGTACGGTAGTACCAGTAAGCGTCCCATCTATTTGAGAATTTTTCACACCAGCGTTAGTCGATGGTTTTCTACATGAGTCTGAGTGACAGCAGTCTCCTCAAGTCTCCAAGACTCTTCTTAGTATTCTAGCCGATCTCAACAATGTTGTAATCTGGATGGTCTTCATTCGTCCTCTTATTTCCAAGTCCTCCAGTATCTGAAGTAATCCTTTAGGGACTTTACCAAGAGCACCAATTACAATTGGTATCAGCGTCACATTTTACACAAGTCTCAAAAATGGAGTCCCGTGGAAAGAATCAACCCTTTTACAAATTGTTCAGTGAGCCAAACTTAGTAGTTATTACGACTCAACGAAACGGTTTGCATCCCACTTCAAGTTAATGCTCTTGGAGAAGACATTAATAGTAGGGCAGACTAGTCTTTTAGCCTTGGTTAAACAACCAGTCTAGGCAAAGGAAAATCTGAATTTCAATCAGATGAACGTGGTTTCTTCAATAAGTTTCCAGACATTTTTCGTCAGGGCATTTAAAATTGTTGTAGACTCAGTATCTTATTGCTATAGATCTTATGAGATGACTGACCAATTTTTAGGATTACAGGTTTAAATAAACAGCTACAGCAGCAATTGGAATACACCCTACTAAAAGCTGATTGTCACAGCTGGTGAATTTCAAAAATGCAATATCGACGTGAGGACGCTTTAGAAGAACGATATGCAAAAAAATTCTGTTTTAAACTTGGAAAAAATGCCACAGAAACCTATGGAATATTTTGGAGCATCTTGCATGAATCGAGCATCAGTTTTTGAGTAGGTAAGAGATTCAAGGAAAGCAGGGAGTCTGTGAGGAATAATGAGAGGTGTGGGAGGAGTAAGGAAGTCAATACACCAGAGTTGATTGGCCAAGGGTTACGGTTAGTGTTACTATGATGAGGTTTTAAGGGAGTTCAGGAAGAGATTCGATCGGAAGAGGCCAGCACTCTTCAAATCGAGTCAGTGGCATTTCCAGCTGGACAATGCACCAGTCCACAACTCTATCCTCGTCACAGACTATTTGACCAAGATGGGCATCAAGACAGTTCCTCACCGTCCCTATTGTCCAGACGTTGGTCCCTGTGACTTTTGCTTATTCCCTAAGCTTAGAGGCTGTCGTTATGAGACAATTGAGGAGATGAAAGAGGCTGTCACGAAAGTCATTGACACGCTCACACAAGAGGACTTTCCTGAGGCCTTCGAGAAGTTGTTGGAACGGTACAAGAAGTGCATTACAGCCGGAGGAGACTACTTCGAAGAGGACTAGAGTTTCATGTGGGTACTATCAATAAAAGTGCCCATGCGAAAAAAAGTCTGGAAAACTTATTTAATGATCCTCGTACCTCGCTTAACAAATCAATCTTGTGTCACATTCTGCTAGTGTTGGAGGGGTTTAGCAAATACCTACCCAAACATATTGAGCTTGCAATAATACATTGATTTAATGTTTACGTGCCCATCTATAATTAAGTCGAGCCGAGTTCGAATCTTGGACGAGGTTGGGTGCGTTTTACTTTGCGCTAATACCTTTGGGAAAGACATAAACCGATCCATATTTACCCAACCCCTCCGCTCGGGCAGGATATGATACAAGGTCAATTTCTAAGCGGAGTTTAACAGGTTTGAATTCAGAGGTTTCCTTCTCCTAGACTAGTTGCCTCACCAAGGCTGAAAAACCCAATCTGTCCTACTATTTACCCCTAGCTGGAGGGAGAATAATTGGATTCATACCTTTCCCAAGGGTATTAGTGCTATGTGAAATGCAACTAGCCTGGTCCAGGATTTGAACTCGTGTCGCCGTGTCCTACGACGATAACCATTACACCACGAGCACCTTCTCAAAAGACATGAACTTATTAGTTATCTTTCCAGCTATGGGTAAATAACTGGATAGAGTGGGTTTTTAGCCTTGTTTTGGCAACGAGTCTAGGGGGACGAAAACTCTGACTTTAAGCCGGGTTTACTTCACTTAAAAACTGACTTTGTGTCAGAGGAGCCGAATAATTACACACAGCACAACGATAAGTATCATACAATATTGGGGTGAAAATTTATGAAATAATTTTAGAATATTCAGAAAATTGCTTGTGTACGAAGGGAACTTGTTGTCACTTTGATATCCGTCGAGCAATATCAGATAATATTAGCATGAAAGTTTATTTTTAAAAAAATAATAATAAAGATAGGTTCAAAGTAAAATTAGCAGCCGAACTTTAGGGTTTTATTACATTTTTACGATATTTTTCTTCCCGGATTTGCCCGGAGAAATATTCGCATATGTGCATATCCGCTATCGATTCTGATTTGTCAGTAAGACACAGTTTTCTCTTTTTTTTTTTTTTTTTCCTGCTCCTTTTCTTTTCGAAATCCTTGTTTTTTGAAACTTTATTTTTGTTTTTATTTACCATTTCGTCAAAACGAGTTGGGCCCACCCATAAAAACAAGCGG
>OY757914.1:17505269-17522769 GCA_963585895.1 Sepioteuthis lessoniana
AATAGCTACAACACCGAGGTGTAGGGGAGGGCGCTACCCCTTTCCCAGGATTGCCTCACTTTACCCTCGATACATACCTTATATTGCTGAATGTTTAGCAAGTAAGTATCAAGTATCAGGGTTAAAGTCTGACGCGACCTGGGATTGAACCCAGGTCTCCCGGACCATTAGTAAACACTCTACCCTCTCGGCCCATATATACATATATATTAGTCTGTTTATATAGGTCTCAGTTTCATATGTATTTTCTTATGAGTTTCCTTATATTTACCTCAACTATTGAAAGTCAGATTTTGAAAAATATGAAAAAGGACCTGTAAACTATCATGCTCTTCTTGTTAATATCTATCAATCTCAGCCTGCTGAGAATTATCTATCTCTACCTATAAATAATTATCAATCTATCTATCCTCAAACTCTCTTCACGAGCAAGATGGAGCACAAGGTCAAATTTTAAGTAGAGCTTAACAGGTTTGAATTTAGAGTTTTCCTTCTATTAGACCGGTTGCCGGTCCAAAGTTTAAAAAGATATTGTCTGCCCTACTATTTACCCATAGCCAGAGAGAGAGAGAGAGAGAGAGAGAGAGAGAGAGAGAGAGAGAGAGAGAATAGTTATATTCATACTTTTCTCAACGGTATAAGTCCAATGTGAAATCCAAATAGCTTCGTTCAGGATTGTATATATACATATATACTTTGAAATAAAAAGGTCCACAAGGGGATTTGTTTTTAAGTGATTTATTTTTCTTCAACACGTGTTTCTGATGTTTTACGTTTTCTTCAGGAAGTAAATCTTTTGTATATTTTCGGGGTTTTCTTATTCTTCTTAATTACTCTTTCATCCCCAAATGATCCATGGGAGCTGATATGCCATAAATATTGACCACTAATCCTTCTCACAGGGTGATTGTGTGTGTACGTTTGCACGTGTGTGTATGAGAGAATTATATATTTAAAGGATATATTTATATATGAATAATATTCAATGTTTTGTGGTCTCAATTCCGTAAAGATGAAAATAATACTGACATCTCACTTTATCCAATATATATATATATATATAAATTACATGAAAATATCTTGAAAAATATGAATTTATTCAAATAAATTGCTATTGGCTTCTACCAGATTACTTTGAAATCTCTAATTAGCCTTTCCGATAATCTCCTGGATTTAATTTGTAAATGATGCCGTTATCCTTGCCTTCAGTTTCTCTTTAGTGTTGGTATTTGTCGAACACTCGACCAACAGGACGAGTGCGGCACAAGGTCTTTTTAAGCTGAGTCCGAGTGCTGGGCCGTAGCCCAGACACGCCTGGCATTCCCAAAACTGCCTTGGGTCTCGTCGGCATTCCCCTAAGAAATGGTGTTTTAGGCGCTAGGCGCTAGCCCATCCAAAGGGGGTTAGAGCCTGGGAGGAAAGCCCTCAGAGGTTTGAAGAGGATCGGCCCCGTGACGTGAATGCTAGCCTTCCTTGGCACTCACGTCCGGCACACTCGACCGAGTAACCGCCGTCTTCGTCACCACATTACAGCTGTTTCAACTTACAGTTCCGCTTTGGTGTTGCATGATATTTTATTGGTCTCTTGATTAAACGCATCCTCACATAAAAATCAGGGGGATTGAAATTTGGGGAATTTAGATGTTAGAAGTCGTAATAATTATCTGATGGCTCAGACTGATTTCTTCTGCTTGTGTGGCATGGCCCAGAGTACTGTAACCAGACTTTGGGTCTTCTGGTAGCCACCCTCTCAATCCATGTCAGCACTAAATCCTCCATGCACTTGATGTAGGCCTGTGTGTTGAGTGTGAGGCCAACTGAGTAGATGAATGAAAGCATAAACACGGTGATGAGGACTGGTTGCTTGGGTTGAATAGGAATATAAATCCGTCCTCAAATTGACACCTAAACACTGAAATCTTTGTATTGGCGCTTTCGATTGAATGCCAACTATAATAGAATACTGTTCTCGAAGAATGAAGGAGTTGTGGTACTTCTTTCTTCACAGATTGCCCAATTGACTCTAGTTTGCTGCACGGTAGGCCAAATCTGAAACAATCTTAGCGCATGCGCGAAATTAATGATTAAAATAGCGACAATTAGGAGCGATTGATAAATTGCCGTATTAAATTATTAATATATATATATATATATATATATATATATATATATATATATATATGCATATATGTTTTATATAAGAGAAAAACCTTTTAAAACCACTCATATTTTTTGGGTAATACTATTTATTTCAGGAGACCCTATACTTTTTTAAAATGTTAGATCTGCATCTTAAGACAAAGAAATAAGGAAAAACTTCCAATGAAAATTTAGAAAAAAAAACACAAAATTCCGGCCACACTATCTACCTGAGCCAAATTTTTTCATTTTTTTCTTTTTAATTTATAAAAACTCGACCATTTGTTTTTTCCTGCCTGATTGACAAATGACGTACGATACCTGTATCAAGATGTATTATTTGTTCACTCCTGTTTCCTTTTAACTTCATCTTTATACAATAGCAAATAAATCTTTAAACTAACATGAAAGAAATGAAAAAAATCAAATAAAGGAATAAATGAATTTGGGGAGAGAAAATTATCAACTATAAATAACTTACAAGATTATATGTATATATATATATATATCACTTTACTAATATCTTATTACCCAGTCGGCTAGGGCTGTACAATACACCGACTGCTTCTCTGCAGAGAGTAAGAACCCCCCACCAACGAGTGTCCTAGATATGACACTAAGCAATCTGATGATGAAGTTCCAGTAATGCTGGAGCTTTGGGGAATGCAGAGTGCCTCTTCATTGCTATTGCTCCCTGGTCCACTCTGGCCCGGCGTCATGCTGATAGGGTCCTATCTATGGGTCAAACTGAATTGTTTGAAATAGAACTGTTTTGACATTTAAACTACGTACTTATGCTAAACTGACTTGCTTGAAATAAAAGTGTTTTGACATTTAACTGTGTGTAAACTAGAATTATAATTACACTAAACTGAGTTGTTAATTGAATTACCATGACCAGGAAATCCGCCGAACACCTACGCACGATATACGGGAACACTGGACATCTGTTTCGACCTTCTGAATTGTTTGAAATAGAACTGTTTGGCTTAACTGAATAGGTTTAAACAGAAATGTTTATGACAATTAAACTTATGCTAAAATGAATTGTTTGAAATAGAACTGTTTATTTGTATAAAAATAGGTTTGGCATTAAATAACCTACAAATGTTGATATGCCATAAAACACAAACAAACAAACAAACAAACAAACCAATATCTCATATTTCTTCATATCTGTCTCAATCAATCTATCCAGTTTATTCATATCTATCTATCTATCTATCTATCTTAGTCATTCCATATCTATCTATCTTAGTTTTCAGTGGAATGTTCTTTTAAAAATGACGAAACTTATCACACCCTAAAGTCTTTTATTTCCTTTCACAGAATTATAAACCCAATTAAAACATTTCATAATTCAATTTAAAAGTTTATTTCTCTGAGAAACAGAGCCGCGTTTTTCGAATTTTTCCTTCCCTCATTCATAGCAGGAAGAGAGGTCTGGTTTGAATTTCAAGTTTCCTGGACGTCATCCCACAAGGGACATTAGTTGTGTATACCTTTTCACTCTAAAAACTAACAGAATGACATAAATTCTCTACTACTAAAACATCATTGCAATTGATAAAAATCTACAAAATATTTTCAAACACCCTTCTCTGCCGTCCACCTCTTTCTCTTCCTCTTTCTTAAGTACATGCATCAACATTTTCTTCACGTTAAGTGTTTACACAAGTAATATCTGGTGGCCATAGTTGGATATCAAGTGACAGCAATGCTCGACCATTTTCAGCAATATTCTTGCGGGTTTTACTTAAGCAGTCTCTTAGATGATTTCAGTCTATTATTATTATTATTATTATTGCAAGTTTTTTCACCCAAGCATTAGCTGGTGGTATTTCACGTGAGTCTGAGCAACAGCAAGTCTCCTCAGGTCTCCAGGATTCTTCTCAGTATTCTAAACGATGTCAACAATCCCGCACGCTGGATGATCTCGATTCTTGCCCTGATTTACAATTCTTTTAGTCCCTTTCCAAGCATTTGAGGATCGTTCCAAGTGTGCCAATTACAATTAGTACCACCGTCACACTCATGTTCCACAGTTTTTTTGGCTCTCTGGCAAGGTCCATGTATTTGTCTATATCTTCCCTTTCTTTTATTTTCAGTCTGTTGTCTACCAAAATGCCAAAATCCCCCTATGTCAAGTTCTCTTATTTTTTATGACTTAGTTTTATTTCTGGTCTTCTGGTCGGGATAAGGGGATCTGTTTGTATCTCAAAATCCCAAAGAATTTTATGTATATCATTCTTCTGGATGGATTCTGATTCCTGCATGTACTATTTGGTAGTATAGTCAAATTTCAATTTCTTGCACAATTCCCAGTGGATCACCTTCCCCTCTCATATGTGTCAAGTCATAAACTCTTTTTGTACTATTTTGCCCCATTCCCTTATTATGTGGTTAATCGTTATGTCTCCTTCTCCGCAGAAACCACCTTTCCTATTCTGTAGCCTATTATCTATTTTCGCTTTAATATAATGCGTTCTATATGGAGTTGTTTTGTGCCGTTATTAGAAGAGATTCAGTTTCTTTTTCCTAGACATATCCACGACTTCTTGTGCGCTATCTTACCGGTTTGTTTCTTGAAATATCTATACAGTTGTTTTCTTCCCATTTCTATTTCTTAGTCATTGTTGTTCTGTTCGTCCTTTTGTCAAGCTGTTTTTGGCTGCTGTAATTAGTTTACTCTTTCGAGAGTTTTTCACTCTAGCGTTAGCCAATTGTTTCTCACTGGAGTTTGAGTGACAGCAAGTCTTCTCAAGTCACCAGGACGCATCTTAGTATTCTGGCCTATCTCAACAATGCTGTAATTTTCAAGTCCTCTAGTCCCTGTACTAATCCTTTGGTGATTATATCGAGCACACAAAATTACTATTGGTATCACCTCCACTTTCATATTCCATAGTTTTAATTAAGTTCTCTAGCAAGGTCTAGGTACTTATCTCTCTTTTCACTTTTTTTCAGTTTTACCCTGTGATATGCTCGAACAGAAAAGTCTTAGTTCTGGTCGTCCGACCGAGGTTAGGCGATCCGTTTGTATCTCAAGATCCTAGAGAACTTTTTGCGGCTCATTTTCCAGGACAGATACTGGGTTGTGTATATGCCATTTGTTGGCATGGTTAAACTTAAACTTCTTGCACAATTCCCAATGGATCACCTCCCCCACACTCATCTGTGTCTAGTCTTCTACTCTTTTTGTGCTAATTAGCTGTATTCGCTTATTAAGTGACTGATTGTTTCGTTTCTACCATCACATAATCTACATCAGCTATTTTGTTGCGTCTTATCTATTTATAATTATCATTGTTTCTGTGTCTGTACAAAATGGTGCCCTTCATCAAACTCATCGATCTCCAAGTGACAACAAGTCTCACCAGGTCTCCAGAACTCGTGTCAGTATTCCAGCTAAAATCTACTGGATTGAATTTGGATGCTTTCAATTCTTCCGGGGATCTTCTTTTCATCTCATCTTTTTTTTTCCATTTTCTTGGCGGTTGCTTTTTTTTTCTTTTTTTCTTTTTTTGGAAAGGGTTGTCATTAATTGACTTTTTTTTTTCTGGCTTCTTTCTTTGTTTTCTTTTTGTGTTTTTTTCCCACTTTTTGTATCTATAATTATTCTTTCCTTCATCTCGTTTTCTTCATTCTTTTATTCTTTCTTTCTTTTAATATTTCTTTTTTTTTTTTTGGCGCTTCTTTTTTTTTTTCATTCACTTTTATTTATTTTTCTTTCTTTTTTGTTTACACTTTTATTCATTTATTTATTTTTTTAATTTTCACTTTTTCGTTTTCACAGTTACTTTTTTTCTTTCTTACTTTTTTTATTCATTCTTTTATTCATGGTTTTCATTCATTCATTCATTCATTCATTCATTGATTTTGTTTTTTTATTTCTATTTTTTCATATTTTCCTTATTTTTTTTTTACCTTACTTTTGTTCTTATTTTCTTTTCTTTATATCTTTTATTCATTATTCACTTCTTTTTTCATTTTTCCTGCTTTTATTCAGACTTTCTTTCTTTCTTTCTTTTTTTCTTTCTTTCTATTTTCGTTTTACCTGTTCTTTCTTGCTTTCTTTCTTTCTTTTTTTCTTTCATTTGGCTTCATTCTCTTTGTTTTTTCTGTTCACCCTTTCTCTCTTTCTTTTTTTACTTTGGTTTTCCTCTCTCTTTCTGTCTTTTTTCCTTTTTTTCTCACTGATACGCTTACTGTTTTTTTTTCTTGTCTTTTTCTCCCGACCCATTTCGGAAGAAGTGCGTGAACGAAACTGATTTATTATCAATCGATACAGAACAAAAATCATTTTTGTAAAGAATATCTTATTGATCTAATCATTCTGCTATTATTATTATTGATTGTCAATCGATAAGTTCAAACGAAACACTTGGAGACAATATAACATAATCGATGCCTTATAACATTTTGATTCGATAAATGGTTATGGGGGGCACCTCCGCCCCTCACCGAAGACACGATTTTATTCATTATTTTCAGGAATTGATTCTGCCAAATAGAATAAGATTTGGTTTCATTATTTAATGGCATATCAATCTTCGTGGTTTATTCGCTGCCAAAGCCATGTTTGTAGAAAGACGTAAGTGGTACTATTAAACCCATTGTTAGGGGTCATATCATCCCAAGGGTATTAGTCCAAAGTGAACGTTTTAGCGCGACTGGTGTTCGAATTTACTAGGAGTTTAGCCACTATGCCACGGGGAACCCCTGTCCCATATAGAATAAGGAAACGAAACCAGTGAATCATGTGCAGCATCGCCTAAATGCTGTCTTTTCAACCAGTAGGCCGAGATAACGCCATTAACGAGATGACTGGCGGTGGGATAATTGTAATAAAGAGCGTTGACACATTTTTCTCTCTGGAATGATTCCAAAAGCGTAATTAACAACCCTGGCATGAATTCGAAACCTGGATGCGAATTTCATTTTGCTGCATAGATGTAATGATATCGATTTGTTTGTTTGGTTGGTTGGTTGGTTGATTGGTTGAGTTATTTAATGCCGAAGTCAGTCTTTTTGCGGACAATTTTATGGTTCTATGTAAATATGACTTGGACATATTAAAAATGAATGAATGCTAAATATAATATGCAATAAGTACATTTGGACTATGAGATCGGGTTATCAAAAGGACATTTGATCTCTTTAATAAAATACAACGGGAGTTCTCCAAAACTGTCCGTACTACTAAATGGTTGCACAACTTAGACTCTAGAAAAACGCATAGTGTTAGTTTAGGTGAGGTTTTATGGCATATCATAGATTATTATAGATATTATTATATTATAGATTATTCAGTTCCAAATCCTCTTCATACACTAGATATATATGATTTGTAAATACATTTGGTTGATAAGATTTTTAAACAAGCCTGAGCTCATTTGTTTGCACACAATTAAATGGTTTCAAGTATTGCTATGAAACAGTAATAACTTTCCATCAGTCGTTTGTTAGCACACATTTAAATGGATATACATAAATGACTTATTAGTGAATAGTTTGTTGCTAATTTCTTTGTTAAATAAGTTATAACTAATTAGTTTGCACATTAGCATTGCTAATTTTACACAGTTAAATGATTTCAATTATTTATCATATAGAGTTTAAATGTCAAACAGTTCTATTTGACCCACTGATAGGACCCGATCAGGTGCTACCAATCCGGGCCAGAGTGGACCAGGGAGCAATAGCAATGAAGGGGTACTCCATATTCCCGAAAGCTCTGGGACTGGAGCATCACCATTTGATTGTTTCGTGTTATAATCAGGATACTCGTTACGCGGGGGTCTCACCCCTCTACAGAGATGCTGTCGGTGTATTGCACATTAGCATTTCTAATTTTACACAGTTAGATGATTTCAATTATTTCTATCAAACGCTAAAAATTCTATTCAATATTAATCATTTATTTGCACACAGTGAAGAGGTTACAAGTATTGCTATTTAACACTAATCATTCTATTCAAAACTATTCATTCATTTGCACAATCATGGTGCCAAGTATTTTTATGTAATACCAATAATTCACATGAGGCACATGGTTAATGTGTTTCAAGTATTGCAATTTAACACTAATAATTCTGTTCAACATTACTCATTCGTTTGAATAGAGTTAAATAGTTCCAAGTATCCCTATGTATCACTAATAATTCATTTAAACATCCATCATTTGTTTACGCACAGTTAAATGGTTAAAAATTTCTATTTCTTACAATTTGATTTAACTTAAGTCCTTTGTTTGCACAGAGTTTAAATGTCAAATAGTTCTATTTGACCCACAAATAATACCCGATCAGGTGCTACCAATCCGGGCCAGAGTAGACCTGGGAGCAATGGCAATGAAGGGGTACTCCATATTCCCGAAAGCTCCGGGACTGGAGCATCGCCATCGGATTGTTTCGTGTCATTCGTTAAGCAGGGGTCTTACCCCCTACCGAGATGCAGTCGGTCTATTCTACAGCCCCAGCTGAGTAGGCTGGAAACACATTGAGTATAAGTTTGATACGAACTGTACACGGATTATGCGGGCTATTTTGAAGAAATTCTGAAAGCAGCACCCCACAAAACAACAGCTGTACCACCCATCTTACAAATTATCCCAATAAAATGAAGAAGAAATGCTGGGCACCAATGGAAAAGTAGGAGGAACTCATAAACGATGTCCTCAGGTGAACTCTTGCTTATGGACACATGAGTGTGGTCCCATCAACAAAAACTTTCAAACATCCTTATTTACTAACCTCTCCGCTCGGGCAGGATATGACACAAGTTCAATTTTTAAGCGGAGTTTACCAGATTTGAATTCAGAGTTTTCCTTCTCCTAGATTAGTTGCCTCACCAAGGCTGAAGAACCCAGCCTGTCCTACAATTTACCCATAGCTGGAGGGAGAATAATTGGATTCATACCTTTCCCAAGGGTATTAGTGCTATGTGAAATGCTATTATCCTGGTGCGGGATTTGAACTCATGTCGCCGTGTCCATTTCCTACCACGATAACCATTACACCACGCGCACTTCCAAATGACTCTTATATATATAGTCATTCACACAGAGTTACCGAAGCTAATACGTAAAAGTGTTCAATATACAAAGTAGAATAAAACAATAATACTCAAAAGAGCTCGAGACTAAGTATCCAGGTTAGGCGCCTCAGCTAGTGTAATGGTTAACAAGCAAGACTAGCAAACCAGCAAGAAGGAGTTTGAGTCTCATTGGGTGCCCCATTCATTTGGCCTTGTGCCACATCTAAGCAAAAAGCTTAGTTAATTACTAAATACCCAGATTTCACCTAACAGATTTTAGAATAATTTTGATAAAATAGAGTGGCCTAAACGAAATTTTATTAATAATATTAATAAAATCTCCGACTCTTTCAGGTATTCTATTTATTCTTTTATATATATATATATATATATATATATATATATATATATATATTTCAATCCCAGCTTAAAGCGTCCTACGTGTGAAGTCACACTGAAACAGTCTGTCTGTGGATGACAATATATATCCAGGAAAAGGAGTATTCCGGGAAAAGGAGTAGCGCCCTCCCCTACACTTCGGTGTAGTAGCTATTGAAAAGGGATCCTTCTGGTCACCATCGACTACGGTCGCCAACTTTACTTTACATATATATATATATATATATGTGTGTGTGTGTGTGTGTGTGTGTGTTTACCTACATCTTCATCACGGGCAGGATACAACATAAAGTCAATTTTTTAATGGAATAGTTAGAGTGTTTCACCAATGGCCCGGGAGACCTGGGTTCAATTCTTGGTCGCGTCATACCAAAAACTCAAAAAATGGTACCTTGCTTAACACTCAGCATTATAAGGTAAGGATCAAGGGTAAAGTGGAGCAATCCAGGGAACAAAGTAGCGCTCTCCCCTACACCTTGGTGTAGTAGCTATCGAAAAGGGAGCCTTTGGGTCACCCTCGACTACGATCTCCTACTTTACTTACTTATGGCTGGTTTGAATTCAGAAATTTCTGGACTGGTTGCCCAACCAATGGTTAAGAACCCAGTCAATCCTCTTGTGAGATCACAATAACTTGCAACAACTGGGACAGTAGAATACACCAACTACATCTCTGCAGAGGGGAAAAAGCCTCACCTCCTCAACAACTATCCCGGATATGACGTTATAGTGAGGCACTGGAGATTTGGGGAATGCGGAGTACCCCTTCATTGCCATTGTTCACAGGCCCACTTTAACTTGAAGTGATAGCACTTGATAGGGTCCTATCTATGGGTCAAATAGAACAAACTATGTGTGCAAACAAATGACTGATGTTAAATTGTGACTGTTTTATAGCAATACTTGAAACCATTTAACTGTTTGCAAAAAAGAGCTCAGGTTCGTTTAAGAATGTCATCTACAAAATATGTTTACAAATCATTTGGCATTAAATAACCTACAATGGTTGATAGGCCATAAAACCCGACCCAACCCAACGAAACCAAACCAATCTTGTGAGATATTCAAGTAGACCGTTTTGAAAATACAAAGAAAATATTTTGTAGTTTTGTTTTTGATGGGGTATATTTTCATACTTTACACTTCAAAATGGCTCAGACATATTTAATAAGATTCAAGTCAAGAGACGAACCTCACTTAATAGTATTTTCGACCTGCCATTCTCAAGTCTTTTCTTTCTTTTTTCTATACACTCTCTATGGGAAGCGCAATGATTTTGCTCTTAGAACTAGACTTTAAAAAAAAACACTCTCCTGCAAGGCCGAAATAGATTTCTGTGAACAAATATTCCCCTTGCATCCCAGAAGCGTTAAACAAATTTGATCCGTTCAATACAAACTAAAACTTGCCATGTTTTTGCATGTGAACTGTTAGTAGGTTCAAGCAGACACTTCAGAAAACAAAACGAAACAAAAAAATTAAATAAAATAAACAAACAAAAAATAAATGTAATAGTCTTTCCAAAAATTCCCAAAAAGGAAAACCTTCACAAATACGGGAAATCTAATTGTAGCTAAATATCTTATTATGTAGACCTTCTGTATGAAAATGAATAGAGAAGAAAAGAAAAAAAAATCAGTTTTCAGAGGATGATTTTATTTGGAGAAATATTTGCCAACGTTAAAGGTTTCAGTTTTTTTAGACTTTTGTCAGCCGCGTAAGTTATTAAATGAAACAAAAAAAGATTAGATGAGAAAGTTTTAAAACACTCTATATAAGTTGTTAGCGTTCTGCTTCAAATATGTGATGTAATTAGCGTCCCAAAGTTTATTAAAAAAAAAGCATATCACATCAGTCTATCTATCTATCTCTCTATGTTAATATTCATATTATTTAATTCAAATCTACGAGTCATCATTGTTAATCTTCTTCTATCTACCTCTGTCTGTTTATTGCCTAGTCGGCTGGGACTGTCGAATACACCGACTGTATCTCTGCAGAGGGGTAAAACTCCCCCCAACGAGTGTCCTGGATATGACACTAAACAGTCTGATGTTAAAGCTTCAGTAATGCTGGAGCTTTGGGGAATGCGGAGTACTCTTTCATTGCCATTGCTCCCAGGTCAATTCTGGCCCGGAGTAGTAGCACCTGATAGGGTCCTATCTGCGGGTCAAATAGAATTGAACTGTGTACTTATGCTAAACTGAATTGCTTGAAAAAGGAGTGTTTTGACATTTAAACTGCGTACTTATGTTAAACTGAATCGTTTAAAATTGAGCTGTTTAGACATTTAACAAAAACTAAACTTGTACTAAACTGAAATATTTAAAATAGAACTGTTTATTTATATAAAAATCGATTTGGCATTAAATAACCTTCAAAGGTTGATATGCCATAAAACCCAAAGAAACAAACTTATAAACTGTCTGTTTATCTATCTTTCTAAATAAATAAACAGCGAAGCCATTTTTTTCTAATTTAGGAAGTTTTAACTTTTTAGCACCATTCTGACCAAATAAGGGCATAAAGTGAAAAGCCCAGTCTCTGTTTGATGGTATAATGGTTTGAAATAGAATGAGTTTTAACGATTTTCCGCCTTTTTTTTAAAATCATGATCATAACTAACATCTTAAATTCTTTAAAATTAAAGCTGAGATAGTTTCTTAATTTGGTCAGATATTTAACCAAACCATTATTTATATTTACTCTTTTAAAATTCTTTTTGTAGCCGTAAATACTAATAATACGTGAGGTTTCAACCACATATTTTTATCACAGACATGGAATTTCATTAATAATAATAATAACAATAATAATAAAACTACAACCACTACTACTACAACTGCTACTAATAATGATAATACTAATACTAATAATATTACTACTAATAATGATAGAAACTGAATCGCTCCTGATAGCAGTACGAAACAATGCTATAAGAACCAATCATATCAAAGCAAGAATAGATAAGACGCGACAAAACAGCAGATGTAGGCTATGTGGTGATAGAGACGAAACCGTCAATCACATAATCAGTGAATGCAGCAAATTAGCACAGAAAGAGTATAAGAATAGACATGACTGGGTGAGTAAAATGATCCACTGGGAATTGTGCAAGAAATTGAAATTTGACCATAGGAACAAATGGTACATGCACAACCCAGAATCAGTCATGGAGAATGACACACGTAAACTCCACCAGGATTTTGGGATACAAACGGATCACCGAATCTCGGCCAGACGACCAGACCTTATAATAATCAACAACTTGCAAAATTGTGAACTTTGCTTCTCCAGCTGACCACAGATTAAAATTGAAAGAAGGTGAAAAGAAGGATAAATGCCTAAACCTTTCTTGGGAATTGAAAAAAAAACTATGGAACATGAAAGTGGCGTTTTTACCAGTTGTGATTGGTGTACTTGGTACAGTCATCAATGGATTAATAAAGGGACTGGAGGACTTGGAAATAAGAGGACGAGTAGAGACTGTCCAAACAACTGCATTATTGAGATTGACCAGAATACTAAGAAGACTCCTGGAGATTTGAGGAGACTTGCTGTCGTTCAAACTCTTGTGAAAGACCATCAGGTAGCACTAATGTGAAAAGCTCATAAGTAGAAAATAGAAATAGTAATAAAAAGAAATATATGGCGATTTCAAGCGACAAACTGATAAAATCTAACCCGAGAATTCATGGACTTAAGGGAAACCTAAAGAGAAAAACCAAATCTCTTTTAATAGTTTGCCCAGTCAGCTGGGGCTGTAGAATACACTGACTGCACCTCTGCAGAGGGGTAAGACCCCCCTAACGAGTGTCCTGGATATGACACTAAACAATCTGATGGTGAGGTTCCAGCAATGCTGGAGCTTTGGGGAATGTGGAGTACTCCTTCATTGCAATTGCTCCCAGGTCCACTCTGGCCCGGAGTAGTAGCACCTGATAAGGGTCCTATCAATTGGTTAAATAGAATTAACAGCATACTTATGCTAAAATGAATTGTTTGAGTAAAACTGAATAGTTTGAAAAAGAAATGACTTTTACAATTAAACCATACTTACATTTAAACTGCGTGCTTATGCTTAACAGAATTATTTGAAATAGAACTGTTTTTCGACATTAAAACTGTATTTACACTTAACTGAATTGTTACATACAACTGCTTGAATAGTTAGAAATGGAAATATTTTGACCATTAAACTGTGTACTTATGCTAAACTGAATTGTTTTAAACAGGACGGATTATTTACATAAAAATGGATTTAGCATTAAATAACCTACAAAGGTTGATATGCCATAAAACCCAACAAACCCAACAAACCCAACTCTTCTAATAGTAGCATAAAACATTGCCATTAGGACCAATTGTCTTAAATGGCATATCATAAGCAAATGTAGCAAACTAGTACAAAGGGAATATAAGACTCAACACGACTGGGTGAGAAGGGGATCTACGGGGAATTGTGCAAGAAACTGAAATTTGACCATATGAACAAATAGTATAAACACAAACGAGAGTCCATCCTGGAGAATGAGACGCTCAAAATTATCAGAGATTTTACGATAAAAAATATTACCTAATCCTGGCTTAGAGATATTTAACGAAAATAAATATATATATATATTATATATATATATATATATATATATATATATATATATATATATATATATATATACTTGCCGCATAATGGACTTGGACATTCCGGCCGGCAACAGTGCGAAAATCAAAGAAAACAGAACGAGAGACAAGTAACTTAGACCACGCGACCCCTCACAAAAAAAAACAAACAAACAAAAACTGCAGAACCTGAAAGTAACGGTGATTCCTATTATCATGGCAGCACTTGGAATGGCCCCCAAAGCTGGTAGAAGGGCTGGATAAGATGGGAATCGGAGGACGAATCGAGACCGTCCAAATTACATTGTTGTTAAGATCGGCTAGAATACTCAGAAGAGTCTGAGGAGATCTGAGGTGCTGTCACTCAGACTCCAGTGAAAGACCATTAGCTAACTCAGGTGTGAAAAACTCTCAAGGAGTACTAGGAAACAAAAATGGGAAGGGAAATAACTCTATGGGTGTTTTAAACGACTAATAAACAACATCTCACACGACAAAACCTGGACATGGCTAAGAAAAGGAAACTCTCAAGGAGTACTAGGAAACAAAAATGGGAAGGGAAATAACTCTATGGGCGTTTTAAACGACTAATAAACAACATCTTACACGACAAAACTTGGACATGGCTAAGAAAAGGAAACCTTAAGAGAGAAACAGAATCTCTCCTAATAGCAGCTCAAAACAACGCCGTGAGAACCAATCATATCAAAGCGAGACTAGATAAGACGCAACAAAATAGCAAATGTAGCCTGTGCGGTGACAGAGATGAAACCATCAATCACATAATAAGCGAATGCAGCAAATTAGCATAGAAAGAGTAAAAGGCTAGACACGACTGGGTGGGCAAGGTGATCCACGGGGAAATATGCAAGAAATTTAGATTTGACCATACCAACAAATGGTATATGAACAAACCAGCAGCTATCCTAGAAAATGACACACATAAACTCCTATGGGACTTTAACATACAAACGGATCACCTAATCTCGGTCAGAAGACCAGACTTTATAATAATCAACAAAAAAAAAAAAAAAAAAAGAAAACTTGCAAAATTGTCGACTTTGCTGTCCCGGCTGACCATAGAATAAAACTGAAAGAATGAGAAAAGAAAGATAAGTACCTCGACCTTGTTAGGGAATTGGAAAAACTATGGAACATGAAGGTGACAATTATACCAATTGTGATTCGTTCTTTTGGAACGGTAACTAAAGGATTATTAAAAGGCCTGGAGGATTTGGAAGTAGGCGGACGAGTGGAGACCATCTAAACAACAGCATTATTGAAAACGGCCAGAATACTGAGAAGAGTCCTGGAGACTTGAGAAGATTTGCTGTCACTCAATCTCCAGTGAAAGACCATCAGCTAACGCTGATGTGAAAAACTCTCAAGGAGTAAATAATAATAATAATGATAATAATACATGCAGCAAATATAAGAAAACACACGACTGTAAGGGAATATAAGACTACACACGACTGTATGGGAATTGTGCAAGAAGTTTAAATTTGACCATACTAGCAAATGGTACATGCACAACCCAGAATCCGTCCTAGAAAATGAGACACATAAACTCCTTTGGGATTTTGAAATACCAGTGGATCACCAAATCTCGGTCAGACGATCAGACCTGAAAGATAGTCAACAAAAAAAAAAAAAAAGAGAACCTGTCGAATTATGGACTTTGCTGTCCCGACTGAAACTAAAAGAAAGCGAAAATAAAGATAAGTACCTGGACCGTGCCAGAGAATTGAAAAAAAAAAACTGCGGAAAGTGACGTTGATATCAATTTGTTTGGTGCACTCGATGCAGTCACCAAAGGATTGGTACAGGGACTGAAGGCATTGGAAATAAGAGGACGAGTGGAGACCATCCAAACAACAGCATTATTGAGATCGGACAGAATACTGAGAAGAGTCCTGGAGACTTGAGGAGACTTGGTATCAATCAAACTCTTGTGAGAAACCATCGGCTAATGCTGGTGTGAAAAACTCTGAAAGGGGTAAATAATAAAACTACAAGCTATACTTTAAAAAGAGGAAAAGTAAAAACGAGTGTTGCACTATAAGAATAAGAATTTCTAATCATAAGTTAGTTAGAATATATTCACCATAAAACTTGCCTAATTTAGCAAAGAAGGTTTCGCAAGCAAATGTCGTGACAGAGAAGATGAGCTGTCTCCTCCCACCCTCTTCCCTAAAAAAAAAAAAATGAGACTTAATAAATAGCAAAGTCGCTTATGTATCTTCCCCTCGAAATCACGCTAAGGGCAAAATAGAATGACGTCTAAATATGTTACCTGCCTCGAAACATTGGTCATGTCCCATTAAGAAGTATCCCTTCACGACTTGATCCTCAAAATATTTTGTGGAGCAGTCATTTTAGGACGCTCGATGATAACTGTGCAGTGGGGTGCCACTAAATCGAATCTGCGGCTTAAGATCTGGGGGGGGTCTTAAGCCGGCTGAAAGAAGTAAACGGCTAGTTTTAGTTTAAAGATTATGTCAGGACATACATAGCAAAGAATTATTAATACTCTTAGTTGAGCCATGTGGAAAATCACGTTTGTCATCAGTGTCCCGACAAATATACACAAGTGAATGAATTAGCACGGCAAATCTCCCCCAGCAGCATTTTCTGTTCAGCTAATATCAGTGAGTAACAGGAGAGACAGAGAGAGACAGACAGAGAGAGAGAGAGAGAGAGGCTGGGTGGAAGAAGGAGAAAACTCAATGGTTAGTGACTAGGGCAAGAGTTTTATAAAAAAACAAACTTCGTTTTAGTCACGATAAGTCGTGGGCTTAAGCGTAATCTTGCATATCTGCAGGTACATCTCAATGATTCGAGCGTATCTGTTCTGTTTGTATTTGTTTTAGGTTTTGGCTTGTTTGTGTTCGACTGGGTAATGTATTGAGGAGAAAAAAATTGATTGATTTTAACGGCATATCAACCTGTCTGAGGTTAAATGGTTCCAAGTAACTAAATAATTCTTAGCAAACATTATTAGCGTCAAGTGAGTATTCTTAATACAAATAATTTACAGTTATGCGACATGATGTAGTTCAATCTAATGGGATTGATTAGCTGATCTAAAAGGTATATCAATCTGTTTGGGGATATTTCAATCCTAGAGATTTGGGAATTGTGTACATTTTACCTTTATATTTACATTTTTGTATAGTTGTTTCTTCGTAGTGTTTTGTTTTCTTTTTCTGTTAGGTGGTATTTAGTATTTCAACTTAATGAAAATAATTTGCATTCAGTTGTATGGATTCAAGTATTCCGATCTAATACAATTAATTTGCAC
>OY757914.1:17525269-17577769 GCA_963585895.1 Sepioteuthis lessoniana
CAGTGGTTGACAAAAAGCAGCAGATTATGTGAAAATGCTAAACGATTTATCTGTCGCACGAGAAGGGTGTCGTCTATGTGGAGAAGAATGGATTTTCACCAAGATAATACTTCTATCCAGAATACATCAATAAAAAAGAAGTATTAGCTTGAATAAAAAATGAAACTTCTTGACTACCCAACGTGCTCTTCAGACTTCAATCCTAGAGAAAACTTATGAGGATTGATTGTTGCACAAGTTTATGAAGGAGGTCGATAGTGCTCAGCAATTTTTGAACTCAAAAACCAAACCTTGAATGCAGTGGAAAATATACCTTCGGTTCAACTTCAGGAACTAGTTGATAGTATGCCGAACCGAATTTTTGAGGTTATCAAAGATAACGGTGCATCTACAAAATATTAGATTCAAATTTTGCATTTCTATTTTATAGTTCATCTCATTGGTCTTATATATATGTCAAAACAATCTTTTAAAATTAAACACAAATGGTAATATACATAAAAAAATGAATTGTTCTATTTGATCCATGGATGGGACCTAACATTTACTTCCACTCTGGGTCAGAATGGATCGGGAAGAAATTACAATAAAGGGGTACTCTACTTTATTCCAAGATCTTGGACTGGAGTGTCATCATCAGATCAATCAGTATCATATCCAAGACACTCCTTGGGGATAGGGGTCTTAACTCCATGTAGAAATGCAGTCAGTGCATTCTACAGCCCCAGCTGACGGGGCGAAATTGACGTAGTGTGTGACAATTTTTTCAGTCTTTTCCGTTATAGTGTATTTAATATCTCCGTTACATTCAGTTAGGTGCTAATGTTGTTCCGCCTGAAGAAGTTTATTATGATTCAAAAGTTTAATTCTGTATGGATAAATGTTTACTCTAAAATTAAATGGTCATTCTCATTTCCGAACATATTATTTGAAGGAAGGTAAATAATATTTTTTCTATCATAGTTTTATTTACGGTAGATTTTAAAAGTCTTATTGTTTATAGAATTCGAAAATGAATTAGCGCATTTGATGGTATTATTGAAGAAATTGTTTCGAACCTTACATGGTAATCAGATTTTATTTTCTTTGTAAATTTGTTTTTAGTAAATTTGTCATTATAGATTTTGTAACTTCTTGTCATATCTTGAAGATTTTTAGGTTTAAGATATCCACACAGAACTTGGTCTGATTTTGATTTCTTTGTTTAATGGCATAAGAACCTTTGTAAAAGGACAGTAGTGTTACTATTTAATCCATAGCTGGGAGGATGCGGAGGTTCATACCTTTCCTAAGTGTATTAGTCTGAAAGTGAATTTAATAGCACGACTGGAAGTCGAACTCACTACGATGTTGCAGTTGAGCACGTTAGCCACAACACACAGGGGGTGTCATCGTGGGGTAATGGTTAAAGCGATGGATTACGGAATCGTAGTAAGCGAGTTCGAACTTCAGTCGTGCTATTACGTTCACTTTCGGGCAAATACGCTTGGGAAAGGTATGAACCCCCTTATCCTCCCAGCTATGGGTTAAATAGTGCCACTACTGTTCTTCTGGGAGAATAGCTTTGGCATTAAATAACCTACAAAGGTTGATATGCCATTAAACAAAGAACCCACACCCACAATGCACAGAGACTCTTCCCCCACCCCGATTCTGGAAATACATTTGTTCGTTTGAATTCTGATGTTGCGATTTTTAATAATTTGTACAAATGAGAAAGGGTATCATTGTTTGCTGTTTACCCCAATGAATTACGATTTTTTTTTGTTAATATAAGGGCTTTATTTCTCGAAATAGCAATGGCTAAGTAAATTTGATGTCCGATGTAATGTTCATTGCAGTCATATGATAAAAAATCTTGTTTTAATTTGTTTCTATTGAAAGTTAAGTCCGTCATCGCTAGAACGTATTCTGAACGTGATCATCATGACAAGTGAATACGTTTGATTGACAATAGTATATATATATATATATATATATATATATATATATATATAGAGAGAGAGAGAGAGAGAGAGAGAGAGAGAGAAAAGAGATATATTAGATAGATAGATAGAAAGAGAGAGGGAGAGAGAGAGAAAGAGAAAGAAAAGAGAGAGAGAGAGGAAGAGAGAAAGAAAAAATAGATAGATAGATAGATAGATAGAGACGGAGTGGGAGAGAGAAAGAAAAAGAGATAGAGAGAGAGAAAAAGAGATAGATAGAGAGATAAATAGACGGAGAAAGAGAGAGAGAAAGAAAGAAACCATAGATAGATAGATAGATAGATAGATAGATAGAAAGCAAGCAAGAGAGAGAAAGAGGTCGTCACACGAAGTAGTACCATGTTCCAATATTCTTGAGCCATCTTTTTACACAATTAGGTCGAATTTGATATGAAATGAATTTAATAAAAGTCGGCAAATTTTAATAAAATCTACGTCATTTTATTCTGTTTATCTCTGTATATTAAACCAAGACGCGGAAATTTCTCTGATAAACACTAAATAGAAAGTTTATTTATTTATCTTAATATCTTCTATCTTGATTTTCTTCTTGATATCTTGTTTCTCGGTAGACTTCCACCATCTTAAAAGAGTTCTTCAGCCATCCGAAGCACTAAAACAAAATAAATTCCATCGTCTGGTCATTAAAGGTGAATCTATTTCTCCGACAGCCATTTTGGTTCTTCCTCAGAATGTTCTCAATTTCAGGTTCTATGAGGTTGCGTAGTAGAGCATTGGCCGCTATGGATGTAAGGGTTACACCTCGGTAGTTTTTGGCTGATGCGAGGTTGCCCTCCTTAGGGAAGGGGAGGATGCATCCCTTTGTCCATCTGTCTATTTTGTTTTTATTACATACGGCATTACATTGTCGGAGCAGTATGTCGTCGAATTCCCTGGTCTTCCATATTTCTGGGGGTATTTCATCAAGCCCTGCTGCTTTTCTATTTTTAATTTTTCTTAGTACTGAGTAGAGTTCTTTTTCCGTAAACTGTCCGAGTTTGACGTTTAATTGTTTACAAATAATTCTTGTGATTGGTTCGTGTGTAACTTTCGGAGGGTTTCCGAGTAAATTCTCGAAAGGTTATTTCCATAGTTGTATCCGTTTAGTTATATATTTATTAAACTACTCCGTCACAAGCAGAATGTGACACTATGTCAATTTGAAGCGGAGTACAGCTGGTTTCAAATCAGAATTTTACTTTTCTTTGACCGGTTGCCATACCAAAGTTAAAGAGGTAGTCTGACCTACTATTTACCGATAACCAGAGAGAGAACAGTTGAATTCATACCTTCCCCAAAAGTATTAGCGCTATGTGAAATACGAGCAGACTCTTCTAGGATTTGATCTCAGGTTGCTGAGTTCATTTCCTACAGCGATAATCATTACTCAGTGTTTCTTTTTCTTTCTTTTTTTTAATTTTTACATTTAAATGAAAAAATTATCAAATGTTCGTCGACTGTCTATTTATGAATCTTAGAGTTGACCATTTTTGACACGATTCCCAGCAAACCAAGCTAAACGCCAAACAATTCCAAACAGTTCTTTCTTTTATATTACAAATTCATATATATATATATATATATTATGAAAGTATATATGGATCTAAATCTGTCAGTATAAAGAAAGTAGAAAAAACAGAATAATCCAAATAGGTGAATTTATTTGGATGTAAAGCCAACGTTAACCATTTCAGTTTCACTAACCTTCATCAGGACTTTGACATCAGGAAGAATTGTTCACACAGCGACAGATACTTGTCGAGATAATAGGAACAAATAAAATGTCTACAAAGAAAAAGATACAAACGTGCGTATAGCGTTCTTAATTTAAAAGTATTAAGTACGTGTTTCGTACGTGGAATGATCATTGAAAATGTTGGATTTTTTAAGAGACAAGAAAAATCCTCGCGTCTTTTAAAGAAATACTCAGAGATAGGTAAGTTTTCATATATACAGATCGTTTTGAAGTCATCCACGAAAGATATTGTGTTAGAATATTATCTCGACAAGCATCCTCACTGTGTGAACAATTCTCCTGATATCAAAGTCCTGATGAATGTTATTGAAACCGAAACGTTTAGTGTTGGCTTTACATTACAATAAATTCACCAATTTGGATTATTGTGTTTTTCTGCTTTCTTCATATATATTATGTAATTTAGTGTAGAAACCGACACAGATTTGGAAATATTGTTATTGGTGAGGGTTTTCCATATTTCTCCAGGTGTGAACATATCGACGCTATTGCGGAGTTGTGGTTATATATTGTTTGATAGCACTAGTATCACAAAGAGGTAGTATGTAAGGCGAGCAATAATATCAAAATCATATATAAAAATAACAGCAAAAATGATTCTATATCCATGAAGCCATTAGTATTAACTATTAACAAATAAGCATAAAGAAGACTTTAACATTGACACTAATATACTAAATATCTTCAGTTACTAATACACTAAATCAAACACCCCCACCAATAATAAACCCTTCCAACATAATGGTTTTTTTTGTCGGTTATTTAATGCCAGATCCTCATTATACATACATATTGAATATATATGATTTGGTTTGGTTTTGTTTTATGGCATATCAGCCTTTGAAGGTTATTTAATGCCAAATCCTCATTATACATATACATTGAATATATATTATTTGATTTGGTTAGGTTTTATGGCATATCAACCTTTGTAGGTTATTTAACGCCAAATCAACTTTTATGCAAATAGTTCTATTTCAAACAATGCAGTTTATCATGGGTACACAGTTTGTCAAAACATTTCTATTTCCAGCTATTCAGTTTATTCAAATAGTTCTAATTCAGTTAATTCAGTTTAGTATTACTACAGATTTTCTTTACACATAGTTAAATGTCAAAACAGTTCGATATTAAACAATTCAGTTTAGCGTAAGTACAGTTTCAATGTCAAAAACAGTTCCATTTCAAACAATTCGGTTAAGCACTTAGTTTAAATGTAAGTATAGTTCAATTGTCAAAAACACTTCTATTTAAGCAATTCAGTTTAGTCAAACAGTTCTCATTCAAATAATTCAGTTTAGCAGTTTAGTATGCAGTCTAGTTCTATCTAATCCATAGATAGGACCCTATCAGGTGCTACCATTCCGGGCCAGAGTGGACCAGGGAGCAATGGCAATGAAGGGGTTCTCTGCATTTACCAAAGCTCCAGCATCAATGGAACCGCACCATCAGATGAATCAGTGTCATATCCAGGACATTCATTGGGGGGGGGGGAGTTCTTACCCCACTGCAGAGGTGCAGTCGGAGTATTCTACAGCCCCAGCCGACTGGGCAATCCAACAAAATGAATTTCGTCCCTCAGCTCCAGAAAAATAAATAATACACACAAAAAATAATTCCCCGAAGACGATCAAAGGGTATAATCGAAAGCGTTTTGAAGCAGAACTTGGGGCAACTTTTCTATTGAAGACACAAAGAAACTAACAAGAAATCCCAAGAAAAGATAAAATAAAGGTAAGATCATGAGTGAAAGTTCTGTGATCTTTAACTAAACTTGTCTAAACTATTCAATATAGTTCTATAGTTTGATACGAGGTGTATACGATAAGTTTCCAGACTTTTTTCGCATGGGCATTTAAAATTGTCGTAGTCTCTTGAAAATTCACTATGTTATTTCTATACATCATATCAGATAACTGACCAATCTTTATGATTTCAGGTTCAAATGAACAGCTACAGGAGCAATTGGAATACACCCTACTAAAGTCTGATTGTCACAGCTTGTGAATTTCAAAAATACAATCTGACACTTTATAAGAATTATATGCAATAAAATTCTGTTTTAAACTTGGAAAAATGCCACAGAAACGTATGGAATGCTTCTGACTGCTTTTCAACCATCTTGCATGAATCGAGCATCAGTTTCTGAGTGGCATAAGAGATTCAAGGAAGGCAGGGAGTCTGTGAGGGATGATGAGAAGTATGGGAGGAGTAAGGAAGTCAATACACCAGAGTTGATTGGGTTAGGCTTAGGGTTACTATGTTGAGGTTTTAAGGGAGTTCAGCAAGAGATTCCGAGGAAAGAGGCCAGCAATCTTCAAATCAGGTCAGTGGCATTTCCAGCAGGACAATACACCAGTCCACAACTCCATCCTTGTCACAGACTATTTGACCAAGATGGGCATCAAGACAGTTCCTCAGCCTTCCTATAGTCCAGACGTTGGTCCCTGTGACTTTTGGTTATTCCCTAAGCTCAGAGGCTGTCGTTATGAGACAAATTGGGGAGATGAAAGAGGCTGTGACGAAGGTTATTGATAAGCTCAATGGGGCCTTTCAGAAGTTGTTGGAACGGTAGAACAAGTGCATTGCAACCGGAGGAGATTACTTTGAAGGGGACCAGAGTTTCATGTGTGTACTATCTATAAAAGGGCCCATACGTAAAAAGTCTGGAAACTTATTGCATGCACCTCGTCGATTTATAAATGGAGAGTGATTATAATCAGAAATCGAGTATGTGTAGCTCTTAGTTTGAATATCAGTGACAGATACTACCTAGATGGTGGGATCATCACATTAGGGTGAAACTGACAGTCTCTATGAGCCTATGCTACTTCACCCTGTATGTGTATGTGCGTGTGCATGTGTGTTTGTGTATGTGCGTGTATTTCTGGGTTATCACTCACTTCGAAGTGAACGGACGTATTTTTCGTCGCTCCTCGAAAATGGTACATTTAAAGTAAATAAGAGAAGAAGTGATTTTTATTTATTTACTTTTCAATTTATATATCTATTCTTTGCATCATATACATTATTCGTATAAAATTAGCTATAAACCGCACTGCAATATGCATCAAGTTGGATTTGGTCGAAAGCGAAAAGGTATCAGCATGAATGAAATACACGCGGAACCACCATTCCTATGTGATTACGTAAGAAACGGTTACTGCAAACGCGTAATAACATCAAAAGTAAACGCGTTTGTTTTTTTTTGTTGTTTTTTTTTTTTGTAAATTACAGGCTGTACACTAAAAATGAAGATGAACGTCCAATGTAGCCTTTGCTCTTAATTGATCTGGCGTATATATATATATATAATTCTTTTAATACCCTGTCCAGTGGCAAAAGCTGCTTGGTAGCGCCAGGAGTGGCAGTACCGCCTAGAGCTACCAAAACTGTGTTATCACCTCAGGTTGGCGGCTGATGAGGGCAGGGTATCGCACGTGCTTTCACACATTGTATGATGAAATATGTATATACATATACATACATATATATATATATATATATATTTCATTACATATATATATATCATATATATATATATATATATACTACTTACAAATATATGTATATATATATATATTACATACAAATATTTTATTACTAATTGATTATTCAAGATATAAAACTGATACATAAATTCCTTTAGTTTAAAAATAAATGTAACTTAAAGTTGGCGACCGTAGTTGAGGGCGGCCAGAAGGCTCCCTTTTCAATAGCTACTACACCGATGTGTAAAGGAAGGTGCTACTCCTTTCCCTGGATTGCTACAGCGACAGGTATGAGTATACTGGAAGCCGTAGTCGCAAAGCTGCAGACAGGCGACTCAGGCTATGTGGTCGCTCCTTAATGGCTGGAGTAGCTCTTTCTAGGACAGCACTGCTTACCCCCGCAGCATGGGGAACAGGCTAGAAAAGGTGCCCCAAACATTGCCAGCTCTACTTCACCCTTGCCGGCTTACCGCAGTCGGCGAGGACCTCTCAAAATGCGGTCGAAACAAGAAAGAAAAAACAACCCCCCCAAAAAAACCTGAACATCACCGCGTAGAACGTCCTCTCGCTTATTGACCGGGACGACACAGATAGACCTTACAGACGTACCGCTCCTATCGCTTCTGAATTTACCAGGTACAAAATCGACATTGCCGCTCTCGGTGAGACCAGGCTGGCAAGCAAGGGAGAGCTGAATGAGAAGAGCCCAGGCTATTCTCTTTTCTGGAGCGAACATTCACCTGATGATAACCGCGAAGCCAGAGTGGGCTCTGCCACAAAGACTTCACTCGTAGGCAAGTTAGCCTCCCCTCCAAAAGGGCTGAATGACCGCCTCATGACTATGAGACTTCCACTTCGTCACGGGAAAATAGTTCGCAACCATCATTAGCGCCTGCATCCAGCCTGACCAACACAGATGAGACAAAAGACAAGTTCTATGAAGACTTTGAATACATTACCTCCGCTTTTCCGCTCAGACAAGCTCATCATTCTTGATGAGTTTAATGCAAGAGTTGGACAAGATAGAGTCCCCCTGGGAAGGAGTAGTGGGTAAACATGTGACCGGAAAATGCAACTGCAACAGCCTACTGCTTCTTCAGACCTGCGCCAAGCATAATTTTTTAATCACCAACACCGTATTCCGTCACCCTAATCGCAACAAACCATCCTGGATGCACTCCCGCTCCAAGCACTGGTCTGATCGACTATGTCATTGTGAGACGGAGAGATAAGCGAGATGTGAGAGTCACGAAGGGCCATGTGTGGTATAAAATGCTAGACAGATCATCACCAAATCATTTCTAAACTAATCATCAGAGTCCGGCCAAAAACAAGACCACGAGGCTAAAAAGCAACTAGGCGACTGAACATCATGACGCTAAAAGACGTTCCAACCAAGCAATCGTTCGTTGAGGCCTTTTATGCGCAGCTTGATACTATCCTTTTGGACGAGCAAGATGTGGAAACAGCGTGGATCACTCTCCCTGATAGCGTATATAGCACAGCTATGGATTGTTTGGGACCATCTAGCAGAAGACAAAGAGACTGGTTAGATGAGAACCATGCCGAGATCATGGGGCTCATAGGGAAAAAGCGTGCTGCCCACCTGGTGCACCTCCATGATCCTCAGTATACTTCCAAGAAAGACGCTCTAAGGAGCATCCGCGGCACCGTTCAGCTCAAGCTGGGAGAAATGTAAGTTTCCTGGCTGAGCGTTAGAGCTGATGAAATCCAAGCTTATGCAGACAAGAACGACACAAAAATCTTTTACAGCAGTCTGAAGGAGGTCTACTGTCCGACCAATGCCGACTTACCTCCGCTTCTGAGTGCAGATTGAACCAAGCTCAGATCAGAGAAGATCAAGATAATGAAGAGATGCGCTGAGCATTTCGATGGAGTACTAAACCGGCCATCTTCTATCAACGACAAGGCCATTGAACGACTGCCGCAAGTCCAGTGAACGAGTCACTCGATGTCCCTCCAACCCTGGTGGAAGCTCAGATTGCTATCCGTCAACTATCTAGCGGTAAAGCACCCGGATCTGATTTTAATTCCTGCGGAAATCTCTAAGAGAAGTGGATCAGCGCTGACGCGTAAACTTCTTATGCTCATTCGGCTGATATAGGTGAAAGAACAACCACCGCGTGACTTCAAGGACGCTTTCATCATCCAAATTTATAAATGGAAAGGGAATCGACAGGCATGCGATAATCACTGCAAAATATCCTTACTTTCAATTTACTTTCACAGTCCTTCTGAATCACCTCAACAACCATCTCAAACATGGACTCTTATCGGAGAGTCAATGCGGTTTCCGTTAGGAACGTGGGACTGTTGACATGAGGTTTGCTGCAAGACAGATGCAAGAGAAGTGTCAGGAACAGAACACTGACCTCTACTCGACCTAAGCATTGACATGGTCAGCAGATACGGCCTTTCGAAAATCATGACAAAATACGGCTGTCCCGAAAATTCCATCACTCATGTTAGGCAATTTCTTGACGGCATGCATGCAAGGGTGCAAGACAACGGAGAAAGCTCCGAAGCTTTTCCCGTCACAAATGGCGTTAAGCAGGGGTATATTCTGATTCCCGCTCTTTTCAGTATCATGTTTTCTGCGATATTGTTTGATGCATTTAGGAATGCAATGTAATGGAATCAACATTCGACACAGCTCTGATGGCTCTCTCTTCAACCTCAGGTTTCAAGCAAACACCAAGGTGAAGACTGACATCGTCAACGAATTTCTGTTCGCCGACGACTCTGCACTGAATGCAACTACCGAGACCAATATGAAAAACAGTGTTGACAATTTCTCAATGGCCAGTGACAATTTTGGCCTAACCGTTAGCACAAAAAAAAAAAGACAGAAGTGATACACCAGACAGCGCTTGGAAAAAGATACGTCGAGCCCTCCATACCAAGAATGGACAACTGCTGAAGGTAGTAGAAAAGTTCACCTACCTCGGCAGCACCCTCCCTAAGTCTATTGTCATGGATGACGAGGTGAACCCCAGACTCGCAAAATCGAGTACAGCCTTTGGCCGACTCAACAGGAATGTATGGAATCGGAGACGCATCTCGGAAGTAAAAAAATCAAGGTATACCGAGCTGTCTTTCTTACCACCCTCCTTTATGGCTGTGAAACGTGGAAAACTTATAAACAGCATATAAAGAAGCTGAACCACTTTCACACGACATATCTGAGGAAGATTCTCGGCATCACATGGAAAAAACACATCCTCAACACCGAAGTCTTATCTCAAGCTTCTCTTTCCAGCTTCTACACTATCGTTATGCAATCTCAGCTTCGTTGAACCAGTCAAGTTGTCCACATGAAAGATCACCGCCTCTCGAAGAAACTGCTTAACAGCGAACTCTCTCAGGGCAAGCGCTCCCAATGAGTCCAGAAAAAGCGCTTCAAAGACACACTGAAGGTCCCCATGAAATCTTTCAGTATCGCTCCTAATTGCCTGGAATATCTGGCACGGGACAGAGACAAGTGGCGTGAAGTTGTCAAACGTGGAGCGAAAGTCTGAGGAACCAAAAGAAACGCAGCAACTGAGCTGGACAGGAAACTTACAAAAGTCCCTGTCACATCAGCCACTGCTTCCACCATTTGTTGTTCTCACTGTCCAAGACTCTTCCGCTCACAGATTCATCTCATTAGCCATTTGCACGCTCACAGGGATGGTTATTTTTATTTAAAAAAAAACAAAAAAAAACAAAACAGTTTTATTGAAGAAAAAATATCCATCGGTGTTCAAGCAACATTTTTCACCATCTTAAAGACGGAATGAAGGTTTATTAAAACCGTAACGCTTTAATGTTGACTTTCCATCATAATAAATTCACCACTTACGGATTACTTTTTGTTTCTATTTTCTTCATTGATATATATATATATATATATATATATATATATATATATTTAAAGATGATTGTTGTAGGTCTAAAGAAAGAATAAGAATATATTTAAAATAGGAAGGTCCACGAAGAGATTTGAATTTTTTAAATTTATTTATTTTGTTCTTACATACTTGTTATATATATGTATGTTTCCAGCTCGTTGTTTTCGTCAGAGAGCATGTGTAGCACAAAGAAGGGTAAAGCGGACCAAAGTAAACACACTTCAGGAAAGAGGAGCAAAAACCCTTATAAAAGCAAGTCTGACCAGACAAGAGTCATTTATACTTCAAGTCTCATGAATACCCCATTTAAAAGGCCTTGTGCCACACGTTTTCTGACGAAAACAACAAGCTGGAAGTATACATATATATATATAACACGTATGTAAGAAAAAAAAATTCAAAAAATATAAATCTCCTCGTAGACCTTCCTATTTTAAATATATATATTCATATATATATATATATATATCAAAATAATGAAATCGTTTATAAAGAAAGTTTTTTTAATTAATGGCTTGTGGAACAGAATCAAACCTAAAATAAATGTCGTAAATTTCGACGTATTTAGTCAGCGTGGTGTAATGGTTAAAGCGATGGACTGCGGAATCGTAGTAAGTGAGTTCGTACTCTAGTCGTGCTATTACGTTTACTTTCGGGCAAATACCCTTGGGAAAGGTATGAACCCCATTATCCTCCCAACTATGGGTTAAATAGTACCATTACTGTCCTTCTAGGAGAATAGCTTCGGCATTGAATAACCTAAAAAGAGTTGATATGCCATTAAACAAAGAAACCAAACCAACAAAATGATTCGTTTTTATTTGGTTTCGTTCTTTTTTTTTTCTTTCTGAAGATTCAATTTTACTTTCATAAAAAGTTGTGTGTCCTCGTGGTGTAATGGTTAAAGCGATGGACTGCGGACTCGTACTAAGCGAGTTCGTACTCTATCTGCGCTATTACCTTCACTTTCGGGCAAATACCCTTGGGAAAGGTATGAACCCCCTTATCCACCCAGCTATGGGTTAAATAATAATACTACTGTTATTCTAGGAGAATAGCTTTGGCATTAAATAACCTGCAAAGGTTGATATGCCATTAAACAAAGAAACCAAACGAAGTATACATTTTTTTTTTTGTTGTTTTTGGATTTTTTTTAATGATGATGCAAATTATTTCAAAGATTTTATTTAATCTTTCTATTTACTTATATCTGTTTTCTTTTTTTTTTTTTTTTTTTTTACTAATCCGGGTGGATAAGTCGACTCAGGCGTTGCTCGTCCATCCAATTTAGCTTCAGTGGAAGGTCAACTGACGAAACCGAATTAGTGTTTGCGTCCGTTTTGATAAAACACAATTATTACTCTTTATCCAAATTATCTCCTAAATCCACTGGCCCAATCAAAGTCGTATGGATTGTAAGAAAAAAAAAAAACGTGACGGAAGACAATTTTCTTAAGACAAATCAATACGACTCGCTTTCACCAGATCCATTGAAAGACTTACGTACTTATAAGAGGATCATAGATTAAAACTGGCTTTACAAAATCAGTGTAGATAAGCTTGGATCAACGACTTTCACTAAGGTGTTAATATTTTTTGACAGGTTAATATAGACATCAACGAATTTGTCTAAATGGAGGCTCAATTAGTACATACGTTTAAGGTATACTGAACGCACCGGTCAACTCCAGGTTAAGTAAAGCATCACTTAACCAGCTCAGTATTTGGATGGGTGACCATTTAAAGATAGCAGCTTCGATAATAAATGTCATATTTGTATGCAAAGAAAATAAAAGCTAAGTAGTATATATATATACATATGTGTGTGTGTGTGTGTGAAAAATGCTTTTCTTTGTAGGTCCAAAGAGAGAAATATTTCAAAATGAATAGACCCACAAAGACATTTAAATTTTTTAAAAAAGTTCTCTGAAGAAAGCCATAGGATGGAAAATCTGAGGAAGAACTAAAGTAAGTTGGCGACCGTAGTCGAGTGCGACCCGAAGGCTTCCTTTTCAACAGCTACTACACCGAGGTGTAGGATAGGGCACTACTTCTTTCCCTGGATTGTTCCACTTTACCCTTCGATCCGTACCTTATAATGCTGAGTGTTAAGCAAGGTGGCATGACGTACCATTTTTTGAGTCTTTGGTATGACTCGACCTGAGATTGAACCCCGGTCTCCCGGACCATTGGCGAACACTCTACTCATTTGGCTAAACTAAATAATCTTAAAAGGATGTCAATCTCATAGTGGACCGATTCATTTTAAAATATATTCAGTGATACCTCGAGATACGAAATTAATTCTTTCCAGAGGGGATTTCGTATCTTGGAATTTTCGTATAACAGGACAAGATTTACCCTATAAATGGCGTAATTCGCTCAAGCCCCCCAAAAGCAGTCGTATAAAGTGTAAATATTATACCCACCTGAAGGAATATATATATATATATATATATCATCATCATCATCATATCGTGCTGGCAGCACGGATATCCCTGACCCTCTCTCGCCACTCCTCCCTATCGTTCATCGCCCTAGGTAGGTCTTCAGGACAACAACCTGTATCCTCACATAGCTGCTGAATGTACGTTCGTGCTGGTCGTCCTGTTTTTGCGCGGCCGTGTGTGGGGATCCATAAGAGTACATCTCTTATGAGTTCATCTCTGCTTCTCCAGCAATGTCCTGCATGTCTGGTTCGCCTAACTTGAATAGTTTTCGTGATAGGGGGCAGGTGGCCGTACAGTTGGTGTCTTGTGGGGTGTTGCTGCCAGGACTTGTTGAGGATTGCACGCAGCATTCTTGTGTAATTGCCATCTAGTTTCTTCTCCAGCCGTTTTGTTAGCGTCCATGTAGTGCATCCATATAGCAGTATCGATGTGACCGCTGCCTGGAAGAAACTGCGTTTCATTTTATCGGTTAGGTCTGATTTCCATATAGTCGATAGCCTATTGATAGCTGTCCATGCTTTCGTTAACCTCGTTTCGATGTCCTTTTCGGTTGATTCGACGCTGCTTCCTAGGTACGTGAATTTGTCTACTAGTTTAAGAGGGGTTCCTTCTAGAGTGGAGATGTCCCCCGTTTGGTTATAGCACATATATTCCGTTTTGTGTGCATTAACATGGAGGCCTATGCTTGCTGCTGCTCGTTCCAGGCTATGCAGAAGTGTTTCGGCTTGGTCAGGTGTATTTGCCAGTATCGCTATGTCATCGGCGTAGTCGGCGTCGGTAATTGTTGTTGCGGGGTATCTTCTGCTTCTTTTCTTCGTCAGTTCGAAACCATTCTCTTTGATTTTGTCAATCGATGTTCTAAGTACGTAGTCTAGACAAATGATAAAGAGATACGGAGCCAGCGTGTCCCCTTGTAGTACTCCTGCTACAATGTCGAAGTATTCTGTGTCTCCATCTGGTGATCGTACTTTTACTTTAGTGTTTCTATAGAGAATCGTTATTGCCTCTACGGTTTCTTTAGGTATGCCGTACGCTAGTAGGATTTGTTCCATCTTTCCTCTGTGAATGGAGTCGAAAGCCTTGGTAAAGTCGACAAATATTAATGTCGCTTGTAGGTTCTTTGCCCGTACACCTTCAAGGATTCTGCGGATGGTTAGTATTTGTGAGGTCGTAGATCTATTTCTTCGGAAGCCATTTTGGTTTTTTCTAAGTATGTTGTCGATTTTGGGTTCTATTCGGTTTCGTAGTAGGGCATTGTAGATTTTGGCAGCTATGGATGTAAGTGTTATGCCTCGGTAGTTTTTGGCTAATCCGAGGTCCCCCTTTTTAGGGAAGGGGAGTATGCATCCCTTCGTCCATCTATCTATCGGATTTTGATTGTATACTGCGTTGCAGTGTCGGAGCAGTATGTCGTCGAATTGTCTGGTCTTCCATACTTCCGGGGGAATTTCGTCCAGTCCTGCAGCTTTCCTATTTTTAATTTTTCTGAGAACCGAGTCGAGTTCTCCTTGTGTGAACGGTCCAAGTTTAATGTCTAATTGTTTGCTAAAAAAAAAAAAAATATATATATATATATATATATATATATATCATTAAGAATAGTGTAACTACAGAATAATCATCGCTTGGTGACAGTTTCAAATTTATACGATCATCAAACCAAGAGCCTCTTCTTCATGATTCCCTAAGCAAGGAATTGACTGTCTCTAAAAGCTGTTCACTCTGTTTTTATACTATCCTAATGTAGGTCGACATATACTCTATATCTATTTTAAGATAAAGCAAGCTATATTATATATTCTGTGATACCTCGAGATACGAAATTAATTCTTTCCAGAGGGGATTTCGTATCTTGGAATTTTCGTATAACGGGACAAGATTTACCCTATAAATGGCGTAATTCGCTCCAGCCCCCCAAAAGCAGTCGTATATAGTGTAAATATTATACCCACCCGAAGGAATGTATTTTTTCATGAAAACATAGTCATTTACATAAATGTTAAAAAAAAAAACAAAGATGAAATCATAAAATCAATGAAAAATAATGATAAATGTTCTTACGAATAATGACACTTAACCTTTCGAGTCGAGCACTTTTGATCTTCGTTTTCGTATCTTGAATTTTTTTCCGTTAAATGGGACGGATATTTCTTCGAAGCCCATTTCGTATACTGAATTTCTCGTATAATGGGGTTTTCGTAAGTCGAGGTACCACTATATATATATATATATATATATATATATATATATAAATACATGGTGCATTCAATAAGATTCCAGACTTTTTTGTACAGGCATTTAAAATTGTCGTAGACTCTTGAAAATTCACTATGCTATTGCTATACATCTTATGAGGTGATTGACTAATGTCTATGATTTCAGGTTCAAATGAACAGCTACAGCAGCAATTGGAATACACCTTACTAAAGACTAATTGTCACAGCTTGTGAATTTCAAAAATGCAATCTAGACGTGAGGAAGAACGATATGCAATAAGATTTTGTTTTAAACTTGGAAAAAATGCCACAGAAACGTATGGAATACTTCAGACTGCTTTTCAACCATCTTGCATGAATCGAGCATCAGTTTTTGAGTGGCATAAGAGATTCAAGGAAGGCAGTGAGGGATGATGACAGGTGAGGGAAGAGTAAGGAAGTCCATAGACCAGAGTTGATTGGCCAAAGGGTTAGGGTTAGGGTTACTATGTTGAGGTTTTAAGGGAGTTCAGGAAGAGATTCGGTCGGAAGAGGCCAGCACTCTTCAAATCAGGTCAGTAGCATTTCCACCAGGACAATGCACCAGTCTACAACTCTATCCTTGTCACAGACACCAAGATGGGCGTCAAGACAGTTCCTCACCGTCCCTATAGTCCAGACGTTGGTCCCTGTGACTTTTGGTTATTCCCTAAGCTCAGAGGCTGTCGTTATGAGACAATTGAGGAGATGAAAGAGACCGTGACGAAGGTCATTGACACGCTCACACAAGAGGACTTCCATGGAGCCTTCCAAAAGTTGTTGGAACGGTACAAGTGCATTGCAGCCGGAGGGACTAGAGTTTCATGCGTGTACTATCAATAAAAGTGCCCATACGAAAAAAGTCTGGAAACTTATTTAATGATCCTCGTATATATATATATATATATATATATATTTGCAGGAATATAATTTTGCTTTTACTGTGGCATTGAGAAGTTTTATTCTCTTTTCTTATCAATGTGTTTGAGGATAACAGAAATTAATACTATCTTATTCAACGTCTGTCAGTCTCATTTAAAATGTGCGTGTCTCTTCGACTACGACAGTCTATTTAGTACGTGTCACCCTTTGTTCCATGTTTGGAATTGAGAACATGACTTCCTGATATTTCAAGTTTATTTCGTTGCTTTCTTTATTCAATAGCATATCAACCTTCATGAGTTATTTAATGCCAGAGAATTACATAATCTATTCCTGGCGGGAAGGTAAGGGAGTTTATACCTTTCTCTTGGACATTGGTCCGAAAGTGAATGTAATAGCGAGACTGGAGTTCGAACTCGCTTCCAACGATATCGCAGTCCAACACATTAGCCACTAAGCCACACTGAGTGCGAGACTAAAAAATAAAGGAGTCTGCATGTTAAATCAATCTTACTTCAAATGGGGTAGTTTATAAATACATGAGAACAGAGCTTAGGCCTCTCTCTCTCTCTCTCTCTCGCTCGCTCACTCTGTATATATATATATATATATATATATATATATATTTGCAGCATTTCTTCGTTAATACAAATTTCTTTAAACATAATAGACATTTTCTGTCTACATATTTTCTTCTGGATCCGTTTGTATTGGCGAATTGCTTTTATCGTATTCAGCGGGAATTGATTTATGTATTGTTCTTAGTTGTATGTATCCCTAGTACTTTCTGCCGGACTTTGGGCCATCATCAGGGGAGGATCTATTACAAAAGTGATGTAACTTTTGTTTTCGCATATTACTACTATGTAAGAACGTCTTTACTGTGATGTTATATATATATATATATATTTAGGCAGCATTTCTTTGTTAATGCAAATTTCATTAAAGATAATAGACATTTTATGTCTACATATTTTCTTCTGGATCCGTTCGAATTCCCATATTACTTTTAGCGTATTCGGGGGGAATTGATTTATGTATTGTCCATAGTTTTATGTATCCCTAGTACTTTCTGCCCAACTTTGGGCCATCATCAGGGGAGGATCTATTACGAAATCGACGTAACTTTTGTTTTCGCTTTACGACTATGTAAGAACGTCTTTACCGTGATGTTATTCTTATATATATATATATATATATATATATATATATAAATGCTGCCTAAATATATATATATATATATATATATATATATATATATATTTAGGCAGCATTTCTTTGTTAATGCAAATTTCATTAAAGATAATAGACATTTTATGTCTACATATTTTCTTCTGGATCCGTTCGAATTCCCCCCGAATACGATAAAAGTAATACGGGAATTCGAACGGATCCAGAAGAAAATATGTAGACATAAAATGTCTATAATCTTTAATGAAATTTGCATATATATATATATATATATATATATACACCAGCTTACGCAGAGAATACCAATAGCTCAAGGGTAAGATATCCGCCTGTTGTAAAGTCAGCCGGGTTTTGATCCTAGCTTGAAGCATCTCATGGGTCTATACGCACTCAACAGTTGTAATACAACGAAACAGTCTGTTGATGACAATATATTTAGTAAGCTTTTAGAATAAGTTTTTTTATTGGTCCGATTTCTTTGTTTAATGACACATGAACCTCTTTGGATTGTTTAATGCCGAAACAATCATTGTAGATCAACTGTAGCTTTTATCATTAAGGGTTTTCGGACAATTGTCTTCATCTTTATCGTTATTTCCACGACGTTTCGGTCGATAGGTCCTCTGGCCTTCTTCAAGAGTTTGTCGAACTCGGGAACCTTCACGGAACTTCGAACTACGTCCTTTATTGAATCCACGGGGGTCGCCTGTTCTGATTCTGTTAGCCATAACCGGGTGCAAGTGTTAAGTATTCCTGTATTGTTACTCGATTGAACCTGCAACCTCTAGATGTTTGTCTCCTAAGAAGCTTAGGAAACCTACGCCTATAACCGTTACACTATGTGTCCTGCTGGACAATTCAGAGTGAATTTTTGGGACTTATAAACAACAATAAAGATGAAGACAATGTACACAGTACATGTACAAATATAAGCGGAAACATAGTCAACAATAATGACGGACTTCAATGAACGAACGAACGAACACACTTCTTTATAAAAATATACCTCTCACTTTTTATTCTCGAAAGGGTGATGTTGGCTGTGTGTGAGAGGTGAGTTGGGGACGGAGACAGATTGCTACATATTGACCCAAAGTTCTTCTGGCCATAGCAGCACTTCTTTCTCATCTTCGCTGGGCTGCTCAACCGTGGGTCGCTGAGAGCCCAAGCCCTCCGTCTGGAGCCGGTTCTCACTCTGGCATCTTGTCCGCAACTGGAACTGGAACTGACTCAATCCGTCTGTGGCACCTGGCTATATAATTGTCTCACGACACCTGCTTCCTGTGGACATACGCATCTGCCACCATCACCGAATTCAACCACGTCCACAGGTCAAGGTGATATTCCAGTATTTTCGACCCGCTGTTCTTCCGCTTATTTACACAGGTGCATCTCTTGATTGACGGCTCAGTCGAGGGTCAATATGTTACATAATGTGGTTGATACATTTCTCGAGTGTATTTGCTTGAAAAAGAATGCAATAGCGTGACTGAAGTTAGAACTCACTTACTTCGAAGCCACAGACAAGCGCGTTAACCATTACCCCAGGGGAGGGGCTCTGTTGTAGGGGAGTAAGCAGATTCAAATTCGAGTCGTGCTATTACCGTTCACTTTCAGATTAATACGATGGGTAAAGGTATGAAGCTTTACCTCACCACCCCCTACAATGGACAACTTAGTACCACCACTGTCCTTCTTCAAGGGTGGCTTTGGCATTAAATAATCCATGAGGGTTGATATGCCGTTAAGAAATGAACTCAAAACAACCGAAAAATTTAAACAAAAGGGTAGAAACAAAACTCAATGTCAACGACGTTCTCTTATGGACCCCGACTCATGTTAACACCAATGTTGGCCTTCTTCTTTGGTGTAATTTCGAAATTAAATTCAAGCGATATCATACATTTCTATTGAAAACATTTTTTTTTTGCAATATTGTCCTATTAGATCACTAAAATTAAGTCACTTTTAAACAAATATAAATTAATTTAGCTAAATGAAGCTCATTAAAGTCATGTACTCACAACCACACACACTCACACACACACACACACACACACACATATATATATGTATAAATGTATGTATGTATATATATATATATATATATGTATATATTTGTACATATATATATGTATACATGTGTGTGTGTATATATATATATATATATATATATATGACGAGAAGATTTGGATAGTTGATTGAAAACATTGATTTTTATTTTACATTATTGTTCTAATAGATCACTAAAATTAAGTCATTTTAGAACAAATGGAATTTAATTAAGCTAAATGAAACACTTAAAAGTCATGTATACAAATTATATATATATATATATATATATATATGTGTGTGTGTGGTGTGTGTATGCATATATGTACATATATGTATATATGTTTATATATGTTTACGTATATATCACAACAGTGTATGGTTGTCAATATCTCATTTGGTGGGTTTATGTTAAACCAAATTCAGTATAGTATTGTAGAGTGCTCAATATCTGTGATAGAGCCAATATATATATATATATATATATATATATATATATTCACTCTTGAATAGTTTTCTTGTCCTGATGGAATTACACCCAACTCCGGTTTAACAGGACCGAATAATATTTATATATATATATATTTTTCATCATACAACGTGTGAAAGCACGTGTGATACCCTAGCCTCATCAGCCGCCAACCAGGGTGATAACACAGTTTCGGTAGCTCAAGGCGTAACTGCCACTCCTGGCGCTACCGAGCAGCTCTTGCCACCGGATAGGGTATTTAAAAGAAATGCATGTCTATGTATACACAAGATCAACTAAAAGCGGACATTACATTGGACGTTCGTTCATCTTCATTTTGAATATATATATATATATATATATATTTATTTCATAGCGTTGATGCTTATCTGCGACAACTGGTTTCATACCGTCTTTATACGACAATTATCAGGCGGAAAAAGAGAGATTTCGGAGAAATCGAAAAAATTCAGTCCAAAGAATATTTACGTTCAAATTGCGTATAATTGGTTTTTGTTGTGTGTGTTGTCGTATATGTGATTGTTAGTATGTGTGGTAATTTACAAAGCTCTTTGTTTCGATGTGGCACAAGGCCGAATGAACGGGGCGACCAATGAGAATCGAACTCACTCGTGTAAGTTTGCTAGTCTAGCTTGCTAACCGTTACACCACCAGAGGTACCCAGTATGTGTATGTGTGTATATGATGATACATGTGCTGCGTGGCAGATGTTAGGTCGTCTCATGAATATGTGTAGGGATGGGTAGCGGAAGTCGAGAGACGCTTGGGGATTTGACCGAATAAAAATTTTCATTGTGCGTAGTGATGATTTTAACTAAGGGACAAATTCGTCATCATCATTGAATTATGGAGAAAATAAAGTTTTGATTTGTCATTATAGACGAAATGGTAGTGGATTTAAAATAAAAGAATAAGTGAAGGGGGCAATATCAAGGAGTTAATAGACTTGGTATATTATAACATTCTATGGGGCTTGATGCAATCCTAGTATTTATATGATGGAATATTTCTATATTATTAATAATTTGTATTAGTTGCCTATGCTGTGTTAATGTTATATTACGTATTGTGACGGGGAAAATTGACTAAAATCCCTAAATGGGACTTTATTTTCGCACGTGTGAAGACGGGGCAGGTTGGCACTTGATCCCCTACCGAAATAAGTCCTGTTCAGAGTTCTTTTCTCAGGCAGATAAGAACTGGCATATTACGTGAGGGAATAATTTAGGGCCAGACTGGCCACCGCTGGCAAAGGGGTCCAAAATTTCACACTATCACACACCCACCAGGCCGCTAAACTTCTTCCCCTTAGATAATAGAAGAATACGGGCCTATAGGTCTTAGTTGTAATAATATTAATATTGCTACAGTCGGCAACTCCGGTTTCCCGTGTGATACTTTAGGAATTAATAGGACAGTTCTAAGCAAGATAATGTAAGGCGAATAGAAGCTGAAAGGAAAGCATGGAATAATAACATAGACCACATGGTAAAATGAAAATACATAGGTTCTTTACTACGGTTATATATATATATACGTTCAAAATGTCAAAGATATATAATAGGATAGTCCATGAATATAAATGTCTTTTCTTGGCTTTTATCCTTTTTTCCAAATTGAGAGAGAGAGTGGTAACAAAATTTGGGTGTAACGGAAAAATGTCCCAAAGTTACTTATCTTATTTTTTTGACGGGGTTCCACTGGAGAATTTCTCTTCTTTCACGGGCTAATAGACTTTGTACTGTTTTTAATGCTGGCTTGAAGGATTTTGGAGTTCTTCGTGTCTCAGTCTTTTTGTCTTTAGCCCGGAGTAACATGGCTATCGTCCGTCTGCCACGAGCGTTGCCCAAAAACTCCCTTTTTTTGTATTTACTTCCGTTGAGGGGAAGGGAACCCCACTTCCGTTTGGGGTCCCCCGCCAATCATTTGGCTTCATTTTCTCCTTCCCCTTCCGATGTCCGGCGACCCAAGGTCACTTAGGTGCGAACGTCTGTGTGACCCACATTCTCTCATAACGGTCACTTTTTGACTGCTAGATAATGTTAGTTCAACGGGGGGGGAGTATCATTCCCACCTCCTCGTCTCCGTGAGCCATCACATGACACCTCCTTCCTTAAGAGAAGAAAGGGGGATGAATAGAAATACCATAGAAAAAAAAAAAGGCAATTCAATTCACTGTTCTTTCTCCTTTTCTTTCACTTTTTTTTCTCACTTTACTTTTCTTTCATCCCCTTTCTTCTTCACGCTTTGACGAATTCTTTCCTTTTCCTTTTTTTCGTCCTTCCTTTTTTTCACTATAGGGGAAAACAATTTCTCTTCTCTTTCTTTCTCTCTCTCTCTTTTCTTTTTCTTTAATCTTGTTTTCCTTTCTTTCTTTTTCTCTCTCGGCTTTTGCCCGTATCATATTTCAAATCTTGAGGAGGTAACTCCCTTTTTCTTTCTTTCTTTCTTCGTCACTTTTGACGACTTTTTATAATTTTAATTGTCAAACTTTGGGGAGAAAACTTCCTTTCCTTTTCTCTCTTTCCCCTATTCGTCACTTGTTGACGAACCACTTTCTCGTCCATCTCATATTTCAACATTGGGGACAAGAATTCCTCATTTTCTTTAGTTTCTCTCTCTCTCTCTTTCTTTCTCTCAACAACTATGAAAGAATATTCTGCTACTACATTTTCGTGGGGCGTTAGAGAAATAAACTTGGGTACTTTTTTATTAATTTCTCTAAGTCCCCTCTCTCTGAGACAGACAACTGGCTTAATTTTTCCTCGAATTTATTCGGCATTTCCGAGTTCTTAATTTTTCGAGGTGGGCCTTCTTGACGGACATATCTCTTCAATTTGTTTGTGTGACACACTTGTGTCTTCTTCTTTCCCTCGTTGGTATCAATTCTATATGTCCTCTTGTCTATTCTCTGTGATATTACGTAGGGACCTATATATCGTCCATCACAGTGTGGTCCCTTATTTGCGGAGAGTAGCAGGGCTTCGTCGCCCTTCTTAAATTCTTTCTTAGCCCTGTGTGAGGGTCCTCTTATTTCCCTCTTATCCTCTCGATAAGTATTAGGGAATTTATTCCTAATATTCGTTGGACCTTCATCCTTTTTCTGACGACTGGTCCTTTTATCTTCTTGTTTATTGAGGGGTGGAAGGTTCACTTCTTTCCTTTCCACTTTCTCCCTCTGCGAGCGACCATGTCGTTTGTGCCGCCCACGTGGCTCAGCCGCCATCTTGTCTCCATGCTGAGCGTTCGTTCTCGCCATCTTTCTTTCTTCATTTTTGGCGCTCATTTTCGCCAACTTCTTTCCATGTTTGGAGTTCATCCTCGCCATCTTTCTTTCTTCATTTATGGCGCTTATTTTCGCCATCTTTTTCGGGTGACACTTTTTAGTTTTTACTTCATTTCCCAGTATAAGGGAAATTCCTCTCATAGGTAGTTTGTCTACCACACCAACTTTAATTGGTCCATCTTTCCACTGGGACTTTAGGGTTATTTTACACAGCGGTATTTTTACCCTCTTTCCGCCGATACCCTCTATCATCACATTCTCACGCGTTGCTTCTATTACCCTTTTGGTAATTTATTTCGTAGAAGTAACGACTGAGATGCTCCGGTATCTCGTAAAATTGAGACTTCCACTGGTCCTCCGTGTGGGCCTCTTATCATCCCTTTTTTCGTCCAGGGTCGATAGGACTGGTTTCCTCTAGTTGTTGTCACAGCTCCTTGAGGTTTTCTCGGCTGGGTCTGGTTACTTTCAGGACCTTTTCCTAGCTGACACCTTATGGCTATGTGTCCAGCCTTTCCGCACTTATAGCAGACCACTGTTCTGCTGCTACTTTGGAAGGTCCTTCTATTTTCTTCCTTAGGTCTTAACTCAGCTTTAAACTTCTCTTTACTTCCCGTGTACGGTTTTTCCTTTGTTTGTCGGTGTGTGAGGATGTATTCGTCTGCTCGTACGGCCATTTCATAGGTCACGTCAGTTTTTCTTTCACTTAGGTGAACCCTGACTTCTTCTGGCACACAGTTTAAGAATTCTTCAGCTAATATTAGCTGCCGGAGTTTCTCAGCATCTCCGTCTATCCTCTTAGAGTCACACCACTTATCCAGCGCGTTCTCTTTTTCCCGCAGAAATTCCACATAAGACTGGTTTTCAGTTTTTCTCTGTGTTCTGAATTTCTGTCTATAAGCTTCTGGGACCAATTCGAAGCTTTTAAGAACCGCTGCTTTCACCAAATCATAGTCGGCGCAATTTTCTGTCGGCAGAGTTGCATATGCTCTCTGTGCTTTTCCTGTCAGCACAGTTTGGAGTAGCATCGACCAGCATTCTTTCGGCCATCCAAGATTTAGCGCGGTTCGCTCAAAATGTGCGAAGTATCCATCCACGTTGGCTTCTTCAAATTTTGGGACTAGCCTCGCTTGCTTCGTTACTTCGAAACTGTCATGGCTTTCTTTGTGTCCTCTTATTGCCAGGTCGACTTCTCGCAGCCTTGTTTCTGGCTGAATTTTTATTTTCTCCAGTTCCATTTTATTTCTCTGTAGTTCCATTTGTGCTTGTATTTTAATTTTCTCCAGTTCAATTTCTTCTGGAGTCATTCTTATCATTTCCGTTGGTAGCTCTTCTAATACTGCTTCCTCGAAAACATTTTCGTCCACCATGTGCCTTGCTATTTCTCTCACGAGTTCATGCTTTCTCATAGAATTCTGAACATTTAACTCAAGCTTCTCGCCAATTTTTATTATCTCGCTTTTTCTCAGCCTCTCCAACTTTTCCATGGAGGGTTCTTTTAAAAAGTTCTCTACTTTGTCCATTTTTTCTTTAATTTTTCCAAACAGTGATATCAACAAGTAATTTGACTGTTTCAACAATATTCCTTTTTTTCTTTCACGGTCTCCCAGGGTAGGTTTAGACGGCAGGAATTGTCACACGACTACAAGCAATAAATATTATTAATAATAATCATTCCGGAAACGAGCCCCCATTTTAGGTCTGCATGAGGTCGGGAATTAAAGATTAAAATATCCCCGGACGAGACACCATTTTAGGTCTGCTGACGCGAATGATTGACTAAAATCCCTAAATGGGACTTTATTTTCGCACGTGTGAAGACGGGGCAGGTTGGCACTTGATCCCCTACCGAAATAAGTCCTGTTCAGAGTTCTTTTCTCAGGCAGATAAGAACTGGCATATTACGTGAGGGAATAATTTAGGGCCAGACTGGCCACCGCTGGCAAAGGGGTCCAAAATTTCACACTATCACACACCCACCAGGCCGCTAAACTTCTTCCCCTTAGATAATAGAAGAATACGGGCCTATAGGTCTTAGTTGTAATAATATTAATATTGCTACAGTCGGCAACTCCGGTTTCCCGTGTGATACTTTAGGAATTAATAGGACAGTTCTAAGTAAGATAATGTAAGGCGAATAGAAGCTGAAAGGAAAGCATGGAATAATAACATAGACCACATGGTAAAATGAAAATACATAGGTTCTTTACTACGGTTATATATATATATACGTTCAAAATGTCAAAGATATATAATAGGATAGTCCATGAATATAAATGTCTTTTCTTGGCTTTTATCCTTTTTTCCAAATTGAGAGAGAGAGTGGTAACAAAATTTGGGTGTAACGGAAAAATGTCCCAAAGTTACTTATCTTATTTTTTTGACGGGGTTCCACTGGAGAATTTCTCTTCTTTCACGGGCTAATAGACTTTGTACTGTTTTTAATGCTGGCTTGAAGGATTTTGGAGTTCTTCGTGTCTCAGTCTTTTTGTCTTTAGCCCGGAGTAACATGGCTATCGTCCGTCTGCCACGAGCGTTGCCCAAAAACTCCCTTTTTTTGTATTTACTTCCGTTGAGGGGAAGGGAACCCCACTTCCGTTTGGGGTCCCCCGCCAATCATTTGGCTTCATTTTCTCCTTCCCCTTCCGATGTCCGGCGACCCAAGGTCACTTAGGTGCGAACGTCTGTGTGACCCACATTCTCTCATAACGGTCACTTTTTGACTGCTAGATAATGTTAGTTCAACGGGGGGGGGAGTATCATTCCCACCTCCTCGTCTCCGTGAGCCATCACGTGACAGTATACATTATAGTAATCTCTAATGGTATGTACGTTAGGAATATGGAATATATATATATATATACATATATATCAGTGGCAACTCTAGCCTATTTTTGCTACTCGTGCCCCCCCGCCCTCTGTCAACTTCAGTTCCCAACCCGTGGTCCGTGGACCCAAAGTAAGTCATCATAGTTGCTATTGCGTGATTCTCCATTGTATAGCACAGATTGACTAACGTACTTTGCATGGTGGTTTTTTTTTGTAAACAATCAAGATACTATATAATTTGTAGTCTTGTTAATACAGTAGATAAGATAATTTTTTTTCCTTTCAAAAGTATAGAAGAAAAGAGAAGATGTTCATTACCATGACGAGAAAAATATGTTTATTAGAATAAAGAAATTGATGACAATGACAACTAACCAGGTTAGCAATTAAGTCCACAACTCTCCAAGTCATTTGTCTCATGGAATTATAAAATAATTAAATGATTGATTCTTTATTAGCACTTCACAATTGTTTGTTTTTTTTATTAAGGAATGGTTTATTCGTGAATTTTGAATCATAGAAATCTACGAAAAATACGGGTTCTATGTCATTTTATATTAATAGTAAGAAAAACCCTCAAACCTCGGAACCTTCGTAGAATTCCGTAGTAGTACGTAAATACTTTTGTAATTTTTTTTCATAAAGATTCTGTATGTAACACAGCTAGTAGTTTCAATTTCGCTTAAAATAAAGATTATTTGTTGAAAATGCATTCAAATAAACAAATTTTAGTTACAGAATGTAATATATGCAACATTCATTAAATTCATTATTCCCAGATATATTTATGAACTTTTGGCTGCTTAGTTATCGAAACTTGAATAGATACGTAATTTAATTGAGATCAGAGTAAGTATGTTTGCTTGAAATTAATGGATGAGTTTTAATCCATTTTGAATAACATTGACCGAGTTATTGGTCGTGCCGGGCACGAGTAGCACTAGTCTCATCTTATGATATATATATATATATATATATATATATATATATATATATCAGATGACAAGATTTCGCCTGTCACTAAATTGAAAACGTTGGGTTTTCTTTACTTTACTGCACCATTAAGTAAAAGTAAAGTTGGTGACCTTAGTCGAGGATGACCCGAAGGCTCCCTTTTCAATAGCTACTACACCGAGGTGTAGGGGCGGGCGCTACTCCTTTCTCTGGATTGCTCCTCTTTATCCTTGATCCTTACCTTATAGCACTGAGTGTTACGCAAGGTGGCATCAAGTGCCAGTTTCCAAGTTTAAAACAGAATTTTAATGCATATCGTTCTTCTAAAGTGTCAGATTGCATTTTTGAAATTTACCGGCTGTGACACTCAGACTTTAGTAGGGTGTATTCCAATTGCTCCTGTAGGTGTTCATTTGAACCTGAAATCATAAAAATTAGTCAGTCATCTCAAAAGATATATAGCAATAACATAGTGTATTTTCAAGAGTCTACGACAATTTTAAATGCCCATACGAAAAAAGTCTGGAAACTTATCTTATGCACCTCGTGTGTGTGTGTGTGTGTGTGTGTCTGTGTGTGTAAATATTTCTGTGGAATGATTAGAAGTTTTAACCTGTCAGTAAATTTCCATATGCTTGCAGTAAAGGATACATCTTGTATATGAGACCATTATTTGAATGATCATTCCTGCTGCCCATGGAACATTGATATAAGTCTATTGTGTCTTTCAAAAAATACACTATACTCATTTAGATGTGTAAAAGTAAAATTGGCGACCGTAATAGAGGGCGACCAAAAGGCTCCCTTTTCAATAGCTACTACACCGAGGTGTAGGGGAGGGCGCTACTCCTTTCCCTGGATTGCTACACTTTACTCTTGATACGTACCTAATATTGCTGAATGTTAAGCAAGGAGGCATCAAATACCATTTTTTAAGTCTTTGGTATGACACGACCTGGGATTGAACACAGGTCTCCTGGACCATTTGCGAACACTCTACCCACTAGGCCAATGATTGGTTTTGTCTTGTTTGTTGGGTTTTATGGCATATCAACCTTTGTAAGTTATTTAATACCAAATCCATTTTTATGTAAATAATCAGCTCTATTTCAGACAATTCAGTTTAGCATAAGTACACAGTTTAATTGTCAAAAACATTTCTATTTCAAACTATTCAAGCAGTTATATATAACAATTCAGTTTAGTTTAAGTACAGTTTTAATGTCAAAAACAGTTCAATTTCAAGTTATTCAGTTTAGCATAAGATCGCAGTTTAAATGTAAGTACAGTTTAATTGTGAAAAACAAAACGGAATATATGTGCTATAACCAAACGGGGGACATCTCCACTCTAGAAGGAACCCCACTTAAACTAGTAGACAAATTCACTTACCTAGGAAGCAGCGTCGAATCAACCGAAAAGGACATCGAAACGAGGCTAACGAAAGCATGGACAGCTATCAATAGGCTATCGATGATATGGAAATCAGACCTAACCGATAAAATGAAACGCAGCTTCTTCCAGGCAGCGGTCACATCGATACTGCTATATGGATGCACTACATGGACACTAACAAAACTGCTGGAGAAGAAACTGGATGGCAATTACACAAGAATGCTGCGTGCAATCCTGAACAAGTCCTGGCAGCAGCACCCCACAAGACACCAAATGTACGGCCACCTGCCCCCTATCACGAAAACTATTCAAGTTAGACGAACCAGACATGCAGGACACTGCTGGAGAAGCAGAGATGAACTCATAAGAGATGTACTCTTATGGATCCCCACACATGGCCGCGCAAAAGCAGGACGACCAGCTCGAACGTACATTCAGCAGCTATGTGAGGATACAGGCTGTTGTCCTGAAGACCTACCTAGGGCGATGAACGATAGGGAGGAGTGGCGAGAGAGGGTCAGGGATATCCGTGCTACCAGCGCGATATGATGATGATGATGAATTGTGAAAACATTTCTATTTCGAGCTATTCAGTTTAGTCAAGCAGTTCTAATTCCGCTAATTCAGTTTAGTATAAGTATAGATTTTGTTTACACACAGTTAAATGTCAAAACAGATCTATGTTAAACAATTCAGTTTAGTGTAAATACAGTTTCAATGTCAAAAAACAGTTCTATTTCAAATAATTCAGTTTAGCATAAGCACGAATTTTAAATGTAAGTACGGTTTAGTTGTCAAAAACATTTCTATTTCAAGCTATTCAGTTTAGTCAAACAATTCAGTTTAGCATAAGTATGCTGTTAGTTCTATTTATAATAGGGCCCTATTAGGTGCTACCACGCCGGGCCATAGTGGGCCTGGGAGCAATGGCAATGAAGGGGTGCTCCGTACTCCCCAAAGACCCAGCATTACTGGAACGTCACCATCAGATTGTTTAGTGTCATATCCAGGACACTCTTGGGGGTGTCTTACCCCTCTGCAGAAGTGCAGTCGGTGTATTCTACAGCCCCAGCCGACTGGGCAATAGGCCAATGAGTCGGTCTAAATATTTATGCTTTTTAATATGAAATTCAAGTGACAAAAGATATGTAATTGAATCACCATCATCATCATCATGTCGTGCAACCAGCACAGATATCCTTGACCCTCTTTTGCCACTCCTCCCGATCGTTCATCGCTTCTCACAGGTCTTCAGTGCTACATCCCGTATCCTCGGCCATATGCGGGGGTCCATAAGAGTACATCACTTATGATCTCGTCTTTGCTTCTCCAGCAGTGTCCTGCATGTCTGGTCCGTCTTACTTGGATAGTTTTCGTGATGGGAGGTAAGTGACCGTAAAATATTTTTAAAAATTCGATTTGAGTCAATTTGGCTGAGAGGGTATTTTTTTAGATGTCAGTATCTTCATCTTTTTGTTTTGTTATTTTCTGTTAAAGAACTATTTTCTGTGTCGTTCAATCTTCACATTGTAGGAAGTTGATCCCATGATATATTTTTACCATGTTATATTCCAATCTGTCATCATTTTGAACGCTAAAGCTACAGTCATCTCTTTTTATTTTAAAACCACTTCAAAAGTTTGAATGTTATTGTACATAATGAATTACTTTCTAATTAATTTTGTAAAGTAAGTGTAGAATTCAAAAGTTGATTGGTAATTCGTTAGAAGAGTCAAGGACAATAACCAATGATATAATAGACAAGACTTGACCCCTGGGTGACCTTTTTAGCAGTTCTCTGATTGGTTGGTGTTGAAGTCAAATGATTCATCTTCTAACATGGCTGCCTTCTTGAATCTTCTAAGTAAAAGCAAGCCAGCTAAGCTTACCTCATTTTATAGGAGAGCACCTAATGTAGCAGGTGGGTTGTTCTGTGGTGCCAGGATGACCTGCCCAACACATTTGCATGAGTGGTGTCTATTCACCCATATATTCATCCAGTAAATGGAATCATTTTCTACTTGTGTGTCAGACCACTTTCAAGTCAACCAATATTCATTAGTTGGCTCAGTTGTGAGAATGAGTTAATTAGAGTAAATTAGAGTAGTCCAGGCGCTGTAATGAACAGACACCAAAGATTGCTATTTCTCTACCCGTGCGGTTGATGTGGGAATTTGGGTGAATAAATCCAACAAAGTCTTTGTGTCCATTTATAAGAACGGAAATGGACACAGAGACCAAGATAAGACCTAAGATTAAGGTGCCCGTGGTGTAATCGTTATTATCGTAGGAAATGGACACGGCGACACGAGTTCAAATCCTGGACGAGATTGATTGCATTTCACAATGCATTAATACCCTTGGGAAAGGTATGAATCCAATTATTCTCCCTCCAGCTATTGGTAAATAGTAGGGCAGACTAGGTTCTTCAGCCTTGGTGAGGCAACTAGTCTAGGAGAAGGAAAACTCTGAATTCAAACCTGTTAAACTTCGCTTAAAAATTGACCTTGTATCATATCCCGCCCGAGCGGAGGGGTTGGGTAAATATGATAAACCTAAGACCACTCAAAGAAGTCTAAGTCAGAAGACCAGAGAAGCTGGTCAGATAAATATGTATAAGAAAAAGAATAAGGAGTATACAACATAATGATTTTAATCCCTGCTAGGTCATGTATACTTATTGCTTAGAGCTTTGTCAAATAATTATCATAGTTAACTAGTCATGGACCAGTAGTTAGTTGAGCTGGGTTTGCAGCTGACCTTTTTTGCAGTTCTCTGATTGGTTGGTTTAGTCATGAGAACGGGTCTGTCAGGTAAAATTAATGAGAGTTGTTCAGGGCGCTGTAACAAACGGACGACTAAAATGACTAAATCTCCAGCCTAACGGTTGAATTTGGGTGAATAAAGACGTCGAAAATCAACAAAGAATTTTTTTGTCCCATTTATAAGACGGAGATCAAAATAAATCCATGACATCCGGAAGAAAGCTCAGATAGAAGACCTGGGAATCCGGCTAGATATGTATAAAAATAAGAATAAGGTGTGTGCATGTATATATATATATATGTGTGTGTGTGTGTGTGTGTGTGTGTCTGTGTGTTTCCATGTGTGTGCATATACATGCATGTGTGTGTGCATGTGTGCATATATATATGTGTGGGCATGTGTGTGAATAGATATATATCCGCGTGTGCATCTATATATATATATATATCTATATATATGTGCATATATGCGTGTATGTGTTTGTATACATAAATATATATATATATGCGTGTATATTTGTATATATATATATATATATATATATATATGCATATGTGTATATGAATATATATATGTAAATATACCTATATATACATATGTATACACATTTATATATACACACACACACTCATATGTATATATGCATGTATATTTGTATATATATGTATATGTGTATATGAATATATATATATATATATATGTAAATATACCTATATGTAAATATGTATACACATGTATATACACACACACACACACTTATATATATATATATATATATATATATATATATATATATATATATATATATATACCTGGAGTTTTCTATTTTGATTTATTCTATGTCTTCCTCCATCTGTATGAGTTTTCTGTAAAATTTCCATTATTTTTTTCTAACACAACTGATTGGGAACAATCCATCATCATTTGTTTAGTTCCATGCTGGATTTCCTTCTCTAAGAAATTGACATAATCCTTTTTAATGTTTCAGTTGAAAACCGTGTGGATAGTCACCGATGACTGCAATGTGGGCGATAGCGAATCGTTAGATGTGGGAGGCGAAAACCCGCAAACCCTACTCGTTTTAGCGTTAGGACCTTCATCATTTTATTATCTCCATTCAGTTTTTAATGAGGTGAAAGATGGAAGAAATGGATAACAAACACAAAATTATCCTTATATTCTGCAGTGATAATTTTCTATTATATCTCTCACTCATCCGTCACGAAGATCTTTGAAAAAAGCTGATGAACGTTTCAATAACATTCTTATGAACACTTTTTCTTTTGTTAATGCATAAAACATTGGATTATTTTTACTTTTCAGTTCTTAATCTTGAAGTGAAAGCAACTGAAATATTGAAAAACATTCAACCATTCTCGAAGAAAAATGGTCTCGAGCTAAGGACAATTTATCAGGTTAAAGGAAAATATCTATTACGAAAACTGTTCTGCTGTGAACTATAAAAAAGTAGCTTTCCAGTCACGAACCTATCCCATCATGTATTTTAGTGTCCACATGAATAAAATGGGAATGGAAACGGTTTAAATTTATTTTATTCTAAAATTTCTTTTCATTTATTTATTTTTGCAAGACATGCATTTAACAAAAAGATTTTTGTGTCAATCTGATTTATTTGTTATCGGGAAAGTAAATAAAATGGTCGGTCTTACAATGCGTTAACTGTATCCCTTGTAATGGAATAAGACCCTCAGAAAAAGGGAGATAAATAAGCCAATATGAATAGGGTGAGATAACAGTTTCTGTGAGGTTTTATCTTGCTTTACTGACCAGTATTTGAGCACTTTCTTATACAAAAAAAATTTTTTTCTATGATTTGTTTATATATTCACACACACACACACACACACACACACACACACACACATATATATATATATATATATATATGCACACATACATTCACGTACACACATATATATATGTATATATGCCCCCCCAGACATATATATATGTATACACACACACACACAAACACATATATATATTAGTTTTATACTTATTCTATGATTCTGATGGTGTGAAAAAAACGCAGAAGATACAATTTGTAAATAAAGAAATATTATACAAACTGATAATTGGTTGGTTGGTTGGGTTTTATGGTATATCAACCTTTGTTGGTTATTTAATACCAAATCCATTTTGATACAAATAATTAGTTTAGTTCTGTTTAACCAATTGATAGGGCCCTATCAGGTACTATCATTCCGGGCCCGAGTGGACCTGGGAGCAATAGCAATGAAGGGGTACTCCGCATTCCCCAAAGCTACAGTATCCCTGGAACTTCATCAGATTTAGTTTCATATCCAGGACACTCTTTGGAGGGGTTTTACCTCCCTGCAGAGGTGCAGTCGATGTATTATACAGTCCCAGCCGACTGGGCAACTGATATCTGGGGGAAATTTTCCATAAATAAAGAAAAGACTAAAAAAACATCCGTACGGCTTATAAATAATCAATCAATATCACAATGCCTAGTCAAAAGTAAAAACACCGAAAGAATACCTTCAGCTATATGTAAGAGTGCTTAATATCTTAAGTCGGCCGAGATTCGAATACCTACGGCGTCAGAAGTAATCTTCCAAGATTTCACCAAACAGGATCATCAGGATAAATTCCAACTCCAGAACTGGAGCCTCACCATCAGATGCAACTTAGTGTCGACAATTGTGATCATTTATAGTATATATATATATCGATAGACTTTCCGTCATCTGCAAGTCAGACCTGACCGATAAAATGAAGCGCAGTTTCTTCCAGGCACCGATCGTGTCGATACTGCTATATGGATGCACCACATGGACGCTGACAAAACGGATGGAGAAAAAGCTTGACGGCAATTACACAAGAATGCTGCGAGCAATATTGAACAAGTCCTGGAGACAACACCCCACAAAGCAGCAGCTATACGGCTACCTACCACCCACCACGAAAACTATCAAAATTAGACGAACCAGACACGCAGGACACTGCTGGAGAAGTTGGGACGAGCTCGTGAGAGATGTACTCCTGTGGACCATTTCACATGGACGAGCAAAGGCAGGTTGTCCAGTTCGAACATACATACAGCAGCTCTGTGTCGATACGGGATGTAGCCCAGAGGATCTGCCGAAAGCCATGGACGATATGGAGGTGTGGCTAAAGACGGTCAGGAATATCCGTGCTGATAGTACGACATGATGATTATATATATATATAACCTGTTACAGTAAATGATCACAGAACTGGAGCCTCACCATCAGATGCAGTTTATTGTTCGCATTTGCATCTCATGGTGAGGCTCTAGTCCAGGAGATCTGAAGAGTGTGGGGTACCTTTTGATTGCCATTACTCCCTGGTCCACTCTGACCCGGAGTTATGGTAACTATCAGAGTCTGATCTCTGGGTCAAATAAATATGTTTAAAAATTATTCGTATACGATAAGAACGTGTACAAAAAAATACTCTTTAAAAAATACGACAAAAAACCCTGCGTACAATGAATGCAATTCCCTAAACTTTTGGCACAAAATACCCTTGATTATTTGACATGCCGTTAAAATCAATCATTTAATCAATGATTTAAAAAAGCAGGGTGAACAACCTTTACGTGTGATACTTTCATGTTTTTTACCCGGTGTTGTATTATAGTAAGACTACATATTTAACGAAATTATCTTAAACACGCACCAGGTCTACTAATCGGCCTATCAAGGTCAGCCTATTAGTCACCTGACCCATGTCGACGCTATGATACCCATCCTCGGTTTCAAATTCCTGTTTAATGCCTCTGTTAATCTCTAATATATATTTATTTGTTTAACTGCGCATCGACTCGTTAACAACCGATCGATAATCAATCAATGCCTGCTGATCGATTCTGCTCATCTCAACACTGCCGTTAGGCTCCACTCAGGAAGATGTGTCCTGAAATGACTGGGCCACTGACTTCTAAGGTTTATTCTTTCGAACGTATATGTTATTTTGGAACATGGATAATATATGCATAACAGTAGATATAATAATAATAATGATAATAATTTTGCTGAAAATGGCTGTCAAGTTTAGAACGTTCAGTAGACGGTAGAGAAGTGGTCTTGTAGCAAGAGGATTCTGGGTTGTTGGTTTGCTGAGTATGAGTAAAATTATATATATATATATATATATATATATATATATATATATATGTGCGTGTGTGTGTATAAATTATTCGTCAACATATAAAAATATATATTATTCAATATATGTATGTATATCTATAACCCAATAATTATACGAATAAATATTTTTCGATATATATACACACATATAAACTTCAATATATATATATATAATGTATATTTTGACGAAGGAATTAACGGTTACCAATCGCGTAATGCAAATCTCTTCTAATGAATTGAGCACTCTGGTATCCGGTAAGGTAAAATGTAAACAAACGAAAGCTACTGCATAATATCTCATAATTTCCGAGCTGACGTATGTTGCCTGGGGTTGAGCGGGAAGATATTTAATCTAATGTAAATTTGGGCGGGTTTCGATCCCACTTTCAAGGGTTCTACGCGTCTAATCTCACTGAAGAGTTGTGAAACAATGACGTAGTCTGTCTGTGGATGACAATATATATGTGTGAGTGTGTGTGTGTGTGTGCTGAAACTGTAAATTTATTGAAGATGATGATAAAGTTGTTACAGTCAACGATCGATTATGCAGATCAATAATTATTAGTAAAGTTGTATCCCTTAGTCAAGGGTGACCAGAAGACTCTCTTTTCAGTAGCTACTACAACTTGGTGTAGGGGAGGGCGCTACTCCTTTCCCTGGATTGCTCCATTTTACCCTTGATACGTACCTTATATCGATGAGTGTTAAGCAAGGCGGTATCAAGTACCATTTTTAAAGTCTTTGGTATGACTTGACCTGGATTGACCCCGTGTCTCCCGAGCCATTGGCGAACGCTCTACCCACTAGGCAATGAGCCGGTATTGACTCCAATATAAGTGTAACAATAATATCAGATACCACGGACATACACAAGCCAAGTTAAAATTGGCTCCGTTCGTCCCATGTTGCAATTTCATATTCCCTTTGTGTACACACATATATATATATATATATATATATATATATGTACATATACGTGTGTGTGTGTGTGTGTGTTTATGTTGATATATTTAAAGTAAATGTTTTTATGCGGAGTTTAACAGATTTAAATTTACAATTTTCCTTCTCCTACAACAGTTGGCATTGCAAGGGTTGAGAACTTTGTCTGCCCTACGATACACCGATAGCTGGAGAGAGAATCGATATATTCTAATATTTTCTAAGGGTGTTATTTGCACGATGGGAAATACAAACAACTTTGTCCAGGATTTGAACTCGGGTCGCTGTTGAATTAGGTTAGTAATAATTGATCGAGTCAAAATTTTTGATTGGTTGGTTGGTTGGTTTGAGTTTTTTTTTTTCTGTTTTACAGCGTCTCAATCCTTTTCGGGTTATTTAATGCCGAATTAAGTCATTTTGGTAAAGGTTTTAAACAATTCAGTCTAGTTTTTAGTTTACACACAGTTAAATGTCAAAAGTTAATTTCAAACAATTCAGATCTACTTTTTCTTTTTTTTAAGTAGAGGAATTATATTGTGAATTGAATTACCATGACCAGAAAACTCAACGATACGAACTGGTGGCTCAGTTGTAGAGTTTCAGCACTGCAATCTGTGGTTGTTGGTTCGATCTCCAGCGGTGGAGATCACGGTATACACTGCTGATGAGACCTAATAAGGTCGAAACAGCTGTCCAGTGTTTCTGCATGTCGTGCATAAGTGTTCACCAGATTTTCTGGTCATTCAATTCAAACAATTCAGTCTTGTATAAGTCCACACGTTAGTTCTATTTGATCCATAGATAGGACCTTATCAGGTACTACTACGCCGAGCCAAAGTGGACTTGGGAGCAATGGCAATGAAGGGATGCTCCGCAATCCCCAAAGGTTAATCATTACTTAAGCCTCACCATCAGATTGTTCAGTGTCATATCCAGGACACTCGTTGGGGGAGTCTTACCCCTCTGCAGAGATGCAGTCGGTGTATTCTGCAGACGTAACCAATTTTTACAATAGTTTTCAGTGTGTTTACCACTTTACCGAAGCTGTTCAAGCCGTGAGGGTACCAATCTTGTAGTGGTTGGTGCCCTGACATCTAGTACGTCGCTTTATCTCCTGTGTGATTCGAAACCCGCACAGTTGACAGTGCTTTACGAGATTGAACTGAGCATAACACTGTGAAAACCACCAAAAACATTTGTTATGCGGAAGGAGAAGTCTCAGTTGATCACAGAACAGTAATCAGATGGTTAAAGAAATTTCGCTTAGGTTGCGAGAATCTCGACGATCAGGGATGGACAAGCAGGCCTAAAGTCGTAGATACCGAGGACGTGAGGCACAACTGGCGAGTAACACCCATCAGGCAAGTTTGACGTCAACAAAAGCATCTGGCACTGTCAAATTGTGCCTCGTGTTTCCAAAACGTTGGACTTACCCAAGAAATAATGACGAAGAGTACCCGTTTAACGGGTACTTCAGCTGTGATTATGTAAATTACTTCTTACTTAAAATGTCTGTGATTCTTTTTAGCAAAGTACTTGTGAATAACGTTCAATAATTTGCTGTCTTGGGTATAATATTAAATTGAAACTGATGGTAAGGCTCCAGTCTTGGAGTATGGGGAATGCGGAGTACTCTTTCTTTACCATTACTCTCAGGTCCACTCTGACCCTGAGTGGTAGTACCTGTTAAATAGAACAGTTCAAACTTTTGATAGGGATTATTATTATTAGTTAGTTGAAATCATACCGCTGTATACAAGTTATTTACATTAGAGAAGAATAATTGATAAATAAAATTACTTATGTTAAACAGAAATATCTGAAGCTATATTATTAACTGCATGAAAGGAAATTATAGTATTAGATTAGATACGAATGCTCGATGAATAGAAATACTTGAAACCATTTAACTGTGTGCAAACAAAAGATCTCAAGCTCGTTTAAAAACAATGTTGCCAACTCGCTTACAATAAAATATATATACATATATATGTATATTTCTTTTTAAAAGAAATCAATAATCGGTCACATTAAGATAATAAATTTATTTCCATCTTGTTAAAAGCAATGATATCAATCAATGCTCTAAAAAATTAACTGGTCTTCTTCAGATCAAACAAGAAATGGATTAAAATTATTTTTTTTTACATTCCCAACCAGACTAGAAAAAAAAATTATTTCTCCTATATGATAAAGCAAGCCTAAACCTTCAAGTAACAATATGTATTAAATTATTATGACATGTAAAACTATATCTGGTTTCGTCATATTTCAAATCTAATAGAGGCAAAATTTAGTTACAATAATACCTGTAAAAAAATTCAAACATTTACATATAATTATATACATATATGATTATGGAAATCAGACCTGACCGATAAAATGAAACGCAGTTTCTTCCATGTAGCGGTCGTGTCGATACTGCTATATGGATGCACCATTTGGACGCTAACAAAACGGCTGGAGAAGAAGCTAGACGGCAATTACACAGGAATGTTGAGAACAATATTGAACAAGTCCTGGCGGCAACACCCCACAAAGCACCAACTACACGGCCACCTGCCTCCCATCACAAAAACTATCCAAGTTAGACGAACCTGACACGCAGGACACTGCTGGAGAAGCAGAGACGAGCTCATAAGGGATGTACTCCTATGGACCCTCACTTATGGCTGAGCAAAAGCAAGACCACCAGCTCGAACATACATACAGCAACTATGTGAGGATACGGGATGTAGCCCGGAAGACCTGCCAGAGGTGATGAACGATAGGGAAAAGTGGCGAGAGAGGGTCAGGGATATCCGTGCTGGCGGCACGACATGATGATCATGATGATATACATATATATTCAGACATTTCTGATTTATTACATCAATTTTTATCATTAAGTTGTGAGTAAAGTTGGCGACCGTAGTTGAAGGTAACCTGAAGGCTCCCTTTTCGATAGCTACTACACCAAGGTGTTGGAAAGGGTGCTACTCCTTTCCCTGGATTGCTCCATTTTACCCTTGGTCTTTACCTTATAATGCTGAGTGTTCAGCAAGGTAGCATAAAGTAGTAATTTACATAGCTTTTTGCTTAGATGTGGCACAAGGCCATATGAATGGGGCACCCAATGAGAATTGAACTCACTCATGAATGTTTGCGTGTCTAGCTTGCTAACCATTACACCACAAAGTACCATTTTTGAGTTTTTGGTATGACTCGACCTGGGATTGAACCCAGGTCTACCGGGCCATTGGTGAACACTCTAACCATAATGCCAATGTCTGGTAATGAGCTAAAAATATCTAAAACCTATTTTAATTCTGGTAACGCCCCTCCAAATTACAATAATAGAGTAAAAATCACTAATATAAATTCAAATTCTAATTCATTTACCAATTTAATAAATCATAGTTATTCTTTTTTTTTTTTTTATTCGTTTATTCACTTCTTCTTGAAAATAGTCTAAATTTATTTTTATGCCCTCATTTAGCAATAAAATCACATCTCTGGTTACCAGGATCAAAGTATAACATAATTTGTATCTTTTCTTCCGGACACAAATGCCATAATAATTTTATACTTATTGTTACTTGAAGGTTAAGGATTGCTTTATTATATAGGAGAAATAAGTTGTTTTTTGGTTTTGTTTTTCTAATCTGGTTTGATCTGAAGAAGTCATGTTAATTTTTTAGACGATATATATATATATATATATATATATATATATATAGTATTGGACCAAATGACAATAACTGGACGTTTTGTCGTTAACGCTATTTCAGTTGGAAATATGAAGTTATTTTTTTAATCGGTTGTGACGTGCCAGTCCGTGCAGCCCTCAAGCAATGATGGTTTACGCATATTTTTATGGGCAATTTTCGAAATATTTCCTTCTTTTACGAACTGAATTGCTCTGTTGTTGATAATATTCAGATATTTATTGGCAGTCTCACAACATATTTTTGAAACCTCAGAAAAAAATCTCCAGGACTTCGTTATGTCTCCAAGTACAGCTTCTTAGAGCGTACTCACATCCAGTGAGAATATGTTTGAGGCTTGCAGTTTTAGGGTGTATTCCAATTGCTGCTGTTGCTGTTCATTTGAACCTGAAATCATAAAAATTGGTCTGTCATCTCATAAGATGTATAGCAATAACATAGTGAATTTTCAAGTGTCTACGACAATTTTAAATGCCCATACGAAAAAGGTCTGGAAACTTATCGTATGCACATCGTATATATATATATACAATATTCTATACAATATTCCTAATAAGTCAAATGACGTAATTTAAACATCAAACGCTGTTTTGCCAGTTAAACGGCTAACTTTTTCTTACTATACATATTTCCCCCTAGGTTTTTGTATTTCACATTTCTAAACATTCATCGTTAACTTAAAATTATTAATATCACCCCTCATGGTCCTGATGATGGTTCAGTAGAACCGAAACGCTATAGTGTCGACCCGTTAATAAATCATTCCTTCCACTTGGATGGTTGTTATCAGTTTTTCTACATATATATATATATATATATATATATATATATATATATATATATATATATAAAGAAAAGTAGAAAAAAAAACATGTATAATCCAAATGTGATGAATTTGTTATCATATTTACCCAACCCCTCCGCTCGGGCAGGATGTGACTCAAGGTCAATTTTTAAGCGGAGTTTAACAGGTTTTGAATTCAGAGTTTTCCTTCTCCTAGACTAGTTGCCTCACCAAGAACCTAGTCTGCCCTACTATTTACCCATAGCTGGTGGGAGAATAATTGGATTCATTCCTTTCCCAAGGGTATTAGTGCTATGTGAAATGCAATTAGTCTCGGCCAGAATTTGAACTCGTGTTGCCGTGTCCACTTCCAAGGACGGTAACCATTACACCACGGGCACCTCCTGTGGTGAATTTGTTATGAAAGTCGGTAAAATAAGTTGTTAAAAAAGCGATGGATATTTGATAAAATAACGGGAGAAAAAAAAAGTGTTTTTAAAAAAAAGATTCATGACAGTATCAATACTTTTATGCACATTTTCTTTTCTCCTGCTATTTCATCCAATATTCATCGCTGTTTTAACAAAAATTTTCATCAATTTAAAATCTCGAAGAAGGTTATTATAACTGAAACGTTCAATGTCGGCTTTCGTAATAAATTCATCAAATTTGGATTATTTAATTTTTTTTTACTTTTCTTCATAATGTCAGATTTAATTTTCTCATCTACTTCCACACACACACACACACATATATATATATATATAAATACAGAGTCTCCCCTAAAATTTGGCATAATTTTAAAAAGAATTATCTTTAAAAATACTCGGTCTAACTCAATGAAATTGATCAGTTTAGGTGTTGAATATCATAAGTTTATTCTGGGATCGATTTCATAAGTGTCCAATATGTGCACCGACCTGTGATATGGCACACGTCAAGTCGCTAGTTAAGCCCTTGCCAAACACGCTGTGGCATGTCTCCGGTAACATTATCCAGTGCAGAAGTGATATTCTGCTTGAATTTATCAGTGCTAGCAGGAAGAGGGGGGACATAGACCACTCCCTTCATATATCCTCATTAAAAGAAATCACATGGGGACAAGTCCGGTGACTGCGGCGGTTATAATCAAATAACTGTCTTCGTGTACACCATGCCCGATCCATTTCTCTCGCGGACTCTTAATGAGATAAGCGCATACTGTCCTCTTCCAGTGGGATGGAGTCCCATCATGTTGAAAAATGAAGTCTTTATGTTCACTTTCTATGTGGTCCTTTCAACAAGAATTGTCAAATTTATTGTCCTGCGATAGGATGTTAAATTTTTGGGGAAATCCTCTTTGTGTGTGTGTGTGTGTGTGTGTGTGAACTGAATTTGCTTTAAATTACTCACAAGGGTTGATATGCCTTAAAACACACCCAACCAAAACAAACCATTAATGATTTGCTGATTATCAACTCTCATCATTATTAGGAAATAATTATTATTGATCGGAAAGCAGAGAAAATGTCCCTGTATAAATTAATCGGAAGATAATTTCAACTTTTACGAAATTAGTAATCATCAAATATTGAAATGGATTTCTTTTTTTAAAATTCTAATTTATATATATATATATATATGAATTTAAAAAAAAAATATATATATATATATATATATCAGTGGCAACTCTAGCCTATTTTTGCTACTCGTGCCCCCCCCGCCCTCTGTCAACTTCAGTTCCCAACCCGTGGTCCGTGGACCCATAATAAGTCATCATAGTTGCTATTGCGTGATTCTCCATTGTATAACACAGATTGACAAACGTACCTTGCATGGTGTTTTTTTTTGTAAACAATCAAGATACTATATAATTTGTAGTCTTGTTAATACAGTAGATAAGATAATTTTTTTCCTTTCAAAAGTATAGAAGAAAAGAGAAGATGTTCATTACTATGACGAGAAAAATATGTTTATTAGAATAAAGAAATTGATGACAATATACACAGACACAGCTAGTAGTTTCAATTTCGCTTAAAATAAAGATTATTTGTTGAAAATGTATTCAAATAAACAAACTTTAGTTACAGAATGTAATATATGCAACATTCATTAAAGAAATAGAGATCTGTTAGTGAAAAAACGAATTAAAACACGCCGTTTAACCAACATTTACCATAGCAATGATGATGACGTTGGCTACGGATATAATCTGCTATCCCCCCTCTCTCTGTCTTTCTCTCTCTCTCGGTCCCTCTCCCTCTTCCCAAGACAGCTGTCAGCAGTCACAACGTGCTAATATTTTTGAGCACAGTGTTTAGAGTTGCTCTTGCTATTGGCTACAGCCAAAAGCGGATTTCTCTAACATTACTGTTATTATAAGGGTCTAGTGCTGGGCACGGATAGCGCGTGTTCAACATTATAGCCGATTTTATGGGATGTTCAATGAAGCTGACAGTGGCCGGACAAAGACCATCCGTTCAAAACAGCATCGTTGTATTATTCCCAGATATATTTATGAACTTTTGGCTACTTAGTTATCGAAACTTGAATAGATACGTAATTTAATTGAGATCAGACTAAGTATGTTTGCTTGAAATTAATGGATGATTTTTAATCCATTTTGAATATCATTGACCGAGTTATTGGTCGTGCCGGGCACGAGTAGCTTTAGTCCCGTCTCCGCCCCTGATACACACACACATATATATATATATATATATATATATATATTAATTTAAAAAAATAAAGAACAGAAAAAATCGATATCTAAAATTTTAAAATGTAAAATATATGTAAAGGTATGAAAAAGAATCTTTTTAATGATAAAAAATAGATTTAAAAAATAAAAACTATATTCTAAAATATTTTTAAATATTAAAAAAATAGATATTAAAAAAATACTTGAAAACAAATGACACAGCAATTTTTCGTTTTTTTGGAATTTTTATTCCATGACTGGTTTTTAAATAATATTTATATTTTGATTTTGCGACTCATTCACAAAATATGTAGAAAATAATCCCCATATCAAACTTTTATGACAACTTCAAAGCCAATTATTTTGTTGCATTAGGAAATTTAAGCAAACACACATTCTTTAAAATAGATATTTGACGACATATTTCCATAATAAAAAATATTTCCGCGATAAAACAGAGACATCTACTGAATTTTCGTTTTAAGCGGAACTTTTCAAATATTCCTATTGATTTCTTTTTAAAAACTCTCCATTCTATTGGGATAATAAAAAAATGTAAGGCTAAACATTATCTCCCCTTTGTAAGGAGTCCACGTGAATTAGTGGCTAGCGTATGGGACTGCGACATCGTAGGAAGCGAGTTCGAACACTAGTCACGCTATTATTATTATTATTACTTACGGTCTAATACTCTAGGGAAAGGTCTGCACTTCTTAATTCCCCTCACCAACAATGGATTAAATTGTGTCACTACTCTCCTACAGCAAGGACAGCTTTGGCATTTAATGTAAAAAGGTTGCTATCCCATTAAATAAAATAAAGTTGGTGCCCGTAGTCGAGGGCGACCAGAAGGCTCCCTTTTCAATCGCTATTACACAGAAGTGTAGGGAAGGGTGCAATCCCTTTCCCTAGATTGTTCCACTTTACTCCTGATACGTACCTTATATTGCTGAGAGTTAAGCAAGGAAGTATCAAGTACCATTTTTAAAGTCTTTGGTATGACGCCACCTGGAATTGAACCCAGATCTCCCGGACCATTGAAAGTGAGAAACTTTAGAGAAACTCTTTTCAAGTCCCCTCGCCCCTGAAGAGTGTACCCATCAACAGAGAGATAAGACTCCCTCCTTTCTAAAAAGGAGGTGTTGCGGGTATTAAACAAAACTGCATCTGATGACGAGTGAAAAAAATACTCCTGAAGAAACTACAAAAAATAATATAGAAATAGGCATAGAATAACCCTAACAGGTTGATATGTCGTTAAAATAGATCAATGTGTCTTGTCTAAATCTGCTAAATGATGAAATCTCCGGTATGTCACTTCATCCAGAAGATATCCAGCCCAGTTAGCAGGAGCGTTCGAACGCACCGACTTCATCTCTGCCAAGGGTAAGACCACCCCCAACAGGTGTCCTGGATATAACCCTAAACAATCTGATGGTGAGGCTCTAGCCTTGGAGATTTGAAGAATGCGAAGTACCTCTTCATTGCCATTGCTCCGAGATCCCCTCTCGCCTGGAGTGATAGCATCTGATAGGGTCCTGTCTACGGGTCAAATGGAAGAAACTGTATACAAATAAATAAATAGATGACTGATGTTAGATTTTGACTGTAAAACTTGAAATCATTTAACTATGTGTCAAGAAAGACCTCAGGTTCGTTTAAGAATGTTATTCACAGAATGTGTTTACAAATCATATATATTTGATACATATGTAAAAACAGGAGTTGGCATTAAATAACATACAAAGGTTGATATCGATATTTTGACACCAATCATATTTTTAAGGGTCGTATCAATGGGTCTAATAGAACAAAATATGTGTGCAAACAAATGACTGATGTTACGAGGATCATTAAATAAGTTTCCCGACTTTTTTTCGTATGGGTACTTTTATTGATAGTATACACATGAAACTCTAGTCCCCTTCGAAGTAATCTCCTCCGGATGCAATCAACTTCTTGGACCGTTCCAATAACTACTGGAAGGCCCCATGGAAATCCTCTCGTGTGAGCGTGTCAATGACCTTCGTCACAGCCTCTCTCATCTCCTCAATTGTCTCATAACGACAGCCTCTGAGCTTAGGGAATAAGCAAAAGTCACAGCGAGCAAGGTCTGGACTATAGGAGGCTGAGGAACTGTCTTGATGCCCATCTTGGTCAAATAGTCTGTGACAAGAATGGAGTTGTGGACTGGTGCATTGTCCTGGTGGAAATGCCACTGACCCGATTTGAAGAGTGCTGGCCTCTTCCGACGGAATCTCTTCCTGAACTCCCTGAAAACCTCAACATAGTATTCGTTGTTAACTGTCCAGTGGGAACCCAGTGCATGTAGATCATGCCAGTGCTGTCAAAAAAAGGGATCAACAAAAGTTTGTGGATGGGTTTGCTCTGTCTGGCCTTCTTGGGTATAGGAGAGCCAGCACGCTTCCACTGGGAACTCTGTCTCTTGGTCTCTGGGTCATAGCAGTAGATCCAGTTTTCATCGTATGGCATTTTTTCCAAGTTTAAAACAGAATTTTATAGTATATCGTTCTTCTAAAGTCCAGATTTCATTTTTGAAATTCACCAGCTGCGACAATCAGGATTTAGTAGGGTATATTCGAATTCCTGCTGTAGCTGTTCATCTGAACCTGGAATCATAAAAATTGGTCTGTCATCTCATAAGATATACATAAGATATACAGCAATAACATACTGAATTGTCAAGTCTACGACATTTTTAAATGCCTATACAAAAAAGTCTCGAAACTTTTTGAATGCACCACGTAAATTATGACTATTATATTGCAATACTTAAACCATTTAACTGCTTACAAAAACGGTTTCAGGTCCGTTTAAGAATATTTCAACAAAATATGTTTACAAATCATACGTATATCAAATATATATGTGTGTAAACAGGATATGGCATTAAATAACCTACAAAGGTCGATATGCCATAAAAACAAACCAAACCAAACCAAAAGTTATCCACATTTTGAGCCAAATCCAACTTTCAACTTTACCTTTCAAATGAAGAATCTTAAGAAATTTTTCCTGACAGCTAATAACACATAGTTGCAAATTAGCTAATTGCCTGACATCATAGAAAGGTATCTTGCTAAAAAATAATCTCAATAATTGTGAATAAGTTGTAGTTTAAGGAACCACGCACTGGCCTTCACTAAAAGATTTCAATTGTATGTCTGTCAGTCCTGTAACGGTTCCAAATCCAAGTATTCCATCAAACCTAAAAGTAGAAAAAGTCCCATAATAATTTCCTAAGAATAACTTTTCTATATTTTCTTGTCAAAAGCTAGTGGTGTGAATACCCAGTTATCCCCTTCCTATTCAGCAGTTGTCCAACAGTCCAGACCGACCCAAAAATATTTGCCACGAATTTCACGACGATAACTAAGTTTTATCCCCAATGGAAATAATATATAAAAAGACAACCATATTTACCAACCCCTCCGCCCGGGCAGGATATGACACAAGGTCAGCTTTTAAGCGGAGTTTAACAGGTTTGAATTCAGAGTTTTCTTTCTCCTAGACTAGTTGCCTCACCAAGGCTGATGAACCCCTCTATCCTACTATTGACCCATAGCTGGAGGGAGAATAATTGGATTCATACCTTTCCCAAGAGTATTAGTGCAATGTGAAATGCAATCAGCCTCGTCCAGGATTTGAAATCTTGTCGCCGTGTCATTTTCCTACGATGATAACCATTACACCACGGGCACCTCCACATAAAAAGAGAACATCTGTTTAAACTCAGCCTCCTGTTGTTGTTTTTTTGTGTTATCTTGCTTTATTTTATATTTCATTTCATCATTAATCTTTTTATCACAGTGCCCGGAAGACTCCTCTGAGACATTTGGTTACGAACTCGTTATGAATAATTCGTTACAACATTTACGCTACCATCGTAACTGCTGAATTGAATTATAAATAAAATTAAACAGACTTTAGATTCTCGAGTTGTTGAACTAAAAATTTCACGACGACAACCAAGTTTTTTCCTTTAAAGGATTTAGGACTGAAATGAAAGTTAACATTAAAAAGATAGTTAAAACATTTACATTTATTGTGCAAAAAACAAAAAATGAATACCCAAACAGAAATATATCTTATAAATTATTGCTTATTACCAAAAATACATAAAAAATCAATGTCTATCTAATCTCAACCTCCTGCTATTTTAAAACTGTTTTCTTCTTTTATTTTATAATTCATTTCAGCATTAACTTTTTTATCACAGTGCCCGGAAGACTCTGCTTCAATGATATCAGGCTACTTTTTGCTACGCACAGTATGCTAAATTCGCGTTTACCTAGTAGCATTCCTATGATAACATCGGCATCAAAAATCGAAAAATAAGAGACCTCACATCTTTGAGACGTGTGCTCTTACTAGATAGCCAGGAGACAGTCTTGCAGAATGAGAAGGTAAATAAAGTCCGGCAGATATGTAGGCATTTTGTGTATATGTGTGTGGGAGTGTTTGTGCCCGGGAGCGCAGTAATTAAAACAAAAGAAGCAAAAACAAACAAAAAATCAGAAATAAATAATTAATCGATTGAGCGTAATTAAATTCCACTAATTAACGGACATAATCCGATATGGTCACATGACTGAAGACGTCATTAATTTTTAATTACTGTAAAGAGAATAGTTTCTTTTAACTTAAATTAAAATAAGATTAATTGCTTTATACTGTACGATTATTGGCTGGGTAATATTGACTAGATATGATTGCGCATGCGTTGTCGGCGACTAGGTGCGCATGCGTACTTATGTGCGCATGCGTACATGACGGCTAAGTACACACGTCAATCTCTCTCTCTCTCTCTCTCTCTGGCGCGCGTGTGTGTATGTGTTTATAAATATCTATTAAAGTGACTTAGTCCAGATACAAGGCTAGGTAGAAGAGTGGAAGATGAAGGTTCTTTGCGTCTGTTTCGAATTAGGAAGACCTTTTCGATTTGAAAATAATCATCCGAAGTCAACGCATTTTGTAAAGGTTGAAAGAGGATCCCTGGCCCCAGTGAGAAACAGGAACCTACATAAAGCACCAAACAAATCAATTTTCTATGTTTATATTGTTGTGAGCATGATAGACATGTGTAGCCCTATGCCAATCTAACAAAAGTTTAATAAAAATTTATCGACCGACACTTAAGATAACGGTTGATGAGCTGAGATGGTCCACATGTGTGGCCTTGAGCCAAACTAGCTTAAGTGTAATAAACATTTGTGCACCAACCTTTGGGGTAAGGGTGGGTGAGCTTAGGTGATCCTCTCCGATCATCATCATCATCATCATGACGCAATCAGCACGGATATTCCTGACCCTATTTCGCCACCCCTCCCAATCGTCCATTGCTTCCAGCAGGTCTTCAGGGCTACATCTCGTATCGGTACAGAGCTGCTGTATGTAGGTTCGAGTTGGTCTTCCTGCTTTTGCTCAGCCATGTGAAGGGGTCCACAGGAGTACATCCCTTATGAACTCGGCCCTACTTCTCCAGCAGTGTCTCGCATGTCTTGTTCGCCTAATTTTGATAGTTTTCGGTGGTAGGTGGTCGTACAGCTGCTGCTTTGTGGGGTGCTGCCTCCAGGAATTGTACACTAATGTTCGCAGAATTCTTGGTTAGTTGTTGTTAAGCTTTTTCTCTGTTTTTTTAGTTAGCGGTCATGTAGTGCATTCATATAGCAGTATCGACACGACCGCTGATTGGAAGAAACTGTGTTTTATTTTATCGGTCAGGTCTGACTTCCATATGACCGATAGCCTATCAATAGCTGTCCATACTGATGTCATTCTCGGTTGATGAGACACTGCTTCCTAGGTAGGTGAACTTCTCAACTAGTTTCAGAGAGCTACCGTTTAGTGTGGATATATCGCCTGTTTGATTAAAGCACATATATTCCGTCTTGTGTGCATTGGCATGGAGGCCGATGCCTGCAGCCAGACTATGTAGCAGGGTTTAGTCTGGGGCGGGGGCATTTACCAGAAGCGCTATGTCATCGGCGTTGTCGGTGTCGGTAATTGTTTTTGCGGGGTACCTTCAGCTTCTTTCCTTTAACAAACTTGGTTATTCTTAGCCAATGATATATCCTTTTATTCGCTTTCATATATACAGGGTAGAACGATAAAATTGTCGCTCTAGAAAAGACGACATGATTCCATTTCCGTTTAATGAAAACCGGTTTTTTTTTTTTTTTTTTTTTTTTTTTTGTTGCTGACCATCTACTAGTTGGTCAGTTGTGTACAAATCCCAAGAGAGATAGGAGCCTTCTGTTATGTCTGAAAGTGACACAATGTTCAACGAGCGAGATCGGAGATGCGCCGCTGTACAACACATGATCTCTACCGATCCAAGTTATGACAACAGGACCATTGCCAGCACCCTCAAAATGCAAATCTGGATTGCCACGAATAACAGGGACGTGCCCAAGGTGATGAAAACAAAGTTTCCGGCTACGGTTATGGTCTTTGGTGTGGTTTCGAGTGAGGGCCACATCATGCCACCGCATATTTTCGAAGTCGGCTTGAAAGTCAACACCAAAGTGTACCTGGATGTGCTGCAGAGTGTGGTGATCTCCTGGTGCAATCAGGCGGCCGGTGGCCGACCCTGAGTGTGGCAGCAGGACTCGGCGCCGGCCCACAAGTCCAAAGAGACCCAGGCTTGGCTTCAGAAGGAGTGCTTCGACTTTGTACTCTTCTCTCACTAGCCCTCCCCCCCCCTCCCTGAACCCGCTGGACTACTTCATTTGGCTATACGTCGAGAACATCACCAACATGACCTCCCACAACACCAAAGCCACCCTGATCGCCACCATCCACCGAGTATTCGTCCAGCTTCTGCCGGTGCTTGTGGAAAAGGCATGCTCCCTAGTTCCGGATCCGTAACGAGGCGGTGATTGAGGCTGAAGGCGACTACATTGAATAGATGTCAGCTCTACTACATAATCAAGTTAGCTAAATTGACTTTTTCAATAAAAGTTTTAAAATAAAGCTGTAGTGTTGTTTTCTTTAGGACGACAATTTTATCGTTCCACCTTGTAATTAGTAGGTATGTGTATTGAAACGGACCAAACACACTGCACCAGCGAATCGGTGAGTGATACAAGATTGCTCCACATTGTTCGATAGAAGGCACTTCTTGGGATGTGCGCGTAAGGACAATAACAAAATTATTCCAGATATTAAACCTAAATTTTACATCTGCAAACAATATAGAATTTTTTTTTCCTCTGAATAATTTAAAGTAAAAGGTGACCATTTATTTTTAGATTTTTTTCTCTTTTCCCTTCCTTTTGCAAAAGAACCTTTTCAAAAATGTTATATGTATTGTTGGTTGGTTGTGGCTTATGGGACATCAACCCTTATGGGTTATATAAAGCCAAATCCTGTTTTATATACACACACACACACACACACACATATATATATATATATATATGTGTGTGTGTATTATTCAGTTTAACCGGAGTCGGGAATAATTCCGTCAGGACAATAAAATCATTCATCTCTGAACATTTCAATTTTCCTGGTAAAGAGCTCAATGTAACTGATATTAGAAAACAATAATAATTCCTTTAAGAAAAACAAAAACCGGTCACATTAGGATTATAGATTTTTTTCCATTCCGTAATATGAATCAATAACACCAAAATTAACAGGATTTATTAAGGAGTAGCGCCCTCCCCTACACCTTGGTGTAGTAGCTATCGAAAAGGGAGCCTTCGGGTTACCCTCGACTATGGTCGCCAACAACTTATTCAGATCCAATGGATTAAAGTTTTAATTTTAAATTTTGAAGTTAATAAGAATTGTTGTTATTCCCTAAATTATTGTTAAATCTAAAGAATTACGTTGAAATGTATTTTAGAATTTAAGATTTAAAAATTAAAATTTAATTTACAGTAGAAAGTGAATTTGAACATATGTCTAGTTACTTTATTGTGATTCCGACCGGTAACAAAAGAAAAACCAGAAGTATGCGAAATGGGGAGGAAACTCTTCACCCCTCTTCTAACCCCTCCCACTCTTCCCTCCTGTGTCCATGCTGGCGGTATTAATTATAGCCATTGGATCTGAAGAAGCCCTGTTAATTTTGGTCTTATTGATTCATATCAGTACCCATAACAGGATGGAAATAAATTTATAATCCTAATGTGAGCGATTTTTGTTTATCTTAAAGGTATATATACATATATATATATATATATATATATATATATATATACCTTTAAGATATATATATATATATATATATACATATGTATATATATATATATATATATATATATATGTATTCACAGCTTTACGTCTAATTGCCCAATCAGCATGGGCTGTATAATATACCTACTGCATCTCTTCAGACGGGTAAAATACACTAAACAATCTGATGGTGAGGTTCCAATAATGCTAGAGCTTTGAGGAATGCGGAGTACCCCTTATTTGCCTTCGATCCCCGATCCACCCTGGCCTGAAATGGTAGCACCTGAAAGGGTCCGATCTATGGGTCAAATAGAACTAACCCGTGGTTTCGAGAGATTACTGTTTTTGCATTTAAACTG
>OY757914.1:17582769-17607932 GCA_963585895.1 Sepioteuthis lessoniana
ACAGTTCTATTTAAAAATAATTCAGTTTACCATAAACACACAGTTTAAATGTAAGTACGGTTTCAGTTTAGCATAAGTATGCCGTTAGTTCTATTTAACCCATATATAGGGCCCTGTCAGGTGCTACCACTCCGGGTCAAAGTGGACCTGGGAGCGATGGCAATGAAGGGATACTCCGCAATCCCCAAAGCTCCACTATCGCTAGAACTTCACCATCAGATTGTTTCGTGTCATATCCAGGATACTCATAGAGGAGGGGTCTTACCCCTCAGCAGAGATGCAGTCGGTGTATTCTACAGCTGCACTCAAGTGGGCTTGTCTGTATATCTGTCTACTAATATATAACTGTTTATATCTACCAACTAACTAGCTTTACAGACACTAAAAGCATTTATTTACTCTGGCACGAGGCTACCATGATGAAAGAACTGTTTGAAGAAACAACAGAGGCGTGTGTAGCCCAATGATTATCACTATAAAAATGAACCCGATTAGCCGCGTTCAAATCCTGAACGAAACTGTTTCACTTCGTGCCAATGCACTTGGGTAAGGCATGAATCTATCTATTCTCCCAGTTATAGGTGAAAGTATTAAAATTAATATAAAACAACATTTCGTGTTAGATATTTCTATGTGAGAACACATTAAAAAGACATTTAAAACAGATAAGATCAAAATATTGTCTACAATGAGATGGGTTTGCGGCACCTCAAGAATCCGATGAAGAGAAATCGGAAGTGGTGTCTCCTGACATAGAAACTAGCCTGGTGGATATTCCCTTTGAATAGGAGCCAATAGGAAAAAAAGCAACTACTCCGTTCATAGGACATCAAAAGAGAAATGTCCCGACGGCTGAAGTCATTCCTGAGTACAACATAGCGATAAATCTCATGCTTAGAGCTGCTCATAAGTTTGCTCTCAGACGTTCCAATAGGATCAGGAAGCCGTTATGTCGTTTAGGGGATTTTCTAGACTCCACAAGAGGAGAATAAAAAAGGGGTTATGAATATACACGTGTTTATGAGTGTGTGTGTATGATTATGTTTGTATCTATGCATATGTTTATATGTTTGTCTATATATATATATATATATGTATATATATATATATATATATATATATATATATATATATATATATATATGTAAGTGAGTATGAATATATACGTACGTGTGTATATGTTTATATGTGAATGTGTATGTCTGTGTGTGTGTCTACAGAATAAATTTGATTCATACTAATGGTGGAGATATGTTGTAGAAAGGTTGTTGTTGTAGATTGCTTTTTCAAATTTAGCATCGATGACATGATTACAAAAATCATTATGGATAAATATATATATATATATATATATACGTGTGAGCGTGTGTGTGTGTATATGTATATATATATATATATATATATGTATATATATATATATATATAGTTTTTCGTTTGTTAGCCAACCGTGGTCGAAAGCGACCTAAAGGCTTCCTTTTCAATAGCTACTACTCTAAAATGTAGGGGTGGGAGCTACACCTTTCCCTGGATTGCTCTATTTACCCTAAACACGTATCTTAAAATGCTGAGTGTTAAGCAAGGGACCATCATGTACCATTTTTGAGTCTTTGGTATGGCTCGACCTGGAATTGTATCCGGCCTCCCGGACCATTGGCGAACAATCTACCCACTATGCCAATGGAAAGGTATATGAATAAATATATCCCAGCTTGAAGCATCTCGTGTGTCTAGCCACAATGAAGAGTTGTGATACAACGAAACAGTCTGTCTGTGGGTGACAATATCAATATATATATATATATATATATATATATATGTGTGTGTGTGTGTGTGTGTGTGTGTGTGTGTGTGTGACAATTTCTATCTATCTATCTATCTATCTATCTACTAAATTGATATTAAGATATAAAAGTGCACACTTCTTATAACGAAACAGTATATCTGTGGATGACAAAATATATATGCTTCTTGCAGTGGGTTGAGCATTTGAGTGGGGAATTACCGGCTGCCACAAACGCGTAAATGCAAAGCGTTTCTCGGGAATTGAGCACTCCGATATTAGATAACGTATACGTAAAAATTCTACGTTATAAATTACTTCGCTTACACTGAGAATGACAAAAGCTCTGGAGTAAGATATCCGACTGATATAAAGTCAGCCGGGTTTCGATCTCAGTTTGACGCATCTCGTGAATCTAGCCACCCTGAAGAATTGTGATACAACGAAACAGTCTGTCTGTGGATGATAATATCTATCAATATATATATATGGGGGGGACAGTTTCTATCTATCTATCTATCTACTAAAATAATATTAAGATATAAAAGTGAACTCTTCTTATAACTCCGATTTTCACAAACAGTCGATTGTCTGGTGAGAAAACTAGTAAATATAGGTGGAGCCATCAATACGTTTCCAGACTTTTTATGTACAGGCATTTAAAATTATCGTAAACTTTTGAAAATTCTGTATGTTATTGCTATATATCTTATGAGATGACTGACCAATTTTTAGGATTTCTACTTCAAATCAACAGCTACAGGAGGAATTTGAATACACCCTACTAAAGCCTAATTGTCACTGCTGGTCAATTTCCAAAATGCAATCTGGACGTGACAACATTTTAGAAGAACGATATGCAATAAAATTCTGTTTTAAACTTGGAAAAAATGTCACGGAAACGTATGGAATGCTTCAGACTGCTTTTGGAGCATCTTGCATGAATCTAGCATCAGTTTTTGAGTGGCATAAGCAGGCAGCCTGCTAGGGATGATGAGAGGTGTGGGAGGAGTAAGGAATTCAATACACCAGGGTTGATTGGCTAAAGGGTTAGGGTTATGGTTACTATGTTGAGGTTTTAAGGGAGTTCAGGAAGAGATTCGGTCGGAAGAGGCCAGCACTCTTCAAATCGGGTCAGTGGCATTTCCAGCAGGACAATGCACCAGTCCACAACTCCATCCTTGTCACAGACTATTTGACCAAGATGGGCATCAAGACAGTTCCTCGGCCTCCCTATAGCCCAGACGTTGGTCCCTGTGACTTAAGCTCAGAGGCTGTCATTATGAGACAATTGAGAAGATGAAAGAAGCTGTGACGAAGGTCATTGACACGCTCACACAAGAGGACTTCCATGGGGCCTTCCAGAAGTTGTTGGAACAGTACAACAAGTGCATTGCAGCCGGAGGAGATTACTTCGAAGGGGACTAGAGTTTTATGTGTGTACTATCAATAAAAGTGGCCATACAAAAAAGTCTGGAGACTCATTTAATGAACCTCGTATATATATATATATATATATATATATGTGTGTGTGTGTGTGTTTGTGTGTGTATGTGTTTCGATTTGTTTTTTTTTGTTTTTTTGTTCAATGACATTTCAACCTTCGTAGGTTATTTAATACCAGAGCCACCACTGGAGAAGAACAGCAGTACCACTATTTAATACATAGCTATCGAAATAAGCAGGTTCATGCCTTTTTCTACGATTAGAAGAGACTCAGCTTCCCCCTAAAGTTTTCCTTTTCGTGGCTATGTCCATGTCTTTTTGTATAAGATTTCGCCTGCTTGTCGCTATTATCATGATTATTATCTGTTGTAATTGTGTGCAAACAAATGATTATCATAAAATAGGAATAATTATATCGTACCCTATGGCTGCCCAGTCAACTGGCGCTGTAAAATATGCCGACAGCACCTCTGTAAAGTGGTAAGACTCCCACCCTGCCTACAAATACGGGATCCTGGTAGCTAAACAGCCCATGACCAGGCTACCGAAGTGTTCACGTGACCTACAACACTCCTCTTTAGCCCTGACTGGCAAGACGAGAGGTCGGAGCTGCAAATCTGACCTGTCGGTTGGTCATGTCAAACCCTAACACCTATATGATTCTCCAGGCCGTATTCTTTAAATTGCTCTCGTAACAAACAAGAACCCCATTCTATTTTATCATTATCATTATTTTTATTATTATAATTAGATCGCAATACTCGAAACCACTTAATTGGGTGCAAGCAAAGAATTAATGTTAAATAGAATTAGCAATATTTGAAACCATTTAACCGTGATAAGAAAAACGATTAATATTAGATAGAATTATTCGTGTTAACATTAACTGAAATCAAATAACTGAAAAAAAAAATGAATTGATATTAAATATAATTATTCGTGTTAAATTGGTATACTTGAAATCATTTGACGATGTGGAAACGAATGAGGCCTAACTCGTTTGAAAATTAAGTTATTAATAAATTATTCACTTAAAAGTCATATATATATATATATATATATATATATATAAACATGACTTAGCTTTAAATAACCCACAAGGTTGGACATGCCGTTAAACTAATTACCAAACCTTTGGTTTTGATTGGTTATAAGTTTTAATGGCGTATCCATTCATTCAGTGTAACTGACCTCCAGCCACCATCTTCAAGAACATTTAATTAATTTCCAGCCACCACCTTCTAGGACATTTAAATTACCTCCAATCACCACCTTCTAGGACATTTAAATAATCTTCAGCTATCACCATCTAAGACCTTTAAATGACTTCCAGATACCACCTTCTATGAACTTAAAAATAATCTAGGGTTGAGAACCTCTTTTTTTCTACAAGAGCAATCTAAAGAGTATGGATGGGTGACGGTCATAGGAATGCCACCCGATTACCTCAGTAAGAGCTAAATTGGAGTATTGCAAGTCACGTGACCACTTCGGTTGCCTGGTCACCTACAACTCGGCCAGCAGGATCCCGTTTTCAGGCATAATAGTTCACCACCCACAGCTAACAGGTGGCCTTGCTAGAAGGGGTCACATTCCTTTGCAGAAGTGCACTAAGCAAATTCTACAGCCCCGGCCGACTGGGCAGTTTCCAAACTTTTAAACCATAGGATTGTGTATGAACTGTTAGAATTAGATAAGAATACTTTAAACCATACAACTGGGTGCAAATAATTTTTTATTGGATATGAATGTTTGATATCCTATTACTGTTTGAAAACAAATGATTACAGACAAATGAATATTGCAATTATAAGAATATAAAAATGAACAATTGGTTGTAGTAGTAGTAGTAGTAGTAATTCACTCAACTTTTTGCTTAGGTGTGACACAAGGCTATTTGAATTGGAGAATCAAAGAGACTCTTACTCACTCGTGAAGGTTTGCTTGTCTAGCTTGCTAACCCTTATACAACCTGGGGTGCACAGTTGGTAATGTTGGTTATGGGAGTCCATGTGGCGTAAGGTCTAAAATACTTCTACAAGGATGGCTTGGCGTTAAATAACCCACAAAGATTGATATGCCATTAAACAAAAAAACGGAACAGTTAATAATTTAGTTATGATTACCATCAAATATTTAGAAATGAATCAATCTTCGGCATTAACTAACCCATAAGGTGTTGATATGCTTAACCATATAAACCTAAGCAAACTAACCTGAAGTCATCCATTTCACTACCTATCGCTCAATACGGTGAACATGACCTGAGCTGCTATTAAACCTATACGCGTCCCAGTCGACTAGGGCTGTAGAATACAACGACTGCATCGCTGCAGAGGGGTAAAAAAAGCCTGCCAACGAATATCGGGGATATGACATTAAACAATCTGATAGTGAGGCTTTAGTTATGCAGGAGGTTTAAGGAATGCGGAGTAACCCTTCATTGCCATAACTCCCGGTTGCACCATTTAACTTTGTTGACTTAAGCTAAATTGAATTGTTAGAAATAGAACTGTTTGATCATATAACTGTGTGTATCAACAAAATGTGTTTACAAATCATATATCTAATATATCATCATCATCATCATATCGTGCCGCCAGCACGGATATCCCTGACCCTCTCTCGCCACTTTTCCCAATCGTTCATCACCTCCGGCAGGTCTTCTGGGTTACATCCTATGTCCTCACATAGCTGCTGTATGTAATTTCGGGCTGGTCGTCCTGCTTTTGCTTGGCCATATGTGGGGGTCCATAGTAGTACGTCACTTACGAGCTCGTCCTTGCTTCTCCAGCAGTGTCCGGCGTGTCTGGCTCGTCTGACCTGTATAGTTTTCGTGATGGGAGGCAGGTGGCCGTACAGTTGGCGTCTCGTGGGGTGTTGTCGCCAGGACTTGTTCAATATTGCTCTCAATATTCTTGTGTAGTTGCCGTCAAGTTTCTTCTCAAGCCGTTCCTGAATGAGAAATAACCAAAATGGAGGTTGGAAATGAAATGGAAATCTTTATAACATTAACAAAATCTACTACTCGCTAACAGCGTAACGAAGGTACCCACTGCAAGTGGTGACTATTTAATCAGTAAAAATACTCACCCTCACAAGAGTATCGAATGTATTTATAAGGAAGGGGACGAACCTATTCCGGTTCTCTGGTAGAGTATATAACAATATATAAAAACAGGATTTGGCATTAAATAACCTGCAAGGGTTGATATGCCATAAAACCAAACCAAACCAATCCAAAACTATGTGGTGATAGTTTTGCGGTAAGGCTTTCTCGTGTTTCGTTTAGTTACTTTGTTTTATGGCATATCAACCTTCGTGGGTTATTTACTGCTAAAGCATTTCTTGTAGAAGGACAGTAGTGGTACTATTTCACCCATAGCTGCGGCGGGGATAACGGAATTTTTACCTTTTCTAAAGGGTATCAATTCCAAAAGTTCTAATCGTTTACTATGACGTCGCAATCCAGCCTGTTAGCCAGTACGCCACAGGGACTCTCCCTTTTGTCGTGTTTTTAAGTCTGTGTAAATATAGATATATAGTTTGGGTGTGGTAGTGAAAAGTATAATAGGTGTGGTGGGAATTTGTATGTCTAATAAAATGTTTAGACCTCCAAAATATCAACTGACGGATTTACTTTGTCAGCCGGCAATATCAAATTGGCCTCCACTGAATATATATATATATATATATATATATATTGAAATCATTTAACGGGTTGAAAGGGAAAGGGAAAAATTAATAGGTGAGGGGGAGATGAAATCAAGTGACGATGGCAATGGGTAAGGTGAGGGGATTTAGAGAATGGAGAAGTGCCATGTAGAAGGGGCAATTGCATTTAAGATCTAGATTCGTAGAAAGAAATATGAGCTGAGTAATGCAGAATTAAAAAGAAAATGGAGAAACAGGAAGAAAAGAATCGGGACAATTTAAATTTACTTATTTTCTTGATATGCTCTATTTTATTTCATATATATATATATATATATATATATATATATATATATATATATAAAGAGTATGAGTGAGAGAGAGAGAGAGAGAGAGAGAGAGAGAGTGGAAAAACATATGGTCTTTAGAGAATGATATTATTTTTAGAAATATTTGCCGACGAGGCCGACTGGTTCCTAATAAGGAATTGAGAACCTCCACAACAAAGTTACTTTCATGCCCTGATGAAGGTCTAAAAACTGATGCGTTTAACGTTGCCAAATATTTCTAAACTATCTGATGGTGAGATTCCAGTAATGCTAGATCATTGGGGAATGCAGAGTATCCCTTCATTGCTATCGCTCCCAGATCCACTATGGCCCTGAGTGGTAGCACCTGATAGGGTGCTATCTATGGAAAAAAAAGAACTAAACTGTATACTTATGCTAAACTGAATTGTTTGAAATAAAACTGTTTTGACATTTAACTGTTTGTAAAAAAAAGTATATTTTGATTAAATTGAATTGTTTGAAATTTAATTCGGCGTTAAATGACCCGAAAGGGGTTGATACACCATAAAATAAACTACTAACCAATGAACATCCATTCTGCACAAGCAGGGTATGACAGAAGGTCGGTCAGTTTCAGTAGCAAAGCTTTAAAGTTTTTGATTCAGAGTTTCCCTTCTTCTACACCAGTTGCCATAGCAAGGTTTTAAGAACATAGTCTGCCCTACTAGTTAATCAAAGCTGAAGGGAAAATAATTTCATGCATACCTTTCCAAAATGTTTTAACGTTTCCCGAAATGCAAACTACCTCGTCGAGTCGCCATGTCTGTTTCCAAAGACGAAAACCGTTTCAACACACACATATATATATACGCTGTCATCCACAGACAGACTGTTTCGTTGTATAACAACTCTTCAGTGTGGCTAGTCACGTAGGACTCTTGAAGCTGGGATCGAAACCCGCCCAACTTTATGTTACGACTTAGTATTAGACCGCTCAGCCAACTAGCGTACCACGACTGCAAGGGAATCATAAGGTATTAAGTAGTAGCGTTCGTTTGTTTACATTTTATACCTTACCGGATACCAGAGTGCTCAATTCGTTCGAAGAGCTTTGCTTTATGCGAGTGGCAGCCGTAAATTCCTTCGTCAGAGTGCTCAACCCCCACTAGGGAGCATATATATATATATATATATATATATATATATATATATATATATATATATATATATTGTTCTGTTGTTGGGCTTAGAGGACACCGACTGCATGCTCTGCCGATAAGTAAGACCCAATTTTGCCCCAATTTGAGGCATCCTGGTGATGAAAGTAAACGGCAAACGGTAGTAAGGTTCAATTTCTGGTGTTCTAATGAAGATAGAGAAACTTCTTCATTATCATAACTCTTAGGTAGACGTTTAATGGTTAAGATAAAATCATCAGATGAAACTTATGTACCCGTGAACCCAGTCGGCTTGAGCTGTAGAATACAACGACTGCGTCTCTGCAGAGGGGTAAAATTCCCACAACGAGTGTCCTGTATATGATACTAAGCAATCTGATGGTGAGGCTCTTGTAATTCTGGAGCTTTGGAAAAAGCGGATTACCCTTTCATTGCTATCGCTCCCATCCAGGTCCATTCTGAATGGGAGTGGTAGCACCTGAAGGGTCCTATCTCTGGGTCAAATAGAACAGTTTGACATTTAAACTTCGTGTAAATAATTGCCTTATAGTAAATTGAATTGTTAGAAATAGAACGGTTTGATCATTTAATCATGTATAAAGAAATGACTGATGTTTAATTGAATTGTTAACAATACTTAGAACCATTAACAGCATGCAAACAAATGTTTAATTGTGAATAGAATTATTCGTATTATATAGGAATACTTGAAACCATTTAACTGTGTGAAAAAATTAGTGCAGACTCGTTTAAAAATGTTATCGACAAAATGTGTTTACAAATAATTTGTATCTAATTGGCCTACAGGTAAAATGTTCGCCAATGGCCCGGCATTATACGAAAGACTTAAAAAATGGTACTTGTTACCTCCTTGCTTCGCACTCAGCATCATAACGTACGCATCATGGGTAAGGTGGAGCAATCTGAAGGAAGGAGTAGCGCCCTCCCCGACACCTCGGTGTAGTAGCTATTGAAAAGGGAGCCTTCTGGCCACCCTTGACTTCGGTCGCCTACTTTACTTACATATGCATCGACAGGATTTAGCATTAAATAATCTACAAATTGGAGGTGCCCGTGGTGTAATGGTTATCGTCGTAGGAATTGGATACGGCGACACGAGTTCAAATCCTGAACTGATTGCATTTCACATAGCACTAATACCCTTAAATAAAAGGTATGAATCCAATTAATCTCCCTCCAGCTATGGGTAAATAGTAGGGTAGACGAGGTTCATCAGCCTTGGTGAGGCAACTAGTTTAGGAAATGGAAAACTCTGAATTCATACCTATTAAACTCCACTTAAAAATTGACCTTGTGTCATATCCTGCTCGAGCGGAGGGGTTGGTAAATATGATATACCAAAAAAAAACTAAACCAAACCAGACCATGTATCTCTGTGTGTGAAGGCTAGGTAAGGAGCTGTATACATATATCTATCAAAGTGGAGAGTCTCCGTGGTGTAGTGGCTAACCTAGTGGACTATGACATCATAGTGAGTTCGAAATCCTGCCACGTAATCACGTTCGCTTTTAGATAGATACCTTTGGGAAAAGTCTCAACGTCAATATAACTCGAACTATGGATTAAATAGTACTACTAGTCGAGTCATCCAAAAGATTAAAAAAATGGTACTTGATGCTACCTTGCTTAGCACTCAGCAAGATAAGGTAAGGATCAAGGGTAAAGTGGAGCAATCCAGGGAAAGGAGTAGCACCATCCCCTACACCTTGGTGTAGTAGCTATCGAAAAGGGAGCCTTCGGGTCGCCCTCGACTACGGTCGCCAACTTTATTTTACGACTGTTATTTTGCAAGGGTGGTTTGGCATTAGATAATTCACCAAGAAAGAAAGAAGTAAAAGCCAACATACAAAGATTTATAAACCAGTTTACAGTGTGGTTATCGTCGTAGGAATTGGACACGACGATACGAGTTCAAATCCTGGACGAGACTGATTGCATTTCACATAGCACTAATACCCTTGGAAAAGGTATGAATCCAATTATTCTCCCTCCAGCTATGGGTGAATAGTAGGAAAGATTTGGTTCTTCAGCCTTGGTTAGGCAACTAGTCTAGGAGAAGGAAAACTCTGAATTGAAACCTGTTAAACTCCGCTTAAAAATTGACCTTGTGTCATATCTTGTCCGAGCGGAGAGGTTGGTAAATATGATAAACAAGTTTACACACACACACACACACACACATATACATATATATATATGTGTGTGTGGTCGCATTAGGATTATAAATTTATTTCCATCCTGTTCTGGGTTTTGATATAAATCAAAAACACCAAAAAAAAAAAAACAACAAAACTAACAGGAGTTCTTCAGATCATATGGATAAAATAATTCAGAATAGACGCAGGAAAGCAGGGTGGGATAGGGTAGAAGTGGAGTGAAGAGTTTTCTCCTCATTTAGCCAACTTCCGTTTTTTTTTTAATTTATTGCTGGTTGGAATAAGAGTAAATTAATTTTTTTTTTTTTCATTTTTCAAATTCTACATACATTTCGACTTAAAACTCCAGATTTAATACTAATATACACTAGTATAATATACTAATATATATATATATTTATATATATATATATACTAATACTAATAATAATATATATATATATATATATATATACTAATACTAATATTATATATATATATACTAATACTAATGCTAATATAATATATATATGTGTACTAATACTAATATACTAATACAATATATATATATATATATATATATATATATATATATATATATATACTAGAATACACACAAGTCAACTGGATTCTGTTGTAACTGCAGTCCATGATGATGTTTGCATTTAGGGAGTAGTGGATATTTCATTAAAAGTAATTCTCCTTTAAATTGAGAATTGGGGTGATTGAAAAATAACATGGCAATCTGAAACAAAAATTACTTTATAACCTGTGTAAAATATTTCAAGAAATATATCAGTTCAGTCTGCCAAGATATTCACCGATTACCTTCGGCAAAGGTATAAGACAAACCACTCCAGTAAGTGTCCAGGATCTGACACTACGCATTCTGATGCTAAGGCTCCAGTTCTGGGAAATAAGAAGTACTCCTTAATGATCATGACTCCCAGGTCTACTCTGAACCAGAGTGTTAGTACATGTTAGAGCCCCGTCTATTTTTCCAATAGAAGTATTTAATCAATTACTATACTTGGTTTCAATTATTGCTAACACTAATTGTTTTATTTGCACACAGTTAAATTGTTTCAAGTACAATAAATGACTAAATAGTTTAATTTGACCCATAGATAGAACCCTAACCAGTACGACCACTCCGAGTCAGAGTAAATCTGGTATTAATGACAATGAAAAGGTATCCTGCATTCCCCCAAAGCTCTGGCATCTCTGGAGCCTCGCCATCAGATTATTTAATGTCAAATCCAGGACACTTGTTGGAGAAGTCTTACCCCTCTACAGATATGCAGTCACTGTATTCTACAGCCCCAGCCGACTGGGCCACAGGATATTTATAGGGGAAGTCTTACCCCTCAGCAGATATACAGTCGGTGTATTCTACAGCTCCAACCCACTCGACTGGCAAATGAATGAGCTTTAACTCGTTTAAGAAATAAAGTTACCAATAAACTATACGGTTAAAACAACAACCAGCCAACTAGAAATTAAAAAAAACAATAACTATAAATTAAGTTTCTTGATTTGGTTTCTGTGTTTAATTGTATATTAATCTTTGTGGGTAATCTAAAGCCCAAACCGTCTTTGTAGAAGATCCGTAGTTGGACTTTGTAAGCCATATCTAAAGTCTAAAAGGTTCATGCCTTTCCCAAGGGTATTAATCTGAAAGTGAATAAAATAACCGACTGGAGTTCGAAAATATTTACTACGATTTTGCAGTCCAGTACGGTAGCCACTTCGCTTTGAAAACAACCTTCAGCCATAAATTAGAACATTCCCTAAATCTCAATTATAAGGTTAAATTTTGCATGAATGTTTTTGGTACGATACCATTAAGATTCGACGGATAAAATATGTATTAAATATTCAATATATATATATATATATATATAAAATTAACTTAAATCGCGAGTTGGAAATCTTCTACTTGGAGTTAAACTTCCTGATGATCCGATAAGGTGAAACTTTAGTAGAAGATTTCCAACTCGCGATTTAAGTTAATTTTATAATTGGCTCCACTTGTGTTGAGCACTTTTGTAATTGTAGCATTGCAGGATTCGCGGAAGGTTTTAGTTTTCTTTTGACCAACTGACTGCGTATCCCTTGATTTTTTTCAAGGGGTCGGACGAGGTTGGCCTTTTCTTTCTTTTTGACCTATAATTTTTTCTTTTTCCCCCGGGCAGTGATTCGAGATACTTTTATCTCTTGTTCCTGGCGGGTTTTTTTTTTCGTTTTTTTTCTGGTACCATGAATGCTGGTAGATATTAGATTAGTAAATACATATATATATATATATATATATATATATATATATATATATATATATAAAATTTGTGTCTCTTTGTTCATTTGATTTTGATTTTCCAGGTGTGCATACAATATAATATCGCGTCAGCAAAACAACTGCTTTTTCTCGCCTCTAACAATCTTCTGAATAATTAGCTGTGTCGTTTGTGAAAGGTATTAACATTTTTCTGGTCTTTAAAATAGCTTATCAAAAGAAGAAAAATACAGGTTATTTATTTCATTCGTTTTCGATCTTATTCATAATCGGTTTGTCTTTCTTTAGTTATTTTCTTTAAATAAGTGATTGCTTTGTACAGAGATTTTATTATTACGCTTGGTTACTGAAGTGTTGAGAGGTGCACGTAGTGTAACGGTTATCGTCTTAAGAAATGGGTACGGTCACGGTCACCCCCAGGGCCACGTGGAAAGAGTACGGATGTAACTTGCAAGACACATTTAGGTTATTTGGCCACGCAATTACCTTGACTAGTTGATTTGGCGTCACTTGTGCTGTGATATAAACTGGTGACTAAGTTGTAGAGTTTTGGCACTGCAATCTGTGGTCGCTGGTTCGATCTCCAGTGGTGGAGATCACGGTATACACCGCTGATGAGACCTGATAAGGTCAAAACAGCTGTCCAGTGTTCCCGTATGTCATGTGTAGGTGTTCGGTGGATTTTCTGGTTATGGTAATTCCTCTACTTAAAAAAATATGTACATGAACGAGATTGTTTGCATTTCACATTGGCAAAAGTATAAAGCTAACTATCCTCCCTGCAGCTATGGGTAAATAGTAGGGTAGACTGGTTTCCTTAATCTTAATATGACAACCGATCTCGAAAGAAAACTTGGAATTCAAACCTGTAAAACTCCAGGATTTGAACTTGGTTCACTGAATTTATTTCCTACGAAAATAACTGTTGTGTCTTCGATCAGGAATTGGACGCATCTGAAAGAAAAAATGATAGCAGATACACTGACCATTCCAATCTATTCAAACGGAGGTGCGTAATTCCATATATAACAAGTTGGTATGAATACCTTTATTAATTATTTTCATGAGAGCTATCCAACCAGACCAGGCACACTACACAAGCCAACTGATGAGGGACTCGTGAATGCTCAATATTGTTCAATAGGAGGCACTTCTCGGTATGCGTGTGTAAGGACTAATTGTTGGCAATATCAAAATCATTCTAGATATTAAACCTAAATTTTGCGCCTGCAAACGATATAGAAATTCTATCCGTCTCTGATTTTTTTTTTTTTTTTTACTCTGAAATACTAAGAGTGAAAGGTGACCATCATTTATTTCTACTTTTTTTCTTTTCCTCCATTTTTTTTTTTACATTTCTCATGAATCAACGCACGCTACCCCAACTACCATCGCCGCCATCTTTTCATTACTAGCAGGAATTTGCTATCGTTGCTCCTGTTTAAATATCCTGACTCAGGATTTTATTTCATTTTGTGGGCGGAAAGCAGAAAATAAGCAGTCTTGTATATTTCCTCTTCTTTTTCTTTCTCTCAAGCCGCCTGTATTATATAATCGCCTTTAAGTGTATTTAACGATCACTTTTCTTTGTTGTTTATATGGCATTTATTTGCTCGGTTTCTCTGTCTGCCCAATGTTACAAGAGTTCAGATTTCAATCGAAATTTACTAGGCCACTAGCCTGCTGCCTGGCCGCAATTTTCTTGCTGATGCCAGGGAGACTGGTGTTCGAACCTTGGTAAAAAAAAAAAAAAAAAGGTGTACTATGTGAGTTTTTCACTTCAGTTATAACTGGTGGTCTTTCATCGAAGACTGAGAGACAGCAAGTCACCTCAGGTCTCCAGAACTCTTCTAAGTATTCTACTTGATCTCTATGGCCTTCCTTCTTTCTCTTATTTCTAATTCTTCCAATTTATTTTCGAAGTCTTTGAGGAGTGAATAATTTACAATTTGTATCACTGTCACTATCAAGTTCCACAGCTATTCCGCTTCGTGGCAAAGTCCAGGTTTTTTAAATCTCTTTAGTTTCTATTGTTATGATTAGTATCATTATCATTTCACTCTGTTGAGAGTTTTTCGCATCAACGTTTGCTGATGGCTTTTTCAAAAGAGTCTGAGTGACAGAAAGTCTCCACCAGTCTCTCGGACTTTTAACCGTATTCCGGTCGATTTTAGTAATACTGTCGTTTTGGATGGTCTCCACTCATCCTCTTATTTTCAAGTCCTCCAGTCCCTGTACCAATTCTTTGATGATTGTACTGAGCTCACCATTTACAATTGGTATCATCGTCACTCTCACGTTGAATAGTTTTTTTTCAGTTCTCTAGCAAGGTCTAGGTACTTTTTTTTCTCTTTTCGCTTTCCTTCAGTTTTATCTTGCGGACGGCAAAGTTCACGGTTCGGTAGATTATTATTTTTTTTTTTTTTCTGACTCTCACTAGGTCTGGTCGTCTGGCTGGGATTACATGATCTATTTATATCTCAAAATCCCAGAGAATTTTGTGTGTCTCATTTTCTATGACGGATTCTGGGTTGTGTGTATACCTTTTGTTCGTTGTTGTTATTATTATTATTATACTCCTTTAGAGTTTTTTACATCAGTGTTAACTGGTGGTTTTACACTGGAGTTTGAGTGACAGCATGTCTCCTCGAGTCCCCAGGACTCGTCTCAGGATTCTAGCCGTTCTTAGCAATGTTGTCGTTTGGATAGTCTCTACCCGTCCGCCAATTTCCAAGTCTTCCAGGCCTTTTAATAATCCTTTAGTTATTGTGCCCAACGCACCAATCACAATAGGCACAATCGTTACTTTCACGTTCCACAGCTTTTTCAATTCTCTAGCAAAGTCGAGGTACTTATCTTTCTTTTCACTTTCCTTCAGATTTATTCTGTGGTCCGCCAGGACAGCAAAGTCGACAATTTTACAAATTTTCTTCTTTTTTTTTTTTTGTTGATTATTATGAGGTCTGGTCTTCTGGCCGGGATTAGGTGATCTGTTTGTTATTATTATTATTATTATTATTTCACTCCTTGTGAGTTTTTTTTTTCACCAGTCAACGTTTGTTGCCTTTCACCGAATTTTGAATAACTAGTCTCTTCCGGGCCATTGGTCTAATGAGTAGAGTGTTTGCCAATGCTCCAGAGGATCAGTGTTCAATCTCAGGTCGAGTCATACCAAAGACTCAAAAAATGGTACTTGATGCCGCCTTGCTTAACACTCAGCGTTATAAGGTAAGGATCAAGCGCAAAGTGGAGTGATCCGGGGAATAGAGTAGCACCCTCCCGTACACCTCGTATAGAAGCTATTGAAAAGGGAGCCTTCAGGTCGCCCTCGACAACGGGCGCCAACTTTACTTACTTATAAGTCTCTTCAGTTCTCCAAGATCTTAACCATGCTGTGGTCTTTGTAATCTGGATCCTTCCTCTGATCTCTTATTCCTCCAGTCTTTCTTTCCAAACTTTATCAAAATATTCCCAGAGCGCCAACAACAATTCAGATCACCGTCCTCTTCATGTTCAATAGTTTTTTTTAACCACTCTGGCAAGGTTCAAGTATTTGTCGATTTTTTCGCTTTCTTTCATTTTTACAAATCATTTCAAAATCCACAAGATGTCATGTTCTTTTCTTCTTATTAATTTTTATTTTATTCTTTTAAGAGATCTTCAAATCAGCGTAAGCTGATAGTTTTCCACGGGAGTTTGAGTGACAGCAAGTTTCCACAAGTCTCCAGGACTCTTCTCAATATTCTGGTCGATCTCAGTAATGCTGTAGTTTGGTTGGTCTTCACTCGCACTTTTATTTCTAAGTCCTCCAGTCTCTTCACTAATCCTTTGTTGACTGTACCGAGTACACCATTTGAAATTGGTAACACCGTCACTTTTCTGTTCCTTATTTTTTTCCAGTTTTCTCCCAAGGCCTAGGTATTTATCTCTCTTTTCGCTTTCCTTTTGTTTTATGCTGTCATTAGCCGGAACGACAAAGTATACAATTCTTTTTTGTTGTTGACTTTCATTAGATGCGGTCGTCTGGCTAAGATTAGATGATCTGTTTGTATGTTAACATACCAGCGAATTTTGTGCGTCTCATTTCCTCGGGCGGATTTTGGGTTATGCATATGCCATTTGTCCGTATGGTCAAATTTAAACTTCTTGCACAATTCCCAGTAGCTCACGTTCCCCATCCAGTCGTGTCTAGTCTTATACTCTTTTTGCGCAAATTGATTATATTCGTTTATAATGTCATTCATCGTTTCGTCTCTATCGTCACCCGTTGTGTATTGTCCATTTTTGCTTTGATTTAGTCCTTACGGCGTTATTTTGTGCTGATGGACCCCCACATATGGCCGTGCAAAAGCAGGACGACCAGCTCGAACTTACATACAACAACTATGTGAGGACACAGGATGTAACCCTGAAGACCTGCCGGAGGCGATGAATGATAGGGAGAAGTGGCGAGATAGGGTCAGGGATATCCGTGCTGGCGGCACGACACGATGATGATGATGATGATCAGAGGAGATTCAGTTTCTCCCTTAAGGTTTCCCTTTCTTATCCATGTCCGTGTTTTCTTGTGTAAAATTTCGCTCGTTTATTACTTGAAATGTCCATACAATTGCTTTTCTTTCCATTTTTATTTTTTTAGTTATTTTTGTTAGTTGATGCATGTGTTGTCCGTGTTGTTTCTGGAGGTTGTAATCTGTCTTTCTCTGCGTAGATTTATGTAATCTTCGAATCGTTGTATCGATGTATCGATGCTATTTTCAATGCTGGCGACTCCTCTTCCTTCTTCCTTTCCTGTCTGTCTACGTCATCTCTGGGATGTAAGGCTTTTTACATGAGTTTTCTTGTTCTCTGGTCCATTTGCTAGACTTCTTCCTTCGTCCACATTAAGAATGGTTCCCAGTATCTTATGAAGGAGACACCCCAGATGTTTATCCCTTTCACAAGTTGTTAGGTTGCGGGTAATTTTCTCATTCTTCTTTGGTAGTCTTTTTAATTTTTTCTTTCATCTCTGCTGGTTTAATGGTGTCCACTTCCAATATTCCCAAGTATTTGTAAGTGTCCTTTTCACTTAGCGTTCAGATTTTTCCATGATTTGATAGGTCTATTCCTGCCGTCATTTGTCGTTTTCCTCTTTTCATTATTAGCATGGCGCATTTTTCTAGGACATATTTCATCCCTATATCTTGACTGTATATTCCTTACTGCCTGTATTAAGGTTTACATGTATTTTTCATTTTTTGCAAACAGTTTGATGTCGTCCTTGTACATTAGTATAGTTGATTTTTTCTTATGATTTATAAAGTGTGTATACGCTAGTGCATTTCCTAAGTATGTGATTCATCGCTATTACAAATAGTAATGGTGATAAAGCATCTCCCTGGAAGATCCCTCTCTGGATTTTCACCTCAGCTAATTTTCTTGTCGTCAGTTCAACTCTCCAGTTTTCCATGGTATTCTCGATAAATTTTATGAGTTCGTCGGATATCTTGTACATTCTGAAACCATATCCTATACCTTTTTTTTAAGTCAATCTACGCCATAGATAGTTTTTTTTTTCTCTTGTTTTGCTCTCCTTGTGGATGTATTGATCAATGTATAGTGGATCTCCAGTTACTTTCGTTCCCTTGGGACATCCTTTCTGTTCCGCGGGAAACAGTCTGCAGCTTATTAGCGAATAGTAAATCTGCTCCCTGATTTGTTCCGTTAGTATTTTCCATGTTATTGGTAAGCACGTTATGGGTCTGTAGTTATTGAGGGGGTTTCTTTTTGAGGGTCTTTATAGATCAAGGTAGTATTTTCTTGTTTCTTGCAAGCATCAATTTATTTTGATAATCACTCTGTCATAGATGGAAGTGAATTTTTTAAACCAGTTTCCATGGCCTGGCGTTTTACAATTTGTTACTTTTTTGTGTGTTGCTCTAAGTGAATCGAGGTGATTTTTCACCTCAGGACCTTCTTCGAGTCCTTCTAAGTCTTTTGCTATGTTGCTTATAAATTGGGCTTTTTTGTTATGTTCACTTCGTTCCCATATTTTGCTCTAAAATTGTTTTTTCCTTATCCGATTATCAGTATGTCTTTGTGCATTCTCTGCCTAAAATAAGAGAAAACGGTTTCCTGCTGACAAAGAAAAGAAGCAGAAGGTACCCCGCAAAAACAATTACCGACGCCGACTACGCCGATGACAGAGCGATACTGGCGAATAAACCCAACCAGGCCGAAACCCTACAACATAGTTTGGAACGAGCCGCCGCACACAAAACTGAATATATGTGCTATAATCAAACAGGTGACATTTCCACACTAAGCGGAACTTCTCTGAAACTGGTAGACAAGTTCACCTACCTAGGTAGCAGTGTCTCATCAACCGAAAAAGATATCGACACGCGGCAAACGAAGGCATGGACAGCTATCGATAAGCTATCGATCATATGGAGATCTGACCTGACCGATAAAATGAAACGCAGTTTCTTCCAGGCAGCAGTCGATACTGCTGTATGGATGCACCACCTAGACGCTAACAAAACGGCTGGAGAAGAAGCTCGACGGTAATTACACAAGAATGTTGCGAGCAATATTGAATAAGTCCTGGTGGCAACACCCCACAAAGCACCAACTACACGGCCACCTGCCTCCCATTACAAAACTATAGAAGTTAGACGAACCAGACATACAGGACACTGCTGGAGAAGAAGGAACGAGCTCATAAGTGATGTACTCCTATGGACCCCCATATATGGCCGATTAAAAGCAGGACGAACAACGCGAACATACATACAGCAGCTATGTGAGGATACGGGATGTAGCCTTGAGGACCTGCCGGAGGAGACGAACGATAGTAAGAAGTGGCGAGAGAAGGTCAGGGATCACCGTGCTAGCGGCACGACATGATGATGATGATGATGTTTTGGGATGACCTGTTTTGTTTGAATTGTTTTATTCTGTCTAGATTTCTTTTTAGTCTTCATTCTTTCCCCAGTACTTTCTGATTTACTTCATCGAGTTGTATTGTTTGTTTTACTTGTATTGCTTTTTTTTCTATTTGTTTCATGTTATAGCGTTCTGCCTCTGTCTTATCCTTTTTCATTGTTGTCGAAGATTTATTATCTGCGTTTCTAGTCATTATCATTATCATACTCCTTGAAGGTTTTTCCCATCAGTGTTAGCTAATGGTCTTTCACTGGAGTTTGAGTGACAACAAGTCTCCTCAAATCTCTCGGACTATGCTTAGTATTCTGTTCGATATCAATAATACTGAAGTTTAGACGGTCTCCGCGCGTCCTCAAATTCTTTTAGTCCATGTACCAATCCTTTAGTGACTGTACCAAGAGTACCAATTACAATTGGTATAATTGTCACTTTCATTTTCCACAGTTCTTTCAATTCCATAGCATGGTCCAAGTACTTATCCTTCTTTTGATTTTCTTTCAATTTTACTCTGTTCACAATTTTACAAGTTCTCTTTTTATTGATTATCATAAGGTCTGGTTGTCTGGCCCATATTAGGTGATCCGTTTGTATTTCAAAATTTCAAAGAAGTTCTCCAGGAAAAATTCTGGGTTTTGTATATACCATTTGTTCGTATAGTCAAATTTAAAGTTCTTGCATAGTTCCCAGTGGATCACCTTGCCCATCCAGTCATGTCTACTCTTACCTCTTTCGGTGCTAATTTGCTGCATTTGCCTATTATGTGATTAATCGTTTCGTCTCTATCACCACATAACCTACATTTGTTGTTTTGTTTCGTCTTATCTAGTCTTGTTTATCATTATTATCATTATTATTATTATTTACTCTTTTTCGAAGTTTTCACACCAGCGTTAGCCGATGGTTTCTCACTGGAGTTTGAGTGACAACTAGTCTCCTCAAGTTTCCAGGACTGTTCTCAGTATTCTGGCCGATCTCAATAATGCTGCATTTTGGATGGTCTCCACTCATCCTCTTATTTCCAACTCCTGCAGTCCTTGTACATATCCTTTGGTGACAGAACTAAGAGCACTTGTTACAATTGTTATTACCGTCACCTACATGTTCCACGGTGTTTTTTCAATTGCCTAGCAAGGTCAAGGTAATTATCATTCTTTTCGTTTTCTTTCAATTTTACCCCGTGGTCACTCGGGACAGCAAAATCCACAAATCGATGAGTTCTCTTACATAGCGTAACGGTTATAGGCGTTGGTTTCCTAAGCTTCTGAGGAGACAATTATCAGGGGGTTGTAGGTTCAATCCTAGGAATTCTTAACACTTGTACCCGGTTATAGTTAACGGAATCAGAACAGGTGACCCCCGTGGATTCTATAAAGGACTAAGTTCGAAGTTCCGTGTAGGTTCCCGAGTTCGACAAACACCTGAAAAAGGACAGAGGACAAAACGTTGTGGAAATAACAATAAGGATGAAGACAATAGTCCGAAAACCCTTAATGATAAATATTCTCTTTTTTGTTGATTATTATTAGGTCCGATCGTCTGGCCGAGATTATGTGATCCGCTTGTATTTCAAAATCAGAGGGGAGTTTGTGCGTCTCATTCTTCAGGACAGATTTAGGGTTCTGCATATACCATTCGTTCATATGGTCAAATTTCAATTTCTTGCACAATTCCCAGTTGATCACTTTGCCCACTCAGTTGTGTATAGTCTTATACGCCATCTGAACCAATTCGCTGCATTCGTTTATTATATGATTGATTATTTCGTCTCTATCCCCACATAACCTACATTAGTTGTTTTGTTGCGTTTTATCTACTCTTGCTTTGATATGATTGGTTCTCATGGCGTTGTTTTGAGATGCTTTTAGAAACGATTCTGTTCACTCTTAAGGTTTCCCTTTCTTAGGCACGTCCACGTTTTCTAGTGTGAGATATCGCTTATTAGTCGATTAAAACGTCCATAGAGTTCTTTTTCTTCCCATTTTTGTTTTTGATTATTTCCGTTCTGTCGATCCTTGTGTTATCAGTATTTTTTCTGGTGGCTCTTTATTCTCACATCTCAAAGGCTCTTCATAGTATTCTGGCCGATTTTAACGATGCTGTAGTTTGGATGGTCTCCACCCGTTCTCTTATTTCCAAGTCCTCCAATCCCTGTACAAATCTTTTGCTGACTGTGCTGAGTGCTCCAATTACAGTTAGTATCACTGTCACTTTCCTCTTCCATAGTTTTTTTTTTAATGCTCTGGCAAAGTGTAGGTACTTATCTCTCTTTTCACTTTCCTTTATTTTTACCTTGGGGTCAGCCGGAACAGCAATGTTCCCAATTTAGCAAATACTTTTTTCTTGTTGACTATCACTAGCTCTGGTCGTCTGGCCAAGATTAGAAGGTCTGTTTGCATCTCAAAATCCCTATTATTATATCATGATTATTATTTACTCCTTGAGAGTTTTTCACATCAGCGTCAGCTGATGGTCTTTCACTGGAGTTTGAGTGACAGCAAGTCTCCTCAAGTCTCCAGGACTGTTCTCAGTATTCTGGCCGTTCTCAATAATGTAGTAGTTTGGATGGTCTCCACTCATCCTCTTATTTAAAAGTCCTTCAGTCCCTCTAATTATCCTTTAGTTACTGTACCAAAAGCACCACTTACGATTGGTATAATTGTAACTTTCGTGTTCCACAGTTTTTTCAATTCCCTAGCAACTTTCAGTTTTATTCTGAGGTCAACCAGACAGTAAAATCTACAGTTTTACAAGTTTTTTTTAATTGATTATTATAAGGTCCGGTCGTCTGGCCAAGATTAGGTGATCCGTTTGTATGTCAAAATCCCAAAGGAGTTTATGTGTGTCATTTTTAGGACAGATTCTGAGTTGTGCATATACCATTTATTCGTATGGTCAAATTTTAATTTCTTTCACAACTCCCTTGCCCATCAAGTCGTGTCTAGTCTTATACTCCTTCTAGGCTAATTTTCAGCATTCGCTTATTATGTGATTGATCGTTTCGTCTCTATCACCACATAACCTACATTTGCAATTTTTCTATTCTTGCTTTGCTATTATTGGTTCTTATGACGTTGTTTTGCGCTGCTATAAGGAGAGATTCAGTTTCTCTCTTAAGGTTTCCCTTTCATAGCCACGTCCATGTTTTCTCGTTTGAGGTGTTGCTTATTAGCTGTTTAAAAAGCCCATTGACTTGTTTTTCATTCCATTTTTATTTTCTAGTTATTGTCATTCTGTTAGTCTTCGTGTTGTCAGTATCGTTTCCGGTGGCTGTAATCAGTCCTCTTTTGTGCTTTTCTATGTAGTCCACGAGTCGTTGTATCGATGCCTCAACGCTGTCTTCAATGCTGGCAAGTCTTCTTCCTCCCTCCTTTCTTGGTACATATAATCTGTCAACGTCATCTCTGGGATGTAATGCTTTATGCATGGTCATTAGTTTTCTTGTTCTCTGGTCCATTTTCTTAAGTTCCTCTCTGGTCCACTTCAAGAATTGTCCCGAATATCTTACGAGGGGGACATCCACGGTATTTATTTCTTTGATAAGGTTTCTGCTATATAGTTTTGTCTCGAGTAGCTTTCTGGTTCTCCTGAGATACTCTTTCTTAATTTTTTCTTTCATCTCCACTTATTTGATGGTTTCAGCTTCCAAGAAGCCCAAGTATTCGTGGGTTTCCTTTTCTCCGAGCGTTCTAATTTTCTCTTGATCTGGCAGTTCCATTCCGTCCGTCATATGTCGTTTTCTACAACCGCAACGGACTGGGCTGTCAGCTCTTGGTCTTTCATTGGAGTCTGAGTGACAGCAACTTGCTTTAGGTCTCCAGGACACTTCTCAATATTCTAAGCAGTGCGCCATCGATTTTAACTTTCAACATAATTGGTCCTTATTGCGCTTATTATTATTATGATTTTAGCGTATCAAAAGTATTTTCTTCTTTTTGTCTTTTTTTTTATTTTTGCTTTTTTTTTTTTTTTTTTACTAACCCTTACTTTAAATCCTTTGGCAGTTCTTTACTTAAAAACATAATACCACTCACAAAAAAGAGTTTTTGGTGAAATTGTTTGTTTGTTATTTAATGGCATATAACCCTTCTCGGCTTATTTAATAGAAAATCCATCCTTTTTATTTCTAAGGACAGTAGTTTTACTATTTAATCCATAGATGGGATGATACGGGGGTTCATACTTTTCTCAAGGTTATTTGTCCGTAAGTGAACGTAATTGCGCGACTGGAGTTCGAACCCGCGTACTACAGAACTGCAGTCAAGCGCTTTAACCCTTACACATTACTTTTGAATGGCAGAAGGCCAAAAGAAATAAAAATATTGTCGGTAGTTGGTGTTTTTTACAATAAAATGTAAAAGTTGAGGTAAGTCATGTGTATAAAGTCTGTTTCGTAGCCAAAGGCTACGCGCAGATATATAAAAAGTTTATAAATATTTGTAAGCAATTTGTAGACGGCTGATACCAACTACTCCCCACAAACAATCCATCTTACCTCCTTGTTTGTGGGTAGAAGATGGAATTTTCCACCTTTAAAAGAAATACATTTTAAAATAGAAAATGTGAATAATTTTTTTAATTATTAGTAATAAATACAATTTTTGTTTAATTGACACAAAAATACGAATAGTGAGTTAGTTTTTTTTTGTTTGGTTAAGATTGATTTTGACCTAGTGGATAAGGTGTTCACCAATGGTCCAGGTTCAATCCATGTCGCGTCATACCAAAGACTTTAAAAATGGTAAATTATACCTCCTTCCTTAACACTCAGCAATATAAGGTACGCATCAAGGGTAAAGTGAAGCAATCCAGGGAAAGGAGTAGCACCCTCTTCTACACCTCAGTGTAGTAGCAATTGAAAAGGGAGCCTTCTGGTCGCCCTCGACTAAAGGGAGACAACTTTACTTACTTATTTAGGTTATCTTTCGGTTCTACGTCATATGTGATTAAGTATTCTGGATATTCGGTCTTTTTATCCAGGTTCAACAGTGAGCTATTATCATAAGAGTTGGTGGATTTTACTCACCAAACTCTTTTAATAGATGTTGTTTCCGTAAAATAAATCAAGTAAGTTGGACTAAAATGCCTTTTTCACAACAAGGATCCAATTTCTTTTTATTTTGTACATAAGAAAAATGAGTAGTGCGAAAAAAAGCATCTTATTAAAGTTTGGTTTTGAACCGGTAAAACTTTTATATGGGGTTATTCTTATGTTTTTATTATAACAACAATTTATGATATACACTGGAGCGATCAGTGAGTAAATCCACAAATCTTTGGACAATTTTGACTCAATAAGGAGACACATTGCCATAGAAAATAAAGTTCGCCATGACCGTTCAGCGGTTCCATTTTGATGCAGAGAATAAGGAGCTGACCGCTCGTGTTTGATTCCATTAAGAACAAGTAACCGTTAAAAAGGTTCAAAAGTGAACTCTGGTC
>OY757914.1:17608132-17630632 GCA_963585895.1 Sepioteuthis lessoniana
GTAAATAGTAGGACAGACTAGGTTCTTTAGCCTTGGAGAAGGAAAACTCTGAATTCAAACCTGTTAAACTCCGCTTAAAAAATGACCTTGTGTCATATCCTGCCCGAGCGGAGGGGTTGGTAAATATGGTAGCGCGCAAATTCGTCTCGCCTCAGCGAGCCCCGTAAGTCGAACCTTCTCGTTCGGTGTCTAGTTCTCAACTCAACTGACTTTTTCAAATCTCCCAAAATCTTCCGTGCGCTTCCGGTGCATGACGTCATTCAAACCCCCCTATCTGGGATTTTTATTTTGACATCTCTGAATGACACATCCGCCCCCCGCGCGCGCGTGAACACCTGCGTTCATGCTGCACCTAGCTAACCCATGCACTGAGCCGAAAGGTTCTCAGCCTAACTAAACCCAAAGGCATAAAACGAAATCCCTCGGCCATTATATTACAGGACTTGTGTTTTAAGAAATACAACATTGTAATGCCAGAATAGTAATCAATAAAATTAATTACATATTCAAGGGTTAAAGAAGGCCTGCTAAATCACTCTGTACAAATGCGAGGATTTTTGTTGCCTTGCAATCCAAAGTCTTATTTCTGTCATTAGATATCTTCCCTTGAATACATATATCACAGTTAAGAGCATAATTTGGTGACGGTTCTATCTTCATTCCTCTTACTAAGCTGCCTAACTTTTTAATATCAGATTCGTTACATTGGCCTAAGATTTTATGCCATCTATATAAGTCGTAAGTGGCATTTCTGGCAGAAACGATGTTTTACAGATAATACAAACGTCCTCTCAGTGTTATGTTGAAAACCGCTCCGCTAGGGTCAATTAATTGACAGTTGTCACGCTCAAAACTTATGTGCGAACCATTATTTGTTGCCTCTTGTAATGAAAATATCTCTTGTTTAAAAGTTGGTATATATATATAAAACATCATGGAGGTGCCCGTGGTGTAATGGTTATCGTCGTAGGAAATGGACACGGAAACTCGAGTTCAAATCCTGGACGAGACTGATTGCATTTCACATAGCACTAACACCCTTGGGAAAGGTATGAATCCAATTATTCTCCCTCCAGCTATGGGTAAATAGTAGGGCAGACTGGGTTATTCAGCCTTGGTGAGGGTTAGGGTTAGGCAAATAGTCTAGGAGAAGTAAAACTCTGAATTTGAACCTGTTAAGCTCCGCTTAAAGAATTGACCTTGTGCCATATCCTGCCCGAGCGGAGGGGTTGGGTAAATATAATATATATAAAACATCTTTAAAGATACATATACACGTTTCCTTTGTAACTGCGTAGATAAATTCAGACGTTACCTCTTTCTGGCTGAAACCAGCTTGGAAGTCATAAGTTCAATCCCCGAGAAAGAGTTTGAGTTTGAGTTTTGTTTAACGGCATATCAACCCCTGTGGGTCATTTAATGCCAAAAAGGTTATTTTTAATTTCAGTCATTAAAATAGCGGTTCTATAGAGATGTTTGGTTATATCTTACTGAAAAAGTTGCTTTTTTTTAGAAAATTAAAAATGTTTTCAGGGTTTGTATTCTTAAAGATGTCCCTCAGGTTTCTTGCTTGATAGTATTTAGTGCGGATATGTTTAAGGTTGTTACAATTTAGAAGGATATGTTTGGTTGTGAGTTGTACTTTGCATGATGGGCACACTGGGGCATCCTCCCCTTTTAACAGGTGTGAATGAGTAATGTGGGTGTGCCCAATACGCAATCTGGCAAGTATTACTTCTTCTCTTCTGTTACTTCTGTAGCCTGTTGGCCACTCTCCGATAGCTTCTTGTATTTCATGGAGTTTGTTTTGGGTCTGATTGTCCCATGATTTCTGCCATTTGTCTGATATAAATTTCTTTATGGTTGGTTTTAGATCTGTATATGGGATTTTTGATTTGCACATATCAATTTGAAGAGCTTTTTTTGCAGCTTTGTCTGCTTTTTCATTTCCTTGGATGCCAATGTGACTTGGTATCCAGGTGAATATGATGCTATTATTTTTAGAGAGGGAGTTTAGTTTGTTTAAGAGCTTTGTAATCAAGGGGGATGATGTATCTCTGTTCTGTAGTGCTAGCAGGACTGATTTGGAGTCTGTGTATATGATAAATTTGGAAGCTTTATGATCTGCTATGATATTCATAGCTAGATCAATGGCTGTGGTTTCTGCACTGTAAATTGAAGCTTCATTAGGTAGGCGTTTTAGGGTTTCTTTTTTTTGAGAAATAGCAGCACAGCCTACTTTTTTTCCTTGTTTGGATCCGTCTGTATAGATGTGATAGTGATCTGGGAACTTATTTTGTATTTTTATGAGTTTCTCTTGATAAGTGATGGGGTGTGTTTTTATTTTGGGTAACTTAGCCAGTTCTAAGTTTATAGTTGGTTGCCTTATGGTCCATGGTGCCGTTTTGGAGAGTATGGTATGGTGTACTATTTTAGTGTTGATTTTGATTTCGTTGAGGAGGTCACTTATTCTTAAGCTAAAAGGTCTGATTTTTTTTGGGTTATTTTGATACAGGTTTTCATATTTTGTTTTGCCGGTATAGTCATAAGCAGGATTTTGTGGACAGGAGATGAGTTTGATGTAGTACTGTAGTGCTAATTTTTGTCTTCTTAAATAGAGAGGGGGTTCGTTTGCTTCTATGTATAGACTTTCCTTTGGGGAAGTATTAAAGGCTCCTAAAGTAAGGCGAAGTCCTTGGTGGTGTATTGTTTCCAGTCGTTGTAAGTAGGATTTTCTGGCTGCTCCGTATATGAAGCAGCCATAGTCAAGTTTTGATCTTATTAGAGATCTATATAGCTTGATAAGTGTCTTTCTATCAGCACCCCAGTCTGTGTGGGCTATGGCTCTCAATAGTTGCATGGCTTGATTGCATTTTATTCTTAGCTTTTTTATATGTGGGATAAAGGATAGTTTAGAGTCAAAGATAATGCCAAGGAATTTATGTTCATCTGTTATGGGTATTTCAGTGTTATTTAATGTAAGTTTAGGGTGGTTGTGCATCTTGTGGATTTGACAGAAGTGTACACATTTTGTTTTACTATTTGAAATTGTAAATCCATTTTCTGTGGTCCATTTTTCGATTTTATTTATGCATTGTTGTACTTTCCTTTCTATGGTTGTCATGTTTTTTGAATTATAGCAGATGAGGAAGTCATCTACATATAATGACCCTTTGATTTCTGGAGGGAGGCAGGATGTTATGCTGTTTATTTTTATTATAAATAGGGATACTGATAAAATACTGCCCTGAGGAACTCCCACCTCTTGTGGCTTCGAATCAGAGTATGTGCTGCCAATCAGTGTCCTGAAAGATCGGTCTTCAAGAAAGTTTTGGATGAAGATGGGAAGTCTACCTTGTAACCCAAAGTTTTTAAGGTCTTTGAGAATTCCGTATGGCCACGTTGTGTCATAGGCCTTTTCAAGATCAAAAAAGACTGCCACTAGGTGTTCCTTTTTTATGCATGTTTCTCTGATTAGAGTTTCTATATGAACCACCTGGTCCATTGTGCTTCTTTTTGTTCTGAATCCTGCTTGTAGGTTTGAGAGCAGTTTATTTGATTCGAGAAACCATATTAGTCTTTGGTTTATCATCCTTTCTAAAGTTTTGCATGCACAACTAGTTAGGGCTATGGGCCTATAGCTGGTGGGATTTGTTGGGTCTTTTTGTTTTTTGAGGATGGGGATGATTGTAGCTTGCTTCCATAAAGTAGGGATATTGCCTGAGATCCAGATATTGTTATATATGTTTAGGAGATATTTCTGGGAAATTGAAGGTAATTCTTTAAGAAATGTGTAGTGGATTTCATCTGGACCAGCAGCTGAGTTATTGGATTTGGATAATGAATTTTGGAGTTCATCTAGGGTGAAAAGTTGGTTGTAGCATTTAGTATTGTCAGAGGTGAACTTTATTTTGTTCTTTTCTTCTTTGATTCTGATGGAGTTAAATTTGTTGGAATATTTTTTGGTAGATGATGCTTGGGCAAAGTTTTCTGCCATCAGATTAGCTATTTGTTTTTCATTCAAAGCTTTTGTGCTTCCTTGGGAGAGATGATTTATAGGAGTGTGGACAGTTTTATTTGATATTTTCTTTACAAAGTTCCAAATTGTTTTGGGATTAGTATTTGAGTTTATTTTTGCAGTGAAGTTTCTCCAGGAGGACCTTTTAGCTTCTTTAATTGTGCGTCTAGTTTTAGCTCTTTGTTGTCTATATTTGTCTAGATTTTCTGATGAAGGGTTGGTTTTAAATTTCCTGAGGATTCTTTGGCGTTCTCTGATCATAGTTTTGCACTCCTCCGTAAACCAGGGATTGTTATGTTTTGGGGATGTTGTAGTTTTAGGTATGGTTTTGTTTGCTATATTAATTAGGGTGTTTGTGAAATGTATTATAGGTTCTTCTTGGTTTATATTTGTTTCTGGGATTAGGGTGTCAAGGCATAGTTTTTTGTAGGCTTGCCAGTTTGCTTTTTTGAAATTCCATCGTGGGGTTTTTGAGACTGTTTGTGGGTCTGATTTTCCTGGTTTAGTATTTTCTATTATGATTGGAAAGTGGTCACTGCCGCAGGAATCTTCATATACCCTCCAGTTATATTCTATAAAGGTGGCTGGATCGCTGAGTGTTAGATCTATAGCAGAGAATGTACCTGAGAATGAGCTTAGGTGGGTTTGAGCTTTCCGATTGTGGAGACATAGGTTGTTGTTATTAATGATTTTTTCAAGGGTCTGACCTCTTTTGCTCGTTGTCCTGCTTCCCCACAAAATGTTGTGGCTATTGAAATCTCCCATCAATATATATGGCTTAGGGAGTTGATTTATTAAGTTATTTAGCTGTTCTTCGTTTATAGGATCTTGAGGTGGAATGTATATAGAGCAGATAGTGGTGGTTTTGTGTAAAGTTGCTGAAATTGCTACTGCTTGTAGGGGGGTGCTGATGTTGATTTTGCTTTGGGGAATGTTTTTCCTTATTAGGATTGATACACCACCCGAAGCTCTTAGTCCCGTGTCATGTATATAGTCATATTGCTCATAATTTTTCATGTTTGTTTTATCATTGCTTTTTTTGAATGTTTCTTGGAGACATATAATGGTAGGATTTTGTTCAGTTATTAACAGCTGGAGTTCGTTGTAATTTGCCTTGTAGCCACGACAGTTCCATTGGATTATCTTGTGGGTATTTTGGTATTTGGCCATAACTATTTATGCAGTGTGTGTCTTGGGTTTAGGGTGTACTATTTAATTTTTGTATTTTCGATTTTAGGTGTCGAGTCCATTTCGGTTTCCATACTTTCTATGTTTCTGGATTTATTTTTGGTTTTTGAAGGGGTGTGTTGAGTAGGTTTTTGTTTTTCTTCTTTTTCTCTGGTTCTTGAGGTTGATCGGTTTCTGTTTTTGATAGTTAGCGTTTCATTTTTTTGGCTAGAGGTTGAAGGGATGTTTTTTGATTTGTCAGTTGGAGTTAGTTGTACATTGGGTATAATGGTTTTAAGGGTTTTGATTAGTTCATGTAGGTCGTTTATTAAATTTGTTAATTCTTCTTCTATTTTTGTTGTTTTTATTTGTGTTTTTGCTTCGTTTTCTACTTGGTTTGAGGGAGTCCTGGTTACCTGAGAGAAAGTTAATTTGTTAAAGGGATTTTCTACGAGTCTTCTTGCTTCAGGGAAGGTAATGTTTTTGGTGATTTTTATTTTGATAATTTCCTTTTCCCTTTCCCAGATTTTGCAGTACTTTGAGTCTGCTCTATGATTCCCTTTGCAGTTGTTGCAGTTTAGACTGTTTTTGCAGGATTCCTCTATGTGATTTGGTTCCTGCTCTCCACATTTGACACACACTTGTTTTCTTGTGCAGTGCTGCTTCAAGTGTCCATATTTCTGGCAGTTATGACATCTTCTGGGATTTGGGATGTATGTCTCAACTTTCACCACTGTATAGCCTATTTTTATTTCTAAAGGGGGTTTTGGGTTATTAAAGGTTAGAATGTAGGTATTGGTTTCAATTATTTCGTTTTGTTTTTTGATTGTTATTCTTTTGATGTCTATTACATTTTGTTTTTTTAGTTCATTTTTAATTTCCATTATTGAGCATAATGATAGCTCTCCATTTCTTATCACCCCTTTAGAGGTGTTTAATCTCTCATGGGGGTAAGCTTTTATATCGATGTTGTGGATTTTTTTTTGCTTTAATATTATTTCGGCTTGTTTTTTTCCTGTCACCTCTATAAGGATGGTTCCATTCTTCAAGTTTTTTACGGTTTTGGGTGATATTAGAGCTGAAATACATTTTTCTATGATGAAGGGGGATATTTTTGTTAGCGGTAGTTTTTCTTTTGATTCTAGAATGATGAACCTTGGATATGGCTCATCATTGTCTGAATCACATTCAATATGGGGTCTTTTTGCTTGGGTTTTTGTTTTAACAGAAGCCATAAAAGTGTTGGATGAGTTTCACTGAACATGCTCCCCACCCACCTCGGAGCCCCATATGGGGATGTGCCTAGGGGGAAACCCATTCGCCTAGCAACACCAGGGCTACATGTTCAGTATACTCATGCTGGTGATAGACGAATTAATTTTTTGTCCCTGGGTTTTTGTTCCCAAGATAACTACTTCCCCAGGGACAGAAAGGACTACGAGTCTTTCCACAGCATGATTGACCCTACAGCCATCGTCCTCATTTAGATTTAAAAAAAAAAAAAAAAAAAAAAAAAACTAAAAATCTAAGAGAGTACTGTCATGACCAGCCGATTGATCGGATCGGGCCTCTCCGACCGCCCGTCTAGCCCAGTAAGGGCCAAAGTGGTGTGTTGCAAGAGACTTGACCACTCGATTTTCAGGCCAAGTACTGCTCAACCACCAGGATCCCGTCCTTAAGCATCACGGGTCGCCACCCACGGCCAACAGGTAGCCTCGTTGGGGGGGTTTTACCCCTCTGCAGAGGTGCAGTCAGCGTATTCTACAGCCCCAGCTGACAGGGCGACCCGAGAAAGAAAAGCGGCATTACAAGTGCGAAATAAGCAATTCTAAAGCATGAACAGCAGAAAAAGAGCTGTCTACGTACGTGGGTTGAATAATGAGTTTGTTTCGAAATTCTATAAAAGTTACCGACATCAACAAAAAGGCAAATAAAGATGGCCTGAAAGTATAGGGGTTTGGTTGTTTGGGTTTTATGGCATATCAAACTTTGAAGGTCATTTAACGTCAAATTCTGTCTATATATACATACATATTCAACCAAAGATTTCAAAACAAATATTAAGGTAAGTAGAATTTTCTATAAGCAGGATTTCATTTGTTTGCGCAAGATTAACCAGTTTTAAGTTGTCATATTTTTTGGTACAACTCTGTCTCTCTCAAGAAGGACAGAATGTCATCTATTTTGACGTTCTCGAACAGATCGGTTAAGTAATTTACTTTGTAAAATCGCTTTCTGATAACAGCAAAAGTTCTGCATTCTTTAAGAATGTGTTTGGCCGTGCAAGTTGTCTGGTAGGTCAAACACTGTGGTTGCGGTTCCTGTTTCAAAATGAAAGAGTGAGTAAGCCTTGTATAACCAATTCGCAATCGGGATATAACAACTTGTTCTTTTCTTGATTTTCTCGATGCTGGTCTCCACTCTCCTAAGGTGGGCTGAATTTGGAAGAGTTTATTGTGGATGTTATTGCTCCATTGTTGTTGCCATTTTGTGTAAAGGAATTTATTAATTGTTGGTTTCAGGTCAGTATATAGGATTCTGGATTTATCGGGTTTCAGATCTAAGGCCGATTTGGCTGCTGAGTCTGCTCTATCATTCCCTCTCACACCAATGTGGCTTGAGGTCCAGCATAAAATTATTTCTTTTCTATTTGACATTGAGTCTAATCTGTTCAACAGTTTGATGATAAGAGGGTTCTGAGTATATGGGTATAAATATTGTGAATATAATAACATAGATAAGTACAATAGCCTGAGAGGGAGTCCACGTGACATAGTGGTTAACTGTGACATCGCAGTAAACGAGTTCGAACAACAGTCACGCTATTACGTTCACTTTCGAACAAATACGTTTGTGAACCCCCCCCATATTCCCCTAAGCTATGGGTTGAATAGTATAACTTGGTCTAATCGGCTGGGGCTGTAGAAGACACCGACAGCATTTCTGCCGAGAGGTAAGACTCCCACCACTACCAACGAGAGTCTTGGATATGACGCTAAACAATCTGACGGTGAGGTTCCAGTAATGCTGGAGCTTTGGGGAATGCAAAGCACCCCTTCATTGCCATCGCTTCCAGGCCCACTAGCCCGGTGTGGTAGCACCTGATAGGGTCCTATCTATAAGATAATAGAACTTATGTTAAAATGAATAACTTGAAATAGAACTGTTTTGATATTTAAACTGGGTAATGCTAAACTGAATTGTTTGAAATAGAACTGTTTTTACATTTAACTGTGTGCAAAAAACGTACTTAGCGCCCTCCCCTACACCTTGGTGTAGTAGCTATCGAAAAGGGAGCCTTCGGGTTACCCTCGACTATGGTCGCCAACTTTACTTACTTACTTATATGTATAAAATGGATTTGGCATTAAATAACCTACAATGGTTGATATGCCATTAAACCAAGCCAAATCATATTTAATATACATATATAAAGAAGATTTGTCATTAAAGTAAAAGCAAAGTTGGCGACCGTAGTTGAGGGTGAACCGAAGGTTCCCTTTTCGATAGCTACAACACCAAGATGTAGGGGAGGGCTCTACTCCTTTCCCTGGATTGCTAAACTTTACCCTTGATCCGTACATTATAATGCTGAGTTTTAAGCAAGGCGACATCAAGTACCATTTTTTGAGTCTTTGGTATGACTCGACCTGGGATTGAACCAAGTTCTCCCGACTATTGGCGAACACTCGAACAATCATGCCAATATCAACCAACCAACTAACCACACCAAATAGTACAGCTGCTGTTCTTTTACATTGTGGATGGCATTAAATAACCTACGAAGATTGATATGCCATTTAATAAAGAGACCAAACCAAAGACAATAGTCTGAGACGGGTACATAATCAGTTCTTACCTCAGAAATTTAGACAGATAAAAAAAAGCATTTATTCTCCAGAAGTCTAAAAGGCAGCGAGAATGTTCTCTGCTGTGAAAAAATGTTGTGCAAGTATGAAATTACGACGTTTCCTGAAAAGCTGTCAGTAGATATTGAAACTAAACAAACTTCTTAAGTAACGAAGTACACAGAGTCACAGCTGGGGATTTTTGTTTATTGTATTAGGGTGTATCAAAAGTAATTTAGTATATTTACACATATTTATTTCAAAGCTCACTTCACGTACACATCTGAAGACCATCTATGACTTTATCATCACTATTATTATTATTATTATTATTATTAGGTGTTATTATATATTAGGGTGTATCTAAAGTATTTTCTCTTATTATAGGCTTTTATTTTAAATTTTATCTCATTTTTACATCCAAAGATTATTTATACCTCGATTATTATTATTATTATTATTATTATTATTATTATTTCCTTCTTGCATGAGAAGGATGTTATATTTTTTGATAAAATAGTCTGTTGCTCACTTTCATTTCACAGAAGCAGATTACAATCTCATCAAGGAATTTTTGCATCAACGAAACAACAGAAGCTTACATTACTTTGAGGACAGCACAGGTTGTTTCAGGCGATAAATATTTAAATGTATAAAATCACTTTCATTCTATTTTATATCGGTCAATTCACCCAATCCAATCTCTCTCTCTCTCTCTCTCTCTCTCTCTCTCTCTCTGCTTCCCCTTTTTCTCACTACTTGCGCTTTCTTTCTTTCTCATGTATTTTCACCCTCTAGATTTTATGATTTCTTTTTTTCTTGTTGGTCTTTGCATTATGTAATTAACCTATCCATGTTCTATGAATTGTCGCTTCAAAACAATTCTCAATTTTGGCAAGTCTTCTTCAACGTCATCTCCCAGATATATAGACTTATGCATCGTCATCAATTTTCTCGTTCGGTGACTTGCGTTTCTGAGTTAGTCTCTTATCCGCTTTAAGGAGGGTTCAGAGTAGCTTATAAGCGAAACTTCTCTAGTATTAATGGCTTTCATTTTAATTTCTGCAACAGAATTGGATTTCCAGGTGTTTTCTTGTTCTTCTGATCAACCCCTTTTTATGTTCTCTGCTTTTGATAATCCCAGGTATTCTTAGCTTTCTTTTTCTTCAAGGGTTCTGATGTTTTTTCTCATATGTAGTTCTATTCCTTGGGTTGCTTTTCTTTTTTGTTTTCTTTATTTTTTACAACTATTGTACCTTTCTCAGTTCTAAATTCAATTCTTCTATAATTGTAGGGAGTACCCATGGGATAGTCACAAACATGCTGAACTGCGAGTTCGAACTCCAGTCAGGCTATTTCGCTCATTTTCGGACAAATACCATTGAAAAAGGCATAAACCCATCTTATTCTCTTCATCTAGGGATCAAATAGAATGATTAATGTTCTTTTTCAAAGTTGGCTTTGGTATTAAATAACCCATGAATGTTGATATGCCATTAAACAAAAAGATTGATGTCCTCAATATACATGAAGGAATGCGTCTTTTCCTGTGACTTTTTGAAACTATGACCAATATGTTTATCATATAGAACAGTTGCGGGGATAGTGAGTCTCGTTAATAGATGCGACCCTGTAACTTCTGCTTTATTCTTCAACGCTTAGTTCCCCGCATCATTTTTCGATGGCTTTTGAGATGAAGTCGACTATTTGATTAATTACTCGGAGATTTTTAAAACATTGTTATCCTTGCCTATGGGATCATGTTTTAGGCTTTCATTTAGACTATCAATGCCATGGTTAGATTTTTTTCCTTTTCGTTTTCACTTCTTCCAAAATGTGTTGGTCATTTCTTATTTCTAGTACCTTAGTAGCATCCTTTCTATTCTTCAGGAAACAAACTGCAGCTTTAAAGCTAGTAGTACGTCTCTTCCCTCTCATGTGCCGTCAGGATTTTCTCAATGGTAGATATGTTATCGGTCTGTAGTTGCTTTGTGTGTTCCTGTTTGGGGAACTTTCTGGATCAGAGTATTTTTGATTACCGTTAAATAAGTAAATTTGGCGACCGCAGTCGAGGGCGACCAGAAGGCTCCCTTTTCAATAGCTACTACACCGAGGTGTTGAGGAGAGCGCTAATCCTTTTCCTGGATTGCTCCACTTTACCCTCGATACGTACCTTATATTGCTGAGTGTTAAGCAAGGAGGTATCATGTACCATTTTAAAAGTCTTTGGTATGACGCGACCTGGGATTGAACTCAGGTCTCCCAGATCATTGGCGAACACTCTACCGTCTGGGCCAATTTTTACCGAAATCCATTCGAAAATGTCAGCTTTTGTTCAAATTTTCAGCTAATTTGTCGGGAATAAATGTTTCAACCAGAATCCATGGATCCCATCATGGCCAGATATCTTCTAATTGCTTTTGATTAAGCAGCAACGTTTTCGTTCTTCTTTCGTTTTTTTTTTTTTTTCGTTTTTGTTTCTTTCTGTTGGCTTATTTTCCTTATTCATTTCTATTTTCTTTTTTTTTTTCATTCATTCTTTTTATTTTCATTCGTTCTTTTTATTTTCATTCATTCTTTTTATTTTCATTCATTAATCTTTGTCCTTTCTTCTTTCGTTTATTTCTTTATTTCCTTCTTATTATGCTATTTTTACTTCATTTTTCTTTCATGTTTGCACGTTTTTTCTTTCATTCTTTTTAACGTTTTCTTTTTTGCTTTCTTTCTTTTTTTTTTTTTCAAACTGGTAATTCCTTCTACTCTTTCTCTTTTTGTTTTCAAAATTGTTTCTCAACTTATTTATGTAATCTTCCTTTCTCTTTCAATTTTTTCTCCTTCTATTACCTCTATACATTACTGTCTTTCTTTTTCGAAATTGTTTAATCTTCTCTTGTTTGTATCAATTTCTTTCTTTCTTTCTTTCTATTTCAAATTTGCTACTTCTTCTAATCATTCTTTCTTTCTATTTAGAAATTGTTTCTCCTCCTTTTTTTTTTATCTTTCTGGTTCTATTTCAAAATTATTTTTTCTTGTCTTATCAATCCCCCGCCCCCCTCTCTCTCTCAAAAATCATGTTTTCCTTTCTTTCTTTCTTTCTTTCTTTCTTTCAACTCATTTCTCGTTCTAATCTTTGTTTCTTTCAATTTCTTTTTTTTTCTCGATATCTTTCTTTTTCTATATCAAAAGCGTTTCTCCTTTTCTTGTCGTTATTCCTTCCCTTTTCTTTCTTTCTTTCTTTCTTTGTGAAAACCTTCTCACTCATGAGTTATCTAATGTTGCGCTCCAAAAATCTTGCCAGTCAACCAACTACAAAACACTCAGCATTTTCGATCAAAACGAATCTGGGATGTAATTTGTCTAACGGGAAACGCTTCTGTTTTATGATAAACTCACCCAGACAGAATGCATTATCTTAAATCCAATCAACTTCGACTCCCTGCTCTTTTTAAAAGTACACAATAGCAAATGAAATGAACATACACACTCCCTTATCTTTACCGATACATTGTATTAGTCAGGCACCCTTAAAAAAAAAAGAAGGATTTCTGTGATTCAACCTATTATTTTCTTATAAAATCATTTGCTTTCTTTTTTATTTTTACTTTCTTTTGTTCTCTTCTTTTAAAAATAGTTGTTTTGTTCTACTCATTTCCTGAATGCACCTTAAGTTCAAATCTTCTCTATCGTATCAACATTTGTTTACAGACTTATCAGTCAATCCATTTAGTTTTGACAATAACGAGAAGGGGGGGGGGGGGGTGACAACTTTTCTTTCTCCGATATTTTAAAATGTTCATTGAAAAAAAAAAAATCGTCTTTTTTCCATGTGTGTGTGTGTGTGTTTTTTTTTTTTTTGTTCGCTTTTTTCTTTTTTGTTTGTTTATTTGTTTGTTTTTGTTTTTGTTTTGTTTTTTGTTTTTTCTGGGTTTTTTTTTATGCCATTTCAACTTTTCGTTTAGTTGATTTTTGTGAACATATCGATCATTGTTTGACTCTTTTTGACAATTTTTCCCCTCGAAAACGCAGCTAAAGCTGTTTTCAATAGCGAGCTGCCTACTCTCCGGATAGTTAACACAAATTGGTGACGTCATCACATTTGGTGCAGTCATTCATTCGTTGTTGTTTTATTGATTAAAAAGGGAAAAAAATATATATTAGCAACAAGAAACGTCTTTTATTTTTATTTTTTTATTTAGTTTTTTACTAGGCGGAAAAACTGTCAAACAAAACACAAGAAACTCAAAAAATGCATGAGGCGTGAAAGAATATGAAGCATGAAGCATGAAGCGTAAAACAAATGAAAAAGCCAAAGTAATTCTTTTATGTCTTTTTTATCCAAATTTATTTTTTATTTCTTGGTATCAGAAGCAAATGGTAAAAATTGAAAGGAAGTTTGAAATAAAGTTTAAGCGATAGGAAGTGTTTTCTGTTTATAAAAAAATAGTGAAAGGCAAATAGCAGAGAGAAAAAAAGATAAGAGAAAAGGAAGGTAAGTCCAAGGGGAAGGTCGGCTTCAAATAGAAGAAAAAAGAACTAGAGAAATGGAGGGAAGAGGATGAAAAAAGTGAAAATGAAAGTAGAAAGGGGTTTTCGATAAATTGAATGATAAGGAAAGAAAAAAAGAGAAAGATCTTTTGAAGTTGAATTCAAAAAGACGCTATGATTTGTAAAATACTTTATTTCATTCATTTAATAAATGAAAATGAAAAAAAAAGTCAAGCAAACTAAAGGAGAAAATGCAAGAAAAATGTAAGAAAGCAAAAGCGGAAAAAAATGAGAAAAATAAAAGGAAGAAAGAAAGAAAAGACGACGAAAGAAGAAAGAAAATGTGTGAGGAGAAAGAAAAAGGCTTGGAAAGAAAGTAGATAACGAAGGAAAAAATTGAAAAATGTGAAAAAAGAAAGTAAAATAAATGAAGGTAGAAAGGTAGAAAAGAAAAAAGAAGAAGTAAAAAGAGAGAAAAAAAACGAAAAAAGAAAATAAAGAAAAAGGAAAAGGTGGAGGAAAAAATGTAAAAGGAAAGAAAGAAAGCAAGAAAGAATGAATAAAATAAAAAGAAAGTAAATCAGAAAGTAAATCAGAAAAAGATGAAGAAAGAAAGAAAGAAAGAACAAAAGAAAGAAAGAACAAAAGAAAGGAAAAAATCAAACGAAAAAGTAGGTTTTCGTTGAAAGTAGAATAATTCTCTAAAATAATGATATAGTCAGAGTAATCTTATTTAATCACTTACACTTTAAGCATAAAGATAACAGACTGTATCTGTTGCACCGTACTTTACACATATTAAGTGTTGTCTGATACAAGGTCACAATAACCAAGCGCCAAACTCACTGCATTTAGTATATTCTGATAGACGACCTTACTACCTTGTGAACATGGCAGACCCATGAATTTCAATAATTTTAGATTAATCTGAGATCATAATTTCAGAACATTTTATGAGTATCTATAGATTTGATTTCTGGGCTTCTATTTGTTTTAAAAGTACTCCTTTGAGGAAGAATACATGTTTGGTTTCTTTATTTATTCATTCAATTATTTAACAGACTTCTTGGAGCTTTAAAAAATATGGCGTCCTTCTTCATTGCAATTACTCTCTGATCACGTCTGACCTTTTCGGGTCCCATCTATATTTATTATACTTGAAACCATTTCACTTTGTGAAAACAAATAATCAATATTAAATTGAATTGTTAGGGTTCGATAGCAATTTTTGAAATGATTTGAGTACAAATAGAACTACTCGTGCCTTAATATCAAATAGAATTATAAGTGTTAAAAAGCAATACTTGATTACTTCCCCTGAGGATACGGGAAAGCTCAAGTCTTTCTACGTTGGCCACAGATCTACCACATTTCGATTCCTTCCCCTGGGAATACTTGAAAGTTCAAGTCTTTAAAAGTTGGCCACAGACCTATCGCCTTTTAAAAACTTCCCCTGGGAATACTTGTAAGCTCAAATCACAGATCTATCCCCTTTTGATTACTTTCCCCTGTGAATAATTGAAAGCTCAAGTCTTTAAACGTTGACCACAAATAGTTATTTGTCGCTGCCTCCCACCAGGCACGACTTGACACAAGGTCAAAAGCCCGAAGGCCGATTAAAGTGAAGATAAAGGGGAGGGGAAGGTCGGGAACGAGCCGAGACTCGAACCCTGCTAGTCATTGACCCACTAAGTGCAATGTGGATCTAATGAGTCAAGCCGTAGCACGGACCTAAATCTAGGTCCGGGCACGTATGCCAGAATATAGCTTGAACTAGACCGTGAGGTCTAGTGCTATACAAGGCGTGCATACGGATCTGAAAAGCAGCTCGCCCACCCGAAACTGGGGGCCTATTCGGCCCCGAGTCTGCTCTTGGTTTCGATCACCCATCCGGCACGAATGCCAGACGGCCCAGCCAAAAGGCCGGGGAGCGATGTTGACCACAAATAGAACTCGTGCATTAATAATATCAAATAGAATTATAAGTGTTAAATAGCAATACTTGAAAGCATTTAATTGTGGGCAAACAATTAATTAATACTAAATAGAATTATTGGTGCTGAATGATAGAACTTGAAACCATTTAACAGAATTAAGTGTTTTAAATAGCAATACTTAAACCCATTTCACTGTAAGCAAACAAATGATCTACAAATCATTTAGTTTGGTTTGGTTTTATGGTATATCAAACATTGTAGATTATCTAATGCCCAATACTTTTTATACATATATATTAGATATACAGGATTTGCTTTGGTTTGGTTTTATGGCATATCAAATCATATCATATATGATTTCTAAAGAGAACATTTTTAAACAAGCTTGTTTTTTGGGTATTTTTTACACGCTGTTACATGTTTTGACTTAATTTCAAACAATTCTGTTTAGCATAATACAGTCTTTTGTTTACACACAGTTAATCATTGGTTTAAAAACAGAATTATTGTTTACACGATTATATGTAACAGTTCTAATACATACAATTCAGTTTAGCGAATGTTCAGTTTTTTGTTTACATACAGTTAAACGACCAAACACTTCTATTTTAAACAACTCTGTTTAGCATGTCAACGAAGTGAAATGGTTTCAAGTATTATTAGGTATCACAAAAAAATTAATTAAATATCAGCCATTTGTTTGCACACAGTTAAATGATCAAACAGTTCTATTTTAAACGATTCCGTTTAGCAAATTTACACAATTTAAATGACAAACAGTAGTAGTTGACCCATACATAGGTGCCCGTGGTGTAATTGTTATCGTCGTAGGAAATGGACACGGCGACACGAGTTCAAATCTTGGACGAGGCGGATTGTATTTCACATAGCACTAATACCTTGGGAAAGGTATGAATCCAATTATTCTCCCTCCAGCTATGGGTAAATAGTAGGACAGACTGGGTTCTTCAGCCTTTGTGAGGCAACTAGTCTAGAAGAAGGAAAACTCTGAATTCAAACCTGTTAAACTCTGCTTAAAAATTGACCTTGTGTCATATCCTGCCCGAGCGGAGGGGTTGGGTAAATAGGATCAGGTGCTACTACTCTTGACCAGAGTAGACCTGAGACTGATGGCAATGAAGACGTACTTCGCATTCCCCCAAAGCTCTAGCATTACTGACGCTTCACCATCAGATCGTTTACTGTCATATTCAGGACACTCGTTGGTGAGGTCTTATGTCTCTACAAAAAATTACAAAAAAAAAGAAAGAAAGAAAAGGGCAAGGTAAAAAGTAAAGGGCGAAGGGAAAAAAAGAAACGAAAAAAGTAAGTAGAAAATAATGGTAGAAAAAGCAAACGATGAAGGAAAAAAAAAAGAAAAACAAAAGAAAAAACAAAAGAGAAATAAAACAATAATAAGAAAGAATAATACCTGTGTTTTCATACATTCCTATCCAATCGGAACTTTTTCCAAGCAAGTCGATTTGACTCAATAATGGAACCCTAACACTCTCAGCGCATAGTGATATCCCGTGGTCGGTACACTCACCAGATCTATCTCCTTTTGATTACTTCCCCTAGGAATACTTGAAAGCTCAAGTCTTTAAACGTTGGCCACAGATCTATCTCCTTTTGATTACTTCCCCCTGGGAATACTTGAAATCTCACGGCTGTAAACGTTGGCCACAGATCTATCTCCTTTTGATTACTTCCCCTAGGAATACTTGAAAGCTCAAGTCTTTAAACGTTGGCCACAGATCTATCTCCTTTTGATTACTTCCCCCTGGGAATACTTGAAATCTTACGGCTGTAAACGTTGGCCACAGATCTATTTCCTTTTGATTACTTCCCCTAGGAATACTTGAAAGCTCAAGTCTTTAAACGTTGGCCACAGATCTATCTCCTTTTGATTACTTCCCCCTGGGAATACTTGAAAGCTCACGTCGGTAAACGTTGACCACATATCCCTTTTTTTTAATTTTTCACCTGGGGATACTTGAAATCTCACGTCTGTAAACGTTGACCACAAATCTATCCCCTTTTGATTATTCCCCCTGGGGGTACTTGAAAGCTTACCTCTGTAAACGTTGGCCACAGATCTTTTTTTTCCCTTTTTCCCTTGGGAATACTTGAAAGCTCAAATCTTTAAACGTTGGCCACAGATCTATCCACTTTTGATTACTTTCCCCGGAGATAGCTGAAGGCTCAAGTCTTTAAACGTAGACTTCAGACAACTGACTTACTGAAAGATTTTGTTAGTCATAGAATCGTTGCAAGATCAAAGAAAATAACTTGTCGGCGAAGTATAGAATATGCTAGTTGTATCCTCTCCAGAGGAGTAAGATCTTTCTCACCGCACAACAAAGGGTGTTATGAGTATGACCGTAAACTGCATCACGTGCTGAGACTCCAGTTCTGGAGCTCTGCAGAGTGTAGTGTAACCTCCGGTCCACCTCTAATCTGATTAGTATTACCTGTTACGGCCTCCATCCATTGACCAAATAGATCGTTTTTAAAAATTATTCGTATTTTATCGGACTATAGAAACAACGAACCAATTAATGTAAAAATGAACGTAGAATAAACACAATTCACTAAACTCTACATAAACTAACCCTAAAAGGGTTGACGTGCCGTTAAAATCGATTAATTATTATTAATTATAGGTGTTAGCCCTTCAAATTGCAACCTCGGCGCATGTTCAATAGAGAAGACCCTGATATGTCACCGGGGAAGATAAGAGAGGTCCTTCACGAAGCCCAGACTTGACCCCACTTGACTTTTATCTGTGGAGCCACTTAAAAGCCATGGTTTACTCTTAGAAGCTTAGAAGTAGAAAGCGACACGTTTGTGAGCAGATCGATCCTATCATCCCCAACCTTAAGGGAATGGCAATATCAACAGAATCTGTGTGTTAGGAAGGACGATGGTCATTTCCTACATCTTATATAAAATGTTATTTATAAATATTCATTCTTAGAGGACTCCAGGAGTTTGCAGTATCACGTATGGATAACAGTTTTGATTCTACTTAGAATCTTTTTCCTTCAATTTTAACAACATTTATTTTTCCCGTAGATATATAATATGATATATAAAATAGTCGTATTCTGCCATTAACAAGTGTATCAATTCCTGGCTATAGACAATCCCTTTCTTTTTAATTTGAGATGCATTTTAATAGTAAATATTTATATTCTGTAGATATTATGATAACGATATGTCATTATATATTATACATTTGGCCAAATCAGTAGAGGGTTCACCAATGGTCCGGGAGAACGGGGATCAATTCCAGGTCGAATCATACCAAAGACATTTAAGATGGTACTTGATGCCACCTTGTTTAAAATTCAGCATTATAAGGTACGGATCAAGGGTAAAGTGGAATAATCCAGGGAAAGGAGTAGCGCCCACCCCTACAAATCGGTGTAGTTGCTATTGAAAAGGGAGCCTTCGGGTCACCCTCGACTAAGGTCACCAACTTTACTTTTACTTAGAATTATTATGCCTGTTTTTCTCACAAGATTAAAATGGTGGCTTTTCACTGAAGTCTGAGTGACAGCTAGTCTCAGGTTTCAAGGACTCTTCTCAGTATTCTAGCCGATTTTCTGGGTACTCTTGATTCTTCCTCTGATCGATAATTATCCCAGTCTCTTTTACAGACCAATGGGTACCATTCCAAGAGCCTCTGCTATAAATGGTATCACCATCACTCTCATGTACCACTGGTTTTTCAGATCTCTGATAGGTCCTGGTATTTGTCTATCTTTCCATTTTCCATTTCGTTCTAGTTAAATTTATTTTATAGAAAGAGTAAGATCCCATTTCCCCAAAATAGAAATGCCCTCGATATGACAGTAAAATGCATTCGGAGGTAAGGATCCATTTCTCAAGAACTGGGGGAATGTGGAGTCAACTCTTTTATTACCATTACTCCCAGACCCACTCTGAACCTGTTTGAGTCCTATCAACAGATCAAATAAAGTAAGTTATTTGCAATTCATGAAATTATATAACTGTGGAAAAGTTAGTCATTTATCAAAAATTATAGCATCAAGTACCTTTTCTTAATAAAAGAACAACATTCGATAGTATAAACTGTATAATTGTTCGCCAAAAAGATTGACTCAGCACAAAAAACCTAACCAAGGTTGACATGCCATCATCATCATCATCATCATGTCACACTGCCAGCACGGATATCTCTGACCCTCTCTCGCCATCCCTCCCTATCATCCATTGTTTCTGGCAGGTCCTCAGGGCTACATCCCGTATCTACACAGAGCGGCTGTATGTATGTTCGAGCTGGTCGCCCAGCCTTTGTACGTCCTTACGAAGGGTTCCACAAGAGTACTTCTCCAGCAGTGTCCCGCATGTCTGGTTCTTCTAACTTTGATAGTTTTCGTGATAGGTGTTAGGTGGCCGTACAGCTGCTGCTTTGTGGGGTGTTGCCTCCATGACTTGTTCAATATTGCTTGCAGCATTCTTGTGTAGTTGCGGCCAAGCTTTTCCTCCATCCGTTTTGTTAGCGTCCATGTAGTGCATCCATATAGCAGTATCGACATGACAGCTGCTTGGAAGAAACTGCTTTTAATTTCATCGGCCAGGTCTGACTTCCATGCCGTAAAACTAACTAAATCAAACCAAACTGTGACTCAAATATCAGTGAAAACCGTTCGTAGAGTTTTAATGAAACACTTTAAGTGATAATAATTGAAAAGCATCCAATCGGTAGGACTCAGAATTTGCTATGCCTGTCCTCAGGGGCTGTAGAATACAATCTGATGGTGAGGTTCCAGTAATGCTGGAGCTTTGGGGAATGCAGAGTACCCCATCATTACTATCACTCCCAGGTCTTCTATGACATAGTAGTGGTAGCAACAGATAGGTCCCTATCTATGGGTCAAATAGAACTGTTTGACATTTAAACTGTGTATGTATGCTAAACAGAATTTTTGTTTGTACATTTAACAATTTGTAAACAAAAACTATGCACTTATGCTAAACTGAATTGTTTGAAATAGAACTGCTTGATCATTCAACTGCGTGTAAACAAATGACCGATGTTTAATTGAGTTTTCAGTAGTACATAGCCATACTTGGAACTATTTAACTTTGTTGACTTGCTAAACTGAATTGTTTGAAATAGAACTGTCGGATCGTTTAACAGTCTGTAAATGATACATAGCAATACTTGAAAATATTAAACTGTGTGCAAACAAATGATTAATAGTGGATCGAATTAATCGTATTATATAACAATAAGTAAAAACATTTAGCGATATGAAAAAAATGAGCTCAAACTTGTTTAAAAATGTTATCGAACAAATGTGTTTAGAAATCATATAACTAATATATATGCATAAACATGATTTGGCATTAAATGACCTACAATGGTTGATATGCCATAAAACCCAACCTAATTCAACTAAATCATATTTTCAATATAAATAGAGAGAGAGGATTTGGCATTAAATAACCTACAATGATTGATATGCCATAAAACCCAACCCAACCAAATCATATATATTTAATATATATGTATAAACATGATCTGGCATTAAATTACATAAAATGGTTGATATGCCATAAAACCAAATTAAACCATATATATTTAACATATATGTATAAAGAGGTTTTGGCATTAAATAACTTGCAATGGTTTATATACCATAAAACCCAACCAAACCAAATCATATATATTCAATGTATAGGTATAAAGAAGATTTGCCATTAAATTATCTAAAATGGTTTATATGCCATAAAAACCAACCCAATCCAACCAAATCATTTTTTATATAAATATAGAGAGTGGATTTGGCATTAAATAACCTACAATGGTTGATATGCCATAAAACCAAACCATACGAAAAATCAGAAATCGTTGACTTTATTCCCTGCAGAAGGTTTAGACCCACTTATATCTAAAAAAAAAAGAGTGTTCTGGGTATAACACTTAACAGCCCTGATGATGAGGCTTCAGTTTTTGAGATAGGGAGAGTGTATTTTGCCTTTTCGTTGCCATTATTCCCAGGTTTACTCTGACTAGGAGAGACAGCACCTGTTAGAGTGCTGTCCCTATAGGACAGAGTGCTGCAGGTCCTATAGGACAGAAAATTATTTGTACCCCCACAAAAATCTCAAAAACAACTGCACAAAAATTGAAAATATAAACGTACAACGAGCACAATTCCCCAATGTCTAGGTGTAAAATAACCCTAGGCAGGTTGACATACCAATTAAATTAGTCAATTAATCAATCATCATCAAGGTGTACCGATATCGCAGATTCCATTATTTTTCTCCCTCAATCCGACCATATCGGCCATCGTACTTGATAAGTCCTGCGGACGTCACACAGTATCCCCAGAGATCAGGTGAATGTAAGTTTTTGTAAGTCGGCAAACACTGGTGTGTCCATGTGTAGGAGTCCATGGCCAGCATTCATGGGACATCTTTTTTCGACGAATTAAAACACGGAAGGTAAATAGCAGCACAACTGCTGTCTTGTGGGGTGCTGCTTCCAGGATTTGTTCAAATCAAAATGCAGTCTCCTGGCGTAGTTGCCATCAATTCTTTTCTCCACGCATTTTGTTAGAATTTGATTAGTGCCACTATACAATAGTTCTAACACGGCTACTGCATGGAAGAATTCCCGTTTTATTTTTTCAGAGAGATTATATTTCCATATAGTCGATTACCTGACAGTTGCTGTCCATGTAGATGAGATATTACCACCAAGGTATATGAACTGGTCTAGTAATTTAAATAGTTGATTGTTCCCACATTAAAACCCATGAACTCTTTTATCTAAGTTCACATAGAGACCAATGCTTCTTGCTGCCTGCTCCAAGCTTTGAAGCAGAAATTTGGCTTGAGCTGGTGTATTTTCTGGAAGCACTAGATCATCTGTGAAGTCTGCATCAGTAATAGTTTCTGTGAGATATGGTCTGCTTCTTGCCTTTTTTTCTTCTTTTCAGTATAAATCCATTTCCTTTTATTAAATCTGATGACGTTCGTACTTCATAACCTTGGCAAGTTA
>OY757914.1:17633132-17728132 GCA_963585895.1 Sepioteuthis lessoniana
AAGTGAATATAAACAGTCTCAAACTTTTCATTTTTGTATTTTTAACCTATACACCACTTGCATATCCGTTATCTATCTCGGCTTGTTTACCTCTCTCTCTCTCTCTCTCTATATATATATATATATATATATATTAGTGAAAAAAGGAAATATATTGGACGGTATATAAATATAAAACATGATAAAACGACAAATTCGGAGGATGTATTTATCTAGAAATGATGATAGACCGTCGTTCAATATTACAGATTTTTTAAACACCTGGGTGATATTAGTGTGCGGTGATGTAATGCCTCATCTGAAATTTATTTTCAAAAGTGACTCAGTCGGCTGGGACAGTAGAATACACCGACTGCATCACAGCAGACGGGTAAGCCCCACCACCACTACCACCTCCACAACGAGTGTCCTGGATATGACACTAAATAATCTGATAGCGTGGCTCCAGCCTTGGTGGTTCGAGGAATGCTGAGTACCCCTTCGTTGTCATCACTCCAAGGTTCACTCTGGCCCGAAGTGGTAGCACCTGATAGGGCCCAATCTTCGAATCAAATAGAACTGTTTGACACTAACCTGTGTTCAAACAACTGACTAATGCTAGATTGAATTATTAGAACTGTTTGGCCATTCAATTGAGTGCAAACTCTGTCTCATTGAATTGTTAGTGATACATACGTGGTGCATTCAATAGGTTTCCAGAATTTTTTTGTACAGGCATTTAAAATTGTCATAGACTCTTGAAAATTCAGTATTTTATTACTATACATGTTATGGGATGACTGACCAATTTTTATGATTTCAGGTTCAAATGAACACCTACAGCAGGAAATGAAATGCACCCTACTAAAGCCTGATTATCACAGCTGGTGAATGTCAAAAATACAATCTGGACTTGAGGACACTTTAGAAGAACGATATGCAATAAAATTCTGTTTTAAACTTGGAAAAATGCCAGAGGAACGTATGGAATGCTTCAGACTGCTTTTGGGGCATTTTGCATGAATCGAGCATCAGTTTTTGAGTGGCATAAGAGATTCAAGAAAGACAGGGAGTCTGTGAGGGATGATGGGAGGTGTAGGAGGAGTTAGGAAGTCAATACACCAGAGTTGATTGGCCAAAGGGTTAGGGTTAGGGTTACTATGTTGAGGTTTTAAGGGAGTTCAGGAAGAGATTCCTTGTGAAGAGGCCAGCACTCTTCAAATCGGGTCAGTGGCATTTCCAATAGGACAAAGCACCAGTCCACAATTCCATCTTTGTCACAGACTATTTGACCAAGATGGGCATCAAGACACTTTCTCACCCTCCCTATAGTCCAGACTTTGCTCCCTGTGACTTTTGGTTATTCCCAAAGCTCAGAGGCTGTCGTTATGAGACAACTGAGGGGATGAAAGAGGCTGTGACGAAGGTCATTGACACGCTCACACAAGAGGACTTCCATGGGGCCTTCCAGAAGTTGTTGAAACGGTACAAGTGCATTGCAGCCGGAGGAAATTACTTCGAAGGGGACTAGAGTTTCATGTGTGTACTATCAATAAAAGTGGCCATACGAAAAAAGTGTGGAAACTTATTTAATGATCCTCGTGGCAATACTTGGAGGAACATTTATCAATGTGCCAACAAAGGAATAATGATGAATAGAATTATTAGTGTTAAATAGCAATACTTAAAAATCTTTAACTGTGTGCCTAAACTGAATTATCGGTATTACATAGCAATATTTGGAACCATTTAACTGTGTGCAAATAAATGAATAGTGTTATCAACAAAATGCTTGCGAATCATGTATATTTAATATTTTTGTTTGAAGAGAATTTGGCGCTAAATAACCTGCAATGGTTGAAATGTCATAAAACTAACCCAAAGCAAACCAATATTTTCTTACGAAAAAAAAAAAAAAAAGGAAACTGATATGTTGGTACGCAAAGGAAACTGATATCTGTTGGTACAAAAATTTTAATTATTTTTTTTTTTCTTTTATAGTCCTTAACCACTATACCTTGTTTTTAGCTTTTTATATTTCTATCAGTTTGGATAGAAAATTCTCTGAGAATTGTAGTTCCTATGGCATCTGTGATTCGTACTGCTTTGGCATTTCAATATACCATCGTATTTGTGTTGACATGCCATTAAACAAAGAAACCTAATCGAGACCGAAGCATTGTATTTACATATTTTCCAATAAAAATATCTTATTTTAACATAGATTTCTACATATTCAATCAGAGTTAGCATTGGGTGAACCGACATTAAGTTTTTGTTCACACGTATCTGATTTGATTCGTTTTTGATAAGGTTTGTCTGATAGTTTCTAGTTGATAGGCTCTAATCATGTTCTGCAATTATTAACCCCTCTGTTTCCTCTTTTAGTCCAGTACTTTTCTGCCCTCGATTAATTTTTACTATATCGATATTGGTATTTATAATTCTTTATTGACCTTATAAGAAGAGTGTTCGGCAATGATCCAGTTGACCGGGATTCAATCCCAGGTCGAGTCATACCAAAGACTCAACAAATGGTACTTAAAGCCGCTTTGCTAAGCCCTCGGGTGGTGAGGATTAAGGGTAAAGTGGAGCCATTCTGGGAATGGAGTAGCGCCCTTCCCTACACCTTGGTGTAGTAGCTATTTAAAAGGGAGCCTTAGGGTCACCCTCAACTAAGGTCACTAACTTTACCCACTAATGTGCATGATCCATGTCGGAGAGGGGTGGTTCCAGGTGCTTTAAATTTGTAATATAATGGCCGAGGGATTTCGTTTTTTATATCTTGCCTTTGGGTTTAGTTAGGCTGAGAACCTTTCGGCTCAGCACATGGGTTAGTTAGGTGCAAACTTGAGCGCAGGTGTTAACGCGCGCGGGGGAGGATGTGTCGTTTACAGATGTCAAAAAAAAAAAAACAGATAGAAAATTTGACGAGGGGATATGAATGACGTCACGCACCGGAAGCGCGCGCGGAGTATTTTGGGGATTTTGAAAAAAGTCAGTTGGGTTGAGTTCTGCCTCGGAGGAAGAAGATTGACTTTCGCTTGCTCGCCGAAGCAGGCCAGTGGCCTTGTGCTACACGTGTGTGTGGAGTGGGGGGGAGGCAGATAGAAAAGCCAGCATAGAAAGATTGTGCCTCTCTCTCTCCTTATGTCGAAAAACCTTATACTCAAAGGTAATAAAAAGTTTCGTACCTGAACTAAGAAGTCGTAAGTGTTTTTCGTGTTTCGGGATTCCTATGTTCTATGTATATATGTATGTTATGAACATTCTATGTACGTTTCACATAACCGTATCTGGCTATGTTATAAATTGACTCAGGTTTTGGGGTTTTGCTTCTTTCTTTATGTTTTTCTGTAGGTTTTTCTGTGTCTATTTTTTTTTCAGTGTAAGGTCGAGTTGTTGCTTAGCAAATTTATCACTTTCTTTACTAAATGAATATTTTTACTACATGTAGCATCTAATCTCTTGTTGTATATAAGTATTTCTTTAATATCCTGGTGGTTGTTTTATTAGCTAATTCTAGTTGGATTAAACCTCTTCCACTATTTTCTCTCATGATGGGGAGACGTTCTAAATCTGCTAATGGGTGATATATTCTATTGCAGGTTATTAATTTCCTAACTTTAATATCCATCTTTTTTATTTTAGCTGACGTCCCTTTTTTTAAATATCAAAACTGTGTTGGTACTAGTATTGCTGGGGTGTTAATTGCAATAATTTATTTTTTGCTTTCAATTCTGTTCTTAATATAGCTCTTATTCTCCAATAGAATTTTTAAACATTTTTTCCTTATCTATAGTATGGTTGCTACCATAAACTTCATTAATTCCTATATATTTATAGGTTTTATTGTGTTTTAATTCAGTCATTTCCGTGATTAAATTTAGCGTGATAGTCTTAAAGTTTACTGGTGAGCTTTTCTTAAATATGACTTTCGCATATTTGTCTAGATCAAATTGCATCCCTTGGCCTTCATTATATTTTTTTACATAATAAACCTTCAAAATCGTCATCATTTTTTTTTTGCATATAACTTTAAATTATCCGAATACAATTGGTAGTTTATTTTTTAGTAGTTTTATATCCATAGTCTGTGTTTTAAAGTTCTACGGAGAAAAACAGTAGAGAAGAGGAGGAAGTGAGTCTCCTTGGAAGATTCTATTGTTAATGTTCAAATTATTAATTTTCAGCATGCTTTTTTTAATGGATTCATCTGAGGTTCGTATGCCACCTTTTCATATCCTATTTTAGTAATATTATTGTATCTGGAAAATCTATGTTAAAAATGTTTATAACTTTTAAAATCCATTCGTTGGATATGCTATGTTGAAAATGTTTAGAGCCTTTACAATCCATTCGTTGGATACGCTATGTTAAAAATGTTTAGAACCTTTCGAATCCATTCGTTGGATTCGCTATCTTGAAAATGTTTAGAACCTTTAGAATCCATTCGTTGGATTCGCTATATTAAAAATGTTTAGAGCCTTTAGAATCCATTCGTTGGATTCGCTATGTTAAAAATGTTTAGAACGTTTAGAATCCATTCGTTGGATACGCTATCTTGAAAATGTTTAGAACCTTTAGAATCCATTCATTGGATTCGCTATCAAAAACGTTTTTGTTGTCAATTCAAGGTATACTTAGATTTTTCTTTTAGGATCGACAATTTTCTATGATCATCTGGTTTATGGGAAATCCATCTTTGCAGCAATACGATTTTTTTCTTCGCTTTTGTTCTAAATGGAAAATGTTCTTTCATTCTATGAATTTGACTATTCTCTCCTTTTGAATCGAAGTTAACATTTTATATGCAGTGGGGTGGGGCATGTGATTGGTCAGTTTTTTTGCGTTTGTATTTGAAAATTAGCCAATCAGACATTTATTCAGCTTTTCTGAAATAATTAGCGTCCATTAATTGAAGTGTCGAATATCGGTAGTGGAGGCAAAAGAATGTTATTTCATCAATTCCAGGCGACTTCCATTTGTCTGTGCGTTTAAATGTATTTATAATCTCTTCTATTTTAATATATTTGTACATTTATACACAAACTCATTTCATCAAATATGAATACTGCTATATGGATGCACTACATGGACGCTAACAAAACGGCTGGAGAAAAAACTGGATGGCAATTACACAAGAATGCTGCGTGCAATCCTGAACAAGTCCTGGCAGCAGCACCCCACAAGACACCAACTGTACGGCCACCTGCCCCCTATCACGAAAACTATTCAAGTTAGACGAACCAGACATGCAGGACACTGCTGGAGAAACAGAGATGAACTCATAAGAGATGTACTCTTATGGATCCCCACACATGGCCGCGCAAAAGCAGGACGACCAGTTCGAACGTACATTCAGCAGCTATGTGAGGATACAGGATGTTGTCCTGAAGACCTACCTAGGGCGATGAACGATAGGGAGGAGTGGCGAGAGAGGGTCAGGGATATCCGTGCTACCAGCGCGATATGATGATGATGATGAAATTCTATTTGGGTTGCTTAAAGCTATTTTCTTTATGTGTTATGGTTTCTTGGCTTATTAAGGTATCAGTTGCATAGGTTATTACATTTAAAAGCTTAAGATTTGGATTAAAGTCTTGTAGAAGATCTTCTCTAGCATGGAACTTTATCTGCATAAGGTTGTTTTCGTCATTGTTTTTACTGGTGCTCTGTCTTTCATATCTGTATTAGTTACCTTAGCGAATTTTCTGATTATATCTTATTTCATTTCGTCGATTTTAATCTTATTATTCATGTAATGTAGGTTTTCTATTTGAGGTTGACTATTCTCTAATTTGATGTATTCATTTTCTTTTGCTGGAGTTTTCATACAACAATTGCTTGATTGTTTTAATGCATTTTCCATTTCATTATTACCTGTGTTCATTTCGAGTACTATATTTTCATTTCGTTGGATGACAGTAACTACTTGATCCTGGATATTATCTTTTCTTAGCATCTTTTAGGTGGTTTCGTTTAAAAGATATATTCTCTTGCTTTCGCTAATCTATTATAGTCAAAATATGCATCCGTATATTTAGTCATTTCTCGCCATATATTGCTGCTTTCTTAAATTAACTTTTTTAAAAAAATGGTCTGTTTATTTTTGCATATAAAACTTCTTTACAATCTTCTTTTAACCATCTTTCCCTATATTTTTATTTTATATTGATTATAGTAAAGATCATGGTAGGTCAGGGTTGGGATTATAACGGTTCTGATAAATACTCAAGTGAACAGAAAATTTTGTTCCTGTTGTTGATTTTTTGATCCCAACCAGGTTCACCATTGAGAGACACGGTTCTTTTTTATCCAAGGGAAGACTGATGCGGAGAATGTGATAAAGAGTGGTTGTCGAATATGGTTTTGGAACATTTTATTCATACCACTAATAGGTATTTTTGTTTTGCTGACACTATCAGCAGAAAAACATTCTCTTATCATAATTATTAATAATTCATAAAAAGAGAATTTATCTTATGTTATCAAATATATAATAAATGTATGCACCTCAAATTCAAAGAAGTATAACGTGCCCTCTTAAAGCTTCGAAAAAGAAAAAAGTTTAATTCTCCTGACGGACTATAACATGATTATATTTTCCTTTTCAAATACAATATTATTATTAATGTTAAATTTTAAAAAATGTCTTTATTGGGATTTTTTTAGATGAGGCTTCTTAATCTGAGTATTAATTTTATTGCGGACTTTTGTCCTCATCTTCCTAGTTTTTTTGTTGTTTTTCTCACTACGTTTCGGCCAAATTTCACCTCTGGCCTTTTTCAGGTGAAACGTAGTGAGAAAAACAACAAAAAACTACCAAGATGAGGACAAAAGTCTGCAATAAAATTAAAACTCAAATTAAAAAATGTCATTCATTGAATCATTTACTTGATAATATTATTTTTATAAATATATTTTAGAATAGTCTAAAGTAGATCATAAATTGTGAGTTCTGAAAATGGACCCTTTTTTTCGGTCACGTCTCTTCAGAAAAAAACCGTGAGAGCAAGCTGTAGCGAGCAATAAGTAAAAGTAGTTAATAGCAAATAAAAGAATAGGAGAAAATCATTTCTGCAAAAATATTGTACAAAAATAAATTCTTTAAAACAACTACACAAAGATTTTTCCCATTTGTCGTCAACGGTGTTTCACTGAAGAGACATGACCAAAAAAGTTCCTTGTTTAGAACTTACTATCTGTTGGGTATCACCCACCTTTCTTGAACTAGTCCATCTGCCATATATAGCAGTAGCTACTAATACCAGAGCAGACTAGAAGGGGAAGAGCAGCTTCTTATAGGAATAGTATTAGAGCGTTGGAGACTGGAGATCGCACGAGATCACCTTACTTGCTACCGTAATAACGGAAGCCAATACTATCGTTGGACTCTATCTTTATTCTGTATTTACTAATCCTATGTTCTTGTCTACTAACAGTCTCTCGATTGTATATACTTTTTCCTGAGAATATATCTCTATTTCCTCTGATATCATCGTTTGTCCTTTATTTAATATTACAAGCGTTCACTAACCAGAACGCAACACTGTATATGCTCTACTTAAATCTATTCTAAAATTCTGTACGTAGCATTGGATTTTCATAATAATATTTATTCATAACAGCTTTTGAATTGATAATAAAATAGCAACATTAATAAATACAAATAAATAAATACGAGTATTATTGATAAATTTATAATGCTAAAATAATTAAAGATAATTAAGCTTAAAATTAAATTTGAATGATAAATTAAAATTAAAATCTTGATTAAATTTGTTCATTTGATGTAAAAAAAAATTATACATTAAAAGAATACTTTATTAATTTCTTGCCCAGTTGGCTGGGGCTGTAGAATACATCGATCGCACCTCTGCAGAAGGGTAAAACTCCCCACCACTACCAACGAGTGTTCTGATATGACACGAAACAATCTGATGGTGAGGTTCGAGTGATGCTGGGGTTTTCGGTAATGCGGAGAATCCCTTCATTTCCATCACTCCCAGGTCCACTCTTCCTCGGAATGGCAGCACTTGATAGGGCCCTATTTATGGGTTAAATAGAACTAAACAGCATACTTATGCTAAACTGAATTGTTTGAATTAGAACTGTTTAACTTAAATGAATACCTTGAAATAGAAATGTTTTTGACAATTAAAGCGTGTACTTTCATTTAAACTGCGTACTTATGCTAAACCGAATTGTTTGAAATGAAAATGTTTTGACATTGAAACTGTACTTACGGTAAACTGAATTGTTTGATATAGAACTGTTTTGACCTCTAATTCTGTGTAAAGGATATCTATACTTATACTAAGCTGAATTAGAACTATTTGACTAAACAGAACAGCTTGAAATAAAAATGTTTTTGACAAACTGTGTACTCATGCTAAACTGAATTGTTTGAAATAGAACTTTCTGGCCATTAATTTTACGGTTACTTAAGCCCCATATGTGTCTAGGAAGTTTTATGATGCGTACGTATATATATATATATATATATATATATATATATATATATATATATGTGTGTGTGTGTGTGTGTCTATTTTTAAGTAGTGCTAACAAGTTTCAATTCAAAGTTTTTCTTCTCCTAGGCTGATTGTCATACCAAGCTTAAAGAACTCAATCTGTCCTACTCTCTATCCATTGCTGGAGGGAAAATAGTTAGAAGCATACCTTTCCCAAGGGTATTAGTGCTAAGAGCAATGAAAACAGTCTAGCCTTGGATTTGAACTCGTGTTGCCATATTCATATTCAAGGACGACAACCATTACACAATGGTATATGTATGTATGTGTGTGTGTGTGTGTGATATCTGTGTGCATATATATATATATATATACTGTCATCCACAGATAGACTGCTTCGTTATATCACAACTCTTCAGTGTGGCTAGACAGGCTAGATTCCCGAAGCTGCGATCGAAACCTGGCTGACTGAAACGGCAATCCAAGATTCTACCACTCAGCCACGAGGAAACCGGCGCAATTCTAATGAATCTATCTATCTATAGATATTGTTTTCTGCTAATCTTTTTGAGATTTTTACTTGGTGCTTGTGTATTTGGTGACAGCTTTGGTTCCCTCAGACACGGCATGTTTGGCCAATTCTCCAGGTAGAAGGAGACGGACAGCAGTCTGGACTTCACGGCTGCTAATAGTGGATCGCTTGCTGTAATGGGCCAGACGGCTAGCTTCAGAGGCGATTCTCTCGAAAAGATCGTTGACAAAGCTGTTCATGATGGACATGGCTTTGCTAGAAATACCAGTGTCTGGATGAACTTACTTCATCACTTTGTAAATGTAGATGGAATAACTTTCTTTCCTCTTCTTCCTTTTCTTCTTTCCATCAGCGGAACGAGAAGCCTTAGCCTTACTGGCTTTCTTTGCACCTTTAGAGCTGATTTCAGGTGCCATTATTAGTTTAGTTTCGTTATGAATAACTAAAATGATGTCTATTTTTATCTCATTATGTACAATGCACAAAATGTAAACAGCAGTGATATCACCATTGTGAAAGCCCTCCGGTTATGTTTAAATGTCGAAACAGTCTGACCAAACTTCACCGTTGCTTGAGAAAATATTGTCTGCCTTGGGCGACTTTTCAGGTTTTACGAAAAGGTTATTTTACGGAATCTCAACTCTATTTTAAGTGGAAGTCATTCTTGTTTCTTTCCTTTTTTTATTTCTAAATCTACGAGAGATAAAAATATAGATATATATGAATAGGAATATAAAAATATTTTCTAGATATTTAGTAAATACAATCGCTGATAATATCGTCATCATCGTCTTGTCGTGCCATCAACACGGATATCCCTGACCCTTTCTCGCCACCTCTCCCTATCGTTCATTGCTTCGGGCAGGTCCTCAGGGCAACAACCCGTATCCTTACAGAGTTGCTGTATGTAGGTTCGAGATGGTCACCCAGCTTTTGCTCGGCCATGTGAAGGGGTCCATAGTAGTACATCACTTATGAGCTCGTCCCTACTTCTCCAGCAGTGTCCTGCATTTCTGGTTCGTCTAATTTGGATAGTTTTGGTGATGGGTAGTAGGTGGCCGTACTCCTGCTGCTTTGTGGGGTGTTGCCTCCAGGACCTGTTCAGAATATTCAGCCTAAGTAAAGAAAGTCCCCACACGCAACCCCCCCAAAAAAATGATAGGGTAGAAACAAATAGTTAAATGACTGACTTCACCCCTCCCATTCCAAGTAGTAGCCCTACCAAATTCTATTTAAGTCCATAAAATGACACGAGACAGTAGATGACAAAGCAAGCTATGAAAGAAGAATACCCATGTTTCCACTGGAAGCCAAGAGTCAAAAGTTGGTCTGTATAATATTGTCTTTAAGTCTTCTACCACTTAAAATGCATGAAGGATTTTTCCAAAAAAATGTATGTTCTTTTGTTTGTAAAATCAGGGTTGTACACTATCTGTGTCTTAAATGTAAAGGCAATTTTACCGTAAATCCAACTTGATATCAGAACTTGTTCAAAGAAACCAACACAATTAGAACCCAAGAACCTAAACAAACGTAAAATATGATGCCTATAAGGATGCTAAGAGACATTAAAAAATTACGTCAATGAATTAAAAAAGATAATAGACATGGACTTTAACTAAGTTAAAACTTAATAATAATAAAAAAAATCAGACCCCCTCTAAACGCCTCCAACCTTTTCCCCCGCCCACAAAAAAAAAAAAACATAACGGAATCCATGGGAAACAGCGTGGTAGACGTAAAGGCCAGCGGATACCCCTCTGACGGCTCAACGCAATGCCTAACATGACAATAGGTGTATGAACCCTACGGTTCTTCGGATAGGATCAATTAGTCCGATCGGGGAACGACTGCTGCTCATCAATAAGGGTGGCTTCTATAGATGAGAATAAAAACTGCCACTGAAAGATAACCATGACCCACATTCAAACCAAAAAAAGCTGATAATATAATTATGAATATAAATAAAGATAAATAGATAGGGCTCTAACAGCATCAGCGTGGATATGGCAATCCCATAGAGTGACAATAATCTGACAAAGTCTAGTGGTGTGGTGAGATACTGCTGGGGGGATCTGGGCTAGTGGTAATGATGCATCGGACCCGAAACCATGTCTGAAACCAGAGTCATCATCTGATGAAGGCTTTGTTTCACAAACAGTAGTTATTGTATGATACTTACTAAGTATTAATAAATATACCGATAAAATATCCGGCTGAATTAAAGAGAAATCAGACGGAAAACCCAATTCGGTGGAGTTTTCGCATATCTATCATGACGTTTCATGTTTGTTTGTTTGTTTGTTTGGGTTTTATGGCATAACTGCCTTTGTAGGTTATTTAATCAGAAATCCATTATTATACAGATAAACAGTTTTATTTCAAAAATTCAGTTTTGCATTAGCACGCAGTTTAAATATCAAGACAGTTCTTTTTCAAGTAAATCAGTTTAGCATAAGTACGCATTTTAGTTCTATTTAACCCATAGATAGGACCCTATCAGATGCTACCACCCCGGATCAGAGTGGGCCTTGGAGCGATGGCAATGAAGGGGTGCTTTACATACCTGAAACCTCCAGCATCACTGGAACCTCACCATCAGATTGTTTAGTGTCATATCCAGTATACTTGTTGGGAGGAGGTCTTACCCCTCTGCAGAGCCGACAGGGCAACACAACGTTTCACTCATTAAGGGATTCGTCTGAATTGATTTATAAAAGAAATCAGAGAAATATTTTTCCAAAGCATTATCTGAAGAAACTTGAAACAGATTGAAACGTAATGATAAATATAGTCATTTGCTAAGCATTGCAAAAGTGCGGCATAAGGACAGTTATATGGAGCACTCAGTGACGTAATAATAAATGTATTAACATTCCACTAAATTGTTTTTCCTATCTTATTTCTCTTCTCGATTAATAGATAATTTTATGGGTCACATTTCATTGAAATTCTGATTTCTATGATTCACATATCCAATATCCTACAGCTCGGTTGGCTGGGGCTTTAGAAAATATCAACTGCATCTCTGAAAAGGGATAAGACTCCTCCAACGAGTGTACTGAATATGACATTAAACTATCTGATGGTGAGGCTTTGAGAAATATGGAGTACTCCTTCATTGTCATCACTCCCATGTCCACTCAGGGGCAAAGTGCTTGCACCTGATAGGGTTCTATCTATGGGTCAAATAGATATGTTTGATATCCAAACTGAATGCAAACAAATAACTTGCATTAAATCGAATTGCTGGAAATAGAACTGTTTGATCATTTAACTACGTGTGAACAAATGAATGTCTTATTTCAATGTTCGTGATACATAGCAATACATGGAACAACTTACCTGTGTGCTACCGAATGAGTAATTTTGAATAGAATTATTTGTGTTGATTAGCAATACTTGAAACTCTTTAACTGTGTACTGAAATTCAATTATTGGTGTTATATAGGAAGGCTTGAAACCATTTACAGAGTATAAATAAAACTATTTATGTTAGATAACAATTTTTGAAACCATTTGAGTGAGTTCAAGCAAATGATTAATACTAAATAGAACTATTCGTGTTAAAATATTTGGAATCATTTAACTGTGTGCAAATAATTGTAATATTTATGTGCAATCAAATTAGGTCTGACTCATTTAAAAATATGATTACCTACAGGCTATTGACTCACAAATTATATGTATAACCATTTAACTGTGTGCACAGAAATGACTTACGTTAAATTGAATAGTTAGAAATAGAACTGTTTGACTATTCAACTGTGTGTAAACAAATGATTGATGTATAATTGAAATGTAAGTGATGCATAACAATACTTGAAATAGTTTAACTGTGCTAATGAATGAGTAGTGTTGAATAAAATTATTAGTGCTGATTAGCAATACTTGAAACTATGTGCCTAAATTGAAATGTTAGTGTTACATAGTGATGCTTGAAACCTTTTAACAGTGTGCAAACAAAACTATTGATGTTTGATAGCAATATTTGAAACCATTTAACAGTGTGCAAATAAAACTATTGATGTTTGATAGCAATATTTGAAACCATTTAACAGTGTGCAAATACAAATATTGATGTTTGATAGCAATATTTGAAACCATTTAACAGTGTGCAAATACAACTATTGATGTTTGATAGCAATATTTGAAACCATTTAACAGTGTGCAAATAAAACTATGTTTGATAGCAATATTTGAAACCATTTAACAGTGTGCAAATAAAACTATGTTTGATAGCAATATTTGAAACCATTTAACAGTGTGCAAATAAAACTATGTTTGATAGCAATATTTGAAACCATTTAACAGTGTGCAAATAAAACTATGTTTGATAGCAATATTTGAAACCATTTAACAGTGTGCAAATAAAACTATTGATGTTTGATAGCAATATTTGAAACCATTTAACAGTGTGCAAATAAAACTATGTTTGATAGCAATATTTGAAACCATTTTAGTGAGTTCAAACAAATGATTAATACTAAATAGAATTATTTGCGTTAGAATATTTAGAACTATTTAACTGTGTGCAAACAATAGTAATATTAGTGTGTAATCAAATTAGCTGTGACTCGTTTAAATATAAGATTACCTACAAACTGTTGATTCCCAAATTATATGTATAACCATTTAACTATGTGCAAACAAATGAGCTCAATTTTATTTAAAGATAATATCTACAAATTTTGCGTTTATAAATTATATATAGGTATAAATAAGATTCGGCATTAAATAACCTGCAATGGTTGATATGCCATAAAAAACAACCAAACCAAATCATATATATATGATATATATATATAAAGAGGATTTGGTATAAAATAACCTACAATGGTTGATATGCCATAAAACTCAACTAAACCAAATCATATATATTTGATATGTATAAATAAAGAGGATTTGGCATTAAATAACCTACAGTGGTTGATATGCCATAAAACTCAACCAAACCAAATCTTATATATTTGATATATATGTATAAAGAGGATTGGCATTAAATAACCTACAGTGGTTGATATACCATAAAACCAAACCGATATTCTAACAGATTGTCATGGCAACATAATTAGGAACGCTAGTCGTTTTGAAACTAAAAGGTAAAACAAAAAATCCAAATGGGATTATAACTGTTTTTTAGAAAATAACTAATTTAAAGATTTGAAATTATTACGATCATTTGTGAAATGAAATTCCGCAAATTTTTCGCCTTCGTATTTCCATTTTTCATTATCTGACGAAGCTCGTGAAAAAATGAAACGCCATCACAGATAATGACACTCCATCTGTTGTATAACCACATAATACATATGCAGCTACACACGGAAACATAGTCAACAATAATGACGAACAAACACACTTCTTTAGAAAAATATACCTCTCACAATTTTTTCTCGAAAAAGTTGCGAAAGGGTTGCGAATGGGTCGTGTGTGAGAGGTGAGTTGGAGACGGAACAGACTGCAACATATTGACCCCAGGTTCCTCTGACTACAGTAGCACTTCTTTCTCATTCTGCTGGGCTGCTCAACCGGGGGTCCCTGAGGGTCCAAGCCCTCTGTCTGGAGCTGGTTCTCACTGCCTTGAACTGTAACTTGAACTCCAACTAACAGACTCCAACTAACTCAAACAGTCTGTGGCACCTAGTTATATAATTGTTTGACATCCACCTGCTTCCTGTGGGCGTCTGCACCGAATTCAACCATGTACACAGGTCAAGGTGATACCCTGATATCTTCGACCGGATGCACCAGTTATTTACACAGGTGCATCTCTTAATTGACAGCTCAGTCGAGGGCCAATATGTTACACATCAAAAGGGTTTTCTCTTCTATGTCCCTTCCAAATAGGTGATTGCATTTCATATTGTTTGGTTAACAATTTTATTAAGATTCTTCGCAGTAAGTATAGAAATTATATTGAAAGAGGAATACAACATATAAACCAATTTGCTGACGTGTTTAAATACACATTATAATATTAAAAATAAACTGGCGAAATCTGATATTAACGTGAAGAGTAAATTCATTAGTATTAATTCTAATCGTTAAACGATGTAGAAAAAAAAACACTGGAGTCATCTATTTTGAGTTATGAGCGTGTCGTTTGAGTCAATGGCTACAATTAGATTACGATGTCATGTGACCAGAATACACCAGGGAGCAGTCAGTTGGCAAGAAGCGCTTAACTGAAGTGGTTGGTTGTTCCATTTATGCACACAAATTCTCCGTTAAGTCGTGACAGGTCATGAAGAAACGCCGTAAGAAATAAAATATGTGCACATAAATGGTGTCTGAGCTGTTTGTCATCCCAGCAAAGAACTAAGAATGTTGAGATTGCAGTAGCAAACAGAGCGACACGAAGCGAAAGACGCAGATTACACTATGAAAAAAGTAGGCGCCGACCATATAGGGTTAGAAATAGAAACATAACGTAGAACCGTATATATTCGGAATGAGTATGTTCCATGTAAGGGCTATGCAACAACGACGTTTTTCTTCATAAGAGCTTTATCCGATAAGGATTTGGATTTTTTTCTTTTATATTTTAGGAACAAATATTGAGAAACGTTTCAGTAAAAACTACGTCAGAGGTTGGTGTTAATATAATTCCTAGTATGTTTTTTTTTTTAATGAAAGTTTATATCGTTGAAGCTTAGAAATGTCTTGTAAAGAAGTGGGAAATAATTTAAATGCTCACGTCACACCAGCATTTTGTTTTAAAAGAGGCGTGAGTATTTCTTTATAAACAAGATAGAAAAAGACAAACAACGAATAGAATCTTCTTTAGACTCATTGTATCAAAAATAAAATTCATTTGTGGAAGAAAATTTACTTGATAGAAAGAATATATCACAGGAAGAATGAACAATAGAAAAGATTTCATAGGAAGAATATATTCCAATTTATTCAATATTAAACTAGTATCGAAGTTTGGGTTGGTTGTTTGGTTTAAAGTTATATCAACCATTACCGAATCCTGTTTATACACAAACGTTACAGATACAAACTTACATGTATATATATGATTTATAAACAAATAATTTGTAGGTAACTTTATTTCTAAACGAGTTACGGGTCATTTTTACACGCAGTTAAATAGTTTCAAGTATTGCTATTTAACACCAATAATTCTGTTTGATATTAATCATTTGTCTGCATACAGTGAAATGGTTTCAAGTATTGCTATTTAACACTAATAATTCTGTTTAATATTAATCCTTTGTCTGCATACAGTGAAATGGTTTCAAGTATTGCTATTTAACACTAATAATTCTGTTTAATATTAATCATTTGTCTGCATACAGTGAAATGGTTTCAAGTATTGCTATTTAACGCTAATAATTCTGTTTAATATTAATCCTTTGTCTGCATACAGTGAAATGGTTTCAAGTATTGCTATTTAACACTAATAATTCCGTTTAATATTAATCATTTGTTTGCATAGAGTGAAATGGTTTCAAGTATTGCTATTTAACACTAATAATTCTGTTTAATATTAATCATTTGTCTGCATAGAGTGAAATGGTTTCAAGTATTGCTATTTAACACTAATAATTCTGTTTAATATTAATCATTTGCTTGTACACAGTTTAAATGATTTCATGTATTGCTATCTCAGCACAACTGACCCTCAGCCACCGCTTTCTCGTATGTTTAAAATATTTGGATTGGATTATTTAAAGAATTCGGCCAAGATAATCATATGGATCCAATGGCTTGTCATGACCAGCCGATTAATTGGATCGAGCTTGTTCGACCTCTTGTCTAGCCCAGTGAGGGCCCAAATAGAGTGTTGCAGGTCACGTGACCATTTCAGTTGTCTGGTTGAGGAATGCTCAACCACTAGGATCCCGTTCTCAAGCATTATGGTTCACCACCTGCGGCTATCAGGTAGCCTCGTTGAAGGGGTGATCTTACTCCTCCATTGAGGTCTAGTCGGTGTATTCTATTCAACCAAAAGAGTGGACAGGTAATGTAATTATATACAGTATTTTCCATAAATAAATAAACGTTGCAGAAAATTTTTTACGAAGTATTTTTTTTTTCAACAAGGATTTTATCATTTTTAGTAAACAAATCAAAGTCTATATTATTGAATATATTTATTCATAAACACTAGTGCACTGAAATACCGAAAATATAGTATATAGCAGTCCAAAAAAAAAGTACGTGCCTTATTATATATTTATATAATTTTATTTTTAGTAGCAGCGTTTGCGGATGGCGACATCGTAGTAAGCGAGTTCGAACTCCAGTCGTACTATTACGTTATCTTTCGGACTAATACTCTTGGAAAAGGTATGACCCCCTTAACCCACAATCCCCACCCCCAGCTATGGGTTAGATAGTACTCCTACCCACAAGAATCAGATGACATCGTACAGAAACTATCAAAAATGTAGACTACGAAGATAATCTAGCGCTTCTCACAAATACACCGATCAAAGTAGGATCCGTGCTGCATAGTCTGGACGAATAGGCCTCTCTAGGAACGCAGATAAAATAGAGTTCAAGAATTTTGAATAATAAGGAGCCATCTCCCCTTTAAGCCACAAGTCCCTAAAATTAGTTGACCTGGTAACATATCTCGGCAGCCACATCTCATCTACTGAAAGTGAAGTCAATATATGCATAGGAAAGGCGTGAACCGTAATTGACAGGTTGTCGATCATACGGAAATCTGATCTCTTTGGTCAAATAAAACGGGATTTCTTATTAGGTGTGGCTGTGTCAGTACTACTGCATAGATACACCAGCCGGACTCTAACGAAACTCTTGGAGAAAAAGCTAGATGAGAACATCATAAAAATGCTACATGCCGTTTTGAATAAATCCTAAAAGAAGCATCCCACAAAACAGCAGCTGTACGACTACTCACAAAACAACCAACTTAGACGAACAAAACTTACCGGACACTTCTGGGCAAATAGAAACGAACTCATTAATGACGTTCTTCTATGGAATTACACACATGGGCACACCAGTGCTGACTGACCAGCAAGGAATAACATAAATCAGCTCTGTGCGGACATCGGATGCCGTCTAGAGAACTTGTCAGAAGTGATAGACGATAGGGATGGATGGCAAAAGAGATTTAAGGGACTTTGTGCAGTCAGCAGGGCTTGATGATGATGATGATGATGATGATGAGAAATGATAAAATCCTGGCCTTTTTTTAGTTTTGATTGGTTTGTTGTTTTGTTTTACGGCGTATCAACCCTTTTCGGGTCATTTAAGGCCGAATTAAGTTTCAAACAATTCAGCTTAGTATGTGTATAATTATTGTTTACAAACAGTTAAATGTCAAAACAGTTCTATTTCAAACAATTCAGTTTAGCAAAAGTTCAGTTTAGTTCTATTTGACCCATAGATAGGACCTTATCAGGTACTACCATTCCGGGTCAGAGTGGACCAGAGAGCGATGGAATGAAAGGATACTCCACATTCCCCAAACTTCCAGCATTACTGGAACCTCACTATCAGATTGTTTTGTGTCATATCTAGGACACTCGTTGGGGGTGGGTGCTTACCCCTCAGCAAAAAAGCAGTCGGTGTATTCTACAGTCCCAGCCGAAAGGGCAATTTTAGTTTTGAAGAAAATACGTGTCCAGGTTCTAAAATAAAGATTGCATCAACAGAACCCAGGTTGCATATTATTCCTCCTGCGTATCCTTCTTGAACATTAAGAAAGGCTAGTATTTTAGCTTGTACGAGGATCATTAAATAAGTTTCCAGACTTTTTTCGTATGGGCACTTGTATTGAGAGTACACACATGAAACTCTAGTCCCCTTAGAAGTAATCTCCTCCGGCTGCAATGCACGTGTTGTGCCGTTCCAATAACTTCTGGAAGGCCCCATAGAAGTCCTTTTGTGTGATCGTGTCAATGACCTTCGTCACAGCCTCTTTTATCCCCTCAATTGTCTCATAACGACAGCCTCTGAGCTTAGGGAATAACCAAAAGTCACAGGAAGCAAGGTCTGGACGATAGGGACAGTGAGGAATTGTCTTGATGACCATCTTGGTCAAATAGTCTGTGACAAGGATGGAGTTGTGGACTGGTGCTTTGTCCTGGTGGAAATGCCACTGACCCAATTTGAAGAGTGCTGGAATCTCTTCCTGAACTCCCTTAAAACCTCTACATAGTAACCCTAACCGTAACCCTAACCCTTTGGCCAATCAACTCTGGTGTACTGACTTCCTTACTCCTCCCACACCTCTCATCATCCCTCACGGACTCCCTGCCTTCTTTGTATCTCTTATGCCTCTCAAAAACTGATGCTTGATTCATGCAAGATGATCGAAAAGCAGTCTGAAGCATTCCATACGTGGCATTCTGCGTCATTTTTTCCAAGTTTAAAACAGAATTCTATAAGCATATCGTTCTTCTAAAGTGTCAGATTGCATTTTTGAAATTCACCAGCTGACAATCAGGCTTTAGTAGGGTGTATTCCAATTCTTGCTGTAGTTGTTCTTTTGAAGCTGAAATAAAAAAAAAATCGGTCAGTTATCTCATAAGATGTATAGCAATAACATACTGAATTTTCAAGCGTCTACGACAGTTTTAAATGCCCATACGAAAAAATCTGAAAACTTATCGTATGCACCTCGTATTTTATTAATCTTATAAAATAAAAAAAAAGTATAAAAATTGTCTTAATATTTGTTATACAATATTTTTGTTTTCTTGTTTTTTGGGGGGATTTTTTTTTTTTTTTTTTTTTTTTGTTTAATGGCAAAAACCTTCGCTGGTCATTTAATATCAAATCCTTGTAAGAGAACAGTAGAGATACTATTTAACCCATACCAGCTGGGAGATAAGGGATTTCATCCCTTTTCTAAAAATATTAGTCCTAACTGAACGTAAGAGCGCAAACGGAGTTCGAACTCACTTACTTCAAGGCAGTTCTTAATTACTTTAGTCATTACTCCCCACACCGTGAAAATTGTTAATCTAAACTTTTTAATGCAACTAGCAAAAAATAATTAAAATATCAGAGTAAAATCATTCAGATTGAAGTCGTATATCAAACAAGACCAAAAACAGAGAGAAGTGAGATTGTATTTTCGAGGTAAGGAAAGAGTTGCAAAATCAACTACCCCACCAGGTCGCCAATGTAGGCGATAGAATTTCGCTACAATCAAAATTTAAGTCGATCTTTGTCCCCAGCTGGTTTCTAACTAACTATTTGACCCTTTTCAAAACTCTCCAACTCACGTGTGAGCGTTTCTCGCAGCTACCATGAGAGTCCTCACAGTCACACAGCCAGGCATCATATTCACAGGAAGTGACCAGTACATAGCCAGACTTAGGTTCACTAGTGGTGGGGAGTCGGGAGCTTCATTACAAGGAGGCGCTCGTTGTGTTATGGTTAGCATCGTTGGAAATGGACACGGCAACCGAAATTCAAACCATGTCCAATGCTGTTTGCACTCCGCATAGCGCTAATACTCTTGGGAAAAGTATGAATCCAACAATAAGTAAATAGTAAGGCAGACTGTACTCTTTAACCTTGTTATAGCAACCAGTCTAGGAGAAGGGAAACTCCGAAACACTGGCTAAATTCGTGGTTGGTTATTCAAGAAGTTACAATGCATGCTTGCTTTTGATATTTGCGAGAGGATCGTTTGTATGTATGTACCCAACCCCGCTTCCCAAATTTTAAGCGGAGTTTAACAGGTTCAAGCTTAAAATTGACCTTGTGTCACATCCTACTTGTGGGTGGGGTGGGGTGGGGGTAAATACATTCAAAACCGACCCTGAATTTAGCCTGTGTCACTGAGGGTCAGCAAAATCATTCTCCTCTGACCTCCGACGAATACATTAACGACAATCGCTTGCATAAAGGCAGAAATCACTTTCATCTCTGAATATTATAGGTCACAATTCGATACTGCAGTTGATGCCCCTACAACACCCAAGAAGAGTTTCACGATAGTATTTCGGTGTCAGTTAAAGTTTAGCAAGAGGCTCACGTAATCCTGCTGCAAATAAACGATTCTCAAGGTCCATTTCCCAGTCAACTGGAGCTGTAGAATACACCGACTGCATCTCTGCAGAGGAGTAACCCCCAACGAGTGTCCTGGATATAACACTAAACAATCTAATAACGAAGCTCCTGTAATACTGGAGTTTTCGGTAATGCAGAGTACGCCTTCATTACCATCACTCCCAGGTCCACTCTGTCCCAGAATGGTAGCACCTGATAGGGTCTTATCTATGGGTCAAATAGAACTAAACTGTGTATTTATGCTCAACTGAATTGCTTGAAATATGACTGTTTTGACATTTAAACTGGGTACTAACGCTAAAAGGAATTATTTGAAATAGAACTGTTTTGACATTTAAACTGCGTGCTGATGCTAAACTGAATTGTTTGAAATAGAACTGTTTTGACATTTAACTGAACTGTTTTGACATTAAACTGTTTGTAAACAAAAACTGTACTTATACTAAACAGAATTGTTTAAAATTTAATACGGCTTTAAATGACCCGAAAACAGTTGATCCGCCTCCAAACAAAACAACCAACCAACCAACCAACTATCTATCTATCTCAGTTTGTCCATGGGTATATGTTTATCTATCTGTTAAATAGCACCACATCAGTTGTTGTACTGTATTGACATTAAATAACCCACGAAGGTTGATATGCCGATAAACAAAGAAACCATATCAAATATCTATCTATCTATCTACCTAGCACTGAAATATCCCCGATGTGTCTCGTCCAACATTCTCCACAATTACACTACAGTCTCTCTAGGGCTCGAACCCCGCCCCTTCTTTTTTGAGTATCGTATCTCTCTCTGTTCATATCTATCTCTCTATCTTATTATATTCACCATATCGAATTTCCTTACACCAACTTCTACAACGAGTGTTACTACGTCACAATATATCCTAAGACAGAATAATTCATCAGGCCATCTACAACCACTTATCATGGCCATCGTACTCTCAGGATAGTTGCAATTTCATTTTCCGACTGTCTACTATTAACCTGTAACATTATGCATATGCATATCTATTGAAATATAATTACCATAGTATATTTCACAACTCTATCAGAAATTACGACTCACAACGATTCCATCAATAAAGTGTACCATAGCCAGATACGGATATGGGAAATGTGCATAGAATCTTCGTAACATATATACATAGAACATAGGAATCCCGAAACACGAAAAATACTTACGACTTCTTAGTTCAGGTACGAAACTTTTTATTACCTTTGAGTTTAAAGGTTCTTCGACATAAGGAGAGAGATACACATTCTTTCTATTCTGGCTTTTCCATCTGCCCCCCCCCATCTCCTGCGGCGCCCGTAGCGCGCAAATTCGTCTGGCCTCTGCGAGCCCCGAAAGTCGACCCTTCTCGTTCGGTGTCTAGTTCTCAACTAACGACTTTTTCAAATCTTCCAAAATCCTCTGTGCGCGCTTCCGGTACATTACGTCATTCACATCCCCAAGGGATTTTTATTTTGACGTCTGTGAACGACACATCCTCCCCTCGCGCGCGTCAACACCTGTGCTCAAGTTTGCACCGAACTAACCCATATGCTGAGCCTAAAGGTTCTCAGCCTAACTAAACCCAAAGGCAAGATATATAAAACGAAATCCCTCTGCCATTATATTACAAAAGCAACAAACAATGAAATATTAACTTGTCAAATAAATTCCTTGGTATAATGAATGCAAGTAAGATACCCTCATCGCTTCTCGGAAAATGATACTCGCTTCCAATGGTTGAAAGTAAAAGTTGTCAATCGTAGCCGAGGGTGACCCGAAGGTTCCCTTTTCGATAGCCACTACACCAAGGTGTAGGGAAGGGCACTACTCCTTTCCCTAGAGTGATCCACTTTACCTTTGATCCGTACCAGAGTGTTAAGCAAGGAGGCATCAAGTAACATTTTTGAGTCTTTGGTATGACTCGACCTGGGATTGAACCCCGCTCTCCTGGTGAACACTTAACTCATTAAGCCAAATAATGATAATTTGTTATCTACAGTTATATGGTTTCAAGTATTTCTGTCTAATACTAATAATTTGTGGACGTGGCTAAGGAAGGGAAACCTTAAGAGAGAAACTCAGTCTCTTCACAAAACAACCCAATACGGACCAATTACTGGGTGGAACGATAAAATTGTCGCCCTAGAAAAGACGACATGATTCCATTTCCGTTTAATGAAAACCGGTTTTCTTTTTTTGTTGCAGACCATCTACTAGTTGGCCAGTTGTTTACAAATCCCAAGAGCGATAGGAGCCTTCTACCATGTCTGACAGTGAAAGTGACACAATGGTGAACGAGCGAGATCGGAGATGCACTGCTTTACAACTCATGATCTCTACCGATCCAACTTATGACAACAGGACCATTGCCAGCACCCTCAAAATGCAAATCTGGATTGCCACGAATAACAGGGACGTGCCTAGGGTGATGAAAACAAAGTTTTCGTCTACGGTTATTGTCTTTGGTGTGGTTTCAAGTGAGGGACACATCAAGCCACCTCACCTCTTCGAAGTCGGCTTGAAAGTCAACACCAAAGTGTACCTTGATGTGCTAAAGAGTGTGGTGATCCCTTGGTGCAATCAGGTGGCCGGTGGCAGACCCTGGGTGTGGCAGCAGGACTCGGCGCCGGCCCACAAGTCTAAAGAGACCCAGGCTTGGCTTCAGAAGGAGTGCTACGACTTTGTACCCTTCTCTCACTGCCCCCTCCTCCCCTGACCTGAACCCGCTGGACTACTTCGTTTGGATATACGTCGAAAACATCACCAACATGACCTCCCACAACACTAAAGCCAGCCTGATCGCCGCCATCCGCCGAGTATTCGCCGAGCTCCCGCCGGCACTTGTGTAAAAGGCGTGCTCCCAGTTGCGGATCCGTATCGAGGCGATGATTGGGGGTGAAGGCGGCTACATTGAATAGATGTTAGCTTTACTACAAAATCAAGTTAGCTGAATTGATTTTTTCAATAAAAGTTTTAAAATAAAGCTGTAGTGTTGTTTTCTTTAGGACAACAATTTTATCGTTCCACCCTGTATATCAAAGCAATAATAGATAAGACGCAACAAAATAGCAAAGATAGGTTATGTGGTAACAGAGATGAAACGATCAATCACATAATAAGTGAATGCAGTAAGTTAATGCAAAGAGAGTATAAGACTAGATACGAGTGGGTGGGGAAGGTGATACACTGGGAATTGTGCAAGAAACTGAAATTAGATCATACCAACAAATGGTATATGCACAACCCAGAAGTAAGTATATATAAACGGGAACCAAAGAGGCACTACCACCCCGGGTTACATTGGACCCAGGAGCAATGGCAACAAAGGAGAGACTTTACACATCTAATAGCTCCAAATTGGTATAATGCTTAGAGTGTTTGCCAATATCCCGGGAGACTTGGGTTCAATCCCACGTTGAATCATTCCAGACTCCAAAAATGGTACTTGATGTCTCATTGCTTAACACTAAGGATTATAAGGTACGGATCAAGGATAAAGTGGAGTAATCCAGGGAAAGGAGTAGCGCCTTCACTTAGGGTGGTGTAACTATTGAAAAAGGAGTCTTCGGATCGCCCTCGACAAAGGTCGCCAACTTATTTTTATTATACTAAACCTGATAATTACCTATATCAGGGGCGGGCAAACTTTTTAGTGGGAGAGCTGCATCTTAGGGTAATGAATTATTAAAGGGCCGCATCTTTTAGAATCCAAAGAATTTAGTCTCGATTCAATTGTAAGTGTTTATTTTTATAGGCTCCTGAGAGCTGCATGGAATTGCTGCGGGTCGCATGACGTCTGCGGGCTGCAGTTTGCCCGCTCCTGACCAATATTTATGGGCAACGTACTTTAATGGCTAGCGTGTTAGACTCTCAAAACAATACTAACGTGTTAGATTATCGCTAGTTGCCTTGTAGTTCTGCTGTTAGGTCACAAGTTTAACTTTGTAACAACATAGAAAAAAGTATACTTTCTTAGCCTAATCTATTATGAGTTAAATCCTCATCGGGGCTCTGCATTTGACCTTACCACCCAATCAACGTGGCTTATAATTTGCTGATTGCTTCTTCTGCTGAGAGGTAAGACCCCCTCAAAAAGAGTGTTCTGGATTCACCAAACTGCGTATAGTGGTGAGGATTCAGTTCTAAAGGTTTAGGTATTTTTGCCATTACCTCCCGGTCCTCTCTGATTTCGAATGGTAGTACCTGTTTGGGTCCCATCTATTGCTTAAGTTCTATTCAGAGATCATAGGAATCAGTGGATTCACACAGCTGTGCAAATTATTTGTCTCAAATAAAAATACTTGATGCGATATAAGTGTTTGGTTTGGTTTGCTTTGGTTTGGCTTGGTTCGGTTTTGGTTTGGTTTAATGGCACATCAACCATTGTTGGTTATTTAATGTAAAACCAGTTTTACAAGTACATTGGATATATGTTATATAAACACACTTTGTAGATTCATACAGTTAAATGATCAAACAGTTCTATTTCAAACAATTCAATTTAGGATAAGTCAAAAATTAAATAGTTCCAAGTATTGCTATGTATAACTAACAATTCAATTAAACACCAGTCATTTGTTTACACACAGTTAAATGATCAAACGATTCAATTTTGTGTAAGTCAACAAAGTTGAATAATTCCAGGTATTGCTATGTATCGCTAATAATTCAATTAAACATCAGTCATTTGTTTACATACATTTAAATGATCAAACAGTTCTATTTCAAATAATTCAATTTAGCATATGTCATTTGTTTGCACTCAGTTTAAATGTCAAACAATTCTATTTGACCCATAGATAGGACCCTATCAGGTGTTACCACTCCAGGCTGGAGTGGCCAAGAGAGCGATGGCCATGAAGGAGTACTCTGTATTCCCCAAAGCTCAAGCATTACTAGAGCCTCACCAACAGATTGCTCAGTCTCTTATCCAGGACACTCGTCGGGGGAGGGGTCTTACCCCTCTGTAAAGATGCAGTCGGTGTGTTCTACATGTGCCATCCCCGGCCGACTGGACTGGATATAAGTGTTGTGTAAACATAAAATCATTATAGCCAAATGATAAAGAACGATTGCAATGAAACGTCAAAATTATAAATGGTTATAAATATGATTAAAAATGTGCCAATTTCGGCATTGAATAACCCATAAGGTGTTGATATGCCGTTAAACAAATAAATCAAACAGTTTTCTCTCACAGGTATGTTATATATCCTCTACCGTTGAACATTAATGGGTCTGTCCCATTCCTTATAAATACGTTGGACACTATTGTGAGGCGGGTATTTTTGCTGATTGAACAGTCACCACTAGCAGCAGGTACCTTCTTTATGTCTGCTGGTGAATACAGGATTTTGTTAATGTTATAAAGATTTCCATTTCATTTCCAACCTCCGTTTTGGTTATTTCTCATTCAGTAACATTTTCATAGGTGACAAAAAAGTATCACCTATTTAATTATACGGATATCACAACACATACAAGAAATTCAATTTCACGACTGGATAAAGCAAGTTTTCAGCTAGAAAATACTATTTTTCTGGATGGTTATCGCTATTAACTATAGATTACTGCTCACGATGAAGAAATTCTCGCCTGTCATCAGAAATTAATGAGTTGAGTGTTCGGTGTAGTAGCTATTGAAAAGGGAGCTTTCGGGTCACCCTAGACTGTGGTCGCCAACTTTACTTATTATTTTACTGCTTGCAAGTTTTTCACACCACTTTGAACTGATGTTTTTTCACCGACGACTGAGTGATTGCTGTTCCCCTATTCTCCTCAGGTCTCCAGGACTCGTCTAAGTATCCAAGCTGATTTTAACAGTGCTGTGGTCTAGATAGTCTTGATTCTTCCTCTGATCTCCAGTTTCTCTAGTCTCTTTTCTATGTCTCTACGGAACGTTCCAAAGGCTCCGTTTACAATTTCTATCACCATCACTTTCATATCCAACGGCAAGTATTTGTCTATTTTTTGTTTTCTTTTATTAACCCTTTGTGGTCCGTCGGAACGCTCAAATCCGTTAGATAACGAGTTTTTTTTTGTTTTTTTTTTTTTTTTTTTCGTGTTGATTAGCACTAGGTGTGGTCTTCTGGCCAAAAATCGGTGATCTGTTTGTATTTCAAAGTCCCAGAACAACATAACTGCTTGTAATTTTTTTGTCTTCGATAGAGATACTTGAAACTATATAAGTGCGTGCAAATTATTTTTTAAATTAGGAATAGTTACTTAAAGCTATACTAATTATTCGTAAGAGACTGTCATTGGCATTAAATAATCCAATAAGGGTTGACATGCCGTAAAACTAACCAACAAACTAACAAATAAACAAATAACACATTATTTGGTTTGGTTTGGTTACTTTATTTAATGGCATATAATCCTCTTGGATTATTTAATGCCGAAGCAATCCTTAGAGAAGGACTATAGTGGTGCTTCTTGGAAATGTCGCCTGTTTAATTAAAGCACAGGCGACATTTCTACACTAGACAATAGCTCTCTGAAACTAGTTGACAAGTTCACCTAATTAGGAAGCAGTATCTCATCAACCGAAAAAGACATCGACACGCGTCTAACAAAGACATGGACAGCTATCGATAGCTCTAATCTTGAGCACTCAATGCGATATTTATTCGATTGATTGATTTTAAAGACATGCCAACTCGTCTGGGGTTATTTTATCTCAAGATGTAAGGAAATTAGGTTCAAATTTCGTTCATATTTATATTTTTGCATAGTTCTTTTTATATTCTTATTTATATTCAATCAGACCGATCGAATATAAATAATTTTTAGACAGATCTATTTGACTCATAGATGTGACGTTTATGGGAGGAGTCCCTATGGTGTAGCTCTGAACTGTAGTCTCTAAGTAAGCGAGTTCGAGCTCCAGTCGCGGTATTACGTGCATTTTCGAACTAATACTCTTGGGAAAATTATAAACCCCTTTATTCCCCACCCCAGCTATGGGTTAAATAGTATCACTTATTGTCTAAATTTCTGAGATAGATCTTAATATTTTTGTTTTTTTATTATTTAGTATATTCATCTTTATTGCTTTCATCGTTATGGTTGTATTCACAACGTTTCGGTCGATACATTCTTTGGCCTTCTTCAGGTGTTTCATGTCGAACTGCACCCTTCATGTGAACCTGCAACCTCCTGATTCACTCAGAGTCTCTTTAATCAAACGCCTTTATCTTTTACGCCATGTGTCCTACTGGAAAATTCAGATTCAATCCTGACTACAATTAAATAACAAAGAATTCTTACAATTGCTTAACACTTGAATACAGTTATAGGTAATAGAATTAGAAAAATCTACCGGCGTGGATTACATAAAGTTTTCGGTTTGAAGTTCCGTCTAGATGATAATGGTCCGATTACACTAGATGATAAAAATTATCATTACTGTTCTTCTACAAGGATGGCTTTGACATTAAATAACACATGAAGATTGATATGCCATTAAACAAAGAAACCAAATATTTATTTATGACAATGTACAAGGGTAAGTCGAAAGATTTACAATATTTTGTTAACATATGGTATTTTGGTAACGTGAAGTAATTTTGGTAAAAATTCGATAGCTCCGGATATTTTTGCCATGATCATGAAAATGACGAACCTTACATGACTTTGAGAAGCCGAGATCGCCTGATACTCTCCAAGTGTAAATTGCCGGAATTGGGTCTATGGCTTGGAGCGCTGTCTCGAAATGCACTGTTTTAGGCCTACCTGACCTTGACGGACTGTCGAGGTTTTTGCAACTGGAGCAAAAGTTCTTCAACCATCTGATTACAATACTGCAATCAATTGCCCCTTTACTTTTCACACAACAAATATTTTTGGTTGCTTCTTCAGCGTTATGGCTCAGTTCGAACTCGTAAAGCACAAGTTCCATGTTTAGAGTATTTTACACGTTCCTCCATGAAGGTTTCAAATCACACACAATGCACAACGTGTCAGCGCTCGAACACGATACAGTCAACTTTAGAGGATACTTTTTCAGGCTTGAACAGATTCGCTCACGTGATATACGCGTCGCAAAATAGCACGAATTCGTATTGCAAATTTTTTTGTGGCAGAGGTCCGTTTTTTATTGTATAATGTTAGTAGCAAACATGAAGCAGTATGATATATAATATAAAGGCACGTACTGAAATGAATAAAAATGTGTATTTTGAAAGGTTAACTTGATATAATTTTTCTTTTAGTATTTGTCCTTAAATGCGTATAGTATGCATGTGTAATATTACCTTTGTTCCGGGAAGTTCTGTGTTGAGAAAAGCATTTGAATTTGTCAAGCATTGAATTTCATGGAACGAAGATTATCAGATCCGGGTCGGTTAAATACTGGTACCTGACTGCTTCGTCATTCTCTGTCAGGGGGGAAAGGGGAGGTTGTTCCCAAGTATTCGGGGATGATTTTCGGCGTCTGCTGAAAAGTTGATGAAATATTGTAGTTTTTGGCGTCAACTATTTTCGTATGATGATATATCGTAATTGTTTTGGTTTTTTTTTTTTTTCATTATTGAACCATTAGACATTTGATTTACCTAAGTACTTTCAGGGTGTGATAATCGCCTGCTGACGAATGGCGAACAAACCAGTCGAAACTTGGACTCTAAAACAATAAAAGAAAATCTTAATCTTAATTTTGTTCTGAATAGGCTCTGAAGAAGAAGAAGAAGGAAAAAACATAAGCTTGCGTTGGTTCAGGTTATGAAAGTTTACTCTTTTTCGAGGTTGACTTAAAACTTTCTCATTTTACAGTCGTCGCGGGTGAATCTCTAAAAAGAAAGAAAGAATACAAACAAAACAAAAAAGCACTCTTGTCCTTAGAAGCGCCCACACAACTTGTTGCTGGTCTGATTGAAGATAAACACTCTAAGTCACTTGACATTTTCTCGTTGAAAACTTTCGTTTGAGTCAAGTCCGTAGCATGTTGAGAATGGGTCACGTAGCACCCTCGGGGCGGAGGTGAAACGAAGCCTAATAGCTACTACTGCTGCTACTGCAGTGGAAGCAGTAATGAAGTTGAGAAGACACCCGTCATTACTGTCGACCTTTCAAGGCGGCGCGATAGTTTTTCGTGATTGCAATGACAGTGCTGAAACATGTGTAAAGATGATGGTTAATCTAGCTTTCTTCTTCTTCTTCTTCTTCTTCTTCTTCTTCTTCTTCTTCTTCTTCTTCTTCTTCTTCTTCTTCTTCTTCTTCTTTCTTGGTTATTCAAGCACAGAGTCATCTGGCCCTCTTTTTCTCTCCCAATCTTTCCTTTTAACATTTCGTTCGTTATCTCATTCTTTTGTACAATCTGTATCTCTCTTTCTCCTTTTCTCGTTCTCTCCAAAACTCTGATATACAACAAAATCTCTCTCTCTCTCTCTCTCTCTCTCTCTCTCTCTCTCTCTCACTCACTCTTTCGCGCATTAGGACGAAGACACACACTCTTCTTTTCTCTCGATCTGTATATATATATATATATATTCTTTTCTCTCGATCTGTATATATATATATAATTTTGTTTTTTAATTCTCTTTGTTATAACCCCCATCTCTCTTTCTTTCTTTCTTTCTTTCTTTCTTTTTCCTCTCTCTCTCTCTTCTTCTCACGAATACACACACACACACACACACACACACACACACACACACACAATCCCTTCCCCCTCTATATTTTTCCTTTTTTATTCTCATTATCACCACATCTCTCTTTATCTTTCTTTCTGTCTCACGAACACCCCCACCTTTCTTTCTTTCATTCTCTTTCCCTCTCTCGCTCTTTGTCACCCCCCTCTCTCTTCCCCTTTCCCTTTTTATCCTCTTTGTCACCGCTTCTCCTTCTATCTATCTATCTATCTATCTATCTATCAAACCTGATCTATCTATCTATCTATCTATGGGTTTTTTTTCAAATTTTCTTTAAAGATTCTCATTCCTTCTTTCCATTTTTCTTTTCTTCATATTTGAAACACTTTCCCCTCTTTTCCTTCTTTTTCTTTACATATGATCCCACATAACTCTCTCTTTTCTCTCTTTCTCTCTCCCTCTACCCCCCTCTATCACATTTTTTATTCTTTTAGAGTTTGCTCATTTTTACTTTTTATATTCACTTTCTCTCTCTCTCTCTCTCTCTTCTAATTCTCTTTGATACCTTGTCTCTCTCTTTCAGGGTTTTTTCTGTTCTGATTATCTTCCAGCTTATCCTGCTCTCCTCCCTACCTCCCTCTCTCTCTCTCTCTCTCTCTCTCTCTCTCTCTCTCTCTCTCTCTCTCTCTCTCTCTGAAAGAATTTGTTTCATTTTCCAAGTTTCTCTCCTTTCTCACTGCCTGCTTCTCTCTTCATTTCAGTCATTTATTTCGACGGTCTGATTCTTTTTCTTTCTTTCTTTCTTTCTTTCTTTCTTTCTTTCTTTCTTTCCTTTTTTTAGTTCCGCAAAACTTTCACACGCACACGACGAATGTTATAAGCACGTGCATACAATCAGAAACACACGCCTTTATAAAGATCACACGCATATCCCTACACACGTCATGATTGATGATCATGTGACTTTAATTCGGACCGCGTTCACACGGTCAGTCTATCAACCGGAAGTGGTATCACCGCCTGATGACGTCAGAACTGCTTATAAGAAATGTCAGCCCTACACAGCCAAAATGATATATATATATATATATATATATATATATATATATATATATATATATATATATATATATACGTGTGTGTGTGTGTGTGTGTGTGTGTGTGTGCATACGCTTTCATGTAGGGATTTACAACAATATTCACATTAGTAAGCATCTTGATATACATGTTTGAGAGAGTGATTTTCTGTGACTTCTCAAAATCAACATATGACTTATATATATATATATATATATATATATATATATATATATATATTAGAACAGTAGGGAAACTACAAATGCTCTATATAAGATAACAAAAATTCTTCGGGTAAATACTTCAATGTCTAGGAAATAGTGCATGCGATTATTATTATTATTATTATTATTAGCAGTTGTAGTATTTATTTCTTTTCGAGTTTTTCATATTAGTTTTAACTGAAGTCTGAGTGACAGTAAGTCTTCTCAAATCTCTTGGGCTGTTCTCTGTATTCTGGCCGATCTCAACAATCTTGTAGTTTGGATGGACTCTACACGTCCTTTTATTTCCAAGTCTTCTAGTCCCTTCACCAATCCTTTGGTGATTACACCAAGAGCTCCAATTACAATTGGCATCACCGTCAATTTCATGATCCAAAGCTTTTTCAATTCCCTTGCAAGGTCCGGGTACTTATCCTTCTTTTCGCTTTCTTTCAATTTTACTCTGTGGTCAGCCGGGACAGCAAAGTCCACAATTCAGCAAGTTCTCTTTTCTTTTTTTTCTTTTTTTTTTTTTGCTGCTTATTATTAAAGTTTGATCGTCTAGCCGAGATTAGTTTGTACCTGAAAATCCCAGAAAAGATTCTGTGTCTCATTCTTCAGGACATTATTATAATCATTATTATTCACTCAAAGCTTTTCACATCAGCGTTAGCCGATGGTTTTTCACAGGAGTCTGAGTGACAGCAAGTCCCCTCAAGTCTCCAGGACTCTTCTTAGTATTCTGGCCGTTTTCAACAATGCTGTCGTTTGGATGGTCTCCACTCGTCCGCCAACTTCCAAGTCCTCCAATCCTTTTAGTAATCCTTTTGTTACTGTTCCAAACGCACCAATTACAATTGGTATAATTATCACCTGCATGTTCCATAGCTTTTTTTAATTCCCTAGCAAGGTCGAGGTACTTATCCTTCTTTTCACATTCTTTCAGTTTTATTTTGTGGTCAGCCGGGACAGCAAAGTCGTCTATTTTGCAAGTTCTCTTTATTATTATTATTATTATTGTTGTTCTTGTTGATCTTGTACATATGTCTGCATGCATGTGCATCCGTATATAAATGCAGCAGATTATATATATACATGCATGTATAGACATACGCATGTCTTTTAATATATATATATATATATATATATATATATATATATATATATATTTAAATATCATCATCATCATTATCATCATGTCGTGCCACCAGCACGGATATCCCTGAGCTTCTCTCGCCACATCTCCCAATCGTTCATCGCCTCTGGCAGGTCTTCAGGGTTACAACCCGTATCCTCACAGAGCTGCTGTATGTAAGTTCGAGCTGGTCGTCCCGCTTTTGAACAGCCATATGTGGGGGTCCATAGGAGTACATCACTTATGAGCTCGTCCCTACTTCTCCAGCAGTGTCCTGCATGTCTGGTTCGTCTAACTTGTATAGTTTTCGTGATGGGAGGTTGGTGGCCGTATAGTTGGTGCTTTGTGGGTTATTGCCTCCAGGACTTATTCAATATTGCTCGCAACATTCTTGTGTAATTGCCGACTAGCTTTTTCTCCAGCCGTTTTGTTAGCGTCCAGGTAGTGCATATTGATATCTATACATATATATTGATATATATACTTCATGGGTTGGTTCGTTGTATTTTTATGGCATATAAACCATTGTGGGTTATTTAATCACAAATCCTATTTATATATATGTTTTTCGTCAGCAGTTTGTAAGTTTCATCATTTAAACAAGCCAGAACTCATTTGTTTGCACACAGTTAAAAGGTTTCAAGTATTGTAAATGAATAAATTGTGCTTGACTCATAGAGGAGACCCTAACAGATATTACCACTCCAGGTCAGAGTTAACTATGGAGTAATAAAGGGTAGTTCAAATTTACCCCTTTTACGGAGATGTAATCGGAGTATCTCTAGCCCCTACAGACCTGCCTGTTATATATATATATATATATATATATATATATATATATATATTGCACACACACACACACAAACATATATATATATATATATACTTACAAACACACACACACACACACACATATATATATATATATATATATATATATATATGCACGCATATGTACGTATATGGAGAGAAACATAATCGTTCATTCTTTTTGAAGACAATACAGATATAATAATAAACACGAGTACATACGCAAACACACTCTCATAAAATACCCATCCACACTCTTATATGTATATATATGTGTGTGTGTATGTGTGTGTGTGTGTGTGAGTGTGTGCGTGTGTGATAATAAATATAGAGATCAGAAGAAAAGAGGTCACTAGTTTTGCAGATGAGAATTACCGAATTCGAAATACAACAAAAAACCTGAATAAATTCTGTGTGAAATCCGGTTTCCTAAATTTTAAACAGTGGAAAACGACCGCGACAAAATAACTGTCTCATATATATATATATATATATATATATATATATATATATATATATATATATATATGAGCGATTGTGTATTTATTTATGTATATATTAATATCTACATACAGATAAGCTTAAGCTCCCGAAACACATCAAACATCTACAGATAGAAAGATATATAAGTATAAGAATGTTGATTTACAACGATACATTCTCATCCACACGCACAAACATACTGTGTGTGTGTATGTGTGTGTATGTGTGTGTGTTTTTCTCTCTCTCTCTCACACACACACATACACATAATATATACATGCGCGCACATATATATATGCATACACAGACGCGCACTCACACCTATATATACTTATACATATAAACTCACACACACATATATATATATGTATGTGTGTGTGTGTGTCAATAAAAATACAGAGTGTAATATGCACATGTGTCTACGTCTGTAAAAAATGTGTTATTAATATTCTGCATCAGTTTTAAGTAAATAAGGTTGTTAATGCTAATAATTTTTCTATTTAATTATAAAATAATGACGCAATTATAAAAATAATTGTGGGTCGCAATCATTTCCTGAACGGAAGAACTAAAAAGGCTCGGTCCTAAAGAATGATAAGGGGAACTTTTTGAAATAGCCATTGGGCAATTTTCTACTTCAGGGGTCTTTGAACCAATCTGATAAAGTTGAGGGGTTACTTGAAGACCGGGGTATCTGAGGTTTTAACCACAATAGGTACAAAAAAAAAACCTGTTCAAAATCTATCGAAATCAATTTTTTGTAACCAAAATTTAGAGTCTTTTCTTGAGAAATATTTCAAAAATCTAAATGAATGACACGTAACACGTAAATGATTTACTGATTTAAACAATAATCGGGAATCCGGCACAAAATTTTTTTAAAAAAGTCATCTCCATACTACAGGGTGGTTCTCTAAAATTAGTTGACAAGTTCACCTCCCTAGGAAGCAGTATCTCATCTACTGAAAATGACACCAATATCTGACTAGCAAAGGCATGGACTGCAATTTATAGGTTATCGATCATATGGAAGTCAAATATATCCGATAAAAAAAATGCAATTTTTTCCAAGCAGCGGTGGTGTCAATTCTACTATATGGATGCACCACATGGACGCTGACTAAGCGTATTGAGAAATAAGCAAGATCGGAACTGCACTTCGAGCTATATTGAAGAAATTCTGGAAGCAACATCCCACAAAGCAGAAGCTGTACGGCTACCCACCACCTTTCTCTAAAACCATCCAAATTTGACAAGATATGCGTGACAACCCTGGAGAAGTAAGGACGAACTCATAAGCGACTTTTTTTCGATGGAACTCTTCACACGGATGTGCAAGTGTTGGACGACCATCGAGAACTTCTCTACAACAGCTCTGTTCAGACTCAGGATATAGTCTAAAAGACCTGCCGGAAGTGATGGATGATTGAGACGAATGGCAACAAAGCGCCAAGGAAAACCGTGCTAACAGCTCGACAAGAAGATGATGATGATGATGCCTACTTCCAAAAGAGTTTTATCCAAGTAGCCAGGATCCAGTTGTAACCCCTTTCTAAAGGAGGGGGAAATAAGCAAATAGGTTGGCAAACAAATTGTTAATTTGAAAAAAAATCTTTTTTTTTAAAAATAGAGGAACCATATATTATCGATTGAATTACCATGACCAGAAAATCCAGCAAGCACTGCATGTGACATACAGTGATAGACAGTGATCTCCCCGACTGGATATCGAACCAGTGACTATAGAATGCAGAGCAGAAACGCAACCGCTGAGATACTGATCCACATCGCACACTAGCGATTCCAAATTGACGATCACACACACACACACACACACACACACACACACAATCATGTTGAGTACTCTGGCGAAGAAATTAATGCTTGCCACCAGCGTAATGCAAAGCTCTTCAAGCAAATTGAGCACTCTGGTATACGATAACGCAAAATGTAACAACGAAAGTTAATGCATATACATTATAATTCCATGTCACCGAAATGGCTGAGTGGTTAGATATCATGTCTAGTGTAAAGTTTGGCGGGTTTCGATCGCAGCTTGAAGCGTCCTGCGTGTCTAGCCACATTGATGATTTGTGATACAACGAAACAGTCTGTCTGTGGATGACAATCTCTCTCTCTCTCTCTATATATATATATATATATATGTGTGTGTGTGTGTGTGTGTGTGTGTGTGTGTGTGTGTGTGTGTTTGTGTATATATATATATATATATATATTATATATTAAATAACTTATTGAATAATAGCACTTACGGTAAGGGAACAAAAACCTCAAGTAATTCGAAGATAAAAATATACAACGAATCACTATCTAGGGGAATATATATATATATATATATATTATATATATATATATATATATATTGCAAAAAAAGGCAAACCTTGTCATACCAATTGAAAAAAAATCAACAGATATGCAATTGATTGGTCAAAAGAAAAAAAAAACACTGTATATTGCTGCAAAGCTACAAGTGCAAAAAGTGCTCAATACTAAGTAGAGCAAAATAGTGACAAAAATTATTTCGTGAGTCAGGAACTAACCTACTGCAGTTTTGCCTAAGCGGCTCATCAGGGTACCTAATCCCGACGATTAGGTACCCTGATGAGCCGTTTAGGCGAAACTGTAGTGGGTTAGTTTCTGACTCACGAAATAATTTTTGTCATTATATATACCAGTATGAAGGAAACACACTTTGCCCAACGATTATCAAATCAAATAAAACAGCATTTTACAAACAATGATATATTGTCACTACTCCGGAAGCAAGTGGCATAGTAGAAACTTGATCTGATATCTACACTTCTATGCTCATACTTTTGCATGGCCTGCTCTGTTTTGATTGTCAGATAAATAAATTTGTAACTGCTTTACATTTTTGCTAAACAAAAAGGTTTATAGCTGCGTGAAATAGTAGTGATATGAGTTAATGGAGGTGCCCGTGGTGTAATGGTTATCGTCGTAGGAAATGGACACGGCGACACGAGTTCAAATCCTGAGCGAGGCTGATTGCATTTTCACATAGCACTAATACCCTTGGGAAAGGTATGAATCCAATTATTCTCCCTCCAGCTATGGGTAAATAGTAGGGCAGACTGGGTTCTTCAGCCTTGGTGAGGCAACTAGTCTAGGAGAAGGAATACTCTCTATTCAAACCTCCGCTTAAAAATTGAACTTGTGTCATATCCTGCCCGAGCAGAGGGGTTGGTAAATATGGATATGAGTTCAAAACCTTGATGAAGCTGCTTTCCTGGGCCTTTCTTGCTATTCGTCCTTATCGTCCATTGTTTCCGGCAAGTCTTCCAGACTACATCCTGTATCCAAACCGAACTGTTGTTGTTAAGTTCTAGCTGGTTGCCCAACACTTGCTCATCCGTGTGAAGGGTTTCATATGAGTACATTGATTATGAATTCGTTCTTACTTCTCCTGCAATGTCCCGCATGTCTTGTCTGTCTAATTTGGATGATTTTCGAGATGAGTGGTAGGTGGCCGTACAGTTGTTTGTGCAGGGTATACTATGTTTCACAAGAAAAATTCAGACTTATTATTCGACAATTTTGAATTACTTAGCAACGCCTAAAAAGTTCCATGACTTTAGTATACGAAATTTTACAGTAAATAGATCAATTGTCCATTCATAGTTTAAGGATCCAATTTCAAGCTGGGCGGATCCCCGAGATATGAAAATCATCGATTGATTCATTATCTATGATTTTATTACCCCTGGTTAAGATAATAAAACATTCTTAACTCAAAGGTGGATTTGAATTCAAGTACTGGGGTAAATAAAACTGGCGAAATTAAATTCTCAGTTTTAATATTGAACATGAAGGTAAGTATATAATATGCATTTTGTCCCTTCAATTTTGTTCAGAGGTGAAAAATTTATAATGAAAGAAGAAAAGAAAAGAAAAGAAAATAATAATATTCATGAAATAATAACACTCTTAATATAGAATTACAACTGCTGTTACCGCCTTTGGTCAATGGTCCAGTCGGCTGGGGTTGTAGAATATATAGATTGCATTCTGCCACAAGGAGTGTCCTAATTATGGCATTAAACAATCTGATAGTGAGGGCTGGGAAATGCGGAGTATCCCTTTTATTGCCCTTGCTCCGAAGTGGAAGCACCTGATAGAACTGTTTGTGAAATTTAAACTGTGTACTTAAGTTAAACTGAATTATTTGAAATAGAATTGTTTTTGACATTAAAACTGTGCACTAATGTTAAACTGAATTATTTAAAATAGAACTGTTTTTGACATTTAAACTGTGTACTTATGTTAAACTGGATTATTTGAAATAGAACTATTTTTGACATTTAAACTGTGAACTTATGTTAAACTGAATTGTTTGAAATAGAAGTGTTTTTGACATTTAAACTGTGAACTTATGTTAAACTGAATTGTTTGAAAAAGAACTGTTTTTGACATTAAAAATGTGTACTAATGTTAAACTATATAATTTGAAATAGGACTGTTTTTGACATTTAAACTGTGAACTTATGTTGAACTGAATTGTTTGAAATAGAAGTGTTTTTATGCATAAAATGGGTTTGGTAATAACTAATTTGCAATGGTTGATATGCGATAAAACTAAACCGAACCAACCAATTTTTTGTTGTCGAATTCAAATATACAGAAACTGAATTGTTATTAATGTGAGAGAAAATAAGATATCACATGGTTATTATTTAGTTAAACATTCTATCAATAGTTTTAAATGATATTACCCTGATTCGTAATTATAATTACTTTTTTTTGTTGATGAATTTGACTATTGTTATTCTTCCTCTTCCAGAATCTATTTTTTTTTATTGATAATTTTCACATATATTATTCATATTTACCAACCCCTCCGCTCGGGCAGGATATGACACAAGGTCAATTTTTAAGCGGAGTTTAACATGTTTCAATTCAGAGTTTTCCTTCTCCTAGACTAGTTGCCTTACCAAGGCTGAAGAACTCAGTCTGCCCTACTATTTACCCATAGCTGGAGGGAGAATAATTGGATTCATACCTTTCCCAAGGGTATTAGTGCTATGTGAAATGCAATCAGTCTCATCCAGAATTTGAACTCGTGTCACCGTGTCCATTTCCTACGACGGGCACATGTATTAATCTTCATCATCCTAATTTGATTATTTTACTGGTATTATGCATCACGGTAATCTTTTATTAGCCTTTTTTATTTTCTCATCAATAGATGCCACCCTTAAAGATGATCAATAGTATCTTCCTTACTGAACTATTTGTTCCTGACCTCTGACCTGTGAGATTCTTCTACCCAGCATCTGATAAAGCTCATTGTTGATCCAATTTTGGGTCGTTTGCTTTGCTTCACATCCACCATGATGCATCCCATAGTTTCCATTTTTATTTATGTGTGCTTACAGTATCGGCAGCCGTACACAGTGTAGACCAGTAATTCTCAACGTGGGGTGCATGCCCCACCGGTGGAGCATAGTAATATTTTGGTAAGGCATGCAATATTTTGGTGGGGCTTGTTTAGAGACTAAGATATTGGCCTTTTAAGCGTCGATCACATGAATTGCAGTCAAATTTTGAGTATGTAAAAATTAGATATTACTGGAGAGCATAAGAAATTTAAAAATACCAAAATGGGACATTGTCCCAAATAGGTTGGGAACCACTGATATAGATATTCTATGCGAGCCAGAACATAGACATTACCATAGTGAACTACGCTTGAAATACCTTAATACCCATAATAGGTTGACATTTTTCTCGGAATCTGCATGGAAAAACTCCATCAATGACGCCTTTGGAGGTTTGAGAATGTTTCTCAGTCCTCGTTCTTTAAAACCATTTAATAGCATAGACAAAACCCAATTGAGAATTTTATGGCAATCCCTGCACAATGATCGTCTCTTACTACAGTCCTACCTATGCCAGTGAAAAAACGGATATCACTACTTTTTACAACGGGCTTTCTTCCCTTGTCCGACACATTCCCAAAAATAACGTACTTGTAGGAAACCTGAATGCTCAAACAGACAAAAATGAAAATAAATTTGGCCAAATAGAATTGGCAAATAACTAGCAAATTTTTCTCTTGCGAACAGTTTACTCGTGCCTAAACTCTAAATTCGCAAAAAAACAGGCACCCAAAATAACGTTAAAACACGGCTAGATTATTTACTCAAAAACAAGCTATGGATGAATAGCGCTCGCTCATTGGCCTAGTGGGTAGAGTGTTCGCCAACGGTCCGGGAGACCTGGGTTCAATTCCAGGTCGCGTCATACCAAAGACTTTTAAAATAGTACTTGATACCTCATTGCTTATCACTCAACAATATAAGGTACGTATCAAGAGTAAAGTGGAGCAATCCAGGGAAAGGAGTAGCGCCCTCCCCTACACATCTGTGTAGTAGCTATTGAAAAGGGGGCCTTCTGGTCACCCTCGACATCGGTCGCCAACTTTCCAACTTACAAACTGCGAAGCATAATCCTCTTTTGAAAAAGAATCTTCCAATTCAGAATCGTCAAGGCAAAGATACGCCTGAGTCTGCGCAGTTATAAGAAAAAAAGTCAAAACGACACGTTAGGACATGTCATCACTAACCAATAAAGATATAAGCAATAAATATACGGTAACTGTTGGAACTAAATTCAATAATCTTCATGAAATATCTGAAAGGCTTTCTCTGAATGACAAATTAGAAAACTTCGTCACTGCCCACAGGGAAACAAGAAAAGAGTGCATACCAACCAAAGAGCTTAATTTTGAGTCCCATTGGAGTCACAAGTTGTTCGGAAAAACAAGATAAATTAAAAAAGCATTCTTACTCAAGAAAAAAAATGCTAACGTGCAAAAACATAAGAAAGGCCAGAAAAACTTACACTTATGTTTTATCGTTGAAGTCAATGATACATTGAGAAGAATGAGTGCTTAACATATTTATTCAGTACCAGTATTCGGTGCAAACAGAACAATAAGTTATAAATAATTAACAAGACAGCTTACAAAGAATAGAGGAGTGTCAAAATGCTGTATGGCCAAACGAAGTAAGATCAGTTCGAATATTAATCAACTTAATATCAGCTTAGTAATCAACTGCTGAAGTCCTTAATTGTCGGCTATTTAAGGCTATGAATCAAGCCATCTGGTAGAGTCTTGAAGAGGTGTTAGCTAATCTGCAACAACTTAACCAAAAAAGAAAAATAAGAATATATTCAAGACCAGGTCGATAAAATTAGGAATTCATTAGAAGGTAGATAATCACAAATAGCATGACAGACAATAAATAAAGTGAACGGGAGAAAGAGCAAATCTAGAGCAAAGCTAAAAGCTGCCAGCCAATAAGAAAAACATCTGAAATGGAAAACAGAGTTCAAGAATCTGCTCAGAAACCCTCGTGAAGTCACTGACAAACCCAACGAAAAATTATTAAAGGCCAAATAAGCGAAAACTAGCACAGTTTACAGTGAAATAACGTGACACTGTATTGGAAAAAAGAATTAAGCAAAAAAGTCACAGCCCTCGAGGAAATACCCACTGAACCGGCTCATTGACCAAGTTGGTAGTGTGTTCGCAAATGGTCCGGGAGATCTGGGTTCAATCCCAGGTCACGTTATACCAAAGACTTTAAAAATGATACTTGATAACTCCTTGCTTAACACACAGCAATATAAGGTACGTATCGAGGGTAAAGTGGAGCAATCCAGGGAAAGGAGTTGCACCCTCCCCTACACCTCAGTGTAGTAGCTATTGAAAAGGGAACCTTCTAGTTGCCCTCGACTAAAGGGAGACAACTTTACTCTACTTTCCTTATACAATGCAATTTACAAACAAAACACAATTAAGAAATGGACGAAAGATTACATCTTTCCCTTCCCTAGAAAAGACGACCCGGGAATCTCTAAGAACTACAGTCACATAACTCTAACCGCAATTGCTGGTAATGTTTATAGATGCGCTGTTTCTCAATTGTATCCAACCTAAAACCGAGAAAATTCTAGGGAAAAATCAGAACACCTTTCGAAATCATTTCTCCACAATCTCACATATCAAACCATAAAGCGAGTACAGGCAACAATTTAGAGGAACCACTATTCTTCATTGACTTCTCCAAGGCATGTGATTCCTTACTCAGAGGAAAAACGGAGCAGATACTATTTGCATATGGTCACCCAAAGAAAGTATTGCCGTTATAATGATGCTTAATAAAAACACATAGCACTAATACCCTTGGGAAAGGTATGAATCCAATTATTCTCCCTCCAGCTATGGGTAAATAGTAGGGCAGACTAGGTTCTTCAGCCTTAGTGAGGCAACTAGTCTAGGAGAAGGAAAACTCTGAATTCAAACCTGTTAAACTCCGCTTAAAAAATTGATCTTGTGTCATATCCTGCCCGAGCGGAGGGGTTGGTAAATATGATAAAAACACGAAAGTAATGGTTCGCTTCTCTGTTGAAGACACCAACATCTTCGATATAATCGTTGGAACATTGCAAGGAGGTACATTAGCACATTAAGTACTTCGAACGTCTATAAATCTAATAAAAGATAATCTAATAAAATATGGAGGTGCCCGTGGTGTAATGGTTAGGAAATGGACACGGCGATACGAGTTCAAATCCTGGACGAGTCTGATTGCATTTCACAAAGAACTAATACCCTTGGGAAAGGTATGAATCCAATTATTCTCCTTCCAGCTATGGGTAAATAGTAGGACAGACTGGGTTCTTCAGCCTTGTTGAGGCAACTAGTCTAGGAGAAAGAAAACTCTGAATTTAAACCTGTTAAAAATTGACCTTGTGTCATATCCTGCCCGAGCGGAGGGGTTGGTAAATAAGATAAATCTAATAAAAGAAAATAGTTTCACATTAAATAAAATACAAGAACCAGACAATCATCATCATCATGTTATGCCACCAGCACGGATATCCCTGACCCTCTCTCGCCACTTCTCCCTATCGTTCATCGCCTATCCTCACAGAGCTGCTGTATGTATGATCGAGCTGGCCGTCCTGCTTTTGCGCGGCCAAGAAATCGACACGCAGCTAACGAAGGCATGGACAGCTATCGATAGGCTATTGATCATATAGAAGTCAGACCTGACCGATAAAATGAAACGCAGTTTCTTCCAAGCAGCGGTCGTATCGATACTGCTATATGGATGCACTACTTGGACGCTAACAAAACGGCTGGAGAAAAAGCTAGACGGCAATTACATAAGAATTCTGCCAGCAATACTGAACAAGACCTGGAGGCAGCACCCCACAAAGCACCAACTATACGGCCACCAACCCCCCATCACGAAAACTATCTAAGTTAAACGAACCAGACATGCAGGACACTGCTGGAGAAGCAGGAACGAGCTCATAAATAATGTACTCCTATTGAAGCAGACAATAGATCGCAGAAACCATGACAAATAAAGATTTTGCGGACGATATAACGCTTTTTGCATATACATCAGAACGAACCGATTCCCAAATAGATAACCTGGAGCTCGCATTGACTACAACGTGAACGTAAATAAAACAGGATATAGGTGTTTCCAGAAAAAATGGTAAACCTCTAATATTAGTAGAAAAAAAAGTAAACCATACCTCGTTAGCAACATCTCATCCACTGAAAGGGATGTTAACGTACGCCTAACGAAAGTGGGAAATGCTATTGGTAGCTTATCGATCCTAAAGAAACCTGATCCATCCGATGAAATAGAATGGGATTTATTCGAAGGTGTAGCTGTGTTCCTACAAGTGTATGAATGTTCGACCTTCGCACTTACAAAACGCATGAAGAAAAAGTTACCTGAGAACTACTCAAAAATAGTGCACGCTATCTTGAACAAATTCTCGAAGCAACACTACACGAAACAGCAACTGTACGGCTACTTGCTTCCCATCTCAACAATCCAGGCAAGTAAGACGAACTAGACATGCAGGGCACTGCTTGCGAAGCAAGGACAGACTCATAAACGATGATCTCTAATAGACTTCTGTAACTGGACGTGCCAGTGTTTATCGACCAGTAAGGACTTACCGACCAGTTCTATTTGAAGACAAGATTCAGCCTAGAAGACCAACCAGGCGTGATAATGATAGGGACAGATTGTGCATGTGTGTATGAGAAAAAGAGAGAGTCTGGTAACTTCAAGCTGTAACCGGGATTTGATTGCGATGATTATCTTTCATCTTCTTAATTCTTGCTGTTTTTCTTTTATCAATAATTTTGATTGGTGTTACCCTCTATCTTCCTCATTCTTGTTGATTTTTATTGCTGCATATTCTGATTGCCCTCCTACTACAACAAAAACATCGCAAATAAAAATTAAACAAAAGTCCGCTTCTAGCTCTTCGGGAGGTTATTCATTATTCTTGTTTCTAGTTTGCACTACCTCACCGGAATACAAAGAACGACGACCGAGACAATGGTGACATTTGACGAATAATTCTCTTTAGTATTAATCATTTCTTTGCACACAGGTTTATAGTATTGCTATGAAACACTAACAATTCAATTCAATATTAGTAATTAATTTCTACAATATCAAAATATTGCACATATATATATATATATATATATATAATTTGTAAGTGAATAGTTACATTTTAAAAGAATAAGTTAGAGTTCATTTGTTCACACACAATTAAGTATTGCTATTGTTTCCAGTGTTAAATGGTTTCTAGCATTTCAATTAAACACTAATAATTCTATTTGATATTGATCATTCGTTTTCCTACTGTGAATTGGTCTCAATTATTAGTCACACTTACAGCTTTATTGCCCAGTCGGCTGGAACAGTAGGATACACTGACTGCACCTCTCCAGAGGGGTAAGACTCCCTCAGCGAGTGTCCTGTGTATGACATTAAACAATCTGATGGTGAGATTCCAGTAATACTGACCCGGAGTGGCAGCACCTGATAGGGTCCTATCTATGGGTCAAATAGAACTAAAATGCGTACTTATGCTAAACTTAATTATTTGAAATATAACTGTTTTCATATCTAAACAGCGTACTGATGCTAAACTAATGTGCTTAAAATAGAACTGTTTTTTACATTGAAACTGTACTTACGCTAAACTGAATTGTTTGATATAGAAATTTTTTAACATTTTACCCGAGTATGGACTAGAACTATACTAATACAAAACTGAATTGTTTGAATTAGAATTGTTTGACTTAACTGAATAGCTTGAAATAGAAATGTTTTTGACAATTAAACTGTGTACTTATGCTAAACCGAATTTTTTTAATTAGAACTGTTCCTTTGTATAAAAATGGACTTGGCATTAAATAACCTACAAATGTTGATGAGCTATAAACCCAAGCAAACAAACAAAATAATTGTTTTATTTGCATACAGATGAATGATTTCAAGTATTGCTATTTAACACTGTTAATTTTATTCAACACAATTCATTCATTTTCGCACAGAAAAATGGCTCCAAGTATTCCAATCTAATACGAATAATTCTATTTTCTATTGATCATTTGTCTGCACTACTTAAGTAGCTTCAAGTATTGCTAACACCCATAGTTTTATTTGCACACAGTTGAATAGTTTTAAGCGTTGCAATGTAACACTGACAATTCAATTTAATATCAGACGTTTGTTTGCACACAGTTAAATGGTTAAACAGATCTATCTGCTCAATAGATGGAACCCTAATAAGGGCTACCTCTCCGGATCTGGGTGGACCTGGGAGTAATAGCCATACAGAGTACTCCACATTCCCTAAAGCTCCAGAACTGAGGCTTACCATCAGATGGTTAGATGGCATATACAGAACACTCGCTGTAGAGGTCTTACCCCTCTGCAGAGATGCAGTCGCCATATTCCTCAGGCCCAGCTGACTGGTCGTGGGGAAAAATAAAAGAAATTCATTAAATCGATATCATCCACCTCCTCTCTCTACCAAATTGGAGGCAAGTTTTCTATTTCAAACAATTCAATTTAGCATAAGTACACAGTTTCTTTTTTGTTTACTCACAGTTAAATGTAAAAACAGTTCTATTTGACCCATAAATAGGACCCTATCAGGTGCTACCATTACGGGCCAGAGCAGACCTGGGAACGATAGCATTGAAGGAGTACTCCGCATTCCCCAAAGCCCCAGCATTACTAGAGCCTCGTTGTCAAATTGTATTGAGTCATATCCAAAACACTCGTTAGCGAGGTTTTTCCTCTCAGCAGAAATGCAGTTGGTGTATTCAAAAGAAGGATTTTGTATTAAATAACCTACAATGGTTGATATGCCATAAAACCCAACCAAACCTAACCAAATAATATACATTTAGTATATATGTATAAAAAGGATTTGATATTAAATAACCTACAATGGTTGATATGCCATAAAACCCAACCAAACCAAACCAAATAATATACATTTAATATATATGTATAAAAAGGATTTGGTATTAAATAACCTACAATGGTTGATATGCCATAAAACCCAACCAAACCAAACTAAATAATATACATTTAATATATATGTATAAAAAGGATTTGGTATTAAATAACCTACAATGGTTGATATGCCATAAAACCAAACCGAACCAAAACATGTATGTTTTTATATATATGTATAATGTATAAAGAGTATTTGACATTAAATAACCAACAATGTTTGATATGCCATAAAATCTAACCAAACCAAATCATATATATCTAATATATATGTATAAAAAGGATTTGGCAATAAATAACCTACAATGTTTGACATTCTATAAATTAAACCAAACCTAACCAAATTATAAAAATTTTATGCGTATGTATAAAAAGATTTAGCATTAAATGACATACAATGGTTAATATGCCATAAAACCAAACCAAACCAAACCAAATCACGCATACTTAATATATATGTATAAAAAAGCATTTGGTATAAATGATCCACAATGGTTATATGCCATAAAACCAAACCAAACCAAACCAAATCACGCATACTTAATATATATGTATAAAAAAGCATTTGGTATAAATGATCCACAATGGTTAATATGCCATAAAACCAAACCAAACCAAACCAAATCACGCATACTTAATATATATGTATAAAAAAGCATTTGGTATAAATGATCCACAATGGTTAATATGCCATAAAACCAAACCAAACCAAACCAAATCACGCATACTTAATATATATGTATAAAAAAGCATTTGGTATAAATGATCCACAATGGTTAATATGCCATAAAACCAAACCAAACCAAACCAAATCACGCATACTTAATATATATGTATAAAAAAGCATTTGGTATAAATGATCCACAATGGTTAATATGCCATAAAACCAAACCAAACCAAACCAAATCACGCATACTTAATATATATGTATAAAAAAGCATTTGGTATAAATGATCCACAATGGTTGATATGCCATAAAAACAAACCAAACCAAACCAAACCACTATTCCCAGAGTTCAAAAACTGAAGACTCATTATTAGATGCACTTTAGTGCTGCGGTTTATGCCAGTACACCTATATGACGTAAGGGGTCTTACCCCCTCTACTGGGGATATAGTCAGCACATTCTAAGCCCCTTCAACAGAGCTAACCTGATGTAGGGGGAGAATAAATTGCTTTCTGTTTTTCCCAGTAGTTTTAATACAAAGCAAACATAACTAATCTCAAACCTATTCAGGCTGAGGCTGTAGAATATGCCATCCATATCTCTGCAGAGGGTAAAGACCCTATTACTCGAACGTGTGTCCTGGATAAAACATTAAACCATCGGATGATAAAGCTCCAGTCCTGGAGAACCCGTTCATTGCCATTACTTCCAGATCCACCCTGACCCAGAGTGGTTGTACGAGTTAGGGTCTGATCTATGGATAAAATAGAACTGTTTTACCATTTAACAGTGTACAAACAAATACGAGGAGCATACGATAAGTTTCCAGACTTTTTTCGTATGGGCACTTTTATTGATAGTACACATATGAAACTCTAGTCTCCTTTGAAGTAATCTCCTCCGGCTGCAATGCACCTGTTCTACCGTTCCAACAACTTCTGAAATGCCCAATGGAAGTCCTCTTGTGAGCGTGTCATTGACTTTCGTCACAGCCTCTTTCATCTCCTCAATTCTCTCATAACGACAGCCTGTGAGCTTAGGGAATAACCAAAAGTCACAAGGACTATAGGGAGGGTGAGGAACTGTCTTGATGTCCATCTTGGTCAAATAGTCTGTGACAAGGATGGGGTTGTGGACTAGTGCATCGTCCTGCTGGAAATGCCGCTGACCCGGTTTGAAGAGTGCTGGCCTCTTCCGACCGAATCTCTTCCTGAACTCCCTTAAAACCTCAACATAGTAACCCTAACCCTAACCCTTTGGTTTGGTTTGGTTTAGTTTCTTTGTTTAATGGCATATCAACTCTTTTTAGGTTATTTAATGCCAAAGCCATTCTCCTAGAAGAACAGTAGTGGTACTATTTCACCCATAGCTGGGAGGATAAGGGGGTTTATACCTTTCCCAAGGGTATTTGCCCGAAAGTGAACGTAATAGCGCGACTGGAGTACGAACTCGCGTACTACGATTCCGCAGTCCATCGCTTTAACCATTACACCACGAGGACACCTCCCTAACCCTTTGGCCCATCAACTCTGGTCGATTGACTTCCTTACTCCTCCCACACCTCCCATCATCCCTCACAGACTCGCTGTCTTCCTTGAATCTCCTATGCCACTCAAAAAAACTAATGCTCGATTCATGCAAGATGCTCCAAAAGCAGTCTGAAACATTCCATACGTTTCTGTGGCATTTTTTCCAAGTTTAAAACAGAATTTTATTTCATATCGTTCTTCTAAAGTGTCAGATTGGATTTTGCATAAAAGATTAAACGTACAAAGATTATGCCATAAAATCCATCCAATGAACTAACCAACCAACTAACCAACTAATAGTTTGGGGCGCTATTTGAACTCGGCTTACCGATTCCATTTTTTGTACCGGAAACCGTCACGTCTCCCACATAAACATCCATTTATTTTTTTATCGTATGATTTGAAAATTTCAGATTTTTATTTGGTAAGCTGGAGTTTTAACTTAATGTACCAGACATTTTTTATGTATTTATTTATTTATTTTTATTTTATTTTTTTTTTAAATCTGGGAATGAAATTATAAACTCATATTGACATCCGGAATTCTGATAACTTTATTAATCTTCAAATCTGTTTGTATTTCGTGTCCTTCTATTCGATTAGTCTTTCTGTCCCCATATTTGTCCCCCAAATCTGTCACTAGATTTGACATAATTTACCCTTCTTCTTTCTTTCTTTCTTTCACATTTTTGGTCTGTCTCTTTCTTTTCCCTCTCCCCCCTCCTTTTCTCTTTTGTTTCTTGGGAGTCTCTGTGACGTAATGGCTACAGTGCCGAACTGCAACCTCAAAGTAAGTCCGTTCGAACTCCAGACGTGCTATTACGGTCACTTGCGAACTAAGACCGTTGGGAAAAGTATGACCCAGTTATCACCACACCGGCTATTGGTTAAATGGCACCACTATTTTTCTTCTACAAGGATGGCTTTGGCATTAGATAACCCGTGTAGATTGATATGCCATTAAACAAAGAAAACAAAAATATTCTATTTCTGTTCTTTCTCTGCTTCGTTTTTTTTTTTTTTTCTTTTCTTTACTTTTTCTATCTCTTTATTTTGATCTCTCAGCCATGGCTGTAGAATGCGCCGACTGCACTCTGCAGACGACAAAGACCCCCCCCCATTAACGAGTGTCCTGGATATGATACTAAACAGCATCTGATGGTGAGGCTCCAGTACCAGAGCAATGGATAATGTGGCATAGCCCTTCAGTGCAATTACTTCCAGGTCCACTCTAATCTGGATTGGTCGTGCCTGTTAGGGTATCATGTATGGGTCAAATAGAACTGTTCAATCATTTATCAGGATTATTATTATTAGTTATTTGAAATCATACAGTTGTGTGCGAATAATTTATATCACATAAAAATGCTTGAAAAATAGAATTACTAATGTTGAATTGCGATACTTGAAACTATCTAACTGTGTGCAAGCAAATAATTAATAATAAACAGAATCATTAGAGTTAGATGGGAATAGTTGAAACCATTTAACTGTGTGCAAACAAATGAGCTCTAACAACTTGTTTAAAAATTAAGTTACCGACTGACTATCTTAATGTCTGATTGTTATATTTATACATATTTTGCCCAGTCGGCTGTGGCTGTAGAATACATCGACTTCGTCTCTACAGAGGGGCAAGACTTCCCCACGAGTGTCCTAAATATGACACTAAACAATCTGATGGTGAGGTTCCAGTAATGCTGGAGCTTTGGGGAATGCAGAGTACCCCTTTATTGCCATCGCTCCCAGGTCCACTCTGGCCCGGAGTAGTAGCACCTGATAGGGTCCTATCTATGGGTTAAATAGAACAAAACTGTGTACTTGTGCTAAACTGAGTTGTTTCAAATATAACTGTTTTGACATTTAAACTGCGTACCTATGCTAAACTGAACTGTTTGAAATAGAACTGTTTTTAAATAGAACTAAACTGTGTACTTATGCTAAACTGAATTTTTTTATAATAGAACAGTTTTTGACATTGAAACTGTGTACATATTAAAAGTCGGGTTCTTTGAAATAGAACTGATTTGACATTTATCCGTTCGTAACCAAAAATTATACTTATTCTAAAGTGAATTGGTTAAAATTTAAATCAGCGTTGAAAAGAGTTGATATGCCGTAAAACAAACCAACCAACAAACCCAAAAATTATATATATATATATATATGTATATATATATATATATATATATATATCAACCGGAATATTAGAGACGAAAAGTATAATAATATTCTTCGCCGAAATAAATTTATAATGACAATTTAACCAAGTTCGGGGTTTTCATCCTGTTACATTATATATATATATATATATATATATATATATATATATATATATATATATATATATATATATTCAATTTAACCAGGTCCGAGTTTTCTTCCAGTTACATTATATATATATATATATATATATATATATATATATATATATATATATATATAAACAGGAATTGGCATTAGATAGCCTACAAGAGTGAACATGCCATGAAATACTAAACAATAAACTGATATTCTTTTGTTTTCTCTTTTTTTCTACTTCAGTTTCTTTCTTTTTTTCTTCTTCCTCTATACTGAACGTAATCTTTTCCATTATTTTAACACAAGTCTCTGTCTGTCTATCTGTCTGTTTGTCTCTCTCTCTCTCTCTCTCTCTCTCTCTCTCCCTCCCTCCCTCCCTCTCTCTCTCTCTCTCTCTCTCTCTCTGTTCATTTTTTTTCCTTAGTCATCTCTTTTTTTCCCCTCACTCTCCGAATTTTTGAAACTTACTCAAAATTCAGTTTATCGAATGTGAACTGACTTAAAACAAATTATTTTCAACTTTCACAACATATCGACTGAAACTTTGTGTTATTCACAAAGAAATGCGTATTTAATGTAACTTGAAACGTTAAAAATGTCTCTTTTTAGCCAGCAGCAATTTCTTCGCGGCCTTTGTTGTGAAAGAAAATATCTTCAAATTCTTACAATGCAAAAATTCCAGTCCAATATCGGCAAGACGACACTGCACAAGAAAACCATAGAAAAAAGTTCTGAGAACTTGGTAAAACTTTAATAAATACCATAATTCGAAACTTATTCATAACTGACACTTTCAAAACACAAAAAAGAACACCAAAATAACCTCTATCAACGAGGTTTAGAATATCTCGACTGTATCCGAAAAAGAGAGGTAAGACTTCATCCTCCCCACTAAAAAAAAAGGTGGGTGCGTCCTAGGTATGAAACAAAAGTACAACTTATACTTGAAGTCTTTAAACGTAAGCTGCAGATTTATTCTCTTGTGATTACTTCTGGGGATACCTGAAGTCTCAAGTCCCTAAACGTAGGCTTTTGGTTTATCCCTTGGTTATAAATCCTCTGGGGAAACCTAAAGGCTTGAGTCTTTAAACGTACGGCTGCAGATCTATCCCCTCATGATTACTCCCTCTGGGGATACCCAAAAGTTCAAGTCTTTAAACGTAGGGGACAAATGTATTTCCTTGTTATAACTTCTGGGAATAACCGAAGCCTCAATTCTTTAAAGATTGAATGTAGGGTTATACTCGTGTAATTACTACCTCAGAGTAATTACAGCTTGAGTCTTTAAACGTCGGCCCAAGATCTATCCGGTTGTGATTTCTTACATTGAGGTCAAGTTTTTTAAACGAGGGCTGCAAACAACTGACGAACTGAAATATTCTATTCATGAAAGCGCTTTAATACCTTGCCAGTCAGCTGGGGCTGTAGAATACGTAGACTGCTTCCGTGCATAAAGGTAAGACTCCCCCAACGAGTGTCCTAGATATGACACTAAATAATCTGATGATGAGATTCCTGTAATGCAAGAGCTTTGGGGAATGCTGAGTACCCCTTCATTGCCATCGCTCCGAGGTCCACTCTGACCCAGAGTGGTTGCACTTAATATGGTCCTATCAATGGGTCAAATAGAAATAAATTATGCACTTATGCTAAACTGAATTGTTTGAAATAGAAGTGAACTGTATGCGAAACTGAATTGTTTGAAATAAAACTGTTTATATGTATAAAATGGATTTGGCATTAATAACCTACAATGGTTGATGGGACATAAAACCAAACCAAACCAAACCAAACCAAACTACAATACTATAGAAAATCAGGAGATAACCCTGTCGATGGGAATAAGCATAAACTATATACCCAACAGAGAGGTAAGACCCCCTCCCATAGTGGGTTCCTACACGGCATTTGGCCTGCTCTTTTCCGAAGTGGCAGTGCCTCTTACATTTGTATCTATGAGTCAAATAGATTAGTAGAAGATTAAGAACGGTTTTTTGAAGTTATGAAAGTGGCAGCAAGTCTCCTCAAGTCTCCAGGACCTTTCTCAGTATTTTGGCTGATCTCGGTAATGCTGTTGTTTGGATGATCATAGCACATCTACCGATTTCCAGCTCTTCCAGTCTCCTTACCAAGCTTTTAGGGATCGTTCCAAGCGCTCCAATAACAATTGGTGACACCGTCATTAAGTACTTTTTTCATTTTCTTTGATTCTCACTCTGCAAGTTCTCTTTTTAAATTATAACTAGGTATTATTTTGTTCCTTTTCAAGTTTTTCACATCAACGTTAGCTGATTGTCTTTGACTGGAGTTTGAGTGAGAGCAAGTCTCCTCAAGTCTCCAGGACTATTCTCAGTATTCTGGCCGTTCTCAATAATGTAGTAGTTTGGATGGTTTCCACTCGTCCGCCAACTTGCAAGCACTCCTGTCCCTTTAGTAATCCTTTAGTTACTGTTCCAAACGCGCCAGTTACAATTGGTATAATTTTCACCTGCATGTTCCATAGTTTTTTCAATTCTCAAGCCAGGTCCAGGTATTATTATTATTATTATTATTATTATTATTATTATTATTATTATTATTATTATTTACTCCTTGAGAATTTTTCATATCAACGTTAGTTGATGGTCTTCCACTGAAATAAGTCTCCTCAAGTCACCGGGACTCTTCTCAGTATTCTGACCGACGTGAATCAAATTGTTGGTGTTAGAATGAAATACTTGAAACCATATCACAATTTGAAGAAATGGCTTTCTTAAATAGGAACAGTTTATTTAAATTTAAAATTGTGAATAAACTATTAAGAATATTTGAAACCATACAATTGCAGGCAAATATTTATATATATATATATATATATAAGATAAGAATTCTTGATGTGATGTATCTGTGTAAACAAAGTGATTACAGACAAACAAAGAAAGTGCAATGAAAACCGTAAACAAATAATCAAAACCGAACAGACCCATCATAATTATAGTACCTTTCATAGGACCATCTATTAGTCAAATAGATATATTTAAAAAGTAGTTTGGCCTAGTCGGCTGGGCTGTAGAATACACCAACTGCTCCTCTGCAGAGAGGTTGTTAGTAAGTCGGCGACCATAGTCGAGGGCGACCAGAAGGCTCCCTTTTCGCTAGCTACTACGCCGAGAATTAAACTGTGCACTTATGCTAAACTGAATTGTTTGAAATTGAATTGCTTTTGACATTTAAACTGTTTACTTATACTAAACCGAATTGTTTGAAATAAGTTTGGTTTGGTTTCTTTGTTTAATGGCATATCAACCTTTGTAGGTTATTTAATGCCAAATCCATTCTCCTAGAAGAACAGTAGTGGTACTATTCAACCCATAGCTGGGAGGATAAAGAGGTTCATACCTTTCCCAAGTGTATTTGCCCGAAAGTGAACGTAATAGCGCGACTGGAGTACGAACTCGCTTACTACGATTCATCGCTTTAACCCTTACACCACGAGGACACCCCCTTGTTTGAAATAGAACTCTCTTGACATTTAATAGTGTGTAAACAAAAACTATACGAAAATAAGCTGAATTGTTCGAAATAGAACTGTTTATTTGTATAAAAATAGATTTGGCATAAAATAACCTACAATGGTTGATATGCCATAAAAGCAAACGAAACCAAACAAAAAATTAGTCATGTTAGATAAGAATACTTGATAGTATATAATAGTGTGGAAATTAGTTGAACTAAAATAGTTAAGAAAACAGTGTGGAATACCATTTCAATGTCATTACTCTGCGGTCTATTCTGACCCAGAGAAGTATTTACCCAAGCCATCTGCAACGTGCATGGTACGACTCAAGGAATCAGAACAGTTAGAAATTTAGAGTTTTTCTTTTTCTTCAACTGGTTACCTAACCAGAACAAAAGAACCCAATTTCGCTCGCTGTTTACTTACCACTAGGAATAGAGGAGATGGATTAATACCTTTCCCATGGGCAATAACACAAAGTTAAATGGAAATGCATTGTCCAGGATTTGAATTGATGCCATTTTAACCGTTACACAAAATGTGAATCGGTTGAACTTGTAGATCTTTTTTGTTTTCTTAAGGGTTGATATCTATTTTAAAATTTCCTAATCTTTACACATTTACTAAACATTATATTCTTTTTTTTTTATTGAAATTTCATGCATTTCTGATTCACGTTCATGAGATTTTTTATTGTCAAAATCTTAATCGTGACATTTATAAATATTACTTATGTTAATCGACATTTGATCCATCTTACATTGAATTTCTTATTAATTTATAAACAGTGGAAATTTGGGAACCGTGCTACTACTTCTAACAAAAAATAGAGAATCAGAACACGAAGACAACGTTCATCTTAGTTTATTTCCAATGCATTTTATAGTAAAAATTATTCCTAATGCATTTTATAGAAAAACCTTTTTCTAATTCATTTTATTGCAAAAATCATATCTAATTCATTTTCTTACGAAAAATCATTTCAAATGCATTTCCATATTAAAAATTATTTGTAATGCATTTTTTAGTAAAAATCTTTTCTAATGCATTTTTATAGAAAAATCATTTCCAATGCATTTTTATAATAAAAATCATTTCTAATGCCTTTTTATAGTAAAAATCATTTCTAATGCATTTCTATAATAAAAATCATTTCTTATACATTTTTTATAATAAAAATCATTCCCCATGCATTTTTATAGTAAAAATCATTTCTAACGCATTTTATACTAAAAATCATTTCCAATGCATTTTTATAAGAATCATTTCTAAGGCATCTTCATTCTAAAAATCATTTCTAATGCATTTTTATAGTAAAATCATTTCAAATGCATTTTTATAGTAAAATCATTTTTAATGCATTTTAATTGTAAAAGTTATATTTAATGCATTTTAGTTGTAAAAATCTTTTTTAATGCATTTTAATAGTAAAAATTATTTTTAATGCATTTTTATGATTAAAATCATTTCTAATGCATTTTTATACTAAAGATCATTTCTAATACATTTTTCAATTTAAATTGCAAAAATTTTCAAATCGGCCTATTCAAAGGATGTTTATTTAGTTTACTTTTTAATTTAGCAGTAAATAAACAAATAACAGATAAGATGCAAAAGATTTTCCCAGAGTAAAATGTAATGAAATTACCCAATTTTGAGTAAAAATTCTGGAATTTATTTTTATAAAATTGATGCTTCTTTGCATATTTTCGAACCCCTATGACAGCTTTAAATCTTTTATACAGTGATTTTGCTAATTTGAAACAATATTCTTTATCAAAGACGTTCCAACTTACCCGAATGTTTTTTGGGTTTTTTTTATTTTGGTTTCTTAGTTTAATTGCATATCAAACATTGTGGGTAATTTAATTCTAAAGTCATTCTTGTTGATAGTTGTAGTAATATTTAACCCATAACTTGGAGGATCCCGAAAGTGAACTTAATAGCGCGACTAGAGTTCGAACTTGCAAACTAGGATGTCACAGTCTAAAGCATTAGCCACAGCATCAAAGGGTTTCCTTTCTTCAATGAAAATGAATCGATCAACTCTTGTGGATAAAATCTTCTTATGAACCATTTTCTTTTTAAATGTCTACCATAAAGTTTTAATTGGATTTCGATCCGGATTGTTTGCTGGCCATGTCGGCGATTTTATATGCCTTTCCTGAAGGAAAAATTTATTATCTATCCTTGGCCCCGTGTCAAATTCAGTGATCCAGGTGATCAAAATTCCCCCGAAATTCATCAACTCTGAGAAATGACTAAAATTCAAAGTGACTTCCTCCGTTTCTTCTGTTAACCATCACGTGACAAGTATCAACCAACCAGCGCGAAGCTTTCTACAAACACAATCTCATTCAAATTGTAACTATGAATTATCACAAGAATACTTATTTTCTTACACAGCGATTCTGTTTGAACCGGGGATATAATGAAGTGACCCCCACCGACCGCCAGTATACAGCTTTGTGCCCGACAGCAAGGGGTTAATCACAGGAACTCTCGCCTTGAGTACGAGAAACAGTCACACGCGAGAGTTGGGTATTTTTTAAGAAGGTTTGTCCATCATTTAATTACCTGCGGAGAGACAAGGAACGACTTAAACTTCAGGGCTAGCAAAACTGCTCCTATTGGAGGGGGTGACAATTTGTTAAACAATAGAATCAAGAATACTTCTTTAGGTCTCCCTATTTTTGAGCACCGGTACAGAAGAAAATTAAGTTAATTGAGAGGTATTTTTCAAGAGAACACCGGTCTGACTTTTTGTGTTTCCTGGTGTGAACTTCTCGTCATTTTTTCTCCGCGAAATGTCTTCGAGACACAACTTAATGGAGAAAGATAGATGGTTATCTAGTTGTGTTTTACGGCATATCAACCTTAATAGGTAATTTAATGCCAATCCTGTTATATATATATATATAACTTGTAAACAAATAGTTTTTCGGTAAAGATTTTAATCGAGCCATAGTTCATTTGTTTGCAGACAAAAGTTTTCAAGTATTGCTTAAACAAATAGTTTGATTCGCAAACAATCAAATGGTTCCAAGTATTGCTATGCAATATTAATTATTGAATTTAACATCGGTCATTTGTTTGCACACAGTTAAATGATTTCAAGTATAGTAAATGATTAAACATCTCTGTTTGACCCATTGATGGGACCCTAACAAGTACTACCACTTCTGGTCAGAGTGGACCTGGGAGTAATGGCAATGCAGAAGTACTCCATATTCGTCTAAGTTCCGGGATAGGAGCCACACCATCAGATGGTTTAGTGTCATATCCTGGATACTTGTTAGGAATAAGATGTCTTAGGCCTCAATAGAGATGCGTTTGGCGTATTCTAGATACAAGTTAAAGTTAAAACCTTTGTCAACATTGATGATATTAATAAAATCTCATATTTGCCGATTCTTTATCCCTTACCTGTCAAAATTCCTTAATTTTTAATTCTCAGAAGAAAATATATTTTTTATCATTTATCGATTATCTCCTTCCAATATCTGGGTGTAAAGTATTCCTACTGTTGATATGGTTGTCAGGATATTGAAATTTCAGGTGAGTGTTTGATTTTATTACAGCACATATCTAGCATTCAATTTAAAACATCTTAGTTTTAAGCATCATCAGTTTTCCATTTTAGTGACTTAAAGTGAATTCTTGTGTTAAATTTGGCACTTGTTAAAGAAAATAAACCCCTAAAGACTTCATTGTTTGACATTTGCTTGATTATACGTAACTGAATAATCTGTCCAGAATCCTTGAATTGAATATTTGATATAACAATACAAAATGATTTGGAAATAATTTTGTTGTAGACATTAATTAGAAATGATTTTACAATAAAATGTATTTTAAATTATATTAATATAAAATGCATTGGTAATGACTTCAATATAAAATTAATTTAAAATTGTTTTATCACAAAAATGCATTGGAAATGATTTTGATATAAAATGAATTGGAAATCATTTTACCAAAAAAATGCATTGGAAATGATTTTGGTATAAAATAAATTCAAAATAATTTTACTATAAAAATGCATTGGAAATGATTTTGGTATAAACTGGATTCACAATAATTTTACTATAAAATGCAATGGAAGTGATTTTGGCATAAAATGAATTGGAAATCATTTTACTATAAAAATGCTTTGGAAATGATTTTGGTATAAAATAAATTCAAAATAATTTTACCATAAAAATGCATTGAAAATGATTTTAATAACAAATACATTTTAAATGATATGAATACATGTATTTACGCAAACCCTCCCCACAAGTAAGATGTGATATAAGGTGAATTTTTGGTAGAGTTTAACATATTTGAATTCAGAGTTTTCCTTCTCTTAGTGTTGTAAACACTATTCTTTTTCTTAGTCTCATCTATCTGGCCGGATGTGTATCATAGCCATGATATGGCTATTTGGGAAATGTACATCGATTGTCCATAACTCATTTAGATAACAAGTATACATAAAGAACATAGGAATCTCGAAATACGAAAACACGTAACAACTTCTCATTTCAGGTACGAACTTTTTATTACTTTTGAGTTCTTCGACATAAGGAGAGAAACACAATCTTTTTTATGCTGGCTTTTTCATCTGGCCCCCATCTCGTGCAGCACCCATGGCGCGCAAATTCGTCTCGCCGCTGCGAGCTCCATAAGTCGAACCTCCTTTTTCAGTGTCCAGCTTCAACTCTCTAACTTTTTCGAAATCCCCAAAATCCTCCGCGCGTGACGTCATTGGCACTCCGTCACCCTATTCCTCATCTCGGGCTATTGTGACATCTCTGAGTGACACGTCCGCTCTGTGCGCGCACGCGTTAACACTTGCATCAAGTTTGCACCTAACTAACCCATGTGCTGAGCCGAAAGGTTCTCAGCCTAACTAAACCCAAAGGCATGAACCGAAACCCCTCGGTCATTATATTACAGATATTCCAGACTTCTATCTGGGACTTTTTCGAGTGATCTTGGGTTTATCTTGGTTTCTTTGTCCACTTCTGTTCTTATAACTGGATACAAAGACTTGCTTTGATTTTCAAAGTTTTTATTCACCCAAATTCCCACGTCAACCGTACGGCTTGATTTATAGCCATTTTAGAGGTCCGTTCGTTACAATGGCCGGTACTACTCTCTCATTAAATCTACCTAACAGATCCGTTCTCAAGACTGAACCGGCCAATCAGAGAACTGATAAAAAGGTCAACTAAGGGTCAAGTCTTGGTATCATATCACTAGTAATTTTCTGGACTCTTCTTTTAACGAATTCTCAGTTAACTTTTGAATTCATATATTTTGAATTCTACACTTACTTTACAAAATTTATTTATATATTTATCATGTAACAATAGACTGGCTGCCACACAATGGTTAAACAGCTCAGTATTATGTACTAATTATTTACCCATAATATACCTTTAGTGGACTCACGGTTAACTCACACTTAAAATACTAGTCCTTCATTGCCATTGCTTCCAGGTCCACTCTGGCCCAGAGTGGTAGCATCAGATAGGGTCTTATCTATTTGTTGACAGGCTGTAACGATAAAATTGTCGTCCTAAAGAAAACAACACTACAGCTTTATTTTAAAATTTTAATTGAAAAAATCACATCAGGTAACTTGATTATGTAGTAGAGCTGACATTTATTCAATGGAGCCGCCTTCAACCCCAATCACCGCCTCGATACGGAACTGGGAGCATGCCTTTTACACAAGTGCCGGCGGGAGCTTGGTGAATACTCGGCGGATGGCGGCGATCAGGCTGGCTTTGGTGTTGTGGGAGGTCATGTTGGTGATGTTTTCGACGTATATCCAAACGAAGTAGTCCAGCGGGTTCAGGTCGGAGGAGGAGGGGGACCAGTGAGAGAAGGGTACAAAGTCATAGCACTCCTTCTGAAGTCAAGCCTGAGTCTCTTTGGACTTGTGGGCCGGTGCCGAGTCCTGCTGCCACACCCAGTGTCTGCCACCGGCCACCTGATTGCACCAGGGGATCACCACACTCCTCAGCACATCCAGGTACACTTTGGTGTTGATTTTCACGCCAACTTCGAAGATGTGAGGTGGCTTGATGTGGCCCAAACTTAAAACCACACCAAAGACCATAACCGTAACCGGAAACTTTGTTTTTATCACCCGGGACACGCCCCTGTCATTCGTGGCAATCCAGATTTGCATTTTTAGGGTGCTGGCAATGGTCCTGTTGTCATAAGTTGAATCGGTAGCGGCGCATCTCCGATCTCGCTCGTTGAACATTGTGTCACTTTCAGACATGATAGAAGGCTCTTATCGCTCTTGGGATTTGTAAACAACTGGCCAACTAGTAGATAGTCTGCAACAAAAAAAAGAAAACCGGTTTTCATTAAACGGAAATGGAATCGTGTCGTCTTTTCTAGTTCGACAATTTCATCGTTCCACCCTGTATTTAATGTTTATGTACAAATAGGATTTGGCATCAAATAACCAACAGGTGTTGATATACCATAAAACCAAATCAAACCTCAGTGTAACGGTTATTGTTGTAGGAAATGGAATCAGCGACTCGAGTTCGTATTCTGGACGAAGCCTTTTGTATTTCATTTTGCGCTATTGCCTTTGAGAAAGACATGAATCTACCTGTTCTCCCTCTAAATATGGGTAAATAGTTGGGGTAGAGTGTTTTTTTTTTTTAACCTGGGTTGGACAATCTGTCTTGGAGAAGGAAAAACTCAAACCAAACTTAATCCGCTAAAAATCTACTTTGAGTCAAACAATACTTGAGGCGGAGGGGTTGGGTAACTACGTACAATAAATATTAGTAAAGAGAGGTGCCCGAGGTGTTATGGTTATCGTCCTTCAAAATGGATACGGTGACTCGAGTTCAAATTCTGGACGAGGCTCTTTGCATTTAGCATAGCAACTATTCTCCCTCCAGCTTCGGGTAAATAGTTGGACAGATTAAGCTCTTTAGCTTTGGTATGTTAACCGGTCTGGGAGAAGGAAAACTCTGAATTCAAACCAGTTAAACTCGTGTGCAGGAGTTATTGAATATAATATCCAGTCAGCGTCCAAAGACAGTGGGTGTGGATTATTTTTTATATAGGGTATATGAGGAAAAGCCTTGAAGACATACCGGGAGCGATGAACGAAAGAGAAGGGTGGCGTGAGAGAGTCAGGGAGATCCGCGCTGGTGGCGCAACATTTTGATGATGATATATAGTTTCTCGGAAATCATTTTTAAACGAGCCAGAGCTCATTTGTTTGCACACAGTTAAATGTTTTCAAGTTTTGCAATGTAATATTAATAATTCAGTTTAATATTTATAATTTGTTTGGACACAGTTAAATGGTTTCAATGTTGTAAATATTTGAATAGTTCTATTTAACCCGTCGATAGGACAATAACAGATACTACAACTCCGATTTTGAGTGGACATGGTTGTAATGGCAATGAAGGGGTAGTCCATATTCCTCAAAGTTCCAAGACAGGAATCTCACCATCAGATGGTTTAGTGTCATATCTACATACAATTATATACAATACAAAAACTTACGTTCACAATCTTTCTACTCAGTTGCAATATCGATGTTTTTAGAGCAAACTTATCAATGATGATCCAAATCACATGGAGGTTCCCGTAGAGTAATGGATATCGTCGTAGGAAATGGACACGGCGACACGAGTTCAAATCCTGGACAAGACTGATTGCATTTCACATAGCACTAATACCATTGGGAAAGGTATGAATCCAATTATTCTTCCTCCAGCTATGGGTAAATAGCTGGGCAGACTAGGTTCTTCAGCCTTGGTGAGGCAAGTAGTCTAGGAGAAGGAAAACTCTGAATTCAAACCTGTTAACCTCCGCTTAAAAATTGACCTTGTGTCATATCCTGCCCGAGCGGAGGGGTTGGTAAATATGATGATCCAAATCATTTTAGATATTATCAAAATAAAAATATTCGACTCCCTGATGGGACTCTAACGGTTCAGAATTCTCGAGAGATTATTGGCAACGAAGGGATGACTTTAGACCCCAGAGCTACAGAACTGGAGCCACACCACCACATAATGGTGTGTATCACACTAAGACACACTTTTTTAAAGTGTCGGGGGGTCATACCTCTCAGCAATGGATGGATTTGATGAAGGTTCTGCTGAGAGAAGTTTATAGTATACGGTGTGTAATATACGCTACCTATGAACATTAATGGGTATGTCCCATTCCTCATACTGTTATATACCCTACCGATTAACATTAATGGGTATGTCCCATTCCTCATACTGTTATATACCCTACCGATTAACATTAATGGGTATGTCCCATTCCTCATACTGTTATATACCCTACCGATTAACATTAATGGGTATGTCCCATTCCTCATACTGTTATATACCCTACCGATTAACATTAATGGGTATGTCCCATTCCTCATACTGTTATATACCCTACCGATTAACATTAATGGGTATGTCCCATTCCTCATACTGTTATATACCCTACCGATTAACATTAATGGGTATGTCCCATTCCTCATACTGTTATATACCCTACCGATTAACATTAATGGGTATGTCCCATTCCTCATACTGTTATATACCCTACCGATTAACATTAATGGGTATGTCCCATTCCTCATACTGTTATATACCCTACCGATTAACATTAATAGGTATGTCCCATTCCTCATACTGTTATATACCCTACCGATTAACATTAATGGGTATGTCCCGTTGCTCATACTGTTATATACCCTACCGATTAACATTAATGGGTATGTCCCATTCCTCATACTGTTATATACCCTACCTATGAACATTAATGGGTATGTCCCATTCCTCATACTGTTATATACCCTACCGATTAACATTAATGGGTATGTCCCATTCCTCATACTGTTATATACCCTACCGATGAAAATGAATGGGTATGTCCCATTCCTCATACTGTTATATACCCTACCGATTAACATTAATGGGTATGTCCCATTCCTCATACTGTTATATACCCTACCGATTAACATTAATGGGTATGTCCCATTCCTCATACTGTTATATACCCTACCGATTAACATTAATAGGTATGTCCCATTCCTCATACTGTTATATACCCTACCGATTAACATTAATGGGTATGTCCCATTCCTCATACTGTTATATACCCTACCGATTAACATTAATAGGTATGTCCCATTCCTCATACTGTTATATACCCTACCGATTAACATTAATGGGTATGTCCCATTCCTCATACTGTTATATACCCTACCTATGAACATTAATAGGTATGTCCCATTCCTCATACTGTTATATACCCTACCGATTAACATTAATGGGTATGTCCCATTCCTCATACTGTTATATACCCTACCTATGAACATTAATGGGTATGTCCCATTCCTCATACTGTTATATACCCTACCGATTAACATTAATGGGTATGTCCCATTCCTCATACTGTTATATACCCTACCGATGAAAATGAATGGGTATGTCCCGTTGCTCATACTGTTATATACCCTACCGATTAACATTAATGGGTATGTCCCATTCCTCATACTGTTATATACCCTACCTATGAACATTAATGGGTATGTCCCATTCCTCATACTGTTATATACCCTACCGATTAACATTAATGGGTATGTCCCATTCCTCATACTGTTATATACCCTACCGATGAAAATGAATGGGTATGTCCCGTTGCTCATACTGTTATATACCCTACCGATTAACATTAATGGGTATGTCCCATTCCTCATACTGTTATATACCCTACCGATTAACATTAATGGGTATGTCCCATTCCTCATACTGTTATATACCCTACCGATGAAAATGAATGGGTATGTCCCGTTGCTCATACTGTTTTTTACCCTACCTATAAACATTAATGGATATGTCCCATTCCTCATATTGTTATATACCCTACCTATGAACATTAATTAGTAAGTCTCATTTCTCATACTGCTATATACCCGACCGATAAACATTAATGGGTATGTCCCATTCCTCATAAAATACGTTGCATGCTATTGCAAGGGGCGGGATGAAAATATACTATATAGTTACCACTAGCATTGGTTACCTTCTTCGCGCCACTGGCTAGAATTGTTTTTTGTTAATGTTATAATGATTTTCTTTTGATTTCCAACCTCCGTTTTGGTTATTTCTCTCTCAGTAACCTTTTGTTAGGTTAAAACAGATGAAAAATTGTCGAGAAATATAAATTTCAAGCGAGTGATGATTCTGATCAGTCTTGAACCAACCACGTAATGCAGGGTATGGACTGGTCACGACACCAAATAGACATTTATTACGCTACGCCACCACACAAATGTTTGTAGCGCTACCCCTCCACACAGACACGTGTATCACCCAAGTTCGAAAGGGTCTATGAGTGTTGCAATTCCGCTTAAGGTTCAGTCAGACCGCCGAGGATTATCGATGTTCACATTTTTTTAAATGATTTTTACTTCTATCTACGCAACATTTTACAGTAAAGTGACTTTTTACTGATTATTGCTTATTTTTAAATGCATGTTATGTAGATCAGGCATTTTTTTTCTTTCTTGAAGAACATTTATTTTCGTTAAAACGTTTCCCTTAGTCAGATAGGTATTCATTTCAAAATTGGAAGCTCTCTATGGAAATGCTTGCTCGTCTAGAAAGAACAAACAAACGTTTCCCAATCATTAATAAAGATTAAACATCATGCTGACCTAATTGCATAAATACATAAATACATAAATATGTATGTATGTATGTGTATACATGTGTGTTTGTGTGTATGTGTGTGTGTGTTGAAAGATATCTGCGGACAAATATGATATTGCATACTCTGTTGTTTAAATGAAAGCTCTATGTGTGTATCAATGTAAATCGATCTGGTGGGGTCGATTCGAAGCCAAATAGGCTGGAATAGAATGGAACTGATTAAAAGAGATAGGAAGACACACGCACACACACACAAACACACACACACACACACATATATATATATATATATATACGTAGTGCATTCAATAGGTTTCCAGACTTTTTTTGTACAGGCATTTAAAATTGTAGTAGACTCTTGAAAATTCAATATGTTATTGTTATATATATATATATATATATATATATATATATGTATTCTAGTTTTTTTTATCTAAAAGATCTGAAGAAGTCCTGTTAAATTTTTTCGTGTTTTTGGAAATTTCAAAAATGCGTGACAGGATGGAAATAAATTTATAATCCTATGTGACCGGTTTTGTTCTTTTCTTAAAGAATATATATATATATATATATATATATATATATATATATATATATATATATATATATATATATACGTAGCGCATTCAATAAGTTTCTAGACATTTTTGTACTGGCATCTAAAATTGTAGTAGACTCTTGAAAATTCAGTATCTTATTGCTATACATCTTATGAGATGACTGACCAATTTTTATGATTTGAGATTCAAATGAAAAGCTACAGCAGGAATTAGAATACACCCTACTAAAGCCTGATTGTCACAGCTGGTAAATTTCAAAAATGTAATCTCGACGTGACGACACTTTAGAAGAACGATATGCAATGAAATTCTGTTTTAAACATGGAAAAAATGCCTCAGAAACGAATTTTTGCTGTAGCTCTTCCTTTGAACCCGAAATTCTAAAAATTGGTCAGTCATCTCATAAGATGTATAGCAAAAACCTAGTGAATTTTCAAGAGTCTACGATAATTTTAAATGCCCATACGAAAAAAGTCTGGAAACTTATTGAAGGCACCACGTATATATATATATATATATATATATATATACGTGGTGCCTTCAGTAAGTTTCCAGACTATAGAAATATATACTCCCCTACCCCCATATGGTTGAGTTCTCTGACGAAGAAGTAATCGTGTTGCCATTAGCGTTCATTGCAAGCCTCTTCGTAGATGAATTGAGGTCTCGGCAACCGTTGAACGGATGTATGTAAACAATTGTAATTGTGATTCATAACCATTTAAAATTTACTTCGGCGCTAATAACTCCGCGTGGCTGAATGGTTAGAAGCTTGGCTTGGCGTTTGAGTCAACCGGGTTTCGATCCCAGCTACGGGAGGCTACTGTTTAGCCACTCTGATGAGTTCTGATAGAACGAAACAGATCTGTCTGTGGATGACTATTTATCTCTATAGTTATCCAGAGACAGATCTGTTTCGTTCTATCAGAACTCATCAGTGTGGCTAGACAATATCTTCCCGTAGCTGGGATCGAAACCTGGTTGACTCAAACGCCAAGCCAAAGCTTCTAATCATTCAGCCACGAGGAGACATTAGCTGCGAAGTAAATTTTAAACGGTTATGAATCACAATTACTATTGTTTTCATACATCCGTTCAACGGTTGCCGAGACCTCAATTCATCTACGAAGAGGCTTGCAATAAACGCTAATGGCAACACGATTACTTCTTCGCCAGAGAACTCAACCCTATGGGGGTAGGGGAGTATATATCTATATATATATATGTGTGTGTGTGTGTGTGTGTATGTGCGGCTATATTTGTCTCCTAAAGATTAAAAATGTATTTATGTTATTAACGAAAGATTTTTTTCAACACAATCCCTATCCTTTCCATTTAATTCAGATGTGAATTTTTTATGTAGATTTTCACATGATTGCATGAAATAAAAATATAAATTTTTTTATACATTGATACATTCTCATCATTTATATATCTCTAAGGATTTAAGTGTCAACAATTTAGTTTTTAAGTTGAGTAATATTATGTAGCTCAGTATAAATGGGTAGAGTGTTCGCCAATAGTCCAGGAGACCTGGATTCAATCCCACGTCGCGTCATACCAAAGACTTTAAAAATGGTACTTGGTACCTCCTTGTTTAACACTCAGCAATATAAGGTACGTATCAAGAGTAAAGTGGAGAAAACTAGGGAAAGGAGTAGCGCAGACACATCGGTGTAGTAGCTATTGAAAAGGGAGCCTTCTGGTCGCCCTCGACTAAAGGGAGACAACTTTTTATTTAGTATTATAACTATGATGGATACGCTGGAATCACTACCATTGTTTTTTAACCAAACATTGCAGCTAGAATGCTTCATTACATTTTCTTCTTAACCATATGGCGTCAAGATAGATAGATTGATTGATAAGTTCAAAACAAGATAGACACATAGATACATAGATAAATATGAACAAGCCAAGATAGATAGATAGGTATATTAGAGAGATATAAACGAACCAAGATAGATAGATAGATAGATAGATAGATAGATAGATAGATAGATATGAACAGAAGCCTACATACATACATACATACATACATACATACATAATCATTGTCTGAGCTAGCAAGCTAGATAGCTAGATAGATAGATAGACTGTAACATAAGGAAACTAAGATAATTCTAAATGAGTGATAATTCTAAATGAGGCTCACCCTCTCTGTAGATAGATAGATAGATAGATAGATATGAATTAACTAACTGGAATAGAGAGACACGAAGATAGTTATAATTAGATTATCAAGAGACTGGTGAACTATTCAAAACGTTTAACGTAGTACAAACTGAGATCTGTGTGACAGACAAAACAACTTGGTAAGTAACAACTAATAGCCGCATTTATTATTTTTGAAACGTCCAAATGTTCATGCCGTATCTTCTCTTTTATCAAATTAATATATTTGGTTTGGTTTGGTTTTGGTTTGGTTTTATGGCGTATCAACCATTGTAGGTCATTTAATGGCAAATCCTTTATATATATATATATATATATAATTTCTAAGCTCATTTTGAAAATAATGTTTTTAAATGAGACTGAACTCATTTGTAGCACACATTTCAATGATATCACTTATTTCTATCTAAAACGAATACATAGTAAAATGTAAAAACAGTTCTATTTCAAATAATTCAGTTTTGTATATCAATAAATTAATTATTTGTTTAAACACAGTTAGACGATCAGTTCTATTTCAAACAATTTCATCATCTTATCGTGCCGCCAGCACGGATATCCCTGACCCTCTCTCGCCATCCCTCCCCATCGTTCATCACTTCCGGCAGGTCCTCATGCCTACACCCTGTATCCTCACACAGCTGCTGTGTGTATGTTCGAGCTGGTCGTCCTGCTTTTGCTCGGCCATGTGAAGGGGTTCACAGGAGTACATCACTTATGAGCTAGTCCCTACTTCTCCAGCAGTGTCCTGCATGTCTGGTTTGTCATACTTTGATAGTTTTCGTGATGGGTGGTAGGTGGCTGTATAATTACTGCTTTGTGGGGTGTTGCCTCCAGGACTTGTTCAATATTGCTCGCAGCATTGTTGGGTAGTTTCCGTCAAGCTTTTTCTCCATCCGTTTAGTTAGCGTCCACGTAGTGCATCCATATAGCAGTATCAACATGATCGCTGCTTGGAAAAAACTGCGTTTCATTTTATCGGTCAGGGTCGACTTCCATATGACTGATAGCCTATTGATAGCTGTCCATGACGCTGTTAAATGTAAATACAATTCTATCCTAAATCACTCACTTTAGCAAAAGTACACAGTTTAAATGTCAAACAGTTCTATTCCACCCATAGATAGGATTCTATCAGGTGCTACCACTCCGGGTCAGAGTGGACCCGAGAGTGATGCCAATGAAGGGGTATTCTGCGTTTCCTAAGGCTCCCGCATTACTGAAGCCTGATTGTTTAATGTCATATCCTGGACACTCATTGAAGAGTTTTACCTCTCTGCAGAGATGCAGTCGCTTTATTCTACAGATCCAGCCGACTGGTCCAACAAATTAGAATAGCTTGGTTTGGTTTGGTTTGGTTCGTTGGGTTTTATGGCATATCAACCTTTTTAGGTTATTTAACGCCAAATCCATTTTATGTAAATAATCTGTTCTATTTAAAACAATTCAGTTTAGCATAAGTACACAGTTTTATTGTCAAAAACATTTCTATTTCAAACTATTCAAGCAGTTATATGTAATAATTCTGTTAAATGTAAATACAGTTTTAATGACGAAAAACAGTTCTATTTTAAATAATTCAGTTAAACATAAGGACGCAGTTTAAATGTAAGTACGGTTTAATTGTCAAAAATCAGTATAGTGAAGAAGCACGGTTTAGTTCTATTTAATCCATAGATAGGACCCTTATCAAGTGCTACCACTCCGGGTCAGAGTGGACCTGAGAGCGATGGCAATGAAGGGGTACTCCGCATTCTCCAAAGCTTCAGCATTGCTGGAACCTCACCATCAGATTGTTTAGTGTCATATACAGGACACTCATTGCGGGGCGGGGTCTTACCCCTCTGCAGAGAAGCAGTATGTGTATTCTACAAACCTCCCCACCCACCGACTGAGCAATAGAATAGGTTGAAATTCATTCACAGTAGAATAAGATATAAGCGTCGTATCGAGAAAGCGAAGACATTTTTCTACCCATAATTCAGTGTTTGGAAGAAAAAAACAAAAAACAAAAGGCAAAGTTATTATTAAATTGATTCTTGTGAGTTTTTCACGCCAGGGTAAACTGGTGATCGTTCACTGATATCTAAGTGACAACAAGTCTCCTCAGGTCTCCAGGACTTTTCTCAGTATTCTAGTCGATCTCAGAAACGCTGTGGTTGGAATGGTCTCGATTCTTCCTTTGATTTCCAATTCCTCCAATCTTTTTTTCCAACCCTTTGTGAATTGTTCTAAGCGTACCAACAACAATTGGCAACAACGTCACCCTCATATTCCACAGTTTTTAGGTCTCCTCAAATGTTTGTTTATCTTTTCGTTTTTTTTTAATTTCCCCGCTGAGGTCGGTCAGTATAGCAAAATCCATTATACAAGTTCTTTTTTTTAATTTTGTTTTTAATTAACACTTCATACGGCCTTCTGGCTGGGATTAGATAATCTGTTTGTATCTCAAAATCCCAGATAATCTTATGCGTCTCATTCTTTAGAACAAATTCTACTTTGTATATATACCATTTGTTAGTATGGTCAAATTTTAATCTCTTGCACAATTCTCAGTAGATCACTTTTCCTACCCAGTCATGCCAAGTCTGGTACTCTTTTAGAGAAAGCTTGCTGCTTTCGCTTATGAGATTAACCGTTTCATCTGTCTCCTCATATACTCTTATTTCTTTCCTGGTAGCAGACACAATTCAAATTATTCTTGTCTTTATTTTCATGCCTGTGGGTTTCATAGACATTTTGATCTTGCCACAGTCTTGTCTTTTATATTATATATTGTTTTTCTCTCACTCGTTTTGTCTTGTGGCCCAATTGGCTTGGGCTGTAGAATACACTGACTGCATCTCTGCAGAGAGAGATACTCCACCTCAATGAGTATCCTGGATATGACACTAAACGATCTGATGATGAGACTTCAGTCCTGGAGCTTTGGAGAATGTGGAGTACCCCTGACCTGGGCAAATACCCTTGGGAAAGGTATGAACCCCCTTATTCTCCCTCCAGCTATGGGTAAATAGTAGGACGGACTAGGTTCTTCAGCCTTGGTGAGGCAACTAGTCTAGGAGAAGGAAAACTCTGAATTCAAACCTGTTAAACTCCGCTTAAAAATTGACCTTGTGTCATATCCTGCCCGAGCGGAGGGGTTGGTAAATAGTACTCCTGACCTGGAGTGGTAGCACCTGATAGGGTCCTATCTGTGGGTCAAATGGAACTGTTTGACATTGAATGTGTATGCAAACAAATGATTTATGTTTAATTAAATTGTTCATGATACATAGCAATACTTGGAATCATTTGAATGTGTGCAAACAAATAAGTAATATTGAACAGAATCATTAGTATTAGATAACAATACTTGAAACTCTTCAACTGTGTACTTGAATTGAATTATTGGTATTACATAGCAATACTTGTAACCACTTGCCTGTGTACAAACAAATGATAGCGTCCTATTTATGAGTTAAATAGAACTGTTTGACTTTTAAACTGAGCGCAAACAAATGACTTATGCTAAATTGAATCATGTCTTTTGAGCATCCAAACCAATTTTAACACTGCTCTGGTCAAAATGGTTTCAATTCTTTCATTAATCTCTAGTTCTCCAAGCCTCTGTTCCAGGTTCCTGTGGACTGTTTCAAGGGTTCCAACTACGTCACCCTCATGTTCCACAGTTTCTTCAGTTCTCGAGCAAGGTTCAGGTATTTTCCAGCTTTTCGTCTTTCTTCACTTTCACGCAGTGGTTTTTAAAATCCATAAGACAACGAGTTATTTTCTTCTAAATCATGATCTTAAATCTTAATTAAAATCTACGTCTAGTCTTCAGATTTAGATTAGGTGATCCATTGGTGAAATTTAATTTTCTTGCACAATTCCCAATAGATCTCCTTCCCTATCCAGTTGTTTAGTTAGAATTGTTGGGATTTATGGCAAATCAACCCTTGTAAGTTAGGAGGTGCCCGTGGTGTAATGGTTATTGTCGTAGGAAATGGACACGGCGACACGAGTTCAAATCCTGGACGAGACTGATTCCATTTCACATAGTGCTAATACCCTTGGTAAAGGTATGAATCCAATTATTTTCCCTCCAGCTATGGGTAAATAGTAAGGCAGACTAGGTTCTTCAGCCTTGGTGAGGCAACTAGTCTTGGAGAAGGAAAACTCTGAATTCAAACCTGTTAAACTCCGCTTAAAAATTGACCTTGTGTCATATCCTGCCCGAGCGGAGGGGTTGGGTAAATAGGATCAACCCTTGTAAGTTACTTAACGGCAAATCCTGTTTATACTTAATCATTAAACACATAGGATTTTAAACGCATATTTTGTGGGTAACATCTTTAAATATGTCTGAGTTCATTTTTTTGCACATAATTAGTTTCAAGTATTGCCCCGTAGCACTAACAATTTGATTTCACATCAGTCATTTGTTTGCTTCTATTCAGTCAGTCGTTTGACCACAGTGAAGTGGTTTCAGGTATTCTTATCTAACACAAATAATTCTATTTGGTATTAATCATTTGTTTGCACACACATAAATGACTTCAAATAATGCTCTCTAATACAAATGGTTTCATTTACATACAGTCAAATAGTTTCGAGTATCGCTATGTAACACTAACAATCTAAGTTAACTTAACATCAGCCATTTCTTTACAGTTAAGAGTTCAAAAAGTTCTATCTGACCCATAGATGGTACCCTAATAGGTACTACCACTCCGAGTCTAAGTGGACCTGGAAGAAATGTCAGTGAAGGAATACTCCACATTCCCCTAAACTCTAGGATTGGAGATTCATTATCCGATGGTTTAGTGTCATAAATCTGGACATTCGTGGAGGCGGGAGGTCTTACCCCTCTGCAGAGATACAGTCTGTGCATTCCACAGCCCCAGCCGACTGAGCTTTACCCAGCTGTTTTTGTCTTTGAATTATTTTTATACAAGTTAGCAGCAATCACTTATTATGGGTCAAACTGTTTCATCTCTGTCCCCACATAGTCTACCTTTGCTATTCTCCCGAAAAGAATCATTTTCATCTTTGATATAATTAGCTTTTAAGGTATTATTTTGTGCTGCTATTAATATAGATTCAGTTTCTCATTTTAGGTTTTTTTCTTCGTAACCATGTTCAGGTCATCTCATGTGAAATATCTCCCAAATAAGCGAATGCAGCAACTATCACAAAAGGTGTATAAGACTAGGAACGATTGTGTCGGAAAGGTGATTCACTGTGAATTGACCAAGAGACGATACTGGCAAATTTGACGATACTGGCAAATGGTACATGTACAAGACAGTATCTGTCCTCGAAAATGAGATTGATAAAATTCTCTGGGATTTCGAGATACAAACGGATCACCGAATCCAAATCAGAAGACATTAATTAGTGTTAATTACCAAGAAAAAAAAAACAACTTCTCTTCAAGTGGATTTTACTGTTCAGTTGAATCAGAGTGAAAATGAAAGAAAGCTGAGAGATTGGCAAATACTTGGCTTTTGCTTAAGAGCTGAAAAGTCAGCGAAACTTAAAGGTGGCGGTGATATTGGAGGTGCCCGTGGTGTAATGATTATCGTCGTAGGAATTGGACACGGCGACACAAGTTCAAATTCTGGACTGAATGCATTTCACATTGCACTAATACCATTGGGAAAGGTATGAATCCAATTATTCTCCCTCCAGTTATGGGTAAATAGTAGGGCAGACTAGGTTCTTCAGCCTTGGTGAGGCAACTAGTCTAGGAGAACGAAAACTCTGAATTCAAACCTGTTAAACTCCGCTTAAAAAATTGACCTTGTGTCATATCCTGCCCAAGCGGAGGGGTTGGGTAAATATGATTAATGGTGGCGGTGATAACCAATCGTAGTTGGTGCGATTTAAACGGTCCTTAAAGGGCCAGACAAGAGACTGAAGGAATTAAAAATCGAAGGAAGACGTGAGATCATCCAGACTAAAGAACTATTAAAATCTGTGGTGCCTTCAATAAGTTTCCAGACTTTTTTTTTTGTGTGAGCATTTAAAAATGTCGTACACTCTTGAAAATTCACTATGTTATTGCTATACATCTTATGAGATGACTGACCAATTTTTAGGATTTCAGCTTCAAATGAACAGCTACAGCAGCAATTGAAATACACCCTACTAAAGCCTGATTGTCACAGCTGGTCAATTTCAAAAATCCAATCCGACACTTTAGAAGAACGATATGCAAGAAAATTGTGTTTTAAACTTGGAAAAAATGCCACAGAAACGTATGGAATACTTCAGACTGCTTTTCGACCATCTTGCATGAATCGAGCATCAGTTTTTGAGTGGCATATAAGATTCAAGGAAGGCAGGCAGTCTGTGAGGGATGATGAGAGGTGTGGGAGGAGTAAGGAAGTCAATCGACCAGAGTTGATGAGCCAAAGGGTTAGGGCTAGGTTTACTAGGTTTAGGTTTTAAGGGAATTCAGGAAGAGATTCCGTCGGAAGAGGCCAGCACTCTTCAAATTGGGTCAGTGGAATTTCCACCAGGACAATGCACCAGTCCACAACTCCATCCTTGTCACAGACTATTTGACCAAGATGGGCATCAAGACAGTTCCTCAGCCTCCCTATAGTCCAGACCTTGCTCCTTGTGACTTTTGGTTATTCCCTAAGCTCAGAGGTTGTCGTTATGAGATAAATGAGATGAAAGAGGCTTTGACGAAGGTCATTGACACGTTGACACAAGAGGACTTCTATGGGGCCTTGCAGAAGTTGTTGGAACGGTATAACAAGCGCATTGCAGCCGGAGGAGATTAGTTTGAAGAGGACAAGAGTTTTATGTGTGTATTATCAATAAAAGTGCCCATACGAAAAAAGTCTGGAAACGTATTTAATGATCCTCGTATTTAGTAGAACCCCGGAGATATAAGCAGACTCCTGAAAGAGAGCACCAGTTAAAATTGGTATGAAAAAAATTCCTATCAAGTAGAAATAATGATGTACAATGGCATAGGAATAAAATAATTGGCACGACTTTGTTTAATAACATAAAACCGTCATGGGTTATTTAATTCCTAAGCTTTCCTTGTGAAGGAACAGTTGTACTATCTAACCCTTGCTGGAGGACTAAAACTTCATACTTTTTTAAGAGTATTTGTCCACTGCTACAGGAGTTTTTACTCCCTTACTACGGTAAAAATACGAAATTGAGATTTAGGAAAATTTTTATGAGGAATCTGGAAAGAATCCCTTTAGATTTCTCCCTAAAAAACAGATCGATTAAAAGAAAAGAATAATCAGCTGTGATAAGATCTTCATTAGCGAACCTAAAAATCAATCCCGATCGATGTAATGATGATAATTGACTCCTAAGGAACAAAAATTGGTGCAATAAAATGAACATGATTCACGAATGAATCTTCAATTGATTGAGACAAGTTGCCCTAATTATTCATTTCGAGCGGTTGAACTTAGAAGAGAAAGTCGAGTCTGACAGTGTGTAGCGATTTGGAATATGAAATGGACGAACTGAGTTCAAATTTGGATCTCAGCTGTTAACTTTGATTTTGCACAAAGCACTTGAATATATTTGCAGTTAAATGAAGTTTCCAATGCTAAATAACTAAATGTTTATTTAACCTAATGTATCCTTTCACAGAAAGTAGGGCTACTTCCAGAAGCCAAATTTTATTTATCTTTCTTACTATTTAAGTCTATTCGAATTTATCTGTCTGTCTGTCAGTCTGCCTATCTAAGTTTGTTCGTTTCTATCAGTGGTCCTATCTTTCTGTCTATCTATCTATCTATCTATGTCTGTTCATATCTATCTATCTATCTATCTAAGTTTGATCGTATCTTTCTGTGGTTCTATCTTTCTGTTTATTTAGGTCTCCTATCTATCTATCTATCTATCTATGTCTGTTCATATCTATCTATCTATCTATCTATCAAAGTTTGATCGTATCTATCTGTCTTTCTGTCTATTTAGGTCTCTTTATATCTATCAATGTCAGTTATATCTATCCATCTATCTATGTCTGTTCATATCTATCTATCTATCTATCTATCTAAGTTTGATCGTATCTATCCGTGGTTCTATCTTTCTGTCGTTTTAGGTCTCTTTATTTTTATCTATCAACGTCAGTCAGTTCATATCTATCTATCTATCTATCTATCTATCTATCTATGTCTGTTCATATCTGTCTTTCACAGGATCGTAATATATTAAGTCGGTTCTATTAGTTCCTAATGATATGTCCTTGTGTTTAATTTCACTAAGTAAGTTACCTTTGCGATTGGTCGGTCTGTTTATTTATCTTTCTGTCTATTTATGTCTTTTTATATCTATCTAGCCGTTTCTTCTCCAGCCGTTTAGTTAGCATCCAAGTGGTGCATCCATACAGCAGTATCGATACGACCGCTGCCTGGAAGAAACTGCGTTTCATTTTATCGGTCAGGTCTGATTTCCATATGATCGATAGCTGTCCATGCCTTCGTTAAGAAGCTAGACGGCAATTACACAAGAATGTTGAGAGCAATATTGAACAAGTCCTGGCGGCAACACCTCACAAGGCACCAAATATACGGCCACCTACCTCCCATCACGAAAACTATCCAAGTTAGACGAACCAGACATGCAGGACACTAATTGAGAAGCAGGGACTAGCTCGTAATGTTATATAGTCATTTACACATCACAATGACACAACATCAATGTCAGACGCATGAAGGAAAACGCCTGAGGATTAAGATGCAGGAAGGAAGACGCAGGAAGACTTCTTTAGAAAAATATTCTCCTCTCACTTTATTTGTAAGGTTTGCGTTTGAGAGGATGCTGGAGATCGAACATAAACATTATATTTTGACCCCACTGTTATGACCGTCACGTTGTGTCGTTCTTGTTATCCTGATGTTGGGGTCCACTCCATCGGGGCTTCCGAGGACCCCTCGGTCGGGTGTGGCCTTCCTTACCACATCTGGTCTCTCCTGTCTGGAAGTCTGCTGGCAACTCCTTCGGGGGTTTTCCGAGTGCCCCCTCGGTCGGGTGTGGCCTTCCTTACTACATCTGGTCTCTACTCTCTGGGAGTCTGCTGGCAACTGCTTTTTCACCCCAAACTCAACTGAGTTAAATAATAACTCAACGCCCACACGATCGCCTACTGGATCTTTGAATCGGATGTTCAATCGTCATCAAGCGGAAATAACTGTCATGCAGTTCAGAGGTCACTCTCTTCCGTTGCATGACTGTAATGGCAGAATGGAACCTTGACCTTGTCCCATATCATAAGCCTTAATCCGCCCACGCGATCTCTTTCGATTACTGGCCGTTGAAATGTGTCACTTCCTTCCGGTGTATTACCTTGGAATAGCATTTTTAGGCCGGGGCGAAGGGTCAAAATACAACAGTAAGTGATGTACTCCTATGGACCCCCACATATGGCCGGGCAAAAGCAGGACGACCAGCTCGAACATACATACAGCAGCTATGTGAGGATACGGGATGTAGCCCTGAAGACCAGCCAGAAACGGTGAACGATAGGGAGGAGTGGCGAGAGAGGGTCAGGGATATCCGTGCTTGCGGCACCACTTAATTATGGTGATGATGATGATGTCTATTTATCTATCTATGTAACTGTCTGAGATGAAGAGCCCCTGAAACTAAGCCCTAAGTAAAAACAAAAACCACCCGTAACGAACTGCGGATGGGTTTATTTAACTTCCCACGTGTCCAAAATGTGTCACAAGGTCAGTTTAATGTTAAGCTATCCCACAAGAATTGAAACTCTCATGGAGCTGGGACAAAAATTGCTTAGATATCGTCTGCATTAGGTGAGGGGGCGGGTGCTCCCCGAGGGGCAGGCTTCTTACAGCTAAGCTGTTATTATTTCTCCCCCACCTTAACTGTAAATTTTATTCTACAATATTAGCCCGAGAGCAACATTGAACTCAGACAAAACCCATTGTAACAATTGAAATTATTAGGTCATGCGTTTGTCTCAATCGAATATCCATTCCTTTATGTTTTGAGCCGTTTTCAATAGATAGACTTGCATTGCGTATAAATCTTACAAACGTGGGAGTGGTGAATCTAATGTGAAATAATATCTCAGTCTACACGTCTGAACAAGTCGACAATATTGTGACGCTTGGTTAATAAATACTGTAAGGCTGGTAATATCTTTCACAGGATCGAAATTTATCAAGTCGGCCCTCTTTGTTAAATGTTGAAGTTTCCTATGATTTGTTTAATTTGCACTGCGAGAAAGTCATTTTGAAAGTTACTTTTACGGCTAATAAAAGGAGTTAAAAATAATTGCATCCTTAAACGTTTTTTTAAAGAAAAATATGATTTAAAATATGAATAACAGAAAATTGAATAACGATCTTAAGTTAATGTTTTATGTCAAGCAGGTGTGCAAAGCGTATTTGTAATCGCCATAGGAAATAGAATTCACGAACTGTGTTCAGTTCCATGACGAGGCTGTTTGCGTCACTCTTTCAGCTAATGTCTTTGGGAAAGGTATGAATTCATTTGTTCCCTCTGCAGCAATGGGTAAATTGTAGCGAAAAACTGGGTTCTTTAGCCTTCGTAAGGAAACCAGTCAAGAAGAAAAATTCTGAATTCAATTAGATAACTAAACACATCGACTAAGAAAGGTAAACACTGGCAAGAAATATTAGGATAGACTGGGTTCTAAAGTCTTGTTTATGCAACCTGTGGAAGAGAAAGAAAATTCTGAATTCAAAACAGCATAACTGTTTAAAAACCGACCTTATGTCATACCCTGCGTGTGACTTAGGGGTTGGTAAAAAATAGATTCTTATGTTTAATATTTAAGCATCTATTTATGGGGCCGAATTAAAACTCGTGGTCATGATTAAATTCATAGTTATTTCGGGAGGAATAGAAATATGGTATAGATCTCTGGTGAGAATCAAATTAAAGAATCAAGTTCCAAAAATCTTTATTCTAAACAGTACTCCTTCAAACTAAATTTTGGTTTGGTATATCATCCTTTGTAGAGGTTATTTAATGTCAAAGCTTCTCTCCTAGAAGAACAGTACTGGTATTATATAACCCATAGCTGGGTTCATACCTTTCCCAAGGGTATTTGCCCGAAAGTGAACGTAATAGCGAGACTGGAGTACGAACTCGCATACTGCGATTCCACAGTCCATCGCTTTAACCATCACACCACGAGGACACCTCACTTCAAACAAAAGTGTAAACATTATAAATCATTGTTTTTAGACTAATAGTATACACAGAAATAGATCTGACGGGTAAATGTTTGTCTGACCCCTTTATTTGATTTGATTTTATTATTTTATTATTCTTTTTTTGGTGTGGAGGGTTATAAAGTTTAATAATTCAATAGTTCAGACTTGGTTTGGATTGGTTTATTTATTTAAATTCAAATCAACAACTTTATGGCTTATGAAATAGTGAAATTTAATCGATTTGTAAATGTTGGATTATAATCATGACTGTATTTTTTCCACATTCCGTTGCAATCATTTTGTTTTCGTTTTTTTTTAATAGAACGTTTTTTACAATTTATAAAGTTTCATGGTTTCAAGTATTTCTATCTAATACAAAAAATTTGCGCACAGTTATATGGTTTCAAGTATTCCTATCTAATACAAATAATTTGTAAACGGCTATATGCTTTCAAGTATTCCTATCTAATACAAATAATTTGCTCATAGTTACATGCTTTCAAGTATTCCTACCTAATATAAATAATTTGCACACAGTTATATGGTTTCAAGTATTCCTATCTAATACAAAAAAATTGCCCATATTTATATGGTTTCAAGTATTCCTATCTAATACAAATAATTTGCACACAGTTATATGGTTTCAAGTATTCCTATCTAATACAAATTATTTGCACACAGTTATATGGTTTCAAGTATTCCTATCTAATACAAATAATTTGTAAACAGCTATATGCTTTCAAGTATTCCTATCTAATACAAATAATTTGCACACAGTTATATGGTTTCAAGTATTCCTATCTAATACAAATGATTTGCACACAGTTATATGGTTTCAAGTATTCCTATCTAATACAAATGATTTGCACACAGTTATACTGTTTCAAGTATTCCTATCTAATACAAATAATTTGCTCACAGTTATATGGTTTCGAGTATTCCTATCTAATGTTAATAATTTGCATGCTGTTACATGGTTTTAAGTACTCTCATCAAATAAAAATAATTTGCACACAGTTAAATGCTTTTAAGTTTTCTAATCGAATTGTAAAAATGTATACAAGGACGTGGTTACAAGTAACTAATAATCTTTTGAAAACAATTTAGCTTCAAGTAATTATTATTGATACTTGGGTGAATTAAAAGTTTTGCAATATTTTGAAAACACGAAGCACACTTCGGCATCTCCAGTTGTTTTTGCCGAGGTCATAAATGTGACAGATTTTACTGAACTGTGATATACTGAGCTCGCCTGGTACTCTCTTAGTGCTACTCGCCAGATTTGAATCTATGGCTTGATTCATATCAACAACTTTATGGGTTATTAAATAGTGAAATGGACGGTTTTTGACCTACCTGACTTTGTCTGATGGTCAATGATCTTGCAAGCCGTGCGAAATTTCTTCAATCCTCTGGTTACTGTGCTGTCACCTTTCACACAATAAATGTTTTTGGTTGCTTCCACCGTGTTATGGCACTGTTCTAACCTATAAAACGTAAGTTCTGAATTGGACACCATAGCACTGAGCCGCTTTCAAATTACACTAAGTGAAGCAATGCATTTTGGTGCAGTAATAACTTTAAAATGATTTTGTTTAATTGTAAATAACTAATTTTAGTTTGATATGGCCCAATGAATGTGAGAGTATCTTGTGGTAGAAAGATTGACTTGCTCAAATCATCTAGGCGAGAATGGTTAACCCAATAAATCACCGTGCGAAATTTGGGCTTCAACACCTGTATATGATCCTATTTACCCAACCCCTCCGCTCGGGCAGGATATGACACAAGGTCAATTTTTAAGCGGGGTTTAACAGGTTTGAATTTTCCTTCTCCTAGACTAGTTGCCTTACCAAGGCTGAAGAACCTAGTCTGCCCTACTATTTACCCAGAGCTGGAGAATAATTGGATTCATACCTTTACCAAGGGTATTAGCGCTATGTGAAATGCAATCAGTCTTGTCCAGGATTTGAACTCGTGTCACCGTGTCCATTTCCTACGACGATAACCATTACACCACGGGCACCTCCTGTCTATGATGCTTGTTGTATATACACAACCCAATCAGACTTTAAGCAAACCTAAGTGTTTAGATTGGTTTTATGGCATATAAACCATTGTTGGTTATTTAATGCCAAATCCTCCATATTCATATATATCAAATATATATGATTTGGTTTGGTTTGGTTTGGTTTTATGGCATATGAACTATTGTAGGTTATTTAATGCCAAATCCTCTTTATACATATACACATATTGAATATATATGATTTGGTTGGGTTTAGTTTTATGGGATTTCAACCGTTGTACGTTACTTAATAGCAAATCCGGTTTATACATATGTAAACATATGTCAAAGTTAAATCGTTTCAAGTATTGCTATTGAACCAACTCATTGGTCTAGTGGGTTGAGTGTTTGCCAATGGTCCGGGAGACCTGGGTTCAATCCCAGGTCGCGTCATACCAAAGACTTTAAAAATTGTACTTGATGCCGCCTTGCTTAACACTCAGCTTTATAAGGTAGGGATCAAGGGTAAAGCAGGGCAATCCAAAGAAAGTGGCTCCCTCCTCCTACACCTCGGTATAGTAGCTGTTGAAAAGGGAGCCTTCGGGTAACTCTCGACTAAGGTCACCAACTTAACTTACTTATTGCTATGTCTCCCAAAGAATTCAATTAAAAATCAGTGATTTGTTTGCAATTAGTTAAAAGATCAAACAGTTCCATTTCAAGCAATTCAGTTTAGCATAAGTCATTTGTTTACACTGGGTTTAAATGCCAAAATGTTCTATTTGACCCATTGATAGGACCCTATCAGATGCTACCACTCCGGTTGAGAGTGGACCTGGAAGCGATGGCAATGAAGGAGTACACCGCATTCCCCAAAGCTCCAGCATTGCTCGAGCCTTCCTATCAGATTGTTTAGTGTCATATCAGGACACTCGTTGGTGAAGAGTCTTACCTTTCTGCAGAGATGCAGTCGGTGTATTCTACAGCCCAAGCCGACTGGGTTAAAGCAAACATAAGTCTAATAAGCTTACAGTTGTCATAAATAAAATTCATTTTCTAGTAATTCATTGTTGTTGGCTAAAGAGGACGGCAATCAGACAGTTGGTTTAGAGAACGGAATGTTTTTATGTCGCCTATTCAGATTCAAGAACTTTAAAAACAAAGAACGGTAAAGAGAACACAATTCCTTTTCCGCTGACGGTCAGTCAATTTCCTATACACTCTCTTATACGCACATGCACACAATTCAGGTTTGTTGGGCTTTATGGCATATCATCCACTGTAAGTTATTTAATGCCAAATCCTTTTTATACATATATATTAAATATACAGAATTTGGTTTGGTTTGGCTTTATGGTATATCAACCTCTGTAGGTTATTTAATGCCAAATCCTGTTTATACATATATGTTAAATATATATGATTTGGTTTGGTTGGATTTGGTTTTATGGCATATCAACCGTTGTAGGTTATTTAATGCCAAATCCTTATTATACTTATATATCAAATTTGCAGAATTTTATCTGGGCAGGGTTTTATGGCATACCAACCCTTATAGGTTATTTAATATCTAATCCTGTTTATAGATATATATTAGATTTGTAAACACATTTTATTGATAATATTTCTAAACGAGCCTGAATTCAATTTTTTTTTTTTTTGCTCACAGTTAAATGGTTTTATAGAGTTAAAGGATCAAACAGTTCTATTTCAAACAATTCAATTTCGGATTAGTCATTTGTTTGCACATAGTTTCAATGTCAAACAGTTCTATATGTCCCTACCGGATGTTACTACTCGAAGCCTGAGTGAACCTGAAAGCAATGGCAATTAAGGGGTATTCTACATTCCCCAAAGCTCCAAGACTGGAGCCTTACTGTCAGATGGTTTCGTGTCATATCCAGAACATCTCGTTAGTGGTGGGGGTCTTACCCTTAAGAAGAGATGTAGTCTGTGTATTCTACAGCCCAAGCAGTCTGGGCAATATACGTATATGTTTTGTCGATATCCACTCTATTCATTTCTATTCGACTATTTATATATCCGTCGAAGATACAGAAAATATGGGATAAGTACACCCGCCTGCAACGTGTCAGCGCACCAACTACCACGATACAACACGGTACAACACCACACAAATTAACACGTACTAAAATATTGCAAAACTTTTGACTCACCCTTATACAAATGATTTTCACTGAGTAATTATCAAGTATTATTTTCTAATACAAGTCGAATATGCAAACGGTATCAGGGCTGAGGTTAGTCTTGAATGTTAAAACGATTATTTATTGACGCAGTACCACGTACTGAAGTTTCTTTATCAATGACATCAATTCGTGCTGACAGCTCCTATTCTCCTGACTCTCTCTCTCTCTCTCTCTCTCCATATATCCCTACCATCTGTCACTCCCAGCAGTTCTTCCAGACTATATCCTGTGTCCATATAGAGCTGATGTAAATAAGTTCTTCCTAACCGGCATACAGTAGCACGTCCACGTTTAAGGGTCCATAGAAGAACGTCACTTATGAGTTCGTCCTTTTTTCTCCAGCAGTGTCTTGCATGTCTTGTTCGAATTACTTGGATGTTTTTTGAGATTGGAGGTAAGTGGCCGTACAGCTGTTGTTTAGTGGGACGTTCAGTGTAGCCCGAAGCATTCTTATGTAGTTCCTATCTAGCATTTTCTGTATGCGTTTTGTTAGTGTCCATGTGGTGCATCCATACAGTACCATTGACACAGTCATAGCTTGGAAGAAATCCCGTTTTAGTTAATCGGTTAGATCAGAATTCCATATGACAGATAACCAATCGATAGCTGTCCACGCTTTTGTTAGGTGTATATAAACATCACTTTTAGTAGATGAGACACTACCGCCGAGGTACGTGAACTTGTCCTTATTTACCAACCCCTCTGCTCGGGCTGGATATGACACAAGGTCAATTTTAAGCGGAGTTTAACAAGTTTGAATTCAGAGTTTTCCTTCTCTTGCACTAGTCGCCTCACCAAAGCTGAAAAACTCAGTCTACCCTACTATTTACCTATAGCTGGTACGGGAACTGGTCAATTAATATCAGAGGATTACCACTTAGAGTGGAAATGGCTCTTGCTTTATTTTTGTAATTCTTATTTTTGGAAAAGTTGAGCGAAAGAGTACATTTTAAGGCTATGTCACATTCCCCTTAAAGAGCTTTGATTTTGTATTCCATTTTCATTGTAAATAAACATGTTTTTCTTCTTTCCATCCTCTTTAAAAAAAATACCATGTGTATAGGTGCCTCAGGTGGTGGAATGGTAAGCAACCCAGACTAGCTATCCACTATTTGTGAGTTATAGTCTTATTGATAATGGTAATACTTAACCCATAGTTGGCGGGGATAAAGGAGTTCATGCCTTTCCCAACGGTATTAGTTCGAAAGGGAAATAGTGTGCCTGAACTTCGAAATTGCTTACGATAATTTTCCAGTTTCGTGGTGCAACCACACAATCATACTGACACAGTCACAGCTTGGAAGGATTCCCGTTTTATTTTATTAGAGAGATAAAATTTCCATTTGGTTGATAAACTTTCAATAGGGGTCTGCACTTTACCATAGTGTATATTGACATCACTTTTAGAAGATGAGATATTGTTACCGCTATTACGTTCACTTTCAAACCAATTCCTCTTGTTTTTGTTTGTTTGTTTTTTTAGTTTTTTATTCCGTGGAATTTAACTGGTCCTTCTAGTATCTAACTGTTATGACCAAGGGGAGGTTCAAATGATGACATGACACAGAAATAAGTGATAAGAAATATATTGAAGGAAAATAGTACTTACACAATCGATAGCGGGGAGAAAACCCTCCACAGCTTAACAATCAGGAATATTACCGCTCTTGGTAACGACTCGCTGAGACTGCACTGAGATTGAACCGAGGCTGAGTCTGAGACTGAGACTGAACCAAGACTGCGCAGAAGGGAGCTCAGTTGGTATATGTCACATGAGGACGAGTCCATCTATAGGGGACACCCCAACACTAATGATATTCGTTTTTTATTTTATAATGTCTCTCTAGATAAATATTAGATAAATTAACTTTTTTATCAAAAAATTGTAAGAGGGTGCTTACACATGAGTAATGCTGTTTATTATAAATGTTAAGTAAAGTTGGCGACCTTGGTCGAGGCTGACCCGAGAGCTCCCTTTTCAATCGCTACTACACCGAAGTGTAGAGGAGGGCGCCACTCCATTCCCTGGATTGCTAAACTTTACCCTTGATCATTACCTTATAATGCTGAATGCTAAGCAAGGCGGCATCAAGTACTATTTTTGGAGTCTTTGGTATGATTGAATCCCGGTCTCCCGAGTCATCGGCGAACACTCTACTCATTTGGTCAATGGCGTCTATAAATATTGAAAATGGAAGCGGTAAAGGAGATGTGTGTGGGGGGGAGGTAGGGAGAGAGAGAAATAAAGGTTTTAGTGAGACTACTAGAAAGAAAAACCCAGAGAATTGTTAATATAAAGTTTCAGATGAAGAGAATAGAATTGATAGATAGATAGATAGATAGAGAGAGAGAGAGAGAGAGAGAGAGAGAGAGAGAGAGAGAGAAAGACAGACAGACAGACAGAAAGGCAGAAAGTTAGAGTGATACCCGGTGTGCGTGTGAGAGAGAAAAAGAAAGATAACGATGTTAAGAGAGATTACTGGAAAAAAAACCCAGAGAATTGATAATGTAAAGTGTCAGATAGAGAGAGATAGATAGAGAGAGAGAGAGAGAGAGAGAGAGAGAGAGAGAGAGAAAGACTCTGTGTGTGTGTGTGTGTGTGTGTGTGTGTGTGTGTGTGTGTGTGTGTGTGAGAGAGAGAGAGAGAGAGAAAGCGAAAAAGAGAGAAAGAAACATGTTAAGGAAGACTACAGGAAAGAAGAAAAAACAGAGAATTTATAATGTAAAGTATCAGATAGATAGATAGATAGATAGATAGATAGAGAGAGAGAGAGAGAGAGAGAGAGAGCCAGAGAGAGAGAGAGTGGGAGGGAGAAAGAAAGAAAGATATTCAGGGAAACTACTGGAAAGAAGAAAAAACAGATAATGTCAAGTATGAGAGAGAGAGAGAGAGAGAGAGAGAGAGAGAGTTCATAATATTGATATAAACAGAGTGATAATCAAAAAGGGTTTTTTTTAAACTGCGAAAGAATAATGCAAAGTCGTTAGCCAAAGGGAGACCAAAAAAAAAGAGATTTTTTGATGAATTATTTGGACGAGACTTCTTATTTTTCGTTTCATCAAATAATGGCAATAATTCACCTCAGGATTACACTTGATATATAAGAAAAATATACGTAAATATTTGAATAATGAGGGAGGGCTGGAAAAACAGACAAAACAAAAGGGAGAGAGAGAGAGAGAGAGAGAGAGAGAGGACATAAAAATAAATAAAGAGATAGTGGGCATGGCTGAGAGATAGGGGCAAAAAGAGACTGAAGGAGAGAGAGAAAGAAAGGAAGTGAGAGAGAGAGAATGAGAGAAAGAGAGGATATATAAAAAGTAAAGAGTGAGTGAGTGAGTGAGGACATCAAAATAGATAAAGAGATAGTTGGTATGGGTGAGAGATAGGGGAAGAAAAAAGAGACTGAAGGAGAGATAGATAGAAAGGAAGCGAGAGAGAGAGAGAGAATGAGAGAAAGAGAGAATATATAAAAAAGTAAAGAGTTAGTGAGTAAGTGAGTGAGATGACATCAAAACAGATAAAGAGATTGTGTGTATGGGTGAGAAATAGGCGGAGGAAAAAGAGACTACAGGAGAGAGATAGGAAGAGGTAGTGAGAGAATAAAAGAGAAAGAGAAGACATAAAAAAATAAACTGAAAAAGAGTGAGTAAAAGATAGATAGATAGATAGAGAGAGAGAGAGAGAGAGAGAGAGAGAGAGAGAGAAAATATCAAAATAAATAGAAAGTGAGATTGAGAGAGAAGACATTAAAATTGATTAATAGAGATAGTGTGAGTGAAAGATAGGTGAGTGGGTAAAGAGACGGGAAGAGAGAGACAGGAAGAGGGAAAGAGAAAGAGAGAGAGAGAGAGAGCACAAAAAACAGATTATGAGAAGCCAGTCGAAATCATAGAGAAGAAAAGGAAGCAATCCTGAGAAAGAGAAACCGTAATAGATTTAAAACAAAAAGAGGCTTTTAAAAGACTAATTAATAGAAAGATAAATAAAGAAGGTTGCCGGAAGGGAACGACAGACAGACAGACAGACAGACAGAAATAGAGTGAAGATACCAAAAATAAATGACGATAGATGAGAGAGAGTAAATGAGAGAGAGCTATCTCTCTCTCATTTACTCTGACAGAGAGACAGAGAGGGGGAGAGTGAGTGAGAGAGAGAGAGAGAGATTGAAATTTATTATGAGAAGAGACTGGAAACTGATGAGAAAGCAAAATTTAAACGAAAGAGCAAAACAATATTGACTTTGGAAGAAGAGATATCGAAGAGAAGTTTGCATAAAAGATGACAGAGAGACAGACGAAAAAAGAAAGATAGAGAGAGAAACAGAGAGAGACAGAGACAGAGAGAGAAAGAGAGAGAAAGAGAGAGAGGAGACACTTAAAACAAATAAGTGCGCGGATCATTAAATAAGTTTCCAGACTTTTATCGTATGGCCACTTTTATTGATAGTACACACATGAAACTCTAGTCCCCTTCGAACTAATCTCCTCCGGCTGCAATGCACTTGTTGTTGTACCGTTTCAACAACTTCTGGAAGGCCCCATGGAAGTCCTCTTGTGTGAGCGTATCAATGACTTTCGTCACAGCCTCTTTCATCTCCTCAATTGTCTCATAACGACAGTCTCTGAGCTTAGGGAACAACCAAAAGTCACAGGGACCAACGTCTGGATTATAGGGACGGTGAAGAACTGTCTTGATGCCCATCTTGGTCAAATAGTCTGTGACAAGGATTGTCCTGACCCGATTTGAAGAGTGCTGGCTTCTTCCGACGGAATCTCTTCCTGAACTCCCCTAAAACCTCAACATAGTAACCTTAACCCTAACCCTTTGTCCAATCAACTCTTGTGTATTTACTTCTTTCTCCTCCCACACCTCTCATCATCCGGCACTCCCTGCCTTCCTTGAATCTCTTATGCCACTCAAAAACTGATGCTCAATTCATGCAAGATGCTCCAAAAGCAGTCTGAAGCATTCCATACGTTTCTGTGGCATTTTTTCCGAGTTTAAAATAGGATTTTATTGCATATCGTTCTTCTAAAGTGTCCTCACGTCGAGATTGGATTTTTGAAAATCACCAGCGGTGACAATCAGGCTTTAGTAGGGTGTATTCGAATAGCTGCTTTAGCTGTTCCTTGAACATGAAATCCTAAAAATTGGTCAGTCATCTCATAAGATGTATAGCAAAAACCTAGTGAATTTTCAAGAGTGTACGACAATTTTAAATGCCTGTACGAAAAAGTCTTGGAACTTATTAAAGGCGTCACGTAAATAAAGTGAGAAGGAGAAACAAAAGAGAGGATTAAAATATTTCGTTAGGGGAGACTGGAAGTTGAAGAAAGATTAAACTTTCAAAATGATGAAGATAAAAAAAAAGGAATAGGGTTTTCGAAAGAAGAGATATTGAAGAGGAGATTAGAAAAGGGTGAAAGAAGAAAATATAAGAACAAGGGAATGTGGTGTCAGTTTAGAAGGCAAAGAAGAAAACCAGAAAAGAAGAAAAGAAAAAGAAGTGATTCTCTCTCTCTCTCTCTCTCTCTCTCTCTCTTTGTCTCCCTCTCTCTCTATATATATGTATATCTATCTGACACATTACATTATCAATTCTCTGTTTTTTTCTTCTTTCCGGTAATCTTCCACACCACCTTTCTTTCTCTATCTCTCTCTTTTTCTTTCTCTCTCTCTTTTTCTCTCTCTCTATCTATCTATCTGACACTTTACATTATCAATTCTCTTTTTTTTCTTCTTTCCTGTAGTCTTCCTCACCACCTCTCTCTCTCTTTCTCTGTCTGTCTGTCTGTCTGTCTCTCTCTCTCTCTCTATCTGATGCTTTACATTATCAATTCTCTGTTTTTTTCTTCTTTCCTGTAATCTTCCCCACCACTTCTCTCTCTCTCTCGCTTTCTCTCTCTCTCTCTCTCTCTCTCTCTCTTTCTTTCTATCTCTCTCTCTCTCTCTCTATCTGACGCTTTACATTATCAATTCTCTGTTTTTTTCTTCTTTCCTGTAATCTTCTCCACCACTTCTCTCTCTCTCTCTCACACACACACACACACACACACACACACACACACACACACACACATGCACACACACAAACACACACACAAGCACACACTCTCAAGAAACAATTTATGAGAGACTGTGTGACGTTACGTAAACGTACGGAGGAAGAGGAACGAGAAAAAGAAAGCAGAGCAGTGAGATAAACTGATAAAAAGAGAGAATCAGAAAGAGAAGTTAATAGAAAAATAAATAAAAGTTGGATAACCAGAAGAGAGAGAGAGAGAGAGAGAGAGAGAGAGAGAGAGAGAGAGAGAGAGAGAGAGAGAGAATAATAAATCGGTTATGAGAGACCCCAGTCAGCGAAAAAATACTAAAAAAAAAGAGAGCAATCAGGAGAAAAGAAGAGCAAACTAGTAATATTAAGAGAGACATAAAAAGACAGGTAAATAGAGAGATAAATGAAAAAAAAATGGATACCGGAAAAGACAGACAGACTGACCGTCAGAAAAAGAAGATACTAAAATAAATGAATTAAAAAAAAGAAAAAAAAAGAAAGAAAGAGAGAGATTTGAAGGAGAGGAAAGATTGGTAGCTGAAAAATGTTAGAAAGTTAAAAATAAAAAAGGGGGAAAATATGGGGTTTGGAGAGGAGATAAAACAAAAAGAATAAGCAAAAATTGAAACAAAAAAAAATGAAAAAGACAAGGAAATAGAAAGTTAAATGAAGATAGATAGATAGATAGATAGATAGATTCTGAACAGATTAAGATAGATAGATAGATACATACATACATACATACATACTTTCTGAACAGACGGAGATAGATAGATAGATAGATAGATAGATTATGAACAGATTAAAATAGATAGATAGATAGATAGATAGATACTTTCTGAACGGACGGAAATAGATAGATAGATAGATAGATAGATACATACATACATACATACATACTTTATGAACAGACAGAAATAGATAGATAGATAGATAGATAGATAGATACATACATACATACATACATACATACATACATACATACATACATACATACATACTTTATGAACAGACAGAAATAGATAGATAGATAGATAGATAGATAGATAGATAGATAGATAGATAGATGAAAGAATAGAATAAAGAGAGAGAAATATCGGAAATTTTGGTGGCAAGAGAGAGACTGAAAATTGAAGAACTGCAGAAACTTTAAAAATGCAAGAGCGAAAATCATTGATTCTTCCTGTTTCTCTGATGTCAGCTAATTTTTGCGTGCCAATTCTTACAACATAAATAAACAATTTTCAATCCCTCCTCATCTTTACTCGCGCCCCCTGGAATTAGTGATTGCACCTCCCGGCTCCCCGTTTGCAATACCCCGGAAGACAGCAAAAGAGCAAAAGAAGGAAGAGATGGAACTAGAATGGTGAAGCGCTATTTAGAAGGTAAAGAGAAAGACTAAAGATAGATAGAGAGAGAGAGAAAGGAAGAAAGAAAGAAAGAAAAGAATGAAAGAGATAAAGAAAGATCAAAGTGTGTGTGTGTGTGTGTGTGTGTGTGTGTGTGTGTGTGTGTGTGTGTGTGTGTGAGAGAGAGAGAGAGAGAGCCTGCGCGCGTATGTGTATGTGTTTGTGCATGTGAATATGCGTGTGTGTGTTTATGTGTTTGTGTATGCGAGTATGTGTGTGTGCATTAGCGTGTGTGTTTGTGAGTGTATATGTGTATGCTTGTGTGTGTGTGTGTGTGTGTGTGTGTGTGTGTGTGCATTCGTGTGAGTGTGCGCGTATGCACGTGTGCGTGCATGTGTGTGTGTGTGTGTGTGTGTGTGTGTGTGTGTGTGTGAGTGTGTGTGTGTGAGAAAAGAGAAGACTGGATGCCGGCGAAAATGGAGACTTTGAAGATGAAAAAGCTTAAAGAAAGATGAGCTTTGGGAGAGACGTAGAGGCTGGATAGAAAACAAAACAAAACGAAACAAAAAACGAAACAAAAAAAGAAAAGGTGAAAGAAGGAGAATCGTTTTGGGGGGTAGCGGATGTTGGTGGAGGTGGTGTAAGGCAACTAAGAAGGCGAAGAAAGTCTTGAAGTCAAAAAGTTAACATGCATTATTTCTACTGATAGTAAAAAGATTTAGAAATTTGTTGGCAAGTCATTGACTGTAGCTGGAGGAAAGAGAAAAAAGGCGTAGAGAGGCGACAAGAAAGATAAAGAGAACGTAGATTACAAAGAAAGAAAGAAAGAAAGAAAGAAAGAAAGAAAGAAGATTGGATTGAAAGGAAGGGTGAAAAAAAGCTAAATAAAAAAGGATACCAAGAGAGAGAGAGAAAGAGAGAGAGAGAGAGAGAGAGAGAGAATGACGAAGGAAAAATGCAAGAAAAAAGTTTGAACTGAAAAGGAGGAAAAAAGGTAAAGAAGGAGAGAAAAACGTCAAAATTGAGAGAGAACGAGAGAGATGAAAGAAAATATGAAAGAAAGAATATTGAATTGAAAAGAAGGATGAAAAATAAAAAAAATAAAAAATATCGGATGAGAGAGAGAAAGAGAGAGAGAGTGAGAGAGAGAGAGGAAGGAAAAATGAAAGCAAGAAGATTGATTGGAAAAGAAGGGTGAAAAAGAGAGAAATAAAGAGAAAAGAATATAAGAAGAGAAAGGGAAAGCGAAAGAGAGCGAATGATGAAGGAAAAATAAAAAAAAAAGTTTCAACTGAAAAGGAGGAAAAAAGATAAAGAAAGAGAGAAGGACATCATGAGAGAAAGAGTGAGAGAGAGAGAGAACGAGAAAGATGAAAGAAAATATGAAAGAAAGATGATAGAACTGAAAAGAGGGATGAAGAAAAGAAAAAGAGAAGAATATCGGAAGATAGAGAGAAAAGAGGGGGGGAAGGAAAAAAGAAAGAAAGAAGATTGGATTGAAAAGAAGGGTGAAAAAAAGCTAAATAAAAAAAGATACCAAGAGAGAGAGAGAGAGAGAGTAAGAGAGAGTGTGTGTGAGAGAGAGAGTGAGAGAGTGAGTAAGAGTGAGAGAGTGAGAGAGAGAGAAAAGAAAAATAAGAATTAAACAAGTTAAAATTGAGTTTTAAAAATATATTAAAATGAACGAAAAATAGAAGAAAAGGAGAAGGAAACAACAAAAAGAAAAGGGTGAAAAAAACAAGAAAGAAAGAAAGAAAGAAAGAATATCAAGAGAGAAAGAGGAAAAGGGAAAGAGTAAAATGAAAGAAAGAAGATTGAATGGAAAAGAAGGATGAAAAAGAGAGAAATAAAGAGAAAAGAATATAAGAAGAGAAAAAGAAAGAGAGAGAGAGAAAAGGAAAGAGAGAATGACGAAGGAAAAATGCAAGAAAAAAGTTTGAACTGAAAAGGAGGAAAAAAGATAAAGAAAGAGAGAAAGACGTCAAAAGTGAGAGAGAGATAAAGAGAGAGATGAAAGAAAAGATGAAAGAAAGAATATTGAATTGAAAAGAAGGATGAAAAAAGAAAATAAAAGAATATCGGAAGAGAGATAGAAAGAGAGAGAGTGAGATAGAGAGAGGGAGAGAGAGAGAGTAGAAAGAAAAATAAAAGAAAGAAGATTGAATGGAAAGGAAGGGTGAAAAAGAGAGAAATAAAGAGAAAAGAATATAGGAAGAGAAAGGGAAAGCGAGAGAGAGAGAGAATGACGAAGGAAAAATGAAAAAAAAAAGTTTCAACTGAAAAGGGGGAAAAAGATAAAGAAAGAGTGAAGAACATCATAAGAGAGAGAGAGAGAGAGAGAGAGAGAGAGAGAGAGAGAGAGAGAAAGAGAGAGAGAGAATGACAAAGGAAAAATGAAAAAAAAAGTTTCAACTGAAAAAGAGGAAAAAAGATAAAGAAAGAGTGAAGGACATCATAAGAGAGAGAGAGAGAGAGAGAGAGAGAGAGAGAGAGAGATGAAAGAAAATATGAAAGAAAGCTGATTGAACGGAAAAGATGGATGAAGAAAAGAAAAATAGAAGAATATCGGAAGATTGAGAGAAAAGAGGGGGGAAGGGAAAATGAAAGAAAGAAGATTGAATTGAAATGAAGAATTGAAATTAATCGAAAGACAAGAAATTGATACGCAAAAAAAAAAAAAAAAAAGAAGGAAAACATTTTTTTTTAAAAAAGAGCAGACACAAAATAGATAAGAAAAAACAAAATGAAAATTTAAATAAAAATAATCAAAAGTACACAAGCAAACGAAAAGAATACGAACATGAAAAAACACACGAAAAAAAAAGACGAAAAACAAAGCAGACGACAAAACAATGATATGCAATTCAAGAAAAAAAAAAAAAACAAAGGAAGAAAAAGAGAAACTTGAAACAAAACAAAATGAAAGAAAAGAAACTAGAGAAAGAACAAATGAAAAACGAAAATAAATAAATACATTTTAAAAAACAAGAAAAATAAGAAAAAAAAAAAAAGAAACAATATTTTTCAAGCTAACAATCTTTGCGTCTCCATAGCGACTATCGATCATAGGGCCTTTTTATTTAATGAACGTAATTGTACAGGCATTGGAACAACGTCAAATTACAAAGTAAAGAAAAGCAAGTTATCTTCGTCACCAGCGTCGCTGCCAACGTCATGATCACAGCCATTTTTTTTTCTTCTTCTTCTTCTTCTTCTTCTTCTTCTTCTTCTTCTTCTTCTTCTTCTTCTTCTTCTTCTTCTTCTTCTTCTTCACTGATTGTCAAAAGATAAAAGCTAGAGGCGGCGAACAGAGAGGAACAGGAGGAGGAGAAAGGAGATGCGAGGGAGTAAGAAGACGAGGCGAAGGATGAGTAGATTTTTTTTTCTGAAAGTGTCGTAGTTTATTTTATAAAAGATGGCGGCGATGAGGGTGTTGAAGTAAAAACGTTATAAACAATGGTGAAGACGGAGGAGGGCGGGAAAAAAGCCGGGGATAGGTAGCTTAGTAGGTAGGTAGCAAGCTTGGATAGGAGAGGTGTAAATCAAGAAGGTGAGAAAGGGGATGAATTTTGTGAGATGGTCGAAGAAAGAATGCAAATTTGGAAAGAAGGAAGGTTTATTGGAGAGATTCAGTTGAAGGAAAGAGTGAGAAAGAGAACAATGGAAAAAAGGGGTGATTAGTTGAAAGATAAGAATAAAAAGTGAATGAAAAAAGAAGAGAAGAAAAAAGAGAAAAATATAAGAGGAATGAAAAGGAATGGGAATAAAGAGAAAGAAATAAGTGGTAAATTGTAAGAAAGAAAGAAAGAAAGAAAGAAAGAAAGAAGGTTTGTTGGAAAGATTAAGTTCTAAGAAAGACAGAGAAAGAGAACAGTGTAAAAAAAGAGGTGGTTAGTTGAAAGATAAGAATGAAAAGAGAATTTTAAAAAAGAGAGGAAAATCAAAGAGGAAGAAGAAAAGAAATTGAAGAATGAAAAAGGGTGAGGATAAAGAGAAAGAAAGAAAGAAAAAAAGAAAGAATGAAAGATGCATTGAACTATAAACAGAAAGAAAGAAAGA
>OY757914.1:17733132-17735632 GCA_963585895.1 Sepioteuthis lessoniana
CAACTGTGGTGAGGGTGCTGATGAGCATTGAGATGGCTGTCGTCTGTTAGGGGTTGGTAAATATGGTTAAGACGAAGAAATTGGCATATATATATATATATATATATATATATATATATATATATATATATATATATATATATATTTAGGCAGCATTTCTTCGTTAATGCAAATTTCATTAAACATAATAGACATTTTATGTCGACATATTTTCTTCTGGATCCGTTCGAATTCCCGTATTACTTTTATCGTATTCAATAGCTCAGCATTTAAAAAGAACATTCATGCCCAACAGCACAACTACGGAAAATTCTCACCGACAACACAACAATATTAGAACATCAAAATAATAAACAAAAACTTCACATTCTCGAAGCACTACATATTAGAAACATGCAACCAACACTTAATAGAATTAATTTTCAAACCAGTGCTACTGTACTTAAATGTCTTTAGCTACTGGCACTAATTATAGAATTCCATTTAAAAGCAAACGCCATAATCCTCAACGGCAAAGATGCCCTTACACAGTTGTAATATGCTAAAACAAAAGTTACATCACTTTTGTAATAGATCCTCCCCTGATGATGGCCCAAAGTCGGGCAGAAAGTACTAGGCATACATACAACTATGGACAATACATAAATCAATTCCCCCCGAATACGATAAGAGTAATACGGGAATTCGAACGGATCCAGAAAAATATGTAGACATAAAATGTCTATTATGTTTAATGAAATTTGCATATATATATATATATATATATATATATATACAAACCTATTATGGTATATTGGTAGCAGATTGATTACTATTGATTCGTAAGTTCGATTCTTCGTAGATGCTCCATGTTTCTAATCTTGTACTAAATCTAAACAAAGCAACTTTTTCCGTGGAACCTCACGTCGTGTAACTCTTAGTAATCTATTTACCAACCCCTCCGCTCGGGCAGGATATGACACAAGGTCAATTTTTAAGCGGAGTTTAACAGGTTTGAATTAAGAGTTTTCCTTCTCTTAGACTAGTTGCCTCACCAAGGCTGAAGAACTCAGTCTGCCCTACTATCTACCCATAGCTGGAGGGAGAATAATTGGATTCATACCTTTCCCAAGTGTATTAGTGCTATGTGAAATGCAATCAGTTTCGTCCAGGATTTGAACTCGAGTCGCCGTGTCCATTTCCTACGACGATAACCATTACACCACTGGCACCTCCATTGTGTAACTCTTAGTAAGCTTGGTTTCTTTATTTAATGGCATATCAACCTTCGCGGGTTATTCAATGCTAGAGCCACTCTTGTAACAAAATAAAAGTGGAACTGTTTAACCCATAGCTGTGGTAATCAAGAAGGTGTTCATATCTTTCGCTAGGTTATTAGTTCGAAAGTGATCGTACTAACGGGACTAGAGTTCGAACTCACATGCTCCGATACCATAGTTCAACACGTTAGCAACAATAGCACGGGGATTCCTCTCCCTCCTACTCCTGAGTTTGTATAACAGCTACTATATACTTATCAAATGAGAACACAGTTAATGTTGTAATAATTAATTAACTTGACCAGTTATTTTTTTAATCTGGCATCCAAACTGTAGGCCTTGTGCCACATCTACACAAAATTTAGTCAATAGCTATATCATACCTTACCTTTCTTCAACTTGGCCCAGTCGGCTGGGGCTGTAGAATACACCGATTGCGTCTCTGCCGAGGTATAAGAATTCCTCAACGAGTGTCCTGGATATGGCACAAAACAATCTGATAGTGAGGCTCCAGGAATGCTGCAGCTTTGGGGAATCTGGAGTACCCTTTTATACCATCACTCCCAGGTTCACTCTGGCCCGGGGTGGTAGCACCAGATAGGGTCCTATCAATGGGTTAAATAGAACTAAACAGTGAACTTATGCTAAACTGAATTGTTTGAAATAGAACTGTTTTGAAATTTAAACTGCGTACTTATGCTAAACTGAATTATTTGAAATAGAACTGTGAATAAGCATGAAGACCGGTCCATTGGCCTAGTGGTTAGAGTATTCGCCAAAGGCCAGGGAGACCTGCGGTTCAATCCCAAGTCGAGTCATACCAAAGACTCAAAAATGGTACTTGATGCCTCCTTGCTTAACACTCAGCATTACAAGGTATGGATCAAGGGTAAAATGGAGCAATCCAGGGAAAGGAGTAGCGCTCTTCTCTATGCTTTAGTCTTGTAGCTATTGACATGGGAGCTTTCGGGTCACCCTCGACTAAAGTCGCTAACTTGACTCACTTTTATTTGTATAAAAATGGATTTGGCATTAAATAACCTAAAATGGTTGATATACCATAAAACCCAACCCAACCAAACGTTCTTCAACAATGACTAAAAGGCATACACACACATTTATATATGTGTGTGTGTATATATATATGTGTGTGTGTGTGTGTGTGTGTGTGTTTGTGTGTGCGCTTATGGGGGGGGGGTCATTCACCAGGAAGCATTCATTACGATTTCACTTTTTTTCAA
>OY757914.1:17738132-17740632 GCA_963585895.1 Sepioteuthis lessoniana
AAAGAGGCTGTGACGAAGGTCATTGACACGCTCACACAAGAGGACATCCATGGGGACTTCCAAAAGTTGTTGGAACGGTACAACAAGTACATTGCAGCCGGAGGAGATTACATCGAAGGGGACTAGAGTTTCATGTGTGTACTATCAATAAATGTGCCCCTACGAAAAACGTCTGGAAACTTATTTAATGATCCTCGTATATATATATATATATGTGTGTATGTGTGTGTGTGTGTGTGTGTGTGTGTGTGTGTCCTTTAATATTTTTACAATTACTCTATAGTTCAGATTTGTCTGAAAATTATTAGTCTTGGATTGGAATGCTTAAAACCATATAAGTCGGTGCCAACAAATTGTTTAATCTCAGACAAACGACCAGACATAGTGATAGTCTTAAAAAACCTGCCGTTATGTTGACTTTCCCATCCCGGCAGACCACTGTAAAATTGAAAGAAGGGGAAAAGAGGAATAAATGCCTAGACTTTGCTCGGGAACTGAGAAAAAATAGGGAACATGAAAGTGACGGTGATACCGATTGTAATCGGTACTCTGGGTACAATCACCAAAGGATTGTTAAAGAGACCGGGGGAATTGGAATTAAGATACGTCTAAATACTGAGAAGAGTCCTGGAGACGTGAGGAGACTTTCTGTCATTCAGACTTCAATGAGAAACTATCAGCTAATGCTGGTGTGAAAAACTCTCAATGGAGTAAAATAATAATAATAATAATAATAATAATAATAATAATAATAATAATAATAATATTGTTTGAATTTACCCCGCCAACCTTAGAAATTTAGCATAAATTGCTATAGAATCTTTTGCCGAGCCGTTCAAACACTCCAAGTTATCTCAAATTAATTCCCCCGCTCCCAAAAAAAGCCCCCCCCAAAAAAAAACGCCCAAACGAAACGCAAAAGAAATTTTTGGAATGGAATAATCTAGAATCAGGTGGCATTATAAATATTAGGAAAGATATAAAAGCTTTATAAATATCTGGATATATACAAAAACTAAACAATTGTGAGGAAATGCTCGTTGGGTAGAGGTTAGTGCAATTTTCTTTTTTTAAAAAAATAACACTGGATTTTCTATGACTTGTAAAATTTTATTTCTAATTAAAATGGTTGAATATTGCTGAATATAGCATTATTTATAATTACACAACTATCAAACAAAATCCTGTTGTTTTTTTTTTTCAATTATCTCCTTATCTCGTAAGATTAATTGAAAATAATCATAATATCCCTATATCTAAATTAGTTCTTTATTGATTTTTTTATATTAATTAACAATGAATTATAGTTACATTCAAAATTTTCATAATAATTTCTAATCAAAATATTTTCTAAACTAAATTTCCAATTCCAAACAGCAAAAACGGCAGTTCGTTTAATATATATGTATATACATTTTATTTTTCTGGATAGATCTAATTTTCTAATTTTTCATACAACAAACACATACCTCTCTTTTAATTCTTAAACTTAATAAGTCTTTTAAAGATTTTAAAAATTTTTAATCAATAGAAAAGATGTTATTCTTTTGCGAAAAAATATTTGACACAATATGTCACGTCACTAATGAAATAGAACGCTATTAACAATAATAAATCACAAAGATTTTTTAAAATTCTTTCATTAAAAAGTCTTTTCAGTCAAAGCGTTTAACATCCGCAATTAATTGCCCAGAAGAGGGTTTGACAAAAATATCGAAACAACGTGGCGTGATATTGTATATAAAAAAATCATCCTTTGAATGTGGGGTTTTTTTTCAATATATATATATATATATATATATATATATATATATATATATATATATATAAGAAAGATCTTTAAAAATCACGCATATTATTTTGTAATAATATTTATTTCAGCAGACCCAATATTTTTTTAGAATATTAGATCTGCATCTTCTGATAATTGTAATAATATCATATATATATATATATATATATATATATATATATATATATATATATATAAAACACAATTGTAGTAATATTTATTATTATATTTATATTATATATATATATATTTTACATATCAATTTATATATATATATATATATATATATATGTATATCATACATATGTATTTATATATATGTATATATGTATACATATATATATATATATTATATTATTATATACATAAATACACACACACATATATGTATATGTATTTATATATGGAATTAATATCTCTCATTATTACTTATGTCTCATGATATATATGTATATATCATCATCATCATCATGTCGTGCCTCTTGCACGGATTTCCCTGAGTCTCCCTCGCCACTCGTGTCTATCGGCCATCGCTTTTGGCAGGTCTTCTAAGCTACATCCTGTGTCCCTAAAGAACTGCTGTAGATAAGTTCTAGCTGGTCGTCCAACACTTGCTCGTCCGTGTGAAGGGGTCCATAGGAGAACGTCGCTTATGAGTTCTTCTTTACTTCTTCAACAGTGCCCAGCACGTCCTGTTCGTCGGACTTG
>OY757914.1:17750632-17893132 GCA_963585895.1 Sepioteuthis lessoniana
GTTTCTTTAAAGTTTCAAGTTTACTTGTCGAACAAGTCGCGTTCCCAATGAGAAAAAGAGAAAATTAACTTTATTTTAAAACTTGTCTTAATTACTGCCCACTGCTAATTATGAGTGGTCAGTTGTAATTTACAAAGCTTTTTGCTTAGATGTGGCACAATGCCGAATGAATGGGGGACCTAATGAGACTCGAACTCACTCTTGCAGGTTTGGGAATCAAGCTTGCTAACCATTACACTACGCGAAGCGTCACAATGGTCAGTAATTAAGACAAATGTTTCGATAAAGTTAATAAAGGCACGCTTAGGGTAACGGTTAATGTAGTAGTAAATGGAATTGGGAACTTATGTTCATATCATAGATGAATCTGTTTGAATTGAATTTTTCGCTAATTCCTTTGGGAAAGGCATGAATCCATACTCAACCCCAAGCTATTGGTAAATTGAAGAGCAGACTGGTTTCTTTTGGGAAACTCTTAATTGAATCTGCTAACTTCGGTTTCAAAATTAATTTTCTGCCTTATCCTCTTCGTAGCAGAGGGGTTGGGTAAATACACACAACGAAGCTATTGGAAGTAAATAATGGAAATAAATCCTGCAATATAGAGAAAATTGATAAACAAGGTAATCCAAGAAGTAAAAGAATTTAATGTGAAAGAAGAAAGGTCGACGTTTTAATGTTTCGGTTCTACTGAACCATCCTCAGGTCTGGGAAGGATCTTGTGATGTTGAATCACCAATGGATGTTTGATAGAATATGCAAATATAAAAACAAAGCTATGGTAAGTAAAACTAGTTTACAAATGTCATTTTACAGTTGCCTTGTACTTGTAAAATATCAAAAACTTTATGCCGCTCTACAAACAGGTCTTCTCACTGTTTATTATTCAATAAATTAGAATAATCTAAATACAGCTTTGATTTTATTTTAAAGAAATATATCAAAACTGTGACTAATTTCCCGGGTTTTGTTGTTTTATCACAATTCCTGTTAATCTGATTGGTTGTGTCTTGTTTAATGGCATTTCAACCTTCTTGGGTTATTTAATGCCAAAGCCATCCTTCAAGAACAGTAATGATACTATTTAACCCATAGCCGGGAGGATAAGAGGATTCATACCTTTACCAATGATATTTGTCCAAAAGTGAACGTAATAGCGTGACTGAAGTTCGAACTCGCTTACAACGATTCCGCTGTTGAGCGCTTTAACCATTATACAACGAGGACTCCCCCATTATCGCTCGAAGAAAAAAAAAATGTTCTCAAAAAGATCAGATGAAAATGTTTGTTGAAACTTCTTTATCTCAAAACCAGTTGAAGAAATCAAAAAGTTACCCGATGAATGGCTAAAGGCGATTCGAAAAATAGTGAATACACAACAGACTGAAATTGTTTCTTTGTTAAATCACTTTTGAATAAATCCTATTCAAATAAAACGGAAATGATTTTTGATTCAATATAATAATTATCCACACTGGTTTTAATGATATAAGGTTACCAATGTAATTGCTATGATCCCACACCCTTAAAATTGGCAAACTGAAAGTGCATATTAACCATTTAAAATTCTAAAATAAAAAAAGGGTAATGTGCAACTGAGTAGCTTATATTTATTAAAAAAAAACATATCTATGCACCTAGATTACAGAGAAGACGTCTAAAAAGCTATCTGCCCACTAGATAGGATTGTAGCTGGTAGTATCAAAACGAAGCTGAGTGGACCTGCGAGTAATGGCAACGAAGAGGTGACTTCATACTCACCAGAGCTACAGAAGTGGAGCTTCACCACCAGCTGCAGTTTAGTGTCATAGCCATGAAACCATGACAGTAAACAATTATACCGAACAGTATAAATAACGTTGGGTTCCTCGTGGTATAATGGTCTGCTATCATAGTTTAACCATTTTACTAGTTACCTCGTTATTATTGATATGTAATGGTAGATTTACTACTCTGGTAATTGTAAATTTACTTCTTCTGTAATAGTAAATTTACAACTCAGGTAATGGTAAATTTACTTAACTCTGGTAATGGTAAATTTACTTCTCTGGTAATGATAGATCTATTACTCTGGTAATGATAGATTTACTACTCTATTAATAATAAATTTGTTAGTCAAGTAATGGTAAATTTTCTACTATGGCAATTGTAAATTTACTTCTTTGGTAATGGTAAATCTACCGTTCTGATAATGGTAAATTTATTACTCTGGTAATGTTAAATTTACTACTCTCGAAATGATAGATTTACTACTCTGGTAATGGTAAAATTACTTCTCTGATAACGGTAGATTTACTACTCTGGTAATGATAAATTTACATCCCTGGCAAAGGTAAATTTACTTCTCTGGTAATGGTAAATTTATTACTCTGTTAAAAGTAAATTTAATTCTATGGTAATGGTAGATTTACTACTCTGGTAATAGTAAATTTACTACTCTAGTGAATGTAGGATTACTAATGTAATCAACTTACCAATCTAGCTTGAAGAACATTGGATTACCAATAAAATCACCGGGTTGTGCCATAAATGATTTCCGTTTTATAAAAGCAAGTTTTGACTCCGTATTTAAAACTTCCACTCTTTTAAATGCAACCGGAAATTACCTGATTAAAGAATGCCTTCATCGGTCATTGTTATTTCAGAAAAGAGTGCGCACAATAATATAATCTATGATCTTAATTCCAAATAATAAACTAAGTAAAAATGCATATGCGTCGTGAACTGTTATAAGAATTAGAAAATAATAAAACGCTACAAAAGCAGCTAAGAAAATTCGTAGTGTTTATGGCCAAGGTGTCATTACAATCTGTCAAGTCTGAAATTGATTTTCAAAGTTTTGTTTTAGCGATATATCGTTGAAAGAATAACCCAGACCAGGACGCTCATCAGACATCATTCAAGAGAATTGGTGAAATACAATTCGTGAAAAAGTATTGCAGAATTAGCACTTGACCAAAACACATCATAACCCACAATCTGCTGCCACTTGAAAAAGAGAGGAAAAGTAAGAAATTACACCGCACTTGTTGATAGAAGAAACGTTGTGTTTCTCGTTGATAACGCAAAGCCACGTTCAGCAAGAAGTACGCAAGAAAAAATATTGGATTTGGATTGGTCTATTCTACTCCATTCACCATATTCACCAGACCATGCACCAAGTGACTTCCATCTTTTTCATTCTTGACAAAATGTTTTGAATGACAAAATATTTTCTCAAGAACATCAGGTTAAAACGTTTTTAGAAAGCTTCTTGATCTCTAAACCAGCTGAGTTTTATTTTCAAGGAATCAACACGCTACCTAATAAATGGCAAGAGGTGATTTTAAAAAATGGCGAATATACAAGTGACACAAATTGATTCATTGGCTCATGAATAGATTATATTTTGATAAAAATTTTAATCAATTATGTCTTAATAAAATGAAATGAAATAAATAATGGGTCACCCTGACATAATCATTAAGAATTTTACTTAATGATTATGTCAGGGTGACCTATCTACACGATAATGAACTCTTCTTCTGGTCGGCCGTGTTGGTCGGTACACGGATCTGGTCGGGTGTGTCCTGGCTCCGCTAGCAGTCGGTCGAGATGCGCCTTGACCGGCATCCTCGAAACTCGGGTGCCTTTCCCCCAGATTCTAGCCTTCCTTGGAGGGGCTAGGTTTATCGCAGGCGCCGAGAAATTTTTGGAGCTGCTGGGCTACGGCCTTGTGCCTGGACCCACCCTAAAAAAGCCTTGTGCCACATTCGTCCGGTCGGAAGGACGAACCGCAAATACCGACTTCCTCCCTGCAGTCTCACCAGACAGTTTCGGACGGACACTTCTACTTGCTGTACTAACACTCTCATTTTGTATATATGTTCTGTTTTTTTTGTTTTTTTTCAATACACTTGTTCCATCAACTTTCTCTTCTTATGTGTCTTCTTTCTGGTCCCTAACAGGGCACAACATTAGACGGGACCTTAACAGCTACTACCACTCCGAATCAGGGTGGACCTGGATATAATGGTGAAGAAAGGGTGTTACATATTGACCTTTGACAGTATGTTAGTTGTGGATTTCTGAACAGGATATCACACCTGTGTCTTAGGAAACAGTAGAAATAATCGAGTCGGAAGAAAATGTGTGGGCGTTGAAAATATTATATAATGACAAGAGATTAGAGCAGACAGACAGTAAAGGTGCTCATCCAGGAGAAGCAGGCAGTCTGAGTAGAAACTGCCTTGGGTACTGGCCTTAGGGGGCCAGTGGCACTGCCTTGAAAAGTTGCTCTGTTCAGCCCCGTCAACGAGTACTAAGTGGGGTTCTGAATATAGATCGATCACAACGTGATGTAAATATGAATATATGTCCCCCAAAGTGGTGTCAATGATAGCAGCCCGAGTCATTCGTCTCTCTCTCTCTCTTATGGTATAGAGTCTTTATCAGGATATTCTTCAGTTGTGACATGATGGCTGGCTGTATAGTAGGTTAATAACCAGGAGAGACAAAAACAAGTTTATTTTACTTTCTCTGTTTATTTTACTGGATATCTTATTACAATTAAAGAGCGCAGGGGTTATGCTAATCTTCTCTGTATCGTTCCAATTTTAGTATATGTACTGCTGCGCCAATGGTCCTGGGGACCTGGGTTCAATCCCATGTCGCGTTATACCAAAGACTTTAAAAATGGTACTTGCTACCTCCTTGCTTAACACTCAGCAATATAAGGTACGTATAAAGGGTAAAGTAGAGTAATCCAGGGAAAGGAGTAGTGCCCTCTCCTACATCTCGATGTCGTAGCTATTGAAAAGGGAGCCTTTCGGTCGCCGTCGACTACGGTCGCTAACTTTACTTACTTATTGAAGAGCAGTGGATGGGGTCAAAAAACACAACAAATTTTTTTAAGTACAGCCTAATTTTAGGTTTGTCGCCTCATCAAAAATCTAATATCCCCGGGTTGGGAGTGGGCTTGCTTCGATATTTTTGAATAATTAGCAGCGATTCTTTTTAGTTAGAGTCAGTAAGTTTGACTACAGGATAGTCGGTTTGGTGTGTGCTTTGAGGGCAGTTCGATCCGGTGCGTGCTACTAGTGACTTCGTGTGCTATTCACGACGAGAAAGCAGAGATCCGCCTCGGCCAAATCTGTCGGGTTTACAGTGGACTTCCGTCGTCAATTAGGATTAGCACCAGTGTCACGTGCCTGTCCCCAATTTTGAGCAAAATAGATAACGTGTATATCCATCCAAGTCGTGTTAAATGTTTCGTTAACTGTTCATCTTGTGAACCCAACCTGAGACTTCTACATTTTCCTACCAACCCCGGCAGCATCACAGTGTGAGAAAATGGCCGCCGGAGAAATTGCTTGAGAACAACGGGCGAGGGTACTATTTACCAACCCCTCCGCTCGAGCAAGATATGACACAAGGTCAATTTTTAAGCGGAGTTTAACAGGTTTCAATTCAGAGTTTTCCTTCTCCTAGACTAGTTGCCTAACCAAGGCTGAAGAACCTAGTCTGTCCTACTATTTACCCATAGCTGGAGGGAGAATAATTGGATTCATACCTTCCCCAAGGGTATTAGTGCTATGTGAAATGCAATCAGTCTCGTCCAGGATTTGAACTCGTGTCACCGTGTCCACTTCCTACAACGATAACGACTACACCACGGGCGTGGGTATCACACGGTTATCGGTTCTATAGTTCGTCCGCTACGTAATCAAAGACATTTTAATCTTAAAAAAAAAATATGTATATTTTTAACATGATGCACTCGTGGTGCAATGGTTATCATCGAAATAGTTTCATATAGCGCTAATACTATTGAGAAAGGTATGAATCCAACTATACTCCTTCTATCTAGGAGTAAACAGTATGTATTTGTCGCTGCCTCCCACCAGACAGGACTTGACACAAGGTCAAAAGCCCGAAGGCCGATTAAAGTGGGGATAAAGAGGAGGGAAAGGTCGGGAACGAGCCGAGACTCGAACCCTGCTGGACTGTGCTGCTCATCGACCCACTAAGTACAATGTGGGTCTAATGAGGCAAGCAGTTTCACGAATCCAAATTTGGATCCGGGCACGTATGCCGGGTTATGGCTTAAACTGGACAGCAAGGTCTAGTGCCATACATAGGGGACAGAGGATGCAGTTCGCCCACCCGAGGGTGGCCCAACCGAAGTTGGGGGCCTTTCGGCCTCGAATCTGCCATTGGTTTCGATACCCCTAGACCAGTGAGTAATGTAACTCCTAATCAAGTTAAGTATCTATCTAGGAGTAAACAGTAGATTAGACTGGGTTCTATAACCTTGGCATGGCAACCAGTCTACGAGAATGAAAACTCCGAATTTAAAACCCGCTAAAACATTGGCCTTGTTTCACAAGGGTTAAATAAGTAAATATACGAATTTAATATCGAGAAAGTATTCGAGAACGTCAACATAGATGACGTTCTATCTCTCTGGAGAGAGACAGGGCTTTACCAAAGAATAGGATGAATTGAAACTATATAATCGAGTGCAAGCAAATGAGATCTTGCTGATTTAAAATGTTATCAACAAAGTATTCATTTTAGAAATCTTAGGTTTAAAATATATAAAAACAGAATTTGGCATTAAATAACCTGTAAAGGTTGATATGCCATAAAACCAAACAACCAAACAACCCACAATTTGGCCCAGCCGGATGGGGCTGTAAAATACACCAACTGAATCTCTGCAGAGGAGTAAGACTTCCCCAAAGGAGGGTCTTGGATATGACACTAAACAATCTGATGGTGAGGCTTCAGTAATGCTGGAACTTTGGGGAATGTGGAGTATCCCTTTATTACCGTCGCTTCCAGGTCCACTCTGACCTGGAATGATAGCACCTGATAGAGTCCTATCTGTGAATCAAACAGAACTAAACAGTGTGCTTATGCAAAAGTGAATTGTTTGAAATAGAACTATTTTAATATTAACTGAGTGTAAATAAATGACAAATGTTTAATTGAATTGTTAGTGAAACACATCAATACTTGGAACCATTCGACTTTAACTAAACTAAAAAGTTTGAAATAGAACTGTTTTTTGACATTTCAAACTATGTACTTGTGCTAAACTGAATTGTTTGAAATAGAACTGTTTTTTAACATTCAAACTATGTACTAATGCTAAACTGAATTGTTTGAAATAGAACTGTTTTTTGACATTTCAAACTATGTACTTATGCTAAACTGAATTGTTTAAAATAGAACTGTTTTTTGACATTTCAAACTATGTACTTATGCTAAACTGAATTGTTTGAAATAGAACTGTTTTTTGACATTTCAAACTATATACTGATGCAAAACTTTAAAATAGAACTATTTATGTGTATGAAATGAAATTGGCATTAAATAACCTACAATGGTTGATATGCCATCAAACTAAACCAAACCAAGCCAACTATCGTACATCCTGAACTATTCTTATCTATATGGAAAATCATGTTCGTAAGCTCTTTAGAAATCGGTGATTGAATTTTAATTCTTACTGCTATTAAAAACGAACGTATAAGCGAACGGGTCTTATTTGAAATGATACGTAACACATGACAGTATTTTGGTTGCTTTCGTGATCTTCAGCTGATGCTCATGATGATCTAAAACTTTTTTATTAGTTTATATTCTCCATATATTTTCTTGTTAATCAATACACTTTTCTTGCTGAAGTTTTTTCGAATTTCCTCCTTTATTTTTTATTTCGTTTATGATATTCTTAAAACCATTTTTCTTCTTTTTCTTCAGCAAATATTTTCAGTTTCTTCCTTTTTTTTTTTCTTTTTTTTTTCTTTTTCATTATTTTGTGATGTCTGTTCAGCTTTTTTCTCAATTTCCAACACTGTGTTGCCACCACTCAATAACATTACAATATTTTTTCTCTTTTGAGGTTATTTCTTACTTTTGACTTATAGCAATCTTTATATATTAGAAATTAAAAAAATATCAGTAACTATATATATATATAATGTCTAAAGAAATGAGTTGGGAATGATTCTATTTGAGAATATATAAGAGGATTCTTATAAATCTCCAGGAGTTCTCAATGTATGATAATTGATATATAAATTTATAAATTTTATTCCGAGCAAATTCATATAATTGGAAAAACGTCAACATGGTATGTTGACGTTTTTCCAATTATATGAATTTGGCTAATATCAATTTTTTTCGGCCGGCAACTCAATAAGAGAAACCAACCTCTTCAGAGAGCTATCACACAATGGAGAGAATAGATTTTTAAAAATTCTTTTGATAAATATTTTTCCTATGGATTCATACTCTTTAAAAAACAAAAAGGATGGGGGACAAAAAGACATGGACTAGAAGTTGGTGTCAAAGCCAGGTGTAATATCGTCTAATGTCATGTATCCTTATGTATCTAAAATTTTTACACAACACATAAAACTCTCAGCAACTAAAATCTTGTCAATAAATTAACCTATTTTGTTTTAAGAAAAAAATTCTCTATCTGTTTTTTTTTTTTACTTATTTGTTTATTAAGAAAAACGTGGCGAATAATATTATAAATAATATGAAACATCTTGTTTGGTTTTTTAAAAAATTATAAGTTTTATTTGATTTCCCTTTCAGATTAGATTTCATTATTTAATTTCTTAATATTTTTATATATTTCTTATTTTGAATACTGACATTCTAACTACCGTTAAAATCATCAATAATATTTTAGAAATTATTAATGATTGATATTGATAATAATAAGTAATTATTATAACAATTATTGCTAATTTATTATTACTCCTTGAGAGTATTCACGTCAGCGTGTGCTGATGGTCTTTCACTGGAGTTTGAGTGACAGAAAGTCTCCTCAAGTCTCCAGGACTCTTCTCAGTATTCTGGCCGATCTCAGTAATGCAGTAGTTTGGATAGTCTTCATTCATCCTGTTATTTCCATGTCCTCCAGTTATTTTATTAATCCTTTGGTGACTGTACCAAGAGCACCAATTCCAATTGGTATAAACGTCACTTTCATGTTCCGCAGTTTGTTTTTTTTTCAATTCCCTAGCAAGGTCGAGGTATTTATCCCTCTTTTTACTTTCTTTCAATTTTACTCTGTAGACAGCCGGGACAGCAAAGTCCACAATTTTGCAAGTTCTCTTTTTTTGTTGTCTGGTCATCTGGCCGAGATTAGGCGATCCGTTTGTATCTCAAAATCCCTGGTGAGTTTGTATGTATCATTCTCCAGGACAGATGTTAGGTTGTGCATATACCATTTTTTGTGATGGTCAAATTTCAATTTCTTGCACAATTCTCAGGGGATCCCTTTGCCCACCCAGTCGAGTGTAGTCTTATACTCTTTCTGTGCTAATTTGCGGCATTCGCTTATTATGTGATTGATGGTTTCGTCTCTATCACCACATAATCTACATTTGCTGTTTTGTAGCGTCTTATCTATTCTCGCTTTGATATGATTGGTTCTTTTAGCATTGTTTTGTGCTGCTATCAAGAAAGATACAGTTTGTAAATGTTTCCCTTTCTTAGTCTCGTCCATGTTTTCTTGTGAGAGAAGTCGCTTATTAGTCGCTTAAAACGTCCATAGAGTAGTTTTTCTTCCCATTTTTGTTTTATTGTTATTGTCGTTCTGTTGGTCCTCATGTTGTCAGTATTGTTTCTGGTGGCGGTAATCAGTCTTCCGCCACGCTTTTCTCTGTAGTCTTCAAGTCGTTGTATTGATGCGTCAACACTGTCTTCAATACTGGCAAGTCCTCTTCCCCACTTCGTTTCTTGACATATATAATCTGTCAACGTCACATCTGGGATGTAATGCATTATTCATGGTCATTAGTTTTCTTGTTCTCTGGTCCATTTCTTTAAGTTCTTCTCTGGTCCACTTCAAGAATGGTCCCGAATATCTTATGAGAGAGACAGCCCAGGTATTTATTCCTTTGATAATGCTTCTGCTACATAGTTTTGTCTCGAGTAGCTTTCTGGTTCTCCTGAAATATTCTTTCTTAATTTTTTCTTACATCTCCTCTTGTTTGATGGTGTCAGCTTCCAGTATACCCAAATATTTGTAGGTTTCCTTTTCTCCGAGCGTTCTAATTTTTTCTCGAGTTGGTAGTTCCATTCCCTCCGACAGATGTTGTTTGCCGCTTTTCATCACTAGCATGGCACATTTTCTATGCCAAATTCCATTCCTATATCCTGGCTCTGAATATTGACTGTGTGTATTAGAGTTTCCATTGATTTTTCATTTTTGGCAAACGGTTTGATGTCGTCCATGTACATTACATGATTTATCTTTACCTGCGATTTAGTAAGTTTGTATCCGGATGTGCATTTTCTGGGTATGGGTTTGAGTGGAATCATCGCAATTATTAATAGTAATGGGGATAGTGCATCTCCTTGGAATATACCTCTTTGGATCTTTGCTTTAGCTAAGCTTTTCCTCTTGCAGTCAATTTCACTCTCCAGGTTTCCAGGTTTTTTCGATCAAGTTTATGACTTCATCTGATATTTTGTACCTTTTTGAGACAGTTTATTATCCAGCTTTGTGAGACCATATCATATGACTTCTTTTAGTCAATCCAGGCTATAGCTAGATTTTTGCGTCTAGTCTTGCTCTCGTTGAGGATTTGTTGATCTGTGTCGAGTAGTTCTTCGGTGCCTTTGAATCTTTTGCAGCATCCTTTTTGTTCCTCGGGGAACAATCCGTGGCTTGTTAGCAATAAATAAATCTCTTCCCTTATTTATGCCGTTAGTATTTACTACATCGTAGTAAGCACGTTATGGGTCTGTAGTTATTTAGGGTTGTTCCTTTTCACGGGTCTTTTTGGATCATTGTGGTCCTTCCTTTGGTCATCCATTCGGATACGTGGGCTTCTGTTCATTTCGAGTATTCTTATTATTAAATTATCAATAATGTCAGTCGTCACACTGAAAACATTAATTCTATCCTATGACAGTTACCATAATCAATTTTCCTATTATTAACCTTTGCCACATAAGTTTAAATCTATTTTTATGGTGACATTTAAATATTAGTTCATTACGTTTATTTAATAGTTAGCTAGTAAATTTATATCTGATGATGTTTATTTTTAATTCCTAGCAAAGGTCATATCTACTGTTGAAGCTTCCAAAAGTAGAAAATTTCTAAATAAATTTCTTTATATATATATATATATATATATAAAGTGATGTAAACACTACACAATATAACTGTACAGACGCTCTTCTTACAAGTAGTAATGAACATACAAAAGTTACATCCTCCCCTGATGATGGCCCAAAGTTGAGCAGAAAGTACTTGGGAAATAACTAATCATGGAAGATTTATCAACCAATTCCCGTCGAATATCATAAGATCAATACGGCAATTCGAAAGGATTAACAAAAGATATGTAGACAAAAATGTCTATTATGTTCAATCAAATATGTATATATATATATATATATACATATATACATAGTATAGTCGCTGATATATATATATATATATATATATATATATATATATATATATATATATATATTTGGGCAGCATTTCCTCATTAATACGAATTTCCTTGAACATAATAGACATTTTCTGTCGACATATTTTCTCGCTGATCCTTTCATATTGCCGTATTGATTTTATAACATTCGGCGAGAATTGATTGATATATTTTCCTTAATCGTTTATTTTCCAAGTACTTTCTGTCCGACTTTAGTTCATCATCAGGGGAGAATGTATTACAAAAGTGATGTAACTTTTGTACGTACATTACTACTTTGTAAGAAGAAGAGTATCTGGGCCGTTGCAGTGTGTAGCGTTTACTTTTAAAAAGGTTCTGTAAATAGTGTCAGTAGCTAAAGACAATTAAGTACATTAGCACTGGTTTGAAAATTAATTCTGCTAAGTTTGGGTTGCATGTTTCTAATATGTAGTGCTTCGAAAAACACAATAATATTAGAACATCAAAATAACAAACCAAAACTACAGATTCTCGAAGCACTACATATTAGAAACATGCAACCCAAACTTAACAGAATTAATTTTCAAACCATTGCTAAAGTACTTAAATGTCTTTAGCTACTGACACTATTTACAGAACCTTTTTAAAAGTAAACGCTACACACTGCAACGGCCCAGATGCTCTTCTTCTCACAAAGTAGTAATGTACGTACAAAAGTTACTTCACTTTTGTAATACATTCTCCTTTGATGATGGCCCAAAGTCGGACAGAAAGTAGTTGGGAAATAAACAATTATGGAAGATATATCACACAATTCCCGCCGAATACTGTAAAATCAATACGGCAATAGGAAATGATCAACAAGAAAATATGTCGACAGAAAATGTCTATTATGTTCAACAATATATATATATATATAGTGAGATAGGGGGAGTGTTAAATGTAGAAGTGGTTTTATTCTGATGACAAAGCCTTAGTGAAGGCAATCCATCACGGAGAAGATATCTCTTGCATCAAAATTCTGCTTACTTGTTGGCTTTCTTTAACAGGAAAATTCTAAGAGGAGGTTCTCTGAAATAAAACCTGCTGTTTGCAGAGTCACCAGTTATTATGCTTTGCATGTCATTGGGCTGTAGTTATGAAGACCCAGAGAATGGATTATAATGACCTACAAACCTATGTCATTATAACCCAACCACGTACAGATGTCTTACTACCGTATCATCTTACGCATCTAGTATAATTTTCACAAGTTGAATGAGTTATCAGAATGTTTCAGTTTTAATTTACGTAGTAAAGACGGTCACATCAGTCAAGATCTTGCAGTAATTATATATATATATATATATAATAATGATGAATAAACATATATTTGTTTTTATATATATTTAATTGCATGGATGTTTAAACATATATAAAAACTAACATTTTTGATTTATTATTATCATTTATAATAGCTCTATCACAGATATTGAGCATTCTCCAAATTATACTGCATTTGGTCTGCCACAAACCTATTAAGTGAGATAGTGAAAACAATACACTGTTATATATATATATGTGTGTGTGTGTGTGTGTAGATTTACGATACAATAGACAACCATCAATTCTAATAAGTTATTGTAAATGCATTTAGGGATTTACCAAATCCTTCCACACTAGCAGGATGCGACACGAGGTCAACTTTTTAACAGGTTTAAATTCCACGTTTTTCTTCTCTTAGACCAGTTTCCATACCAGCGTTAAAGAGTTAGGTCTTCACAACTGTTTACCATTAGCTGGAGAGAATAGATTGATTCTTATATTTCCAAGAGTATCAGCGCTATATGAAAATGCAAACTACCTCGATCTAGATTTGAACTCAGGACTCTACGCACATTTCCTATAACGATAACCCTTCCACTATAAGCGCCTCCATAGTCTATTAATAAGTATAAGACATTCTTTGTTGATTCATAAGATTTTACGACTCACTGAACTAAATGTACCGTCTATTAAACGCGCTGCAAAAGAATAAAGAAAGCCATTCTCAAAAAACATACACAAATTTAATTGCGAAGTTTTATATTAAAAATAGAATAAAATGAAATAAATAAAAGAGATAATTTTAAATTATTTGTAATAAAGGCTTAAATATTTTGGCCTAGATCCGAGTAATTGCTTTTTCTCCATTTTTCAAAAAAGCAACAAAGTCTGGGTGAATATATTTAAATTAGTTCTTCGTCGTCTTTTTAAAAAATTACTTGCTCGGCTTTTTCGTTCGCTTACTGAATGTCAGAAAGAAACTATCAATATAAAAATTCTAAATTATCACTAAAACCATGCCAATTATAAAACACAAAGCGATTTCCTTCGTTCGTCATTTCTTTTTATCAATATTTTTCTTTTTTCTTTTTTTACTTTATGTGATTTAAATATAACTGGGTCGTTCCGTAAACTTATTTGATTATTTCGTACACAGTGCAAAATGGGGTGAAATTCTTTAAAGAGCAGCACAGAACAATCAATTTAAGATAAATGGATGAAAGTAACTCCGACAAGTATGCTTGTATGCAATCATCATTCGAGTAACAAAAGGCGTCTTCCGAAGACCTGGATTATTTTGGCTTGTTTTAGTTTTATGGCATATCAACCATTGTAGGCTTTTTAATACATATATATTAAATATTAATGCTTTGGTTTGGTTTGGTTTTATGGCATATCAACCATTGTAGGTTATTTAATGCCAAATCTTCTTTATACATATATATTAAATATATATGATTTGGTTTGGTTTGGTTTTATGGCATATCAACCATTGTAGGTTATTTAATGCCAAATCTTCTTTATACATATATATTAAATATATATGATTTGGTTTCGTTTGGTTTTATGGCATATCAACCATTGTAGGTTATTTAATACCAAATCCTCTTTATACATATATATTAGATATATATGATTTGGTTTGTTTGGGTTTTATGGCATATCAAACATTGTATGTTATTTAATGCCAAATCCTGTTTATACCTCTATATTAAATATATAGGATATTTAAACACATTTTCTTAATTGCATTTTTTGCGAGCCTGAGCTCGATTTTTTTTCTCTAAGGTAAAGGGTTTCAAGTATTCCTTTGTAACAGTCCAAATTTAACATCAGTCAATTGTTTGCTCTCATTTAAATAAACATACAGGATATGTAAAAGATTAGTTTGTCAGTAATTTCATTATTAGATTAATTGCATCTATTTTGGTTGCGCACAATTATTATTTTATTTCTACACCGTGAAATAGTTTCAATTATTGCTAACACTTATAATTCTATTCAATGTTAATCGTTTGTTTTCCACATGGTCCTATTTACCAACCCCTCCGCTCGGGAAGGATATGACACAAGGTCAATTTTTAAGCGGAGTTTAACAGGTTTCAATTCAGAGTTTTCCTTCTCCTAGACTAGTTGCCTAACCAAGGCTGAAGAACCTAGTCTGTCCTACTATTTACCCATAGCTGGAGGGAGAATAATTGGATTCATACCTTTCCCAAGGGTATTAGTGCTATGTGAAATGCCATCAGTCTCGTCCAGGATTTGAACTCGTGTCGTCGTGTTCCTTTCCTACGACGATAACCATTACACCACGGGCACCTCCTATTTTCCACATGGTTACAAGTATTGCTATTCAACACTAATGACTCTAGTTAACATTACTCATTCGTTTGCACACAGTTAGATGGTCCCAAGTATTGTTATGTATCACTAACAATTCAATTTAACATCAGTGATTTATTTGTCGACAGTTAAATGGGTCATTCTTTACAAATAGTCAAATGATTAAACTGTTCAGTTTCTAATAATTCAATATAGCCTAAGTCATTCCTTTGCACGCTGTTTAAATTTCAAACAGTTCAATTTGACCCATAGATATGACTCTATCAGGTGCTACCACTCCGAGCCAGAGTGGACCCGGGAGCGATGGCAATAAAAGGGCACTCCACATTCCCCAAAGCTCCAAGGCTAGAGCCTCACTAAAAGATTGTTTAATGTATCTGGGACACTTGTAAGGGGAAGACTGCGATATTTTTATCTCTCCTTATCTACAGTATGTATTCTTGGATGTTGAACTATATGAGTGAAATATTTCTTTTGGGTGACATAAAAAAGATATTCAGAAAAACTAGGAGGAACTATTTAATAGTTTTTTTTAATACGAGAATACAAATCCTAATAATTTTTCTAACATGAATAATTCATGTATATTTATGTCATTTGACCAAATTGGTAGAGTGTTCGCCAATGTCCCAGGAAAGCGGATCCAATCCCAGGTTTAGTCATACCAAAGACTCAAAAAATGGTACTTGATGCTACCTTGCTTAAGACTCAGCATTACAAGGTAAGGATAAAGGGTAAAGTGGAGCAATCAAGGGAAAGGAGTAGCGCCCTCTCCTACACCTCTATGTAGTAGCTATTGAAAAGGGAGCCTTTGGGTCGCCCTCGACTACGATCGCCAACTTATGTCATTTAATCTTAGTAAATTATTTATTTGGAACATCGGCTGTGGCTCTAGAATATGCCGACTGCATCTCTGCAAAGGCGTAAGACTCCCCACCACGTGTTTCCAAGATATGACCCTAAACTGAATCTAATGGTGAGGCTCCAGTTCTGGAATTTGGGGAATATAGAGGACCCCTCCGTTGCTGTTACTTTCGGGTCCACCCAAACGTGGAGAGGTAGTACCTGTTAAGGTGTTATCTGTAGTTCAAATAGTTTTATTAGCGTCGAATAACAATCCTTGAAACCCTGTAACTGTGTTTAAACAATCATCATCATTCATCATCATGTCGTGCTGGTAGCACGGATATCCCTGACCCTCTCTCGCCACTTTTCCCCATCGTTCATCGCCCCAGGCAGGTCTTCAGGACAACATCCTGTATCCTCACATAGTTGCTGAATGTATGTTCGTGCTGGTCGTCCTGCTTTTGCACGGCCATGTGTGGGGGTCCATGAGAGTACCTCTCTTATGAGTTCGTCCCTGCTTCTTCAGCAGTGTCCTGCATGTCTGGTTCGTCTAAATTGAATAGTTTGGGTGATAGGGGCAGGTGGCCGTACAGTTGGTGTCTTGTGAGGTGTTGCCGCCAGGACTTGTTCAAGATTGCACGCAGCATTCTTGTGTAATTGCCGTCTAGCTTCTTCTCCAGCCGTTTTGTTAGCGTCCATGTAGTGCAGCCATATAGCAGTATCGATGTGACCGCTGCCTGGAAGAAACTGCGTTTCATTTTATCGGTTAGGTCTGATTTCCATATAATTGATAGCCTATTGATAGCTGTCCATGCTTTCGTTAACCTCGTTTCGATGTCCTTCCCTGACCTGCAATAAATCCGGCGGATGTAGTTGACAGATACATCCGGCCGTAGATAAAATCAACAAAGTGACAACCCATAAAAGAATTCGTGCGTGGGTGTAAGCCTTGACCAATGGAGAACAAGCATTATGTAGGTGTAAACAATTGTCAATGAAAAAAAAAGCACTGCGTGGGTATAAACTAAGGCCAACGAAAAACAAGCATTACGTGAGTGAAGAGGCGCTGTCACGTGGGTCCTGTGAGGGTTTTAAGACTATATAAGGTCAAAAATTTTGACTAATGTAAGTTCCTACTGGCTAGTCCGACTTCCGACGACTCTTTCGTGTGTGTGAACTCTCTCTGACTGCTCTCCTGCTCCACATAAGCGTCACCGTCGAAGAATAATGATAATCGCAGTTTGTCAAGGTCCAGTTGTTGTATACAACGTCAATACAGGAAACTATTTAACTGTGTGCAAACGAATGAGTTCTGATTACCAACAAAGTATTCGCCAGCAAATCATATACGTAATGTATATGTATAAACAGGATTTGACATAAAATAACCCCAAAAGGGTTGATATGCCATAAAACACAATCAACCCTAACTAATCATTTTGAACAAAAGGTAAAAACAATATCGCACTCCTATTTTATAATACACACATAAAATGTTATTTGCGTGTAACTAATATAAATTTATATATATCTATATATATACTCCTTCCCACTAAGACTATATATATATGTTATTTAATATTGACCAGCGAAGCAAACGGATTGCACTTGGATGTATATTATCTATTATTATTATTATTATTATTAACGATACTAATTTATTTTTAAATTGTTTAAATGATAGATGATGAAGTTATCAACTTTAAAGAATAAACAGTAGAAATAAACGCTAAACATGTACGTGAGGATTCGAGAAGCCAGTCTTACATATGTTTAGTGATGTTTGAAATGAGTATTATTGTTTAGCGAGAGGAAACCATTTTTGTAGCTAGAGTTTTTGTTGTTGGTAAGCGAGGAAAAGTTTGTTTGGTTCAGCGAGGAAGATGGTGTAACGTATGTGTGTTTACGTTGTGTTGTTTCCTCGCCGAGTGTTGTAAGGCCCTCGCTAATGCTTGTTGGAAATAATAAGGTGGTTGAAGATGAAGTAAGATGGCGAAGGTCGAAAGGTGTTGTTATGAATAGTTTTTAGTTGTCTCGCAATTCAGAAGGTGCCATGCGGAGTCACCAATTTATAGCTGTTTTTAGGATAACACTATATATTTTAGGCACACAAATGAATTACGAAACTCTGCTTTAACAAAACAACAACGAAAGTTCTTTATTTGCAGCATGGAATATGGTTTGCTTTTGGAAGCTGCAAGACTCGTGGTGTTTAGGCTTGTTGGATGTTTGAGACGAAATGGCTTAGCGGGATTTGAGATGGCAGCGTGTTGTTGGACTTGTAAGGGATGTGTTTAAAGTCACCGTGTAGTTTTGTATCTGGTTTTTGGAGGAGAGTCTGCGATATCTCCATGTTGTCAAGAGCGGAGTTACGCTCGAATCGACATAGTCAATTTTTGGGGTGACATGAAGTGGTGCCTGTGGAAGGCATGCTGAATGTTTCTAATTTATGTTCAACTGGGATTCCTCGTAAAGAATCCATAAATTAGATGGTTCCCTCGTTGAGTGTCCATGTTGCTGGTGCTAGTGTTAAAGCCACAGTGAGATGTCCACACTGGGTGGCTTGTCTAGCTAAGAAGCATCGCTAAGCAGGGACGACCAGAGGCACGTCTGTTCTGGTCGCCGTCTCAAGCCGAAGAGACTGGATTTGGCCGCTCACCCGTTTTGCTAGCTGGAAATGAAGGTCCGGGCTGAATAGGATAAGTCATCCTGATTGGGAGAAATTCAGTGTTGAATTAAATTGCGCGCCAAACCAATATACGAGATTTTCCTCTTCTCTACATATGTATTAAAATAAGTTTATTTAGGTTAACAATGACTAAAGGAAAAACTTAACTAGATAAATATATATATAAAATCTACGATAGTTTATTTATCTTTGAAAAGTTTTAAAATCACTTAGCTTGGTATTTTAGTGTACAATAAAATGCTTTGGTTTGGTTTGGTTTTATGGCATATCAACCATTGTAGGTTATTTAATGCCAAATCTTCTTTATACATATATATTAGATATATATGATTTGGTTTCGTTTGGTTTTATGGCATATCAACCATTGTAGGTTATTTAATGCGAAATCTTCTTTATACATATATATTAAATATATATGATTTGGTTTCGTTTGGTTTTATGGCATATCAACAATTGTAGGTTATTTAATGCCAAATACTCTTTATACATATATATTAGATATATATGATTTGGTTTGTTTGGGTTTTATGGCATATCAAACATTGTAGGTTATTTAATGCCAAATCCTGTTTATAGTGTACAATAAAAGCGTATACTGTAATTGTGGTGTAATGGTTATCGTTGTAGGAATTGGACACGACGATACGAGTTCAAATCCTGGACGAGAGTGATTGCATTTCACATAGCACTAATACCCTTGGGAAAGGTATGAATCCAATTATTCTCCCTCCAGCTATGGGTAAATAGTAGGACAGATTAGGTTCTTCAGCCTTGGTGAGGCAACTAGTCTAGGAGAAGGAAAACTCTGAATTGAAACCTGTTAAACTTCGCTTAAAAATTGACCTTGTGTCATATCCTTCCCGAGCGGAGGGTTTGGTAAATATGGTAATTGTTGAAAAACTTACTTCTCTGTAATTTTAAAAGAAAAGCAAAGACGCAAATAGCTATGAACAAATGCTAAGTATCTCACTAGATAATCCCAAGGTTGAACAAACACTCTTCTGGGCTAATAGACATCTAGCGCTTACATTTTAGAAGAGGAAAAACCCTGACAAAAAGCCAGACGTATGACAACCTTTGAGGGCAGATGTACACATCTTCATATACTTCCGGTCGATCACAGCGACCACATAGAGGCTGATCTTGTCTTAGACAATCTTTTCCAGCGCTGCACATTCTCAGTAGAGGAGAGGGGTACACAAGCAAATGGCAAACCCTGATGCATCCTAAAAAAAACTTGCCAACTTCCTCTGCAAAATATGTTGTTGTTAGCGACCGAACGTAGTCGAGTGTGACCAGAAGGCTCCCTTTACAATAGCTACTACACCGAGGTGTACGGGAGGGTTCTACTCCTTTCTCTGGATTGCTCCACTTTACCCTTGATACGTACCTTATATTGCTGAGTATTAAACGAGGAGGTACCAAGTACCATTTTTAAAATTTTTGGTATAACGCGACCTGGGATTAAACCCAGGTTTCCCGGACCATTGGCGAACACTCTACCCACTAGGCCAAAGACCCCCAATAAAAAATACTTCAAGGACAACATTGATATTTCAGCTCTAAATGACGTCAGATCCACTAAAAATTGCGACATCAGAATGGAGACGAGTAACAAATTCTTCTGAAACGGAACAAAAGACTGAAGTTAATCTTGTATGACTTTCGCGGTCAAGAATGGTCCTCTGCCAAGCATGTCAAAATCTGTAAATGACAGATTAATCACGCTGAGATTTCCATTAGTTGACAGTAGATATTGTACCCTGATCACTGATTATGCCTGGACAATAACCGAAATAAACAGTTTTTATCACTAGTTCGACTAAATACCTCGTACTATCTCGAATACAAACTAAATTATCCTTCTTGGAGACTTTAACGCTCAAGTTAGTCAATTACATTATATCTAGGCGAAGGTTATTGGTAAATTTGGGTCGAGGTAGATCCATACCGCTGGAAATCTGCTGCCATCCATCTATATGGAATTATAACTGGTCATTCTCAACACCTACTGTAAACACAAGCAAATCTCAAATAACTCGTGGATGCCACCAAGATCCAAGCCCTTACACCTCATCGATGACATAAACACGTGACAGCGTGATCAGCAAGACTTTCTGAACACAGGAGCAATAAGCGGGGTCTGATTGTAGTACAGGCCATGTTGTGATCAAGTCCACAAATAAACTACGAGTGGGTGTTGGATGAGGAGGGATAGGATGCTAATTGGAAGGTTCACAACCAACATGGTCACGATCAAAGAGGTTAAAGATGATCTGCAGGCCTCGTTTGACGACAGGCTGGCTGAGGTTCCAACGAATATTGCCGGAAGAAAGTGGAATACCTTCAACTTAGTTGGTTGCTGGCTTGTTTGCTTTGTTTTACGGTGTATCAACCCATTTCAGGTCATTTAAAACCAAATTAAATTTCAAACAATTCATTTTTGTATAATTATATTTTTTGTTTACAGTTAAACGTCAAAACAGTTCTATTTCAAACAATTCAGTTTAGCATAAATACATAGTTTAGTTCTATTGAAAAACTGTTCTATTTCAAATAGTTCAGTTTAGCATGAGTACGCAGTTTCAATGTCACAAACAGTTCCACTTCAAACAATTCAGTATAAGCACATGTATACAGTTTAGTTCTATTTAAAACTGTTCTATTTCAAACAGTTCAGGTTAGAATAAGTATACAGCTAATTTCTATTAGACCCATAGATTGGACCCTATCAGGTGCTACCACTCTGGACGAGAGTAGACCTGGGAGCGATGGCAATAAAGGGGTACTCCACATTTCCCAAAGCTCCAGCATTACTGGAACCTCAACATCAGATAGTTTAGTGTCATATCCAGGACAATCGTTGGGGAGGGGTGTCTTGCCTCTCGGCAGAGAAGCAGTCGGTATATACCACTGTCCCTGCCGACTGGGCAAACCCCTATAGGTTGGTCGTGAGCTGGGTTTCTAAAGTGAAATTCAGCACAGCAAGAATGGATATTGGTTCGACGGAAACAGCATGAAGCTAGAAGAGCTTATTGATCACAGGAACCTCGCCAGAAATAATGCACTCGCAAGAACACCAAGTCTGCTAAGGCCGGATATAGAACATGTTCTCTACTCATCCAACAGCGATGCAGAGAACGCAAAAATAAATGATGGCTGACAAAAGCAACTGAACTCCAGACACTTGTTGATTCTAATGACCCAAAGATTTTGACCAAAGCATGAGTAAACCACCCAGAAAGACTGCTATCTCTCGACAATAAAATAATGATTACAGCCGTAGCTTCCTGCCAGGTGGAAGTGTTATATAGCCGTAATACAAATACAAACGGACTCAAATACACAGGCGACTCCGTTGTTTAGGCACGAACGTTTATTAACTTCTTGACTTCTGAGTTCGGTTCTTCGACACGAAGAGAGAGAGATACAATTCTTAATCATTCTATACTAACAAAACTCAAACGCTCGGCACATCTCGTAGTCTCTAAGATCTCTGTCGGTAGATATCTGCAGAACTCCATGGTCAGACTTCAACTTCTCAACACCATGGTCTTAACTCAACTTGACTGGCCCCCAGTAAACTAACAACTCGACTCGCTTCGCCTATAGTCGAGTACCCAACTGACCTGTTTTCAAAATACCCAAATTCTCAGCCCATCGCTTCCGGGCATGACGTCATTCACATTCCAGTCTCATTTACTACCTAGGGTTTATGACAATCGTGATGGTCATATCTTCTGCGTACGAGCGTAAACTGTACCCAATGTCTGTGCACCTGAACTAAGAGCCGAATAGTTCAAAGCCCAACCAAACTGAATGATAAAATATAATTAACGAAAAAGGATTAATATAAAAAAATCATTCCGTAAATATTATATAACAGAAGGATCACTTTGCCACACAATGAACAGTCAATAGCATGCGGTTGACAACACTGAACAAAGGCCAACTCAACACTGGATGAGTAAATACCCAGGCCTGGATGAAGTGAGTAAGGTTAACTCTATGCTCTTCGAGGGAAAGTCTTCTGGCTCAGGTAGAAGTTATTAACAGAGGACGTTGAAGGCTTTTTGAGATACACTGCACCAGACCCAAGAAGACTTGGAAGTCCCTTCAGATTGGAAGGACACCCAACTAGTCACTATTTTCAAGAAAGAAGACAAAGAATACGGCAACAACCGCAGGGTCTCGCTTCTCTCCATACCAAAGAAAGTGTTCGCTTGCATACAGCTCGAAAATGGAGGATTTCCAGCCTGAGACAAAATGTTGGATCATCCTATGGAAATTAGAGTGCCTTTACAATTTCAACAAGCTTGCATCCGCTTTGTCTACTGGAGTGAAGGTATCGGTTAGCTTGAGAAGAGAACTTTCGGGCGAATTTAAAGTTGGGAACGGAGTTAAACAGTGCTGTGTTCTTGGTTTCACACTGTTCTTGATTTTTTTTCTATGGTTTTGTCTGATGCTTTCCCTGATTCCGCCCAAGGAGTATGGATACAGAGTAGACCATGGGCAAACCTTTCCAGAGCCAGTCAGTCTAAGTGAGCCAGAAAGATCTGAAATGTTTTGGTACACGAGCTCATGTTTGCTGACGATTCTACCTTCGTGGCACACAACCATCAAGATGACCAGGAAATAATCAGTTTGGGCTGAAAATTAAACTCAAGAAAACCGTGGTTATGTACCAAGCCCCCGTCCTCCCGGATCTCATGATTATTGGCCAAGACATAGAGGTTGATGGCCAGATGCTAACCCTAGGAAAAAAAATTCGAACATCTAGGCTCCACGGTTGCCGACAACTGCAAACAGGATGTGGAACTGGATACACGAATATTAAATTCTTCCAAGGTCTTTTGTAGGCTGAAGAAGCAAGTTATGATCAACAAAGATCTCTCAATAAAAACTAAATATGCACTGTACCGCACCAAAGTTTCCTCGTTCCTCTTGTACATCGTAGAAACTTGGACAGTATACAAAGTGGATACCCAAAGACTTCACGTCTGTATATATTTACCCAACCCCTCCGCTCGGACAGGATACGATACAAGGTCAATTTTTAAGCGGAGTTTAACAGAATTATCCTTCTCCTAGACTAGTTGCCTAACCAAGGCTGAAGAGCCCAGTCTGTCCTACTATTTACCCATAGCTGGAGGGAGAATAATTGGATTCATACCTTTCCCAAGGGTATTAGTGCTTTGTGAAATGCAATCAGTCTCGTCCAGGATTTGAACTCGTGTCGTCGTGTCCATTTCCTACGACGATAACCATTACACCATGGACTCCTCCTTACAGACTTCACGTCTATAAAATGTGTCACTTCCGCAAAATGATAAATGTCAAGTTGTGGCTACCACTTGTACAGACTTAAGGACAGCAGACTGTTATAACAGACCCGGTACCCTCCGCTTGCAATATAATTGCTGGGGAATTTCGTTTGATATATCTTGCCTTTCGGTTTAGTTCGGCTGAGAACCTTTCGCTTAGCGCATGAATTAGTTAAGTGCAACTTTAACGCAGGTGTTCACGTGCGCGCGAAGAGGATATGTCATTCAGAGATGTCAAAATAAAAATCCCAGTTAGGGATTGGGTCCAGGGTATTTGGGTGACGTCACGCACCGGAAGCGTGGGCAGAGATTTGAGAAAAAGCAGTTAGTTGTGTTCCCACCTCGGAAGAAGAAGGTTGACTTTCAGAGCTGGGCGAGGCCAGACAACTTTGTGCGCTACGGGCGCCGCGCGTTGGTTGGGTTGAGCGCAGACGATGTAAAAGCAGTCAACATAGAAAGATTGTGTCTCTCTTTCCTCATGTCGAAAAATCTTTAAACTCAAAAAGGTAAATAAAGGTTTCGTACCTGAACCAATTTCGTGTCTATTTCACATATCCGTATCATGAGTATGTTGCACACTTTGAGAAGGGTCACGTAAAACAGGTAGACAAAATCTCAGGAATAAGGATATCATCAAAAGAAACCCGGGTGTCATGATCCTCTCATTAAACAATTGGTAATACCTGTCCATAAATCGAAAAGACGGGAGGTAAAAACCAGTAGAACCTCATCATTGGATACGATAGACAGCAAGAAATATATATATATATATATATATATATATATATATATATATATATAACGTGTGTATGAGTAAATATGAATGTATATGTGTATATGTGTGATTGCGTGTATATATATGTTTGTGTGTGCGTGTGTCTATGTCTATGTGTGTGTATATATATATGTGTGTACGTGTACATGTATGTGTATGTGTACGTTCATGTATATATATATATATGTATATATGTGTGTGTGTGTATACGTGTGTATGATTGTGTTCATATGTATATGTTTATGTGTGGGTGTGGCTTGTTTTAATGACGCATTGTGCTGAAGTCGATCTAACATTTCACATTCTAACAGCAAGTCTAAGAATTCGTGCACCCAAAAAATACGTGTCCTCAGTATGACTCTAAACTGCATCTAATGATGAGGATCATTGCCATTACTCCCAGCTCCACTTGGAACTGGAGTGTAGTACCTGTTTCACTAAACAATTGAATTTGACTTGTATACAAGTCAAATTCAACTGTTTAGTGATTTTCTAAGGAGAATTATTACTATTACTTAAAACCATACTCATCATCATCATCATCATCATGTCGCGCCGCCTGCGCGGATATCCCTGACCGTCTCTCGCCATTTCTCCCTATCATTCATCGCCTCCGGCAGGTCTTCAGGGTTACAACCCGTGTCCTCACATAGCTGCTGTATGTAAGTTCGTGCTGGTCGTCCCACTCTTGCACATCCATGTGTGGGGGTCCACAGGAGTACATCGCTTATGAGCTCGTCCTTGCTTCTCCAGCAGTGTCCTGCATGTCTGGTTCGTCGAACTTGTATAGTTTTTGTGATGGGGGGCAAGTGTCCGTATAGTTGGAGTCTCGTGGGGTGTTGTCGCCAGGACTTGTTTAATACTGATCTCAACATTCTTGCGCAAATTATTTGTATTTCATAGGAATAATTGATATCACATAACTATGTGCAATAAACCTTTTAAGAAACCAAATTTTACGCAAAATGTAAATATGAAGGTACAATGAACGCGATTGTCTTGGCAAAAAATGACTCTAAGTTGGTTGACATGCCGTTAGAATAACTCACTAATTCAATCATATTAATTCCTTGTTAACAAAGCTTGTCTTTCGGTTGTAAAAACGTCCCAGCAGTTACAAATGAAGCAATGAATAAATTATTGCAAATGCATCTGTCATCTTCAGACAATCACTTATTTCATTCTATCTCTTTGTGTTTCCAAATTGTTTAAAACATCAAAAAAATCCACCAAGGATTAATCTTCTCGAAAGAGAGGGTTTTTTTAAGTAGAAATCACTGAACCGAGCAAAATAATGTTCTTATAAATTCTAGTGTGTTCACCAATGGTCCGGGTGACCGGGATTCAATCCCAGGTCGAATCATACCAAAAACTCAAAAAAAGTGGTACTTAATACCTCCTTGCTTAACACTCAGCATTATAAGGTATGAATCAAGGGTAAAGTGGAGCAATCCAGGGAAAGCAATCAAGGGTAAAGTGGAGCAATCCAGGGAAAGGAGTAGCGCCCTTCCCTACACCTCGGTGTAGTAGTTATTGAAAAGGGAGCCTTCAGGTCACCTTCAACTATGGTCGACCACAATATATGCGGAAATAAAAACTGAAAATTTGCAAGCATATATTCGCCTTTTGTCTGATAGACAAAATTCAGTTTGCATAAATCTATTTCCACAATTAAATATGACCTTTTCCAATGAAATATGGATTATATTTGACTAACGACAACAGTCAGCCAGTGCACTGAGCAATTGACTGCCACTGATTTTATGAAAGAAAAAAAAATGCGTCGATACGCATCGCGTTGTTCGAGAAAAAATTCATTTCGTTTTATTATTTGTTAAAATACCGGACATTGGCCAAGCGGTTGGAGTGTTCGGCAATGGCTAGGGAGTCTTGGTTTCAATCCCAGGTTGAGTTATACCAAAGACTCAAATATAACCCCTTGCTTAACACTCAGCATTATAAGGTATGGATCAAGTGTAAAAGGAAGCAATCCAGGGAAAGGAGTAGCGCCCTACCCGACACCTCGGTGTAGTAGCTATTGAAAAGGGAGGCTTCAGGTCACCTTCAACTATGGTCGACGACAATATATGCGGAAATAAAAACTTTCGGGTCACCCTCGGCTATGGTTGCCATCTTATTTGTAAACAATCAGGCTTATTCTTCTTTTGAAGGAGTTCCTTCTGATCACAGAGTCGTTATAGCAAAGATAGGCCTAAGCCTACGCAGAAATATCTTTTCATTAACAATCCATGTTTTTCTTATTCGAATGTTAACATCGATTACATTTGGCTTTTTGATTAGATGACAAGACTCAGAAATTAGTAGACAAGTTCCTATACCTCGGTTGCAATATCTCCTCTACTGAAAGTCAACAGTTACTTAAAAGAATATAATTGCAAATTATCTGTATCAGTTTGGAATACTTGAAACCATATAAGTAGTAAGTTGGCGACCATAGTCGAGAGCTACCCAAAGGCTCCCTTTTCAATAGCTACTACACTAAAGTGTACGGGAGGGCGCTATTCTTTTCCCTGGATTACTCCACTTTACCCTCGATGCGTACCTTACATTGCTGAGTGTTAAGGAAGGAGGTATCAAGTACCATTTTTAAAGTTTTTGGTATGACGCGACCTAGGATTGAACTCAGGTCTCCCGGGCCATTGGCGAACACTCAACTCAAGTGTGCAAATTATTTGAAATAAAATTGTTACTTGAAGCTATTATTTTTAATAAAGGATACTAATTAGATACTTGAAAGCATATCATTGCAAGAAAAATGTCTCGATTTTAAATAAGTAAACAAGGGTAGATATATCGTAAATGTAAGTTAGCAGGCAACCAACTAACATGCCAAATGTTTAAATCGTCAAATATTAAAGGTCAACTTTTATTCACATATTCAACCAATCCTGTGACATTCATTCACCTTTAGTTTTAAAATGGAAACCATAATAAAATAAATATCTATTGAGGATGGTCAAAAATTGAAACTGATCGGAATTTATAAACTTACACATAGAAATTATAAGACAAACAGGAACGTTTATTTTTAGTTATTCATTTTTTTTTTTTTATTGTTCTTAACTAGTTTCAGCCTGATCTCATTGCTTGTGAAGAAAAGTTTTTTGTGAAGAAAATCTTTTAAATATTAAAAAAAATTTTACTTATATATATATATATATATATATATATATATATATATATATATATATATATATGTATGTATGTACATATATAAATATTTATACATATATATATATGCATATATATTTGTGTATGTATACGTGTATATATATGTATATATACAAATGTATATGTATATGTGTATATATATATGTGTATATGTATATATGTATATGTATATATATTTGTAAATATACGTCAGAGAGACAAAGATGTGTATATGTATGTATATAAAGGTACACACATCTATATACTATACATCAGTATGTGCGTACATCGTGTGTGCGTCTGTGTGTGTCTGTGTGTGTGTTCTTTGGCGTTCGCTTACAAAAATGCCCCAGATGACTAGAGTTCCGCTGGGTAATGTGATCCCTTCTGTAGGGGACGCTGGGGCCAAATAAAATCCTATTGTCTTCTGGGAGAGCTCTGATGACACTTCACACCCTCGGCTTTTCTCCAAGTCTTTTTGCTTCCAACTCTTTGCCATCTTTTAGGGGGGAAAAAAAGAATGGGGGTTGAGAAAAAGAGAGAAAAATCCGAACCTGAAACAAATGGAAGGACAAACGATACTCTCTACCCCTCCTACCCCCCCCCACACACACTCTACGTCCCGCCTCGATTCGTTTGGACAAATAAATAATTGAGATAAGGACGGAGATCATCTTTTTTTCAAGACAAGTCTCTCTCTCTTTCTCTCTCTCTCTCTCTCTCTCTCTCTCTCGATTTATCTATCTATCTATCTATCTCTCAATGCCATATACAGGTCGACGTACGTAAGCAAGTACACTCGATCACACATATGCTCAGTTTTCCAATGCCTTGATCTTAACTTCTTTTTATTTATTTAGCATTGGGTGAGTAGGGATATTCACATTTTTTCCGGTTTACGCTTCTAATTGCTGCTATCCTGTTCATAGTGTAATGGTTACCGCTGTACGAAATGGACATGGTGACCCGACTTCAAATTTTGGACAAGGCTGTTAGCCTTTCCCATAGCGCTACAACTCTTCAGAAAATTATGAATCCAATCATTCCCCCCCCCAGTTATGTGTAAATAGTCGGGTTAACTAGGCTCTTTAACATTCATATGGCAGCTGGACTAGGAGAAAGAAAACCCTGAATTAAAACCTGTAAAACTCCGTTTAAAAATTGACCTTGTGTCACATCTTGCTCATGCGTAGGGGTATTGTTGAGGTCAAGGGGTGATTCAAATGATAACACGACATAGATATAAGTAAGAAGAAATATATTGAAGGCAAATAATACATACACAAACGATGGCTGGGAGAAGCTCCCTCTCAAGCTTAACTATAAAGAATATTTCCACTCTTGGTAACGACTCGCTGAGACAGAACCGAGACTGAGTTCGAGACTGCGTCTGAGACTGCGACCGAGATTGCAACTGCGCAGAAGAGAGCTCAGTTGGTATATGTCACATGAGGACGAGTATATCAATGGGGGACACCCCAACAGGTATATATATATCTATATATATATATATATATATATATGTTCTGTTTTTATACCATCTTTTTTCTTAAGCTTGTCTTTTTTACTATATTTTATACCCATGAGAACGAAAAGAAAGAGAAAAAGAGATTGGGAGAGAGAGAGAGAGAGGAAGAGAGAGGGAGATAGAAAAATAAAAATCAGATAAAAAAGTGAGAAAGAGAAAAGGAAAAAGAGAAGGAAACAGAGCAAGAGAGAAAAAAGAGAGAAAGTTAGTTAGTGTTTCATGGCATATCAATCCATTTGGGTTAGTTAATGCCAAATTCTCTCTCTATATATATATATATATATATTGTCATTCACAGACAGACAGTTTCGTTGTATCACAACTCTTCAGTGTGGCTAGATTCGCGAGATGCTTCAAATATATGATTTGTAAAAGAATATTTTGTTGGTCATTTTATTTTTAAATGAATTATTAGAGTTCATTTGTTTGCACACAGTTAAATGGTTTCAAGTACTGCTATCTAATACAAATAATTGGCTCACAGCTGAATAGTTTCAAATTGCTAATAATGATTATTCTCATAAAATGGTTAAACTGTTCAATTTTACCCATAGATGTGACCCTAACTGGTAATATCAATTCGGGTCAGAGTGGACCTAGGAGTAATGGCATTTAAGGGAGACTTCACATTCCCAAAAGTATCAGGACTGGAGCCTCATCATCAGACGCTATTTTGTGTCATACCCAGGACACTCGTTGTGGTGGTGGGAGTTCTTTTCCTCTTCTGCAGTGGGCGAACTCAGCAGCCCCAGCCGTCAGAGCCGAAAAAGAAAGAAAGAAAAATGAAAGACATTGAAGGAAAAAGAGAGAAAGGAATATTAAAAAGAAAAGGTAAAAAGAGAGTGAAAAAGAGAAAAAGAAATTAAAAATGTGAAAGAGAAATAGGTAAATGAGAAAAAAAAAGGAAAAGCGAGAAAGAAGAAGAAAGAAAGAAAGAACAGAGAAAGGAAAGAAAAGAAAGTGGGAACGAAAAAATGATTCGGAAAGAAAGACAAAGACGAAAAAGAGAAAAATAAAAGCATAGAGAGAAAGTGAAAATTACACTGGAGAGAGAGAGAGAGAGAAAGAGAGAGAGAGAGAGAAAAGAATAGCGAAAAAAAAGAAAGCAAGAAAACAGAAAAAGAGGGAAAGAAGAAAAACGAAAAATGAAAAGAAAAAAGAAAGAGAAAACAGTAAGAAACAGTGAAACAAAGAGAGAAAAAGTAAAGAAACGACGAAGGTAAAAGAAATAGAATAATAGAAAAAGAGACAAAAGAGACAAGATAAAATAAGAAAATAATAAAAGAAATGAGAGAGAGACAGAGAGAGAGACAGAGTGTATGCGTGTGTGTATGCGTGTGTGTATGTGTGTGTGTGTGTGTGTGTGACAGACAGACAGACAGACGGACAGAGTATGAAAAAGTAGGGAAAGAGAACAAGGAAAAAGTTTGAAATGAAATCAATGAGCGGCTTGCGAAGTAAAATCAGAGGTGTGAGAGGGTAATGGAAGGAAAAGAACGAAGAAGAAGCGGGTCTGATTGCCGAAATCTAAGTTGGTTGGGGGACTAATCATGACCTTAGGCAAATGACCTTTCGGTCAGGGTGAAACACGTGCGCGCAAGATGAGAATTAATGTTGACGTTTTCGTTGATGTCACATCTCAAGCAAAACGGGGAAATTTGGGTAAAATGGATTAGAAAGAAAATTCTATGAAGTAGAGCATTTTGGTTGAGGATAAATTGGGAAAGGACCTTCATGGAAAAGAAAGAAAGAAAGAAAGAAAGAAAAATTGAAAAATTAAAGTAAAAAAGAAAGGAAGCAAGAAAGAAAGAAAAAAGACCGGACAAAAAAGAAATAAAAGGAAAGAAACAAACAAGAAAGAAAGAAAGAAAGAAAGAAAGTAAGAAAGAAAAGGAAAAACGAAAAAAGCAAAAAGAAAAAATGAAAAAGAAAAGAAACAAACAGAAAGAAAGAAAGAAAGAAAGAAAGTAAGCGAAAAGAAAAGAAAAAGAAAAAAATGAGAAAGAAAGAAAGAAAAACGAAAAAAGCGAAAAGAAAGAAAGAAAGAAAGGAAAAAAGAAAGAAAGAAAGAAAGAAAAGGAAAGGAAAAATTTTAAAAAAAGCAAAAAAAAGAAAAAATTAAAAAGAAACAAGCAAACAAGCAGTAAGAAAGAAAGAAAGAAAGAAAGAAAGAAAGAAAGAAAGAAAGAAAGAAAGAAAGAAAGGAAAGGAAAGGAAAGGAAAGGAAAAGAAATGGATAAAGCGAAAACAACGAATGAATAAACGAAGAGAAAATTCTAAAAAGTAAGTTTACAATTAAGAACAAAGATTTGAGAAATAAAAGAAAAAAAATTACAAAAAAAAAAAAAAAAGAATGGAAAGGAAGGAAAGAATAAAAAGAAATGAAAAAGAAATGCAATAGAAAAAAAGGAAGGAAAGAAAACAAAACAAAAAGAAAAAAATCGAAAGGCGAAAGACAAGAAGAAAAAAATGAAAAAGAAAAAATCGATAAAAAGAAAGAAGAAAAAGAAATACAGAGAGAGAGAGAGAGAGAGAGGGAGGGGGAGATACAGAAGAAAGAGAAAAAGAAGGAAAAGGAAAAAAAACTTTTACCAAATGGAAAAAGACGAAAAATAATGGACCAAAGAATGAAAAAATAAAAAAACGAAAATGAAAAAGAAAGAAAAATGTCGGAACAAAGGCGAACAGAATTAATAGGCTGAAGAAGTGTGGTTGAATCAATTCGGCTTGGAGCGCAGTTTCTATAATTTGTCTCAACACCTTAATGGACAATGGAGTTTTACGGACGATGGCCAGTCCTTCTTTTCGAAAAAAAAAAAACGGCAGGGGTGAAGAGACGAAACAACAAGGAAGCTGTAAGGCAATAAAATGAACACCCCCACTACGCTTCACAAAAGAGGGAAGAAAAAATAATAATGGTAAGAAAACAATAGATTGAGAATGCCTTGTACTTTGGACCAGGCCAAAAATGTCTGGCTGAAGACAAGGACTTTGCTAAAGGAATTACTGAACATCACTCAATGACCATAAAGAGAGAGAACGGGGGAGGAGGAAGGGATGAAAGAGAGAAGGAAAGGAGGAGACGCCTCCCCATCCAAACTACATGTACTCAACCAGAAATAATTATCGTACGATCTTTTTGCACTGGTTAATAATTTGATAAAGTGTAAGATTAACAAGCTCCGCGTTTAATGTCAATGATACGGTTTGATTTGGTTTCTTTGTTTAATGGCATATCAACCAACGTTGGTTATTTAATGCCAAAGCTATCCTTGCAGAAGCAACGGTACTATCAAATCAAAAGCTGGGGTGATAAGAGAGATCTCATCTTTCTCAAGGATTTTGGTCCGAAAAATAAACGTAATAACGCGACGGGAGTTTGAACCCGCTTCCTACGATACTGCAGTCCAGTGCATTGGTTACAACACCACGGGGTCTCCTCTAGTCAGTGACATCGGGTTATTGACTTGATGTGGCATAGTATGGAACAAGGTCTAAAATATACGATTATCAATATTAGATAGGAATATTTGAAACCATACAATTGTGTGCCAATTATTCCTATTAGATTGGAATATTTAAAAAATCTCTTAAAAAATAACTTTAACAATGTAAATATGAATATAAAATGAATGCGATTCCCTAACGTTAAGACAAAATATAATCCTAGAAAGATGGACATGCCGTTAAATCGTAGAATCAACCATTCTGTTTCACCAATAATATTAAATTGAAATCATTTTTTACGACCAGAATAAATAATTATTACAATTCTGTCGAAATACTTGATATACAAATGTGTAGAAAAAAAATAGATACAAAAGATACAAATATAAATATTCAATGGAAGCAATTCTCTAACCTCAGTGCATAAAATAACCCTTAATGGTTTGACATGCCGTTAAAATCATTCAATCAACAATTGTTAAATTGTAAGAGTTGACCTTTCGATTTCTGTAACAAATGATAATAATAATACTTAGTTTACAATTATACATATTTACCCAACCCCTCCGCTCGGGCAGGATATGACACAAGGTCAATTTTTAAGCGGAGTTTAACAGGTTTGAATTCAGAGTTTTCCTTCTCCTAGACTAGTTGCCTCACCAAGGCTGAGGAACCTAGTCTGCCCTACTATTTACCCATAGCTGGAGGGAGAATAATTGGATTCATACCTTTCCCAAGGGTATTAGTGCTTTGTGAAATGCAATCGGTCTCGTCCAGGATTTGAACTCGTATCGCCGTGTCCATTTCCTATGACGATAACCATTACACCACGGGCAGAGTTTTACAGGTTTGAATTCAGAGTTTTCCTTCTCCTAGACTAGTTGCCTCTCCAAGGCTGAAGAATCCAGTCTGCCCGACTATTTACTATTTACCTAGTTAACAATTATAGGGCGCCTCAGGTGGTGTAATAGTTAGTAAGCTAGACTATCAAACCGATACGAATGAGTTCGAGTCTCACTGGGTGCCCCATTCATATGGCCTTGTGCTGCATATAAGCGAAATGTTCAGTAAATTAGTTATTAATTATAGATTCAATTACCAATTCTTATTACAGATATTTTACAGTCAAATAGCATGAACCATTCCTATTGAATATTACAAATGTTTTAACTGATCTATTTGATCCATGGATGCTACCTAACTGGTACAACTGTTACATGTCAAAGTGGAATAGGGAGTAATGGCCATGAAGAATAAACTACACACCCCAGATCTCCAGAACTTGATTATCAGAGGAAAGTTTTTGGGGTTTTTCTTTCCTTTTTTTCTTTTTTTGTTTTTTTTTATGAGGGTTTCACACCTCTGTAGGGGGTACAATAATAAGCAAATTCTAAGGCCTGCGGACAGGGCATTTTAACCAAATGAGAAAGAAAGAAAGAAAGAAAGAAAGAAAGAAAGAAAGAAAGAAAGAAAGAAAGAAAGAAAGAAAGAATAGGCAAAAGAAAGAAAGAAGAGATCGGGCAAAAGAAAGAAAGAAAGAAAGAAAGAAAGAAAGAAAGAAAGAAGAGATCGGGCAAAAGAAAGAAAGAAAGAAGGAAAGAAAGAAAGAAATAAGAGATCGGGTAAAAGAAAGAAAGAAAGAAAGATCAAAAAGAAAATATTGCGAAAATATATGAGCAAGTATGAAATTTTACATATATATATACATATATATATATATACACACACAGACACACACACACAGCCACCGGCCTCCAATCACGAAAACTATTCAAGTTAGACGAACCAGACATGCAAGACACTGCTGGAGAAGCAGGGTCGGACTCATAAGAGATGTACTCTTATGGACCCCCACACATGGCCGTGCGATGGCAGGACGACCAGCACGAACATACATTCAGCAGCTATGTGAGGATACGGGATGTTGTCCTGAAGACCTGCCTAGGGCGATAAACGATAGGGAGGAGTGGCGAGAGAGGGTCAGGGATATCCGTGCTACCAGCACGACATGATGATGATGATGATGATGATATATATATGTGTGTGTGTGTGAGTGTGTGTGTCAGGTTTTCCATAGAATTCATTAATTAATTTGGCTAATGCTCCTTTGTTTATATTAGCCACATCTGACATTATATTTGGTTACGTCTGACATCTGTAATATGCCGAGGTCTCAAAGGTCCGAACGCGAAAAGGATGTATCTTCGCGCTTTTTTATGTCGTTATCTTAACTGCATATGTTTCCTCCTTGCAGTCATTGGAAAAATTCATTCTGCAAGAAAGGGCAGATAATCCCCAAAGGTGCCAAGCTAAACTCTTACCAATATATAAGAATTGTAAAATAGTTGTTGGGTATCGAGACGCCTAAAGGACGATGCTTTTTTTAAATCATGTCATTCCAGAAAACCTTGTAGAGAAAACCATCTGAACATACAGGACCTTTCTACAGGTTCAGTATGCACTCCCAGTAACTGAGTCGGGCACAAGGACAGAAGTATGAGGAGTCCAGTTAGCATCGAGATAAATACAAAGTAAACTGCTCAGGCGTTCGGAGTTGATTAAAATCGGAAATGATTTTAATACGCCTCACTTGTAATACACGTCAGGAAGTCAGCTATTTTTGTTATCGGGTTTTGACTTTGTTTATTTTCTTTATTTAATTGTAAATCAACTTTCGAGGGTTATTTAATGCCAAAGAAAACCTCGTTGAAGAACAATAGTAATACTATTTAACCCATAGTTGGTGGATGGGATATGGGGTTCATACCTTTCCCAAGGGTATTACTACGAAAGAGAATGTAATAGAGCGACTGGTGTTCGAATTCACTTTGATGGCTGCAGTCAAGAACGTCAGCTACTACTCCACGGGGACTCCCTCTGTTATCCAAGATATGATCATCCGTAAGGTAATATTTTCTGTGAGTAGTGGCACAAAAAGTTTTAATTTCAAACCGCAAAGCAATAAAGTGGCGAGAGCGTCGGACAAAATAAACTCAATCTTGCTCTATCTAAAGGTGTTTTTGTGTTTTCTCTACCTTTCGTTTACGTGAAAATAAATGAGGCATTAATTTCGTAGGAATCCACTTAAGAGTTGATTAGCACTGGAATTGGGTATCTGTCTAAACATCTAATACCCATTTTTCAATGACTGTTTTATAAAATCAGCTCACGGTCTTCTCACACAACGCTCTGAAATAAAGAAATATTACTTTTAAAATTCACCATATTTACCAACTCCTCCGCTCGGGCAGGATATGACACAAGGTCAATTTTTAAGCAGAGTTTAACAGGTTTCAATTCAGAGTTTTCCTTCTCCTAGACTTGTTGCCTCACCAAGAACATAGTCTGTCCTACTATTTACCCATAGCTGGAGGGAGAATAATTGGATTCATACCTTTCCCAAGGGTATTAGTGCTATGTGAAATGCAATCAGTCTCGTCCAGGATTTGAACTCGTATCGCCGTGTCCAATTCCTACGACGATAACCATTACACCACGGGCACCTCCCTACTTTTAAAATTCACAGATTGTGCTGGAAATTAACTCGTCTTCCCTAGTTTACCTAGACGAATGGTCCTATTACCGTTTACCTCTCAGAGACACCTTCATCAAATGGCGCTAAGTGCTTATTTTTGCGCTCGTACCTTTGATACCTCGGTATATTACAGATGTCAGACGTAGCCAAATATAACGTCAGATATAACCAAAGAGGCATTAGCCAAATTAGAAAATGAATTTTATTGCATTCCTGATATATATATATATATACATATATTTATTGACCCCCTTATTTTGATCCCCTCTGCCCACGCATGTGAATTTAAATAATTTGTATTTGTATTTTTATTTTTATTTTTATTTTTTATCTTTTTATCATTATTCTTTAAATACGAACTGTAATTCCACATTGGCTGTTCTGCAACTTCGAGAAAAGCATGTAAAAAATCATCTGACGAGACGGAGAGTATAGTATTATTCTCCGCCGAAATAAATTTATAATGACGACTTAACCAAGTTTGAGTTTCCATCAGATTACACTATATATATATATATATATATATATATATATATATATATATATATATATATATTTTCATACTTGCACATATTTTCGCAATATTTTCTTTTTGATCATTCTTTCTTTCTTTCTTTTGCCCGATCTCTTCTTTCTTTCTTTCTTTCTTTCTTTCTTTCTTTCTTTCTTTCTCATTTGGTTAAAATGCACTGTCCACATTTTCATATCAGCTTTTGTTCATTGCAGGCGAAAACGCTTCGTCAATAATGTTCATTGTCCTTCGTAGATGAAAAATTTATTTTCGTCTTATTTCCAATTGCAGTTTTCGTGGAATTAAGAGGCATTTGGCCTAATGAGTTGAGTGTTCGCCAATGGTCCGGGAGAACGGAGTTCAGTCCCAGGTCGGGTCTTACCAAAGATTCAAAAATGGTACTTGATGCTGGCTTGCCTAACACTCAGCATTATAAGGTATGGATCAAGGGTAAAGTGGAGCAATCCAGAGAATGAAGTAGTGCACTCGCAACACATCGTTGTAGTAGCTATTGAAAAGGGAGCCTTCGAGTCACCCTCGACTAAGGGAGACAACTTTACTTTACTTACAAGAGTGTGAATTAAGGTCTTTTGTTCATTACTGGCGAAAATGCATAGCCAGTGATGTTTGCTGAAAATTTGCCCTATCCAACGTTACTGTCATGTTCTCTGCAAAGAGCATAAAAATAGTTTTCAAGGAAATAATTAAGAGGCATTTCTTTCTGGACAACCCTCTTTACAAGCGAAAATTCATAGCCAACGATGTTATTTAAGTTGGCTTGCTGAAAATTTGCCCTATCCAACGTTACTGTCGTATTCTCTGCGAAGAGCATAAAAGTAGTTTTCGAGGAAATAATTAAGAGGCATTTCTTTCTGGTCAACCCTCTTTACAAGCGAAAATTCATAGCCAACGATGTTATTTAAGTTGGCTAGCTGAAAACTTTCTCTATCCAATGGCATTATTATGTTTCCTATGTCTGTTGTCGTTTGCAGAGAAAATAAATTGGAGGCGTAACTTTCGTAGAGTCCAACCTTTATTTTACACTTTGTAGCTCATGGGGTTTTCTCGCCAAAATTGTCTCGAAAATCCTAGCGTTTACGAAGGATTTAACACTGAATGATCGCACCGTTGTAAAACATGTGACTGTTCCATCTAAGAAGCAAATCGACAAAAGGAAATATTGATGTGAGTCTAGATTTTAATTTTAAAATGAAACGCGATAAAGTGGAGAGCAAGTCATGTTTGGAAAAATCTCTAGAAAAACCGCACTCTCTACAAAAAGAAATTAAATAGAAATAAAACAGCTCATTACAGTTGCTATAATTTTCCCACATTTCACACCATGGGGGGTCGGGGAATTAAAAAAAGAAAGAAAAGAAAAAGCTCACATCTCGTGGTGATCGCACCATCTTTATCAACCAATCATCTGATTAGTTATTTACAACAAACGCATCTTTTGTGGCAAGATGATCGTAATATTTTTTCTTCAATAATTAAATATTGGTTATTTTAATTTAATTAATTCTTAATTCAGAATTCCGTCTTCACATTTCTTTTTTTTTTTAATTAATCTATTAAAAACAAAAAAACAAAAAATTAGAGATTAAAATGACGTTACTTTTGATACACTCTTTTATAAGTGTATCAAAAATATCTTCGTTTCTTTACCACAATGCTTATTCCATGAACGCATCTCTTAATCCTCAAACCCTGTTTCTTCATGAGTAAGAAGACATGTAATATATATATAAGTTGGCCGACCGCAGTCGAAGGCGACCCGAAGGCTCCCCGTTTAATAGATGCTATATATATATATATATATATATATATATATATATATATATATATATATATATATATATATTCCAGGGAAAGGAGTTGCGTTCTCTCCTACTCCTCGGTGTAGCATCTATTAAAAGGGGAGCCTTCGAGTCGCCTTCGACCAGCCAACTTATATATATATATATATATACTAATCTAATATCTATCTAATTTCCGACTCGCGATTTAAGTTAATTTCATATATATATATATATATATATATATATATATATATATATATATATATATATATATATATATATATATATATATATATATATATATATATATATATATATATATATATATATATATATATATATATATATATATATATATATATATATATATATATATATATATATATATATATATATATATATATATATATATATATATATGACAGTATTTAAGTCAGTAAATCCGGAACTGGAAACAATTTCAAGGAGGACAAGTAAAGTATTCAAAAATAGAATCTAAAATTTTAGCCTAATGAGTAGACTGTTCGCTAATGGTCACGAAGACCGGTGTTCAATCCCAGGTCGAGTCATACCAAAAACTCAAAAAAGTAGCGCCCTCCTTACACTTCGGTGTAGTAGCTATTGAAAAGGGATCCTTCGGGTCACTCTCGACTAAGGTCGCCAACTTTACTTAATTATGGTCAAGAGCTCAACGCAAATAAAATCCATAGGGCAAATTATTGAATAAAACAAAAAAACAATCGGTCACATTAAGATAATAGATTTATTTCCATCTTGTTAAAAACCATTGATATTAATCAATGCTCTAAAAAATAACAGGGCTTCTTCAGATCAAACAAGAAAATGGATTAAGATAAATCTTTCACATTTACAGGCAGACTTTTAAAAAAATAACTTATTTCTTTGATATAAAAGTAACCCTTCCAATTCAAGTAACAATAAGAATCAACTTATATTGTCATGTAAAGAAGCATCCAGTTTCATCATACTTCAAATTTAACAGAGAAAAAAATTACAGCAACAAAAAACATGTCTCAACATTCAAACATTTATATAAAAAATATATATGTATTATTCAGACATATCTTATTTTAGTAGATCAAATTTTAATCATTGAATTGAAATAAAACAATCTAAAATCTCCCCCTCCCCCGCCGAATTAAAATTATTGAGCAAAAATTACTAATATTAATCCAAATTTTAATTCATTAATCAATTTATTAAATCTTATTTATTTATTCAGTTATTTTTCAAAATAGTCTAAATTTATTTCTATGGATACATCTTGTAATAAAATCACATCCCTGATTTAATAGGTTAACAAGATCAATGTACAATATAATTTGTAACTGCTTTTCCAGAAATTACTGGAAATTATGTTGTACATTGATCCTGTGAACCTATGAGATCAGAGATGTGATTTTATTGCTAGATTTAGCCATAGAAATATTTTTAGAAAAATAATTGAATAAATATATTATTATCTTAAATATATTATTAAATATTATTATCGGCCATATTAAGATAATAATTTATAGAGTCCCGGATTGGCGTTTGAGTCAACCGAGTTTCGATCCCGGCAACGGGAAGCTAGTATGTCTAGCCACACTGATGAATTCTGATAGAACGGAACAGATCTGTCTGTGGATGACTATATATATATATATATAGTCATCCAATGACAAACTGTTTTGTTATATCACAACTCTTCAGTGTGGCTAGACACGTAGGACGCTTGAAGCTGGGTTCGAAATCCGCACAAGTTTACATTAGACTTAGTATCATACCGCTCAGCCAACAAGGGAACCATGTCAGCTCGAGAATTATAAGGCATTAAGTAGTAGCTTTCGTTTGTTTACATTTATACCTTACAGGATACCAGAGTGCTCAATTCATTTGAAGAGCTTTGCATTATGCGAGTAGCAGCCGTAAACTCCTTAGCTAGAGTGCTCAACCCCCGTGGGGGAGCGTATATATATATATATATATATTGTCATCCACAGATTGACTGTTTCGTTGTATCACAACTCTTCAGTGTGGCTAGACAAGTAGGACAATTGAAGCTGCGATCAAAAAAGTTATATATATATATATATATGATTTAATGAAGTGATATATATATATTTCGTTGAACATAATACACATTTTTTTGTCTACCAGTACTTTCTGCCCGATTTAGGGCCATCATCAGGGGAGGATCTATTACAAAAGTGATGTAACTTTTGTATGTACATTACTACTTTGTAAGAAGAAGAGCGTCTGTACCGTTGCAGTGTGTAGCATTTACTTTTCGAATTTGTTTCTATAAATAGTGTCAGTAACTTGTGAAATAAATAATTATGGAAGATACATCACCCAATTCCCGCCGGATATTATAGAATCAATACGGCAATATGAAAGAACCAACAAAAAAGAATGTAGACAAAAAATGTCAATTATGTTCTACGAAATATGTATTAATGAATAAATGCTGCCAATATATATATATATATATATATATATATATCTTTAAAAGAAACTTTTTAAAAATTTCTTCACAAAAACCTTTATCCCGATAATGACACAATAAACGTTCCTTTTTGTCTTATCAAATTTCTTCCTCTTTATATATATATATATATATATATATATATATATATTGTCATCCACAGAAAGACTGTTTCGTTGTATCACAACTCTTCAGTGCAGATATATATATATGTGTGTGTGTGTGCGTTTGTGTGTGTGTGTGTGACGAAAGAAAGAATTGCCACATACTCTTGGTTAAAAATTATATATATATATATATATATATATGTATCAGTTTTGTCTATTCCGACCGGTTTTGACATTAGGCCATTCTCGAGTAAATATCTATTTCATAATTGTTTACATTTCAAGAATGTAAGGTGTATGAATGCCAAGGGATTGGCTTCATGGGTGAATGATACGACCTTTTTAAGTTAACGATTTAGACATTCGACTTTTCCCCTGTTTATAAATAGTTCCCAATGTTGTTTTTTTTTTTCTTCTTTTAAGTTTTTTTTCCCTAAAACTATGATTAAATTTGGAAAAAGAAGTAAACTCACCATAAAGAGATGGTGAAACTCAAAGTTGCAGGTTGATTGGTTTTACAGCATCTCAACTCTTGTTGGGTAATTTACTGCCGAAGTCAATTTTTTTTCAAACAATTATAAAGTTTTAAGTGACTAATAATAATAATCCTCAGTAACCAATTTTATCTTAAGTAACTATTCTTAATGCAAATATTTTATACAGAGTTATACGGTATCAAGTATTCCTATCAAATACTAATAATTTTAAAACAGATTTATTTAATTGACTTATTATATCGAATGGATATTATTTGTCTAAATTTATAAATCATATTCACAACGTTTCGGCCGTATTATACTCCGGCCTTCTTCAAGTGTTTCATGTTTGGCAAGGATACATGGTGCAGTGAATAAGGCGTTTGACTGGAAGGTTATTCTGAATGATATCATCTGGAGGTTGCAGGTTCAATCCCCAAAACAACTAAGAATAACAAGGAATACTTGTACTCGGTCACAGAAACCAGAATTGGATCAGTCTTCTCCTGTAGCCCAAATAAAGGATTCAGTTCGAGATACTGTATGGACTTCCAAGTTTCACATGCGTCATCTGAAGAAGGCCGAAGGACTTATCAGACGAAATGTTGCTAGTATAACAATGAATACGAGATGAATAGTACGAATATTCTAAGTGATTACAATTATCAAGTTTCATCAAAGAAATTTAGACAAATAAGATCTATTAAACCCATAGATTGGATCCGAGCAGATCTCGATGTATAAATATTCATAGACTAGATATTTACTGAGGATGGTCTAATGTCAAAACAGGTCGAATTAAAAAAATATATATATACATATATATTGGATTGAGCCAGAGTAGACCAGGAAGTAATGGTATTGAAAGGGTACTCTACACAACGCAGAGATCCAGAACAGGAATCTCATAATCAAATACATTTTAGTATCACAACAAGAATACCCCTTTTTTTGAAAGGGGTATTACCCTTCGGCAGGGGATACAGTCACCATATTCAATACCTCGCCGAAAGGGTCCAATATGATAATCAGGGATTGGACTATAAACATAATGAAACGGAAAGATGGATCCATACGCAGAACTAAGAGTCTTGTTTCATACATACACGTATGTAGGCCATTAGTAAACTTGATAAATATTCAGTATCGAGAGAGAAAAAAATCAGCCAAACCACGATTTTAACCTGAACGAGTGTTCAAAGCAATACTTCGAGATTTTCTGGGTTGAGATTTTGTTTGTTTGACTTTTATTGCATATCAACCATTGTAGATTATTTAATGCCAAATCCTCTTTATACATATATTGATAAATATATATGATTTGGTTTGGTTGTGATGGGTTTGGTTTGGTTTGGTTTTATGGCATATCAACCATTATAGGTTATTTAATGCCAAATCCTTTTTATACACATGTATTAAATATATATAGTTTTGTTTGGTTTGGTTTTATGGCATATCAACCATTATAGGTTATTTAATGCCAAATCCTCTTTATACATATATATTGAATATATATAGTTTTGTTTGGTTTGGTTTTATGTCATGTCAACCATTGTTGGTTATTTAATTCCAAATCCTCTTTATACATATATATTAAATAGATATTTGATTTGTAAACACATTTTGTAGATAACATTCTTAAACGACCCTAAGCTCTTTTTTTTTTTGCTCACAGTTAAAATGATTTCAAGTCTTGCTATATAACAGACACAATTTAACATCAGTCATTTGCTTGCAGACTTAGTTGATTTTATTTAACCCATAGATAGGATCCTCTCAGGTGCTAACTCTTTGGGTCAGAGTGGACCTAGAAGCAATGGCAATAAAGGGGTGTTCCACATTTCCCAAAGCTCCAAGGCTGAAGCCTCATCATCAGGTTGTTTAACATCATATCAGGACACTCATTGGGTAGGGGTGGTTTTACACCTCTGCAGAGATGTAGACGGTGTATTCCACTGCCCTGGCCGACTGGACATCGAGATTTGTTGCCTCAAGATTATTTTTCTACATACCTTGGTAGCAATATCTCTTCAACTGAAAGGGAATTCAACATACGTATAGATAAATCATGGACTACTATTGATAGGTGAACGCCCCTATGGAAATCTGATCCATCTGATAATTCAAAATAGAAATTCTTTCAAGCAGTAGCCGTGTAGTACTATTGTATGGTTGCACCACTCGGACTTTACCGAAACGTCTAGTGACAATAGCTAGATGGGGACTACACAAAGATGCAACGAGCTTTTTCGGAGTACTCCTGCAGCTGTATGGCCATTTACTTCCTATCTCACAAACCATCCAAATCGGCCTTAGATCTAAGCTCTAAAGTTATCTCCATTCCATATACCGATTTGAAACCGATAATCAGTAAATTCCTTCACAAAAAATGGCAACAACGATGGGACATGAACATCCATAATAAACTCTTCCAAATTCAGCCCACCTAGGGAGAATAGAGACCAGGTTTTAGAACATCGAGAAGAGAACAAGTCGTTATATCCCGACTGCGCATTGATCATACAAGGCTTACTCACGCTTTCATATTGAAACAGGAACCACAACCACAGTGTTTGACGTGTCAGATAACTTGCACGGTTAAACACATTCTTATAGAATGCAGAGCTTTCGCTGTCATCAGATTTTTCAAAGTGGCTAGTTTAACCGAATTGTTCGAAAACGTCAAAATAGATGACGTTCTGTCCTTCTTGCGAGAGACAGGGTTGTACGAAAAAATATGACGAATTAAAACTGCTTAATCATGTAAAAAAAAAAAAAAAAATGAAATCCTGCTTATAGAAAATTTTACCTACTAAGTATTCGTTCCGAAATCTTTGGTTGAATGTATATACATATAGACAGAACTTGGCGTTAAATAACCTACAAAGATTGATACGCCATAAAACCCAAACAACCAAACAAACCATCCAAGTAAGACGAGCAAGATATGCTGGACTCTTTCAAAGTAAGAACGAACACTTAAGCGACGTTCTCTTATGGACTACTACAGATGGATACACCAGTGCTGAGTGACTAGACACAGGGTACCGTCTAGTAGATTCGGAAAGATCAATAACTGATAGGGAGGGATAGTAAGAGAGTCAATAGATGGAGTCAGTGATATCTGCACTAATGAAGTCACTCTTATGAATAAATTTTGTTCATATGAATCCGATATAACAATTCTGAACTCACTTGATTCAATTCGTTTCTTTGTTTAATGGCATATCAACCTTCCTGAGTTATTTAATAACAAAGACATCCTTGTAGAAGAACAGCAGGAAAACTGTTTAACCCATAGCTGGGGGTGGTAAGAGATTTCTGTACTTTTTTTTGGATATTCACTTGAAGACCCCCTTCGACATTTGTGGATGCAGCAGCGGAAGTCGAACACTGGGAACAAAAATAACAAGAAATGCACCTGGTACTTAAAGTAAACTAGACGCAGGTGTTCTCGGTGGAAATGCAGTGTAATTTGCATGGTTGACATGTTAGAAGGTGACGTGTCCACGTGCAACGTGTAGTAGGAAGCCTGGAGGTGTAATTACGAGTATATAAGTGGGCAACCGTGATATTATATTACCGGGAAGGTTTTGATCAAAAGGAGAGGTTTCACCGAAGATTCGAACCTCGGCCCCTGTGTGTGAAGCACATCCAGCTTCGACTCTCTCTTTCTTAACCCATTCGTATATTTTAGCTTATAAAAGGAAACGAAAGAAGCAGATTATATTTTTATACACCAGGAGTGTTGTCTTTCTCAGCTAAACAACATTTTCCCGAGGGTTATTAGTCCGAAAGTGAACGCAGTAGCGCGACTGAAATTCGAACTCGCTTACTTCAAGGCTGCAGTTTAGAACTTTAATTATTTCTCCATAGGAGAGTGAACTTCCTCATTTTTGATTGAAGAATTTGGACTAATCCAATAAACTCTTGCTTCTAATATTGGTTAGATATTCCACGAGAAAAGATTTATAGATCACCTAAATAATTACTGTTGTGGTCTTCAGATCAGACCGGTGGAAGAACAACTCAAACAACGGGTGATAGGTAAACGTTATTGTATTAGCAGGGAAAGGAAGTCATACAAAGGAAGTACTAGCCGTGCTCGGCTTGCAGTCCGTCTGTCAAATGTCTCGTAAGGAACGAGAAGAATATGTTTAGGTTGGACGAGTCCATCTTTGGGGTATGGTAAGATATGTCCCCATAACAATTACAAAACTGAAAATCTGTGGATTCCAAATATGGAGGTATTCGTAGCCTCATGGTTACAGTCGAGAAAAATAGAAACAGAGATTAGAGTTCAAATCCCGACCGAGGATGTTTGCTTTCATTTCGCTACTAATGCTTATAGGAAAGGCATGAATCTACAAACGCCTTCCATTATGGATAAACTAACAAAGCACTTTAGATTTGCTAACCTTTGTAATGGACAACCGCTCGAGGAGAAGGAAAACTGTAATTTCAAAAGCACAGACAAGACAGCAAGAGTTCATTCCAACTACCTGAGTGGGAATAGTTAATGAGCTCAGTTTAAGAAGGCACTCTTCTGAGAGAGCAACTCCCTCATGTCATGGATGAGGAGGGAGCTAGGTTCATTCTGCAGAGTATTATCAGCTGACCTGAATATATTTTTGGCACCACCCATACACACGTAATCAGGTTAAGACTAAGTCACTGATAAAGGAAATTTTTTAGAGTATTGATCGGCGGGGTCCTTCTTTTATGGTATATCAATCTTCATGGGTTATTGAATGCCAAAAACAGCCTTGCAGAACTTATAGCAGGATAAGATAAGAGGGTTCAAAGTTTTCCCAAGGATATTGTAGAATATTGGTCAGCTCGCAACCAGCAGGTAAGTGGACTGCCTATTTGCCTAGAATATGTAGATGAATAGACACCTCTCATGTAAATGTGTTGGGCAAGTCCATCATAATAGAGTGGACCAATCCACATGCTGCACAAGCACTCTCCCATAAGGTCCCACCTAGGGTATGTCCAGCTTTTTTTCGGTGTTTTCGGACCCCAGAAAACAGTCGACCTTCATTTTTGTAGACGGGGGGATGGGAGGGCAACCAAACGGGGAATTTTTTCCTTTATTTTCGCTTTTTGTATCTTTGTATATATCGGGGTTTTCTCCCATTCCCATCATATAACTCATCAATTGTAAATAAAATCACACATTTCATTCGGGGTTTTAAGTAGGCCTTTTTCATAGAGCAAATGTGGTATTGTAGTGGTTGCAGCGCGCATGGCGATGGATGAATGGTTATATATTGCACTATTGAATGGGTCGGCGAATGTGGCTTGCTATGTCCCCTTAGAATATATAGTTAGTGCAAGACCACTCCCTTTCCTTCCCACCAAAATCTTCAAGGCCTTGTGCCTTTTTTGTATATACAAAGAAATAAAGGCACGCTCCCATAAAAGAGGTGAACTAAGTTGGCTAGCTTTTCACGGAGGCAACACTGTTACTTTTGACTTCTACAGGTGAATGCTGTTTATTGTTATTCTATAGGTATCAGTCCGAAAGTGAATGTAATAGAGCAACTTGAGTTTGAATTCATTTACTTCGAGGCTGCAGTCCAGCCATTACGCCACCGGATCTCCAACAGCTGGAAGGCAATAGAAAGGGTACCATATTTCTATTTCCATTAAATATATAAGAATTGTATTGCTTTGTTTCATCTGTTTAACGGTATACCAACAGCTTATGGGTTATTTAATGCCAAATTATTTCATTCATAGTAATATGTTTATTCAGTCTTATTTATTTTTACTTATTCATTTTTCAAAAATATAATTTTAAGTAATTATCCCTATTCAATAAAAATAATTTCATCATCATCATCATCATTAAATCAGGACGAATTTGCCCGATTCTCTCTTTCCATCCGTCCCTATCATCAATCGCTTTATAAGAAGGGGTCCATAGGAGGATGTCACTTTGGAGTTTGTCCGTACTTCTCCAGTAGTAACCTACATGTCTTGTTCATCTTACTTGGATGGTTTTTCAGATGGGAGGTAAGTGTCCGTACAGCTGTTGTTTCGTGGGGTGTTGTTTCCTGGGTTTTGTCAAGATAGCTGGTTGCATTCTTGCATAGTTCCCATCTAGCTTTTTCTCGATGCGTTTTCCGCTTGGATTGTAAGAAACGCACACACATATCATCATCATCACCCGTCTCTATCGTCCATCGTTCCCTGCAGGTCTTCCAGACTACATCCTGTATCGGCACAGAGCTGTTATATATAGGTGCTAGCTGGTCGTCCAACCTTTGCTCGTCCATGTGCAGGGATCCACAGAACGGTATTGCTTATGAGTTCGTTCCTACTTTTCCAGCATTGTTCGACATGTGTCCCACATGTCTGGTTCGTCTAACTTGGATAGTTTTCGTGATGGGTGGTTGATGGCCGTACAGCTACTGTTTTGTGGGGCATTGCCTCCAGGACTGGTTCAATACAGCTCACAGCATTCTTGTGTAATTGTCGTCAAGCTTTTTCTCCATACATTTAGTTAGAGTCCATTTGGTGCATCCATGTAGTAGTACTGACACGACCGCCGCTTGGAAAAATGCATTTTATGTTATCGGTCAGGTCTGACTTCCATATGACCGATAGCTTATCGATAGCTGTCCATGCCTTTGCTGGTCGCTTATTGATGTCATTCTCAGTTGATGAGGTGCTGCTTCCCACGAAAAAAAAAATTAAAGATAGGAAAGCAGCAGAGCTTGATGAAATACCCCCAGAAGTATGGAAATCAACAACATACTGTTCCAACTCAGTAATGCTGTATATAACCAGACCACAATAGACAGATGGACTAAGGGATGCATCCTCTTTTTCTTTAAGAAGGGTGACCTCGGAATAGCCAAGAACTACTGAAGTATAACCCTTATATCTATAGCGGCCAAGATCTACAATGCTCTACTACGCAACCGCATAGAACCAAAAATTTAGAAAATACTTAGGAAGAACCAAAATGGCTTTCGGAGAAATCGATCCACGACAGCACAAATTTTGACTATACGTCAAATTCTAGAAGGTACTATTTACCAACCCCTCCGCTCGGGCAGGATATGACACAAGGTCAATTTTTAAGCGGAGTTTAACAGGTTTGAATTCAGAGTTTTCCTTCTCCTAGACTAGTTGCCTCAACAAGGCTGAAGAACTTAGTCCGTCCTACTATTTACCCATAGCTGGAGGGAGAATAAGGGGGTTCATACCTTTCCCAAGGGTATTTGCCCGAAAGTGAACAAAATAGCGCGACTGGAGTACGAACTCGCGTACTACGATTCCGCAGTTCATCGCTTTAACCATTACACCACGAGGACACCACGAGGACACCCCTCAAATTCTAGAAGGTGAACGTGCAAAACCCCTCCAGGTAACGCTATTATTCGTCGACTTCTCCAAGGCATTTGATTCCATACACAGAGGGAAAATGGAGCAAATACTTATCGCCAACGACTTCCCCAAAGAAACCGTCGCAACCATAATGATGTTATATAAAAACACGAAAGTAAATGTCTGCTCATCGGATGGAGACACAGACTATTTCGACATTATAGCAGGTGTGCTGCAAGGAGACACATTAGCCATATAACTGTTTATTATCTGCCTAGACAACATGCTAAGAACGTCCATAGATTTAATGAAAGAAAAGTTTCAAACTAGTAAAGGAAAGAAGCAGAAGATATCCTGTACAAATAATTACGGACGCGGACGCCGATGACATCGTGCTTCTAGCAAATTCACCCGCCCAACCCGAATCCCTGCTACATAGTCTGGAACGAGTAGCAGGTAGCATAGGCCTCCAATGTTAACTCAGACAAAACTGAATACATGTGCTTTAATCAAAGAGGCGACATCTGTACGTTAAAGTTCACCATCCTTGGAAGCAGCATCCCATCAACCGAGAATCACACACACACACACACACACACACACACACATATATATATATATATATATATATTATAAGAGTGTTGGTTGTCACTGAATAACTTTGTAGGTATGTGTCGAACCAAGTGCAATATAATATGGAGAGTGCTCAATATCTAGGATAGAGCTATTATATAATAATATTCCATGGATTATATATATATATATATATATATATATATATATATATATATATATATATATATATATATATATATCAAGTCGCGCTGAAAGCCGGGATTTCCCCGACTCTCTCTCTCTCTATCCATTCCTATCATCTATCGCTCCCGGCTGGTCCTCCAAACTACATCCTGTGTCCGCGCAGAGCTTTTGTAAATAAGTTCTTCCAGGTCAGCCAATACTGACACGTCTTTGTGTTGGGGTTCATGGAAGAACATTACTTATAATTTTGCCCTTGCCTCTCCAGCAGTGACCCGCAGGAAGCAGTAGTGACTCAAATTCATTTAATATTACTCGGGATCAGATTTTTAACAGAAATTATAAAAAGTATAATTTAGAATATTAGAGAAATGTTTGTATCTAAGATTTTTTCGAATTACAATTAATCAAATCAAAGTTTTCTCAGCTGATAATTGACAACTAAATATTTTCCCAGTATTTTCTTTCAATTATTTTTTCTTTCTTTCTTTCGTTTGTACGTTCGTACTTTTCCATCCCTCATTCTATAAAAACACATTTCTTTCTTTCTTTCTTTTTTTTATAGCAATTTCTGTTTCTTTTTTTTATCTTTTTTCCCAACGTTTTTCTTTTATTTCTTTTTTTCTTTTGTCTTCTTTCTTTTATCCATTTATTCTTTCTTTCTTTCTTTCTTTCTTTCTTTCTTTCTTTAACGCCTCATCTTCTTTCTACAATAAAACTATTTTTTTCTTTTTTTATTCTTTCATTTACACCTGTTGTTTTTTTCTTCAATAAAACACATTTTCTTTCTCTTTTTCTTTCTTTCTTTTTTATTTTCTTCTCTTCTTTCCTCTTTAAAACGCAATTAATTTCCTTCTTTCTATCTTTCTTGCCCTTTTTCTTTCCATTTTTCTTTTATATCTCTTTTTTTTTCAATAAAACGCATTTTTTTTCTTTCTTTTTTCTTTCTTTCTATAATATCTCTATTTTTCCTCTATAAAAACATTTTCCTACATTCTTTCTTTCTTGTTTTCTTTCTTTTACATTTCTTTTTCTTTCTACTATAAAAGTATTTTCATTTTTTTCTTCTGCCCTAAAACGCATTTTCTTCCATTTTCTTTTTCTTTCTTTCTTTCTTTGCTGCATTCAGTACGTCAACTAGTCACCGCAACAAAACAGCCTAACATTAAAATTTGTCACAAATGTCACTCAAACTTCTTTTAAAATTATCTATTACAACAAATATTGATATTAAAAAAAGTTCGAGCAAACAGGACGTTTCGCTTGCAGCAAATTGTCTTTAATTTGACGCGCTTTAAATTGATAAATGAGTTACATCTACAGACAGACGCCATTAGTCATAAGACTGCCAATGGCATCTCGTGTGCAAGATTGAGTTTAACTAAAAAAAAAAAATTGTTGTAAGTAGAAATCATTCAAGCGATTGAACAGAATAAAAAAAACTTTGCAATGAGTGAAGCGTGACGACATTTCTTAAAGATAGACCAAACTAGACGACAATTTTCCTCCATTTTACATAGTACAGCTACTTTCCTTGTCTACGTTGCGCACCCTGTAGGCGGGGCTTATAATACGCTGACTATATCTCTTGCAGAGAGGATAACCTCCACCCCACGACGTATTTGCTCAGCGGGGAATTTTGTTCTTTTTTATGGCCCGGAAATAAAGACTCCAAGTTATTTTAACAAAAACTATAACCAATTAACTGCTCTGTCGGCTGGAGCTGTAAAATAAACCGACTGTACCTCTGCAGGGGGATAAGACCTCCCCCACCAACAAGTGTCCTTGTATGGCACTAAACTGGATCTGATGGTAAGGCTCCAGTCCTGGGGCCTTGGGGAATATGGAGTACCCCATCATTCCCATTACTCCCAGGTCCACTCTGAACTAGAGTTGTATACTTGTTAGGGTCCCATCTATAGGTCATATAGAACTCTGCTCTACTGGCTGGGCCAGTAGAATACGCCGATTATACCTGTGCTTAGAGTAAGACCCCCTCCCGTAAGCCACCAACCAAACCACCTGTTGACTCTCAGTTGTGATCCGAAATGCTTGAGGACAGGATCCTAATTACTGAATAGCCTACTACCCAACAACCGAGGTGGTCATGTGACCTGAAACACCCAACTTTGGCTTTTACTGGGCAAGACGGACGATCGAAGAGTCTCGATCCGATCAATCGGCTGCTCATGTTAAGACCTAGCAACCATAAGATTGTTCCTGGTCGCATTCTTCAAATTACTCTTGTGGCAAAAAATGTTCTCAACACTATTTTATCTTAGAGATATTAGAAGGCGGTGGCTAAGAGCCAACTTCACTGAGATAGCAAAACATAAAACAATCTACCTGTTTGCAAACAAATGATTAATAGTAAACAGAATTATTAATGTTTGTAATACACGAAACCATTTTACTATGTTCAAACAAATCAGCTCTAGCTTGTTTAAAAATAACGGTAAGTACAAACTATTCGCTTACAAGTCATGTAAACACACACACGCACACATATATATATATATGTGTGTGTGTGTGTGCACGGTGGGGAAAATGAGTATTTTATCCCCAGCTGAATTTCTGAATTTGCCACCTCACCAAAATAGGAACATCTATTATTTTCAGGGTAGGTCCATCTTGAAAGTGATGAATAGAATATTAGGTTTGGTGTGATTTCTTTGTTTAATGGCATATCAACCTTCGTTGGTTATTTAATACCAAAGCCATCCTTCGAGAACAACAATAGGGGTACTAGTAAACCCATACCTGGGAGGATGAGTGGGGTTCATACCTTTCTCAAGGATATTTGTCCGAAAGTGAACGTAATAGCCTGACTGGAGTTGAAACTCGCTTACAACGATTCCTTTGTCTACTGCTTTAACCCTAACCCTGCCGAGAACACCCCGATAGAATATTTTTTAAATTCTCGAGAATCACATTATATTAATTTTTTAACATTTTTTGTATTTTATTGAAAAAATAAGTATTTCATCCCCTAACAACCAGAAATGATTCAAGCCTCACAGACCAGTTATGTGACCAGAAGGCATATAGACTAGTCCTATTAGTCAATTATTACTCCTAATCAAGTACTCTTTACCTGCATAAAAGACACTAGTTCCCAGAATTCTTCAATGAATCAGAATCTAATCTCTCCACAATTGGCAAGACGAAAGAATTGTCTAAAGATATCTGGGACAAGATGGTATACCTGCACAACACTGGAATGGGGGACAAGACGATTGGCAAGCAGGTGAGAAGGAGTAAACTGCTGTGGGATAATAAGAAAATAGAAGAAACATTGATTGACTATCAATCTCCCTCAGTCTGGAGCTCCACGCAAAATCTCCCATCGTGGAGCTGCTTGCCAATCATCTTGTAGTGCGATAATAAGAAAATGAAAGAAACACCGATTGACTATCAATCTCCCTCCACGCAAAATCTCCCATCGTGGAGTGAACCTAAGGATGAGAAAAGTGAGGGAACAACGGAGAACTACGCGGCAGGATCGTGTTGATCTCAGGGCAGCTGGGATCACACTCACCAAGATAACCAATAGTAACACTAAGTCGTAGTGGACTGAAAACATATAATGCTCGCAAGGTCCCCCTACTCAAGAAAGCACATGTACAGGCCCGTCTGAAGTTTGTAAATAAAAACCTAGATGGTTCAGAGGGGGGGGCTGGGAGAAAGTGCTGTGGTCAGATGAGACTAAAATTGAGCTTTTTGGCATCAACTCGACTCCCCGTGTTTGAAGGGAAAAAGCTAGCTTGGACCCCGTGAACACAATCTCAACCATTAAGCATGGGAGTGGAAACATTATGCTTTGGGGCTGTTTCTCTGGTAAGGAAATTAGACGACTACACCGGGTCTAGGGAAAGATGGATAGAGCCTAGGACAGGGAAATCTTGAAGGAAAACCTCCTTGTCTCTGTCAGGACACTGAAGATGGGTCGTGGTTGGGTGTTCTAGTATGACAATGATCCAAAGCATTCGGCTAAGGCAACAAAGGAATGGCTCAAGAAGAAGCACGTTAATGTAATGAAATGGCCAAGTCAGTCTCCGGACCTTAATCCTTTAGAGAATATGTGGAGAGAGTTGAAGATTCGAGTTGCTTAACGACAAACTACAGACCTTAAGGATTTGGAGAGGATATGCAAAGAGAAGTAAAAACTTGTTAACAAACAACAAGAAACGTCTGACCGCTGTGCTTGCCAACAAGGGTTTCTTCACTAATAACTGGGTTATATTTTGCTATGGGGTGAAATATTTATTTCTTCAATAAAAAAACAAATAAGTGTTCAAAAATTAATCTAATGTGATTTTCTAGAAGTTTTTAAAAATATTCTATCACTCACTTTCAAGATGGACTAAATCTGAAATTTACAGATCGTTCCTGTTTTTGTAAGATAGCAAACGCAGAAAATCAGCAGTGTATGAAATACTTATTCTCCCCACTATATATATATATATATGTATAAACAGGATTTAGCCACTGGAGTTGAGATGTTATAAAACAATCAAACCAAACTAAACAACATACACACAGATGGACACGGCGTGCTGAATTCGATTGCTGGATGAGACTTTGTTTTTCACTGCGCACTAATCTGTTGTACCTCCTCAGCAATGGGTGAATAGTAGTGCAAATATGTTTGTTAGTCAAGGGGACGGAAAATTCAGAATTCAAAACAGCTGCTCTCTGCTCAAAAATTGACCTTGTGTCACATCCTGCCCGTGGTGGAGAAGGTGGATAAATATATACATAGGCTTTCTTGCCTCTTCTTTCGGACTGAAACGCCTTCCCTTGTTACGTAAATGGCGTTAAGTTTGTTATTATATTAGCTGTATGCAGAATCAGTCACTGTAGAGTTATGGACGTTAGGAAACTGAGAATATATATGTCTTTGATAACGAAAGACAGGCCATATTATATATATATATATATATATAGATATATATATATGATAAACATATATTAGATTTACATATTTATTTATTATCATTATATTATAAAATAGCTATATCCTAGATATTGAGCACTCTCCATATTATATTGCACTTGGTTCGCCACAAACCCACAAAGTGATTTAGTGACAACCAGCACTGGTATATATATATATATATATATATATATATATATATATATATATATATATATATATGTGTGTGTGTGTGTGTGTGTGTGTGTGTGTGTGTGTATTCACAAAAGATTACAACTGTGAATGTTTCTTTTTAGATATCGATTTTTGATGGCTATATATATATGACGAAAATTCAATGAACCTTCATCAAGTGTAGGAAATGATGATATTATGACGAAAGTGTGATAATATGCATGGAAAATAATTGATTAAAAATGGAATATATTGTAGCTATTTAAAATGAGTTTCCCCAAATACGGTGAAATGCTAAAGAAACCCATACGATTATTATTTGATGAAATTACACCGGCTTCAAAAATTCGTCTTAATCTTTTGTTGTGGATATAAGCTAACATAGTGACTGCATTAAAATAGAAGTTGTGATCAGAATTAGAAATGTATTGGAGAAGTGCATCTCTTCTATGTTCGTATAAGCGTGTATGAATGTTAATTGACGTTTCGCGAATATATTTTAATTTACAGTCTTTGCAAGCTCTGGGTGCAGTAAATCGCGAATCGTTTTAAAGTAACAGTTTTAGTATCAAGTTTATTTCAGCTATTTCTTATGATGTTTGTGGTAGAATTGTTAGGTAAAGTAAAGTGTGTATGGAGGAGATTAAGCTTCTCCGAGGGTGTGTTGACATTAATTCGAGGTCGAATTCTATTGTGGATTTTAAGGGCTTTTGATTTAGAAAAAAGTGTAAAAAGAAGTTTGGGGTAAGGAAAGTTAAGAAAGGAATTTTCTATTTAATTAAATTCATTATTTAGATATTTTGTGGAACAATTACGTTGAGCCCAAAGGTAAAAACCTATGATAACTCCTCTTTTTATGTTAGCGTTGGGGTGTGAATGGAAATGTATGTGGTCGTTTTTACAGGTGGGTTTATGGTAAACCCTGAATTCTAATTTGTTACAGTTCCTAAAAAGTAAGTAAAGTTGGCGACCTCAGTTGAGGGTGACCCGAAGGCTCCTTTTTCGTTAGCTACGACACCAAGGTGTAGGGGAGGGGGCTACTCCATTCCCAGGATGGTTCCACTTTACCCTTGATCCTTACCTTGAAGTGCTGAGTGCAAAGTAAGGTGACATCAATTATCATTTTTTTGAGTCTTTGGTATGACTCGACCTGGGATTGAACCTTAGTCTCCCGGACTATTGGCGAACACAAGACTCATTTGGCCAATGGCCCTGTATTCCTAATAAGTAAGACATCCAAAAAAGGTAGAATGTTGTTGGATTCAGGTTCACTTATGAAATTTATAGAAGGTTCTACATGATGTAGTCTATCAATGATACAATTGAAATCAAGATCTTGTGGATAAATAGATAAAATATCGCATATGTACCTAAAGAAAATTAACTCTGCTGGGGATAATATATTTGTTGTGAGACCGAAACTTACCTGCATCATGGACTATTCCAGCGCTATATTACTATGTGAGATAACACTCTCAGGGAACAGTATCCCAATACTGCACCTCTTCAGTGGTCGGGTCGCACTTAGGTCGGCCGTGTTTACAGCGGCACGGCTCCGGCCGAGTGTGTCTCGACACCTGGAGATTTCCTTCGGCCTTAAGGGGCCTTCCCCCAGGCTTTTACCCCCTTCAGGGGGGTTGGGTTCATCGCCCGGCGCCTGAAGCGCCACTAATAAGGGGAATGCCGACGGGGCCGTGCGTATTTTTGGAAATGCCGGGCACGTGTGGGCTACGGTCCTGCGCTCGGACCCACCATAAAAAAGGCCTTGTGCCACACATGCCCGTTGGATGGTCATCAAATACCCCAGTATCGTAATACTGTAGTATTAGCAGAAGTACTTGTAGTATGCAGACTACCAACATTGCACACCACCGGATAGTAAGCTCCGCTTACCTTTACACTATCCTTTGTAACCTTTTGTTAATATATCTTTCTTACCTCTAACCCGTGTTCCGTGTTTTCCTTCCGTGGTCCCAACCTTGGGTCCACATCAATATCTAAAAAGACCAGTTTCCAACAAGTTGAGATAAATGTACGCAAGAACTCTGCTGAGCGGGGAACCCATAGGTAAACCAAATTTCTGTTTATTAAACGTGTTATTGTGTTTTAAATAACAATGTGATATACTCGGTATATATTTTAATTAAAAGACAGGTAGGAGTAATATAGTGTTAGTTTTACAAAGGTGAGAATCTAAGCGTTCAATACACCTATTGACAGGTATGTTAGTATATTGGCCTATAATATCAAAACTAGCTAAAGATTTGTTACTCATATCAGTGTCAATAAATTGGTAGAGAGAGCCGGAATTTTTAATGTATATATCGCTAATAGTACCCAACAGAGAGGATAATATTTTAGCTAAAAGTTTAGCGACGATATGGGGGCGGGGTAGATCATATGTCAGAGATAATAGGTCTTAAGGGAATGTAAGGTTTGTGGTTTTTGTGGAGACCATAAATATTAGTGATGCTGGAAGGGGTAATTGATTAACGAATACCAAGATTTGTCCTCTTTTGAGATTAATTTTTTGAAAAACTTATTAAAATCATTGAGATTATTTCAAACAGTTCGTGGGAAGATCTGTTCATAGGTGCCCTTATCGTCAAGTAAATGTTTCAGTTTTTGGTTACAGACTGAAGAATCCATTACAAAATACCTTTGCCTTTGTCAGAAGGTAATATAATAATGTTTTCGTTGAAAGAAAGAGATATTTTAAACATCCATGGGTGAGTTAATGTCACTTGATATCATCCTTTCCTAGTCCTGTGTGAATTATGTATGAATTAAACAATTCTCACACAAACTATGATTAAATAATAGGGCAGACTTAGCTCTTTAAACTTGGTATGGAAAGCAGTTAAAGAAAACGAAAATTATGAATTCGAACCTATCAAATTTGGCTTAAAAATTTACCTTGTGCTTGCTCGTGTGGAGAGGTTGGTATATATATATATATATATATATATATACATATGTGTGTGCACGCGTGTGTGTGTGTGTGTGTGTGTGTGTGTGTATTTTGGCATCATTTCTTCATTAATACAAATTTCATTGAACATGATAGTCATTTTTTGTCAACATATTTTCTTGTTGATCCTTTCATATTGCCGTATTGATTTTATAATATGCAACGAGAATTGATTGATGTATTTTCCATGATTGTTTATTTCCCAAGTACTTTCAGTCCGACTATGGGCCATCATTAGGGGACGATCTATGTAACTTTTGTATGTACATTACTACTTTGTAAGAAGAGGGTCTGGGCTGTTGCAGTGTGCAGCGTTTACTTTTAAAATTGTTCTATAAATAGTTTCAGTAGCTGAAGACATTTAAGTACATTAGAACTGGTTTGAAAATTAATTCTGTTTATTGTGGGTTGCATGTTTCTAATATGTAGTGCTTCGAGAATCTGTAGTTTTTGTTTGTTATTTTGATGTTCTAATATCGTGTTTTCGGTGAGAATTTTTTGTAGTTCTGTTGTTGGGCATGAATGTTTTTTTAATGCTGTGCTATGGAACTTGTATCAGAAAAGTGCATTGTAAGTCTCGATAGGGTAGTTGAGGTTAAAACAACATATATATTATTATTTTCAGAGATACAATCTCCAAAGGACATTTAAATTGATATATAACGTTGGTTTTTTGTAAAACTCCAATCGAGGGAGAGGAATTATTTTTAATGACTAAGTTGGAGGTTTTAAATTTATTATAATATATAATGTTTTATTTTTTATTAGTGTTGCGTTCTGGTTAGTGAAGGCTTGTAATATTAAATAAAGGACAAACCACGATATGAGAGGAAAGAGAGATATATTCTCAGGAAAAGTATATACAATAGAGAGACTATTAGTAGACAAGAACATAGGATTAGTGAATACAGAATAAAGATATAGTCCAATGATAGTATTGGCTTCCGTTATTACGGTAGCAAGTAAGGTGATCTAGTGCAATCTCCAGTCTCCAACGCTCTAATACTATTCCTATAAGAAGCTGCTCTTCACCTTCTAGTCTGCCCTGGTATTAGTAGCTACTGCTATATATGGCTGATGGACAAGTTCATTGTGTGGAAAAAGGTGGGGGATACCCAACAATTAGGATCAGTGGGTAGTATGTTTCTATGAATCAATATATATATATATATAGTCCGCCCATAAGTAAGTGACCTTGTGTAAAACTATCTTATACAGTATAGCTCATAAATAAGTACTCTTTGAAACCTAAAATACAAGGATTTTATTATTTCAAGTCTAACACTATTTACACAAGATGGAATTATCCCACGCCTCTCTGTCTCTGTCTCTGTCGCTCTCTCTCTCTCTCTCTGTCTCTCTGTCTCTCTCTGTCTCTCCCGTGTGTAACTGAACTCCTTACATCTCTATGATTAAATCTTGTAGTGAAGATTAGTAATAGGATAGAATTTTTTTTTTTGTGGGAAGGTGTTTTTCAAAAAGAAGAGGATTAAAGATATTCCTACTTGCCTCCCCATGAACACTTCAAGACAAGGAATGGAAAATAAAATAAAAACAGAATGGAAGAAACCGAATAAGAATAGAAGAATTTTAATATTTGGTGAGAAAGGAATCGAGGAAAAATCAGGTATCAGAAAAACTTCTGTTAACAGAGTTGAAAATCTCGAGGAATTATGTATTCGTATCCTTATTCCTCTATCAATGCATTGAAATGTCACAAAAAAGAAAAAAAAAAATAACGCAAGAAAGAAAAAATAAGTGACTGAAAGAAAAAAAAACCATAAAACAAGGAGAAGAAGAAGAAGAAGAAGTATTATTATTATTATTATTGTTCCTTGCGAGTTTTTCACTCAAGTGTTTGTTGGTGGTCTTTCAAAGAAATCTAAGTGACAGCAAGTCTTCTTAAGTCCCAAAGACTTTACTCAGTATTCTAACCGACCTCAACAATGCAGTAGTTTGGATGGTCTTCGCTCGTTCTCCAATTTTCATAGTCTTCCAGGCCCCTTACCAAGGTTTCTAAAATCGCTCCAAGTGCACAAATTATAATTGGTATCACCGTTACCCTTATGTTCCATAGCTTTTTTTAGTTTTCTGGCAAGGTACGACTACTTGTCTCGCTTTTTGTTTTCTTTGATTTTCACTCTGTAGTCGAAGACAGCAAAGTCCACTGTACGACAGGCTTCTTTCTTTTTCTTTTTTTAAATAATCACTAGGTCTGGTCTTCTAGCCGGGTTAACTAGATCTTTTTTTTTATCTCAAAATCCCAGAGAATTTTATTCCCCTTAATCTCTAGGATGGATTCTGGTTTTGCATATACCATTTGGTAGCATGGTCAAATTTGATTTTCTTGAACTATTATTATTATCATTATTATTATTAGTTTTTCATACGAGTTAACGGTGGTTGTCTTTTACTGAGACCTGAGTGATCGCAATTCTCCCACGACTCTTCTCAATATTCTAGTCAATTTCAAAAATTTTCCATTCCTCGAGTCTTTTATTGTTATTTTACTCCATTGAGAGTTTTTTTACAACAGCGTTAGCTGATAGTTTTCCACTGGATTTTGAGTGACAGCAAGTTTTTTCAGGTCCCCTGGACTCTTCTCAGTATTCTGGCCGATATCATGTTGCATTTTTGATGGTCACCACTCGTCCTCATAGCAATCATTTGGTGACTGTACCCAGTGCACCAATTACAGTTGATGTCACCATCACCTTCATGTTTCATAGTTTTTTCAGTTCTCAAGCAAGGTCTAGGTACTTATCTCTTTTTTCGCTTTCTTTCAGTTTTACCTCGCTGTCAGCTGAAACGGTAAAGTTTACTATTCGGCAGTGTCTCTTCAGTCTTTTCTTTCTTTTTTTTTTTTTTGACTAATACTTGGTCTGGTCGTCTGGCTGAAATTAAATGATCCGTTTGTATCTCAAAATCCCAAAGAATTTCATGCATCTCATTTTTTAGGGTGGATCCTGGGTTGTGCCAATACCATTTGTTCGTATGGTCAAATTATTATCATTATTTTTTACTCCTAAAGAATTTTCCCCATCAGTTGATGGTCTTTCACTAGAATTTGAATAACAGCAAGTCTCCTCAAGTCTCCTGGACTCTTCTCAGTATTCTGACTGATCTCAATAATGTAGTAGTTTAGATGGTCTACACTCGTCCTCTTATTTCCAAGTCATCCAGTCCCTTTAAAAATTATTTAGTGACTGTAATAAAAGCACCAATTACAATTAATATAATTGTTACTTTCATGTCCCATAGTTTCTTCACTTCCCTAGCAAGGTCCAGGTACTTATCTTTCTTTTCATTTTCTTCAATTTTACTCTGTGGTCAACCGGGGCAGCAAAGTCCGCTATTCTACAAGTTCTCTTTTTTTTTCTTTTTTTTTTTTCTTTTTTGTCGATGATTATTATCAGGCCTGGTCTTCTGGCTGAGATTAGGTAATCCGTTTGTATGCCAAAGTCCCATAGGAGTTTATGCGTGTCATTCTCTAGGACAGATGCTGGATTGTGCATATACCATTTGTTCGTATGGTCAAATTTCAATTTCTTGCACAATTCCCCGTGGATCACCTTGCTTACCCAGTCGTGTCTAGTCTTATACACTTTCTGTGCTGATTTGCTTATTATGTGATTGATCGTTTTGTCTTTATCACCACATAACCTACATTTGCTATTTTGTTGCATCTTATTTATTCTCGCTTTGATATAATTGGTTCTTATGGCGTTGTTTTGTGCTGCTGTTAGGAGAGATTCCGTTTCTCTATCTCTCAGAAGTTTTCGTTTTTTACGTTTCAGTAATAGAGTTATAAAGGTGCAGAGAAAGCAAGAGGCTGAAATAAGAAATGTGAAAGAAAGAGGAAGCCGAAGATGTGAATGAAAAGCAGACGACAAAAAAAGAAAAAAAAAGCATGTAAAAGTATAAGAACAAAGAAAACGCGAAGAAAGAAAGTTGACCGAAAGCAAAAAAAAAAAAAAAAAAAGAAAAAAAAAAGATGGGAAAATGAAAAAATAATCTGTGACAGAACAAAAGAATAAAAAAAAAAAAACAAATGAAAGAAAGTCATTGAAAAAAAGAATAACGAGGGAAAAGACTTGAAAGGAAACGAAGGAACCATAAAAAAAATGGGAATAAGATCGACGATAAAAAGGAAATCAATCGAAACAGACGGAATCAAACGAAGAGGGTATTAAAAATTTGAGGAAAAGAAAACGATCTTTGAATACTTTTATAAACAAATGAACACGCAACCAATTTGGCGGGAAAGATATTGTGAAAATGTAGAAATAAATATGTCATCCAACTGAAGACAAATCAAACAGAATGCCAAGGAAAAAAAACAAAACAAAAAAATTAACAAAAAATACCCCGAAAATGCATTAAAACAGAAAAACTAGAATGAGATGAATGGGAGAGAGAGAGACAGAAACAGAGTTAGAGAGAGAACGGAAAACAAAAGCAAAACTTCATCAAGTCAAAGAGAAAAATAAGTAGAAAAAAAAAAGATTTTTTAAAGTAAAACAAGCTATAAGACATATCGTTGCTGTTGTTGTAGTTGTAGTTGCTGTTGTTGTAGTTGTTGCTGGTGTTTTTGGTGTTGGTGTTGTTATTGTTTTTGGTGGTAATGAATGTCCTATATATGACACTAAACTATCGAATGGTTAGGCTCCAGTAATGCTGGAGCTTTGGAAAATGTGGAGTAATTCTTTATTACCATTGCTCATAGGTCTACTCTTGAAGCACCTGATGGAGTCCTATCTATGGGACAAATAGAACTGTTTGACATCTAAATTGAGTACAAACAAATGACGCATGCTAAATTGAATTGTTAGCAATAGAATTGTTTGATCATTTAACTCTGTGTAAACAAACATCTGTCAAATTGAATTGTTAGTGATGCACAACAATACTTGGAGCCATTTAACTGTGTGCAAACAGATAAGTAGTGTTGAAAATAATTATTAGTGTTAAATAGCAATATTTGTAAGCACTTCATTGTCTACAAGCAAATGATTAATATTGAATAGCATTATTAGTGTTAAATGGCAATAATTGAAACCGTCTTACTGTAGAAAGAATAGCAATACGAGTGTACAAACAAATTTGTTCCAACTTATTTTAAAATTAAAATACCTATAAACTATGTGTGCAAACAAATAATTGATGTTAAAGGGGGATTCTTATAAAGAAAGTGTTAAAATTATTTGACTGGGTGCAAAAAAAGAACACAAGCTCGTTTTAAATATGTTATCAACAAAATAGGTTTACAAATCACATATATTTATTAAATATATATTAAGATGATTTGGCATTAAATAGCCAACGATGTTTGATATGCAATAAAACCAATCCAAACCAAATCTTATGAATTTAATATATATCTATAAAAAGGATTTGGTATTAAATAACCTACAGAGTTTGATATGCCATAAAACCAATCCAAACCAAACCATATATATTCAATATATATGAATAAAGAAGATTTGGCTTTAAATAACCTACAATGTTTGATACGCCATAAAACCCAACCAGATCACATCATATACATTTAATATATATGTATAAAGAGGATTTGGTATTAAATAACCTACAATGGTTGATATGCCATAGAAACGAAATCACTTAATAAGCGAATGCAGGAAACCGATACAAAAGAAATACGAGAATAAGCATGACTTAGTAGGAAAGAATTTTGACAAGAGATTAAAATTCGACAAATTCTCTAATCACAAGCCCGAATATGTCCTAGAAAATAAGACTCATAAAATTATTTGGGACGTTGAGATTCAAACGGATCACACAATCCCGGTTGTTAAATAACAAAAAGTGGTCTAAACGCTTAGAACCGTCCAGAATAATCTTCCCCCCCCCCATTCCAAAAAAAAATTTGAATTGAATTGAAATTGTCCAGACTGCAGTATTATTAGTATCAGTAAGAATATTGAGGAGAGCTGCATCCCGTATTCTCACAGAACTGCTGTATGTAGGTTCGAGCTAGTCGCCCTGGTTTTGCTCAGCCGTGTGAAGAGGTCCATCGGAGTACATCACTTATGAGGTCTCTACTTCTCCAGCAGTGTCCTGCAGGTCTGGTTCGTCTGACTTGGATAGTTTTCCTGATGGGTGGTAGGTGGCTGTAAAGCAGCTGCTTTGTGGGGTGTTGCCTGCAGGACCTGTTCAATATTGCTCGCAGCATTCTTGTGTAGTTACCGTCAAGATTTTTCTCCAGCAATTTAGTTAGCGTCCATGTAGTGCATCCATATAGCAGCATTGACACGATCGCTGCTCGGAAGAAACTGCGTTTCATATATATAAAGTAAGTAAAGTTGGCGACCATAGTCGAGGGTAACCCGAAGGCTCCCTTTTCGATAGCTACTACACCAATGTGTAGGGGAGGGATATATATATATATATATATATATATATATATATATATATATTTCTCATTCTAAAAGTGTTATTTCTAATGAAACAAGTTAAGCACCACAATGGTTTTATTTATCATGCTAAATACAAGCCTCCGTAGTGTTATGGCTAAAGTTATGGACTGCCGATTCGAAATTAGTGAGTTCGAACTCTAGTCGCGCTATTGCGCCTATCATCGGGGTTAATACCCTTAGGAAAGGTATGTACCCTTTTATCCCCTCTGCTATGGGTTAAATGACATCTCTCCCGTTCTACAAGAATGGCTTTTGCATAAATTAACCCACGCATAGTATCGTATTTAAATGAGGTACTGCTATAAAAACAGTATCGCCAGTGTAAGCAGGGTTGTTATGATTCTCGAGAAGACAACGTCAATTTCAGAGACTGCTTTATTTCATACCACCATGAAGGTTGATATCTCATAGAACAAAGAAAACAAACCAAAGCTAGGAAATCAATGAAGATAGTTGTTGTCACTTGATCTCTAGCTAAAGAAAATCACAAGCGATCTTTGGTGTGAAGGTGCACATGCATTACAATGAATAAAGGAAAAGTTACGCAGCAAAACCAAAAGAAAGTATAAAGGTTAAAATCAACGAATACGAAACGAAAGAAAATGTTTTCAAAAGCAAATTAAGAAATGGAAAAAGAAAAATACGAAAATAAATGTAGCTAATGCAAAAATACGAAACTAGGAGTAAAACGTTTAAGAAACAATTGTAAATACAAAGACAACGAACTGATTAGAATCAATGTTTGTCGAACGAGATAAAGAAAAACACATGACTCTTGTCGTTCATTAGAATCACTATTTGCACTTGAGTGTGGGAATGTAGTCCATTTGCTTCTCATATACCTCTCTATCTCGATCCTTTCTCCTTTAGTGACGAACGTGATATCATCAAGAGCTTGCTTTAGTTTGGTTTGGCTTTATGGCATATCAACCATTATAGGTTATTTAATGACAAACCCATTTTTATACATATAAACAGTTCGATTTCAAACGACTCAGTTTAGCATTAACTACACATTTTAAATGTCAAAATCAGATCTATTTCAAACAAGTCAGTTTAGCATAGGTATGCAGTTTAAATGTCAAAATAGCTTTATTTCAAACAATTCAGTTTAGCATAATTATGCAATTTAAATGTCAAAACAGTTCTATTTTAAACAATTCAGTTTAGCATAAGTATGCAGTTTAAATATCAAAACCGTTCTATTTTAAACAATTCAGTTTAGCGTGAGTATAATTTTTTGTTTACACAGTTAAATGTAAAAATAGTTGATTTCAAACAATTCAGTTTAGCGTAATTTCATAGTTTAGTTCTATTTGACTCATAATTAGGACCCCACCAGATGCTACCATTACTGGCTTGAGTGGACCTGGGAGTGATGGCAATAAAGGGGTGCTCCCCATTCCCCTTAGTTCCAGAATTCCTGAAGCCTTACCATCTGATTGTTTAGTGTCATATATAGGACACTCGTTGGGGGTGGGGCTTACCCCTCTGCAGAGAAGCAGTCAATATATTCTACAGCAGCCCCCAGCCGACTGGGCCATCAAGAGCTTGGAAAAGTTTTCCTAACGGTAATAATTTACTACACTTTTTTTTTTGTTTAGATGTCGCACAAAGCCGTATGAATAGGGCACCCAATGAGACTCTAACTTATTCATGAAGGTTTGCTAGTCTAGCTTGCGAACCATTACACCATCCGAGGTGCGCAAGTTTTCCTAACTGTAAGTCGACTGCAGTTACTTACACTTAAATATATAGTTTTCTGGGCAGGATGTCAGGATCAAGTGAAGAGGAGGGGCAAGGAAACCTCCTCTATTTTAAAATTTACTTCTTACTCGGTGAATGCAAGATGAACTGATTTGTGTCTGAGACAACAGGACATTACAAATTCGTTCTTTTTTAAAGGAAAATATGAATCAGAATGAAACTAAAGAAAGAAAACTCCCTGATTTGAAAAACCCCGTCGACAGAGCTGACTGTGTCCCCGGCAAAGGGGTAAAACCCCACTTCCCAAAACAGTGATTCCTAGATCTGGTGGTGAGGCTCAATTTCTAGATATCTGTGGGCTTGGAGCACCTTTTCATTGCCATTACTCTCAGGTTTACTTTGACCCTGAATAGTCGTACCTCCTAGAGACCCATCTCTGTGTTATACAAACCTATTTTCATGGAGGTGCCTGTGGTGTAATGGTTATCGTCGTTGGAAATGGACACGGTGACACGAGTTCATATCCTGGACGAGACTGATTGCATTTCACATAGCACTAATACCCTTGGGAAAGGTATGAATCCAAATATTCTCTCTCCAGCTATGTGTAAATAGTAGGGCAGACTAGGTTCTTCAGCCTTGGTGAGGCAACTAGTCTAGGAGAAGGAAAAATCTGAATTCAAACCTGTTAAACTTCGCTTAAAAATTGACCTTTGTCATATCCTGCCCTAGCGGAGGGGTTGGTAAATATGTATACAAACCTGTTTGAAAATTGGATAAGAATACTTAAAACCATGTAACGAGCAAGTAAACGATTATCATTAAATCGAATTAGTTATTTGAAAGCATCAAATTGTGCAGAGATTGTTAGTATTAGATGGGAATACTTGAAACCATACAACCGAGTGCTGATTATTTGTACTTGATAGAAATATTTTATATTATTTAACCAAGCGCAGAAGGATCGCAAGAAACAACAACACAAAAATGTACATATAAACGTATAACGAACGCGATTCCTAACTTCTCGGCATAAAATATACCGGGATGGTTTGATATACCTTTAAAGTCAATCCATCCATCAATCAATCAATTGATCACACTTCACATATACAAAAGGGTTGGTTTATTTGCTTTGATTTTACGGCATATCAAACATTGTAGGTTATTTAAAGCTAAATCCGGTTTATTCATTTATATTAGATATATGTGATTTGTAAACATACGTAAGTCAACAAAGTTAAATTGTTCGAAGTCTTGCTATGTATCACTAACAATTCAATTAAACATCATTCATTTGGTTCATCATCATCATCATCATGTCGTGCCGCCAGCACGGATATCCCTAACCCTCTCTCGCCACTCCTCCCTATCATTCATCGTTTCTGGCAGGTCTTCATGGCTACATCCCGTATCCTCACAGAGCTGCTGTATGTATGTTCGAGCTGGTCGTCCTGCTTTTGCTTGGCCATATGCGGGGGTCCATAGGAGTACATCACTGATGAGTTCGTCCTTGCTTCTCCAGAAGTGTCCCGCGTGTCTGGTTCGTCTAACTTGGATAGTTTTCGTGACGGGAGGCAGTTGGCCGTATATTTGGTACCTTGTCGGGTGTTGCCGCCAGGACTTGTTCAATATTGCTTGCAGAATTCTTGTGTAATTGCCGTCTAGCTTCTTCTTCACACAGTTAAATGCTCAAACAGTTCTATTTCAAACACTTCAATCGAGCATAAGTCATTTGTTTGCACTCAGTTTAAAAATCAGTCAGTCCTATTTGACCCATAGATATGACTCTATCAGGGGCTACTACTCAAGGACTAATGGTCTAGAGTGATTTTAAGGACACTCGTTGGGAGGGGAGTCTTACCGCCTTTGCAGAGTTGAAATGGATGTATTCTACAGCCCCCTATTGACGGGGCTCTCTGTTTGTTGCTATATTGTGTAAAGTTCACAATGTCAACATCTTCACATTTCGTTTGGTTTGTTTTTATGGCACATCAACCATCATTGATTATCTAATGCCAAATCTGGTCTTATACACATATATTAGATATATATGATTTGTGAACATAAGTCAACAAAGTTAGGTGGTTCCAAGTATTGCTTTGTATTAACAACAATTCAATTAAACATCTGTCATTTGTTTACACACAGTTAAATGACCAAACAGTTCTATTTCTAACAATTCAATCTAGCATAAATCATTTGTTTACAATCAGTGTAAATGGACCTGGGAGCGATGGCAATGAAGGACTACTTCGCATTCCCCAAAGGTCCAGCATTACTGGAGCCTCACCATCAGTGGCATAAACATAACACTCTTTGTCGGGGTTTTGCCTCACTGCCGAGATGCAGTCAGTGTTGTCTACAGCCTTAGTCAACTAGTCTATATGCGTTTACAAGTCATATTTATAAATATTTATATTTATGTAAAAAGGATTCCGCATTAAATAACCTACAAGGGTTAATATGTCATAAAAATCAGTCAATCAACGACTTTTCCTTTCGTTACCCTCTGCGTCCAAAACGAATCACTAGCCAAGATGGAGACTTTCAACCGCTCGAGTAAAAGATTTCTCACAAACTGACTTATTTCTAACTATTGAACTTTTTTAGTCACCTGACTAAACCATCGAAAGAGGATCGTGGCCTCAGATTGACCTCAGGTCCAATTGCTGTCAGTCATACTGGTTAAACGATTGTATTTTTCCACGTGTTTAACAGCTCATGACTTAATTTGAATGCTACACTACATGCCAATAATTGATCTCACTAATCTATAATGTAATACCGTAAATTTCGTCATCAAAGATGGGTTTGGAATTAAATAATCTGGGAAAAGAGATGTGCTTCTAAACAAAGAATCCAAATAAAACCAGTCTGACAGATGTTTTGATCGCCAGATGGGAACAAACAAATTAAGGTCAGAGTGGACCTGGAAGTAATGGCAACGAATGAGTGGCCTCACACTCCCCTGAACTCGAGAATTGGAACCTCAGCGCCAAATGTAGTTAGGCGTCATAGTCGGGACAGGTTTTGTTGGTCTATCTTGGATAAAATCCGCTCTGGGGCAGGCACTTATTCATTTTCTCGAAATGACAATAACTCATGACTTTGACAACAAAAGAAAGTTCAGATCCCACAATCCATTGTCAGTAAGTTCGCAGATGTTTAAAAAAATGCACTTTTATACAACTTAAATCAATCGATCATTTTTCTACTTGACAAATACGTAAAAGCGAGGGACAACCTGTCTGATAATCGTAGCGAATTATTTGTGTTTAGATTTCGGACCACATGTCCTATCTTTTTTCTCGTCCCATATCTACAGTGGTCAGTATATAAAGCCATGACTCACCGCAAGGTGGCGCAAACATCTATCACTTTTTCTACGAACATTCAGTGTTGCGAACATCCATGACTTTTAATTACAAGCGGTGACGGAATCAGCTATATCGGCCATGTCTCTCCTGCTGGGATCTTTGAGTAGTATCAATCATATCGGCCTCTTTTGTCTGCTATCACTGGTGACTATCTTGGACGAAGCAATCTTCTTTATCAGAACAGTTACAGTTTAAATGACAGTCACGGGCGAACCGGTGGTGATGAGAAAGACAGACAGAGACAGAGAGAAAGTGATAGAGAGAAAGAGAGAGAGAGAAAGAGAAAGAGAGGGAAAAATGTAGAAAACTGTAATATAAATAATCTTTAATGACGTCTCTGTCTCGGAACACACTGTTTAATTTTTTCTTCTTTTTTTCTTTTTTACTTTTTTTTTCTTTTTGACGTTTGTTTCTATTTTTCTTTCTTTTTACCTTTTTGTTTCTTTCATTGCTTTATCTTTTTCATTTCCATTCATTCTAATTTCAGTCTTTTATTTTTCTTTATTCTAGGGTGATATTGTATTTTCTTTCTTTATTCTTTCTTTTCTCTTTCTTCCAAATTTTTTCTTTTTCCTATTCTTTCTTTCTTTCTTTTTTCTTTAAACTTTTTGTTTCTTTCCGTTTGTTAAAATTTCTTTCGTTCTTTCTTTCTTTCTTTCTTTCTTTCTTTTTTTTTCTTTCTTTCTTTCTCACTTTCTTTCTTTCTTTTTTTCTTTCTTTCTTTCTTGCTTTTCTTTCTTTCTTTCTTTCTCGTTTTTCTTTCTTTCTTTCTTTCTTTCTCGTTTTTCTTTCTTTCTTTCTTTCTTTCTTTATTCTTGTTTTGTCTTTCTTGTCTTGTCTTGTCTTTCTTTCTTTCTCGTTTTTCTTTCTTTCTTTCTTTTTTTTCGTTTTTCTTTCTTTCTTTCTTTCTTGTTTTTCTTTCTTTCTTTCTCGTTTTTCTTTATTTCTTTCTTTCTCGTTTTTCTTTCTTTCTTTCTTTCTCGTTTTTCTTTCTTTCTTTCTTTCTTTCTTTCTCGTTTTTCTTTCTTTCTTTCTTTTTTTCTTTCTTTCTCGTTTTTCTTTCTTTCTTTTCACTGTTATTTTCCCTCTCTTTTTTGGTACTTCATTACTTTTATTTTCTTTCATTCTTTTTTAATTCTATAATTTCGGTCGTCTTTTTCCTATTTCTGTGTTATTTTTCCCTCGACCATTCTCTCTTTTTTCTTTCTTTATTCTTTCTTTCTTTTCTTTTTCTTTCTTTCTCTTCTCTTTCTTCATTAAATTCATTATTTTTCTCTGTCTTCGCGTGTTTTATCTTTTCGCTTCGTTCTTTCTTTCTTTCTTTCTTTCTGTGCCAGTGGTTGGTGTTTGATCGCACGTTTCAAGCCAGGATTTTGAATGCAGATGTTCAAGTCAAGCAAGCTTTCAGAGTTGGAAGATTAACGTAAAACAATCTACTTAATCCCATTCTTCCTAATCTGACATTGGGTTTTATTAAGTCAACTTGGCCGTAGCGCAATACAAGCTCCGCTTGAAGACCATTACTACTACTAACACTACATATTACACACAGCTTGCAAAATGGTCATTATCAAAATTATTACGAACGGCTTGTAAGATGGTTATTATCAAAATAATTACATACGGCTCGTAAGTTGGTTATTGTTAAATGTATTACTAACAGATTGTGATATGGCTATTATCAAAATTAACACATACGACTTGTTTGGTTCGGTTTCTTTGTTTAATGGCATATCAACATTTTTTAGGTTATTTAATTCCATTCTCCTAGAAGAACAGTAGTAGCAATATTTAACCCATAGCTGGAAGGATAAGGGGGGTCATACTTTTCCCAAAGGTATTTGCCCGAATGTGAACGATTGCGATTGGGGTACGAAAACGCTTCCTATGATTTCGCAGTCCATCGCTTTAACCATTACTGCCCGTGGTGTAATTGTTATCGTCGTAGGAAATGAACACGGCGACACGAGTTCAAATCCTGGACGAGACTGATTGCATTTCACATAGCACTAATACCCTTGGGAAAGGTATGAATCCAATTATTCTCCCTCCAGCTATGGGTAAATAGTAGGGCAGACTAGGTTCTTCAGCCTTGGTTAGGCAACTAGTCTCGGAGAAGGAAAACTCTGAATTCAAACCTGTTAAACTCCGCTTAAAAATTGACCTTGTGTCATATCCTGCCCGAGCGGAGGGGTTGGTAAATAGGATCGCTTTAACCATTACACAACGAGGACACCTCCCCCACACGACTTATAAAGTGGCTATTATCAAAATTATTGAAAACGGTTGGTAAGATGGTCATTACAAAAATTATTGTATACTGTTTTTTAGAGTCTTATTATTAAAATTATTACATACGACTTGTAAGATAGTCATTATCAAAATTATTGTATACGGCTTGTTAGAGTTTTATTATTAAAATTATTACAGACGACTTGTAAGATAGTCATTATCAAAATTATTGTATACGGCTTGTTAGAGTTTTATTATTAAAATTATTACAGATGACTTGTAAGATAGTCATTATCAAAATTATTGTATAAGGCTTGTTAGAGTTTTATTATTAAAATTATTACAGACGACTTATAAGGTAGTCATTATCAAAATTATTGTATACGGCTTGTTAGAGTTTTATTATTAAAATTATTACAGACGACTTGTAAGATAGTTATTATCAAAATTATTGTATACGGCGAGTAGAATTGTAATGATTAGAATCCTTACATAGGCTAGTTAGATGGTCATTATCAAAACTAGTGAATACTACTCATGAGATGTTCATTATTGAAATTAATACCGTAAGGTGGTCGCAATAAAAATTATTATTTGATAATGAAAGACTAAATAATTAAGTTTTAGAATCCTAGAAAATCTTTCTTTCAAATTCTGTTCATCCAACCAGTAGCTTGCTGTATGTTTTGGGGTCAACGTACACATCAAACCCTGAATTTTGAGCTAAAAATCTTGAGATTATTTTATAAATCAGATCGATTTGTATGCAGGAATTTATGTTGCTAGGTGTTTTATAAGTAGAAGTGGAATTATTTTTTAATATTGCTCGTGTCTATTAGGACACCATGGAAAGGAATTTTATTGTTGATATTGAGTTCTTGTGTGAAGTTAAGAACAGACTTATTTTGAAAGGACTCTTGCATCATGTTGATTTCATTAGTGCTATTAATGAGAAGGAATATGTTGTCAACGTACCTTAAATATTATTTAGGTTTATTAATGGTATTAAAGACTGTTTTCAAGGGTTGACGTATGAAAGTTACGAAAAACATGTCCCAAAACCGACTTTATTGCACTTTCATCCTTTTGGATGTACTGATCATCATGGGAATATATATATATAACAGAAAGAACTTCATATTTTTGTTTGGCGCGTAAATTAATTTGACCGTTATGGTCGTCACATATTTTCACCCAATGGGGATGACTTATCTTATTCAGCCTGGACCATTTTTCCAGACAACATAAAAATGGTGAAAACCCGCCAAACTCTCTCTTCCGCAGAACCTTTCGAACAGAACGGACGCACTATCAGTCCGCTCTCTGCATAGCAGCAGAAGCACAACACCATGAAGAAAGCCATCTAATTTATGGACCTCTTGAGTCTACTCTCTTAGAACAAGGGTTCCCAGTTGAACATGAATTAGATGCATGGAATCAGCCACACACAGGAACACCTTTATATCGCCTCTAACTTTTGCTTTGTCGACAGCGACGCGCAATTACGCTCAGACATCCAACTACCTCATTCCTGGGCAACATTATCTGGAGACTTTCATGCCACTCTCCTACAACAACCAGGACCACACATTTATGGGTGACTACATCATTCCTGTCCTTAAACAGCAAGCACAATTTTTTGCTACACCTATGGCGACGCATAATTCCGCTCAGACATTCAACAATGCCTTAACTATAGCGATGCACATTCCGCTCAGGCATTTAGCTGCTAAAATTCCTTCTCAACTCCATAACTATTTCCTTCCTTCCTTCCAACGAGACTATGCAGAATAAAGGTACCGTCTATTCTCGCTGTCATTAAACTACTAGATTGAAAACTATCAATATCTACGCTTTCATTATTTTATTTTCTTTCTTTTAATATTACAAGAGGCAACAGAACAATACAACATCAACTGGCATTTATGTTTAAATGGTAATATCATCTGCCCTCTTGTTATATATATGTATATATATATATATATATATATATATATATATTGTGACGGCAAAATTATTAAAATCCCAAGACGGGAATTTATTTTTCGCACGTGTGAAGACAGGGCGGCCTGGCACTTGATCCCTCGTAGAATAAGTCCTAGTTCAGAGTCCTTTCTCGGGCATATAGTAACCGGCAGATTATGTTGGGGTTAATTTGGGGCTAGACTGACCGCCGCTGGCAAGGGGTTTCTAAACTTCACGTTAACACACACACCCACCAGGCCACTAGCTCTTCCTACCATTAGGATAATGAAAGATATGAGCCTCTAGGTTTTGATATAACAATATTAACTATAATAGTCAACAATCCCAGTTTCCCGTATAATATTTTTAAAGGAAAGAATAGGACAATTTAGGCGAGAATAACATGAAGCGAACGAAGCTGAAAACAAACATGAAATATACAACTTGACAGGCAGACAACACAATGAATAAACTTCAACACGTGGGGACGTTAAAATATAACAAGTTTTTTATATACACGCGGACACACATATTCAACGTGTCGGCTACATTATCAGCGGATAATACATAAATGTAAATGTCTTTCTTCCTTTTTGCTTTCTTTCTTCTTTCTTTAAATTGAGAGAGATAGAGAATATGTAATTGCAGTACTTAGCTTTTTGACGGGTTCCTTCGGAGAGTATTTTCTCTTTTACGGGCTGGCGGAATTTTATATATATATATATATATATATATAGCTCTGGCTTAAAGGCATAGGTTCTTCTTGTCCAAGATTCTTTCCGCTTTCTCCCAGGTGATTTCGGCGTTAGTTTCAATATATCTTATCACTTCAACCACTGTCCTACAAATCCCGGTTCTGTTTCTTCGCCCGGAGTTTTGCACGAGATTCGCCCCATCTGTTCACGGCGACATCTCTCTTCAAAACTGATATTCTTTTTCCCTATTTCCATTGACGGAAGAAGGTGCCACTTCCGCTTTAGGGTTCTGGCCAATCATTTAGCCTCTATCTTCTTCCCTCCGGTCACAGAGTGAAAACATCTGTTGGCTTTCATTCTGTAGGCGATCCGTTCGAACTACTATCTCTTTCCCCCGAGTGAGGTTGTAATTTACTAAACTTTTTGTTTAGATGTAGCACAAGGCCGCATGAATGGGGCACCCAATGAGAATCGAACTCACTCGTGTAGGTTTGCTAGTCTAACATGCTAACCATTACACCATCCAAGGTGTCCTCCCCCGAGTGAGGTTACGGAGTACAGATAGCCTAACTCACATTCTTTACTTTCTCCGACATGCCGGCCGAAGTTGACCTACATTCCTTATTTCTCTTTTAACGGTCAGTCTTTGGTGGAGGGGTAGTAATAATTCCTTATTTCTCTCCTCTCAGTGGTAGACCACGTGACAATATATATATATAATTGGTTCCTGTGGTGTTATGATAGTCATCTTAATGGTTAAAAAAGGAGATCAAATCATGGACGAGGCTGTTTGCATTACACATTGTCCTTATACCCTTGAGAAAGGTGTGAATTCATTTATTCTCCCACTACCTATGGGCAAATAGTTGAGCAGACTGAGCTCTTTAACTTTGATAGGACAGCCGGTCTAAGAGAAGAAAAATTCTACATTCAAAGCGGTTAAGCTCTGCTAAAAAAATGAACTGGCGTCACATCCTGCTCCTGCAGAGGGGTAGATGAGTACATACATTACGAAGGCATATTTTGTTGAAGATGATAGAACATTTTTATTAGTTCTTTTTGATTGTAGTTTCACAAGTTGGCATGTTTTTTTCTTTATTTCAGGGTCAAGTTGGTGTAAAAATTGTCCCGTGTTTTTTTTTTTCTCAGGCGCTTTAGCCATACTTAGGTCGTCTTCGGGAGTCGTTGTTTGTTGTGGGTGTTTAGTTTAGGTTTTGTTTTAAATTGAATTGTAGCGTTCTTTTTTATTTTGGGATTGAGTTTTAATATTCTTTTTTTATTTTTTACACACACACACACACACATATGTATATATATATATATATATAATGTAAGTGGCAGAAGACTCAACCAAGGTTAAATTGTCATTATAAATTTATTTCGGCGAAGAATATAATCTTCATCTCTTCAGATGACATACACGCTTAATTTGAGGGTGAAAACACCAAATATGGATTACAGTATATATAAAAAATAAAATAAAAAGAATTCAAAAGATTAAAAATGTTTAGGCGAAAAGGAAAGGGAGTTAAAACGATAAAATTATCAAGAACCTAGAAAAAGGGTGTTCTGGTTGTCGACTCATACAAGGTGAATATATATATATATATATATATATATATATATATTATAAGAGTGTTGGTCGTCAGTAAATCACTTTGTGGTTATGTGTCAAACCAAGTGCTATATAATATGGAGAGTGCTTTACGTTCCTGACCTGACTTAACCTAAAAACACACATCCACACGTAACTATAACACATACACACACACCCACATACGCTCACACGCTTACAACCACACACAAACGAAATGCTAACGGTTTTTGTCTGTATTTTATCGTATTTTCGATTCATTCCATCTTCTTAACTGCCAGATGAATGTTGTTTTATAAACTTCATGAAACCGAAGGTCGCAGAATATTTTCCATGAATTAAATATATATATATATATATATATATAGGTATTTATTTATTATCATTATATATATATATATATATATATATATATTGTAATCCACAGACTTGCCTGTTTCCTTCTATCAGAACTCTTCAGTGTGGCTAGGTAGGCTAGATTCCCGAAGCTGGGATCAAAACTTGGCTGACTGAAACGCCAATCCAAGATTCTACCACTCAGCCACGTGGAAACCAGCGCAAGTGAAGGAAGTTTAAACGCTTATGTATCACATTTGTTAGCATATATCCGCTTAACAGCTACCGAGAGCTCGATTCATTTGAAGAGCTTTGCATTACGCTAGTGGCAGCCATTACTTCCCTCACTAGTGAGTTCAACCCCACAGGAGTAGGGGAGCATATATATATATATATATATATATATATATATATATATATATATATTGTCATCTACAGACAGACTTGTTTCGTTCTATCAGAACTCTTCAGTGTGGCAATCCAGTCGAGGTGTAGGTGGAGAAGTTTTTCTGTGAATTCCCGTATATATATATTTATATATATACGGGATAATTTTAAATAATTTAAATGGTGATAATTCTAAATATAATAAAAAAAGATAATTTTAAATGGTGAACTATGCGTCTCATCAAGGAGTGCTTGATCAAGCATATCATGTTACAGCTAATGTAGTGGAAAAGATTTTAAATCTTGTCAACTCGTCTTTCCTTCGACTGTCGGCGTTTCTTTTTTTTTTTTTTTACCACAAATCTACTAGCGCCTCGGTGCCTCTTAGTTACAATGCTAAAGAGTGAACTCAATATAATTGTAAATGGCTTGCGAGATAAGCTCGCTATATATAGCACAATACTTGGCGCCGTCAGAGGAAATTAACATTTCAAAAGAATCTTGACCGCAGAAGAATTGCATACGATCACGTCACAGCATCGAATATTTTGTTCTAATGATTCTTTCCAGTGCATTATTAATTCTGTTACGACTTAAATATCCGAGCTGTGATTTTCCACAAGATAACCAAAAATTAATTTCTAACAGGCTGGGGTGGGACTTGAAGGACGACTTAATTAGGCTCAACAAAATTCTTCTTTATCTATGGCTTGTTATTAAAGTATGGAGTAACATCAGCCATTTTACCATCATCGAATACTCAGCATTTGTGGCCGTGTGCCATGAGAAAACAAAGCCTACTAAATAATCTTATTAAGGAAATAGTTCTACGGCTATAAATCTGGATATATATATATATATATATATATATAAGTAAAGTTGGCGACCGTAGTCGAGGGCAACCAGAAGGCTCCCTATTCAATATCTACTACACCGAGGTGTAGGGGAGGGTGCTACTCTTTTCCCTAGATTGCTCCACTTTACCCTCGATACGTACCTTATATTGTTGAGTTTTAAGCAAGGAGGTATCAAGTACCATTTTTAAAGTCTTTGGTATGACGCGACATGGGATTGAACCCAGGACCATTGGCGAACACTCTACCCACTAGACCAGTGAGCCGGTATATATAGATGTATATATTATTTTTAGTTTTATACCTATTCTGTATTTCTGACGATGTGAAAAAAAAAAACAGATGATGATTTATAAATAAAAAATATTGCATAGACTGATATCTTTGAAAAAATTCCATAAAAACAAGAAAAGACAGAAAATTTACGTACTCCTTGAAAATAATCCAGCAATATCGCAATGCCAGTCAAAAGAATAAACACAGGTAGAATACCATTAGCTAACACGTATGAGAGCTCAATCATGATCTGATTTGGTGAAACCTAGGTAGATTACGTCTGGCTCTGTTAGAATTCATATATATTTATATACATACATATACCTCGGATCACATTCTGCTTGTGGCAGAAAGGTTGGCATATATATATATATATATATGTGTGTGTGTGTGTGTGTGTGTGTGTGTGTATGTGTGTGCTAGAGGCACGTTGCATAAACGTTATCGTCATCGGAAATGGAATCAACGAACCTGGTTCAAATACTAGACAAGGCTTCTTGCGTTTCCCTTTGCGGCAATTCCTTTTAGAATATATCCGTTCTCCCTCCTCCCCACAATGACTAAATAATTGAGCAGATTCGGATTCTTAGCCTCTTGAAGAGGAAAAACTCTGAATTTAAAATAGCTGTAAAGTAAGTTGGCGACCTTAGTCGAGGGTGACCCGAAAGCTCCCTTTTCAATAGCAACTACACCGAGGTGTTGGGGAGGGCGCTACTCCATTCCCTGGATTGCACCACTTTATCCTTGATCCTTACCTTATAATGCTGAGTGTCAAGCAAGGTAGCGTCAACTACCATTTTTTAAGTCTTTGGTATGACTCGACCTGAGATTGAACCCCAGTCTCCCGGACCATTGGCGAACCCTCTACTCATTAGGACAATAGCCCGATCAAAAAATACCTGTACCCCGCTTAAAAACTGACCTTATGTCATATTCACCACGTGGGGGAGTGTTTGGGAAAATATATACAAAATAATCTCATAAAGGGAATAGCTGTGTGCTTAGAAATTTGAGTTGATATATATATATATATATATATATATAATATTTCAGTCATGTATAAAGTGTTCAACTGTTTAAAATGATAGTGAACATTATTAAATACAGTAGTTCTTGAAACACTGATATTGCAAGTATGAAGTGTTTAACAGTCATTATCATCATCATGTCGTGCCGCCACACGGATATCCCTGACCATCTCTCGCCACTTCTCCCTATCATTCATCGCCTCCGGCAGGTCTTCAAGGTTACATCCTGTGTCTTCACATAGCTGCTGTATGTAAGTTCGAGCTGGTCGTCCTGCTTTTGCTTGGCCATATGTGGGGGTCCATAGGAGTTCATCACTTATGAGCTCGTCCTTGCTTCTCCAGCAGTGTCCGGCGTGTCTGGTTCGTCTAACTTGTATAGTTTTCGTGATGGGAGGCAAGTGGCCGTATAGTTGGTGTCTCGTGGGGTGTTGTCGCCAGGACTTGTTCAATATTGTAAAATGTTTAAAAGGATTTGAACTTTATTAATATATTGGCCCTTAAAATATTGATACAGTAACTAGAAATAGAAATTTACATGTTCGAAATGATTGTGAACTTCGGTAATACATTGGCTCTCAAAATGGTTATGTTGCAAGTTTTAAGGAGTTAACTGTAAAAAAGGATTATAAAGATATGTTCTGTGCCGTAGAAAACTGGACCATAGTTGTTAAACTAAATTCAGCATTAAAAAACCCCGACAAGGTTGAAATGTCTTAAAACCAACCAACCAACCAACCCCACCTCAAAAAAAAAAATTAAAATAAAAGTATTAATTCTGAGTTTTACAGCTTTATATGCTACAATTTATTTTAAACAAGCAAAGGACGATGTTGTTTGTTTATTACAATGCTGATATCCACCGTAATGAAAATAATCTTTAAAAAGAACTTTGCTGTAATATTTTACAATCCAGTATCACCAACCCGATGTTTCGCTGGGAATGTTTTAAGGAAGCTTTACTAACTTGGAAGTTGTGATGGAATATTTTTGCTAAAGAGTTTCAATGCGGTAGAGTTTGGTAATAAATAATATCCGTTTTGTCATCCACTGACTCATGGTGTAAAAACCAACTAAACTGCCAAAGTAAACGTGGTTTACGATACAATGACAAAAGAATCAGTTAAATTAGTGGGCATTGGTCTAATCGGTAGAGTACTCGCCAATGGACCGGGAGACTCGGGTTCCATCCCAGGTCGCGTCATACCAAAGACTTTAAAAATGGTACTTGATACCTCCTAGCTCAGCAATATAAGGTACGTATTAAGGGTAAAGTGGAGCAATCCTGGGTAAAGAAATAGCGCCCCCTACACCTGTAGTGTAGTTGCTATTAAAAAGGGAGCCTTCTGGCCTCCTCGACTACGGTCACCAACCATTAGATAGCAAGTGAACTTTCATAGATATAACAATGTTAAGAAAATGATTGTGAAAATATATTTTTGTAGTGTATACAATTGGAGACAATAAATGGTAAACTGACATTAGCATAAATTAACCCCACAAAGGTTGACATGATACATCTTTGTAGTGTGTATGATTAGCGGCGATAATTGTTTAACTGTGACTTAAATTAATCCAAAAAGGGTTGACAAGCCATAGAACAACTTAACAAAACCAAAGAGAATTATGTATTCTGACCACTTTAGAGACTGAAATTATTTCATTAAAGAAATATTCAGATGTCTGCTCTGATAGAAAACATTTTTGGCTTCTTGGCATATCAACCCTTATGTGGAATTTAAAGCCAAAGCCATCGTTAACAAAGAACGAGAGAAAAACTATTTATTACATAAGTGAGAGGATAAGGGTGTTTCACACCTTTCCAGAAGGTACAAATACGGTGCTGAACGTAATAGCATGATTGAAATTCGAACTCGCTAACTACGACGTCAAAGTCTGACATGTTATCTACTTGGCTTCGGGAACTCTCTCTAAACTAAAAAAACTTTAAGGTGAAATATTTTATGCTAGAGTATCACCAACCCGACGTTTCGCTGGAGAATGTGCTAATGAAGCTTCTCTAACTTGTAATAGAATATCACACCTTGTGACCCAGTGACCCATGCATTTCCACTTGAGCTAAACCTGCAAGTCTCTCCTATCCAATAAAGAAACACCAACATCTTGCTTGACCTCATCCGAGACTCGATTATCGTTCTTGGTTAGTTTAAGTCGATTTCTTCTTGCCAGTCACGCTAGGCTGATTTCGCTTAACAAAATATCCCACAGTTCCGAAGCACAAATCGATCGGCCAACGCGAAAAGATTTCTTGTTACGAAGTCTTCCAAGATGGATTCTAGAAATTTCTGACCCTGTGCACGAATTGGTCGCTTATTCAATAACTCGAAGATGTTCGTGTTTAGTCATGCCACGATAGAGCAGAAAAAAAAATATAAAAGAAAAAACAAAGCAAAACTTAAAATAAATATGGCATTATCCTACGAAAATTACCGAAGAAGTCCGAGATTTCTCGAAAACGAAAATGAATAAATGTATCATTAAAAAAAAACAAGTAGATGATACGACAGAAAATGCCAAATAAATGCAGAGGGAGAGCGAGAGAGATAGACAGAGACAGAGACAGAGAGACAGAGACAGGCAGACAGACAGATAGACAGACAGAGACAGAGACAGTAAAAGAGCAAGAGAAAGAGAAAGAGAAAGAAAAAAGTGAGAGAGAAAAAGCAAGAGAGAGAGAGAGAGAGAGAGAGAGAGAGAGAAAGAAAGAAAGATTGAGACCGAGTAAGAAAGAGAGAAAAAAGTGGTGTGGATGAAAAAGTAAAAAATCAAACTCAGCGCCATAGTAATATATTTTGTGAGATGAGGTGTTAAATTCATGAGATTCATCAAAGTCAGGCACAAGGATTGAAGTGTGGAGCACTCTATTGATTGATTGGTTTTAACTGCATGTTAACCTGTCTAGTGTTAGTTTATGTCTTGAGGTTAGAGAATCACATTCATTGTACAGTCATATCTATATTTTTTGTGTAGTTGTTTCTTTATATTGATTGATAAATTTTAAAGGCTCATCAACCAGTTTAGGGTTATTTTATGTCTAGAGGTTAGACAATCACATTCATTGTACATTCATATCTACATTTTTTGTGTAGTTGTTTCGGAAGAGTTTTTGCAATCTTTTGGTGGAGAGAGGGGTTGCATATTCCCCAATCGAATACTAAAAATTTTTAAACAGATTTATTTGACCCATAGATGGGACCCTAACAGATACTACCACTCCCGGTCACACTAAACCTGGAAGTAATACTCATGAAGGGGTATTTGACATTACTAAGAGCTCCAGAACTAATTTTTCATCATCAATTTTTGTTTACTGTCATACCCACGACACCAGTTTTTGTTGTGGAGGGGGGTACCTCTTCTGCTGGGGGGGTTACCTCTTCTGCTGGGGGGGGGGCTGTCAGCGTATTCTTAGCCCTTTTGTCATGGCAATGTTTAAAAAAGCCTTCTTGGGTTATTCAAGGCCAAATACATCCTAGAAGAACAATAGTGGTATTATTTAACCCAGAGCCGAGAAGATAAGGGGGTTAATATCTTTCCCCAAGGGTATTTTTTCCGAAAGTGAACGTAATAGCGTGACTGGAGCTCGAACTTGCTTACTTCGATTCTGTAGTCCAGCTCTTTAACCAATACACCACAAGGACCCCTTCCATATTATCAAAAATAAATGCATACAGGTTTCTGCTAACACCAAATTTGGTCCTTAAAAGTACCCCGTCTACCTTAAATTACCTTCTCCAGCAATGTCCTACATGTCTGGTTCGTCTAACTTTGATAATTTTCGTGATGGGAGTTAGGTGGCTGCACAGTTGGTGCTTTGTGGAGTGTTGCCTCCAGGACTTATTCAATATTGTTCGCAGCATTCTTGCGTAGTTGCCGTCTAGCTTTTTCTCCAGCCGTTTAGTTAACGTCCATGCAGTGCATCCATATTGTAGTACCGAGACGACCACTGCTTGGAAGAAACTGCTTTTTATTTTATCGGTCAGGTCTGACTTCCATATGATCGATAGCTTATCGATAGCTGTCCATGCCTTCGTTAGCCGCGTGTCAATGTCTTTTTCGGTTGATGAGACACTGCTTCCTAGGTAGGTAAACTTGTCTATTAGTGTCAGAGAGCTTTAATCAAATAGGCGACATTTCCATATATATATATATATATAGTAACAGGATTTGGTATTAGATAAGCCACAAGGGTGGATATGTTATAAAATAACACAACCAAATCAATTCAAAGGCTTCCTCGGACCATTGTCAAGAACATGACTGAGACATATGTGAAGTTGTCTAAGGACACACTGAACTATTGAAATATCTTTGGCCATTTTTAATTACATCATTTAATCAAGAAAATTTATTGATTGAATTGTTCAGATGACAGTCTCTCACGTTGAGGACATTGGAATTTTGAAAAGGTTTTGAAAGCTTCGGTGTATATATTAATTATTGAAATGTTTAGAAAGTAAAAGAAAAGAAAGAAAGAAGAAAGTAATGTAGGTGATGAAAATAGGAGAGAACGAAGAAGAATAAAGTACTATATAGAAAAAGAGAAAAATATAGACAGGTTGAAATAAAGAGAGGGGAAAAAAGAGAAAAAGGGGTTGAGAAAGAAAAAAAGAAAGAAATCGGAGGAAAATAAGAGAGATGGGTAAAAGAAAGAAAAAAAGAACTAAGAAGTGAACGTAAAATCAGGAGAGGTTGGTATTGGAAAGAAAGAAAGAAAGAAAGAAAGAAAGCATGTAGAGGTTTGAATATAATGTGAGAGTCAAAGAAAGAAAGAAAGAAAGAAAGAAAGAAAGAAAGAAAGCATGTAGAGGTTTGAATATAATGTGAGAGTCAAAGAAAGAAAGAAAGAAAGAAAGAAAGAAAGAAAGAAAGAAAGCATGTAGAGGTTTGAATATAATGTGAGAGTCAAAGAAAGAAAGAAAGAAAGAAAGAAAGAAAGAAAGAAAGAAAGCATGTAGAGGTTTGAATATAATGTGAGAGTCAAAGAAAGAAAGAAAGAAAGAAAGAAAGAAAGAAAGCATGTAGAGGTTTGAATATAATGTGAGACTCAAAGAAAGAAAGAAAGAAAGAAAGAAAGAAAGAAAGAAAGAAAGAAAACATGAAGAAGAGGTAAGAATATAATGAGAGAGTCAAAGAAAGAAAGAAAGAAAGAAAGAAAGAAAGAAAATATGAAGAAGAGGTAAGAATATAATGAGAAAGAAAGAAAGAAAGAAAACATGAAGAAGAGGTAAGAATATAATGAGAGAGTCAAAGAAAGAAAGAAAGAAAGAAAGAAAGAAAACATGAAGAAGAAGTAAGAATATAATGAGAAAGAAAGAAAGAAAGAAAGAAAGAAAACATGAAGAAGAGGTAAGAATATAATGAGAAAGAAAGAAAGAAAGAAAGAAAGAAAACATGAAGAAGAGGTAAGAATTTAATGAGAGAGGCAAAGAAAGAAAGAAAGAAAGAAAAAGAAAGAAAATTTAAAAAAGGGTTAATAGCAGTATTTTTTTTACGATAAAATCTTGTAATTGTAATTATTGTTTGTTGATAAATCATACGGGTGTTATTAGCTATTTTAAATCTAATACTGGTTAGAATATTTTTTAGTTTTGAGAATTTGTGCTTAATGAGTATTTGCACTGGATTTTTCCCAAGTAAATTCCTTGGTGGCTGCATAACCAACCAAATAATTCTCATAATAAGCATAAAAAATTGTATATGTGCATATATATATATATATATATATATATATGATAAAACAAGTCTCTAAAATTGCTACTAAGTTTCATGTCACCACATGTTTTAGCACTTTAATGTGATGGAAATCCTCTTACTCGTTACACACACACACACACACACACACACACATATATATATGCAGTAATACATACACCCAGGTCCATTGAATTGACATGCATATAATGAATATCATGGCAGTAGATGGCGCAGCATAACTTATTTTCATGCTTGCACTAGGGGATTGTCTCTAGAAATAACCCCTGACAACTCTCGTAATAACATCAGCCAAATTGTAATATTGGTATAGAATTACTTTACTGCTAAATGTACGGCTTATATATATATACCTGGAAAAACGGCACACACACACACAGAAACACACACTCATATATATATATATATATATATATGTGTGTGTGTGTGTGTGTGTGTGTGTGTGCCGTTTTTCCAGGTATATATATAAGCTGTATATTTAGCAGTAAAGTAATTTAAATAGTATATATATCATTCATATAAAAATAGTATTTTTATAACTCTGGCGGCGGGAAAATCAAATAATGCAATTTGTAAACAAAAAAAACATAATACAGATATCTAGAAAAAATTATCAATAAAAGAAATGACTAAAAACATCCGCACTGCTTGAAAATAATCAACCAATACCGTAACACCTAGCAAAAAAATTAAAAAAAAAAATACACTAAGTAGAGCAAAACTAGTATACTTAAAAGAGCCAGAAGCACCCTACCCAGGTTTCACCAAACCGATCATTAGGATAATTCTGACAAAACAGTGTTGGTCCAAACCTTTTTATTATTAAAGTGGCGACGTAAAAGAATGAAAAATTAGCTTAAAAATTTCGTTTGGGCCAACCCTCTTTTGTCCGAATTATCCTGAAGATCCGTTCGGTAAACCCGGGTAGGTAGTTTCTGCCTTTTTTTTAGGTATTATATATATAATCTACTCATGCACAAAATTCTCTGATACTCTCTCTCTCTCTCTCTCTCTAAATCTGTCCTTATCATCCATTACAGGTCCTCTAGACAGCATTCTGTGTCTGCACATAGCTGATGTATGTCAGTTCTTGCTGCTCGGCTAATACTGGTGTGTTCATATGTAGGATGGTTTAGTTTGGCTTGATTTCTTTGTTTAATGGCCTATCAACCTTTGTAGGTTATTTAATGCCAAAGCTATTCTCCTAGAAGAACAGTAGTGGTATTATTTAACCCATAGCTGGGAGGATAAGGGGATTCATAACTTTCCTAAGGGTATTTGCCCGAAAGTGAACGTAATAGCACGACTGGGGTACGAACTCGCTAACTACGATTCCGCAGTCCATCGCTTTAACCATTACACCACGAGGACACCCCATCATGTGTAGGAGTGCGTATGATAAAGTCGCTTATGAGTTTGGGCTTGGATGGTTTGTAAGTAGGAGTTGAACTGCGGTTTTGTCGGGTATAGCTTCCAGGATTTGTTCAAAACAACCAGTAGCATTCTTTTGTAGTTCATTTTGGACTTAAATAAGTACACACCAAAGAAATTTTAACGAATGTTAATTCTATTCTGAAGCAAAAATGCCAGTATGTTTTTAAAAATATTACAGGAAGATTAAACAGTCAAAATGAATAGTATTAATTATTTACTGGGAAGCAGAATTTTCGTTGAGTTAGATCGGAGACTTGTTATTGTCTCTGTATCACATAAACTTTTTTAAGTCGCAGGATATCCTTGTTTTGTCTCAAAAACCATGAAAATACCGTGACTAACAAATTTGCGTTTATCGTATTGATTTTCTTAAAAATTTACAGAGGGTGTTCTCGTGGTGTAATGGTTAAAGCGGTGGACTGCGGAATCGTAGTAAGTGAGTTCGTACTCCAGTCACGCTATTACGTTCACTTTCAGGCAAATACCCTTGGGAAAGGTATGAACCCCCTTATCCTCCCAGCTATGGGTTAAATAGTACCACGGCTGTTCTTCTTGGAGAATGGCTTGGGCATTAAATAAGGTACAAAGAGTTTATATGCCAGTAAAAACCAAACCAAACTAAAAATTTACATACAATTGAAATTAATAAGACATTGCTTGGATATAATATAATTAATTTTTTCATATAAAGGATAATGTTACGGTAAATCTAATTGCATAAAAGTTGTTAAGGTAAAAAGCTACAATTATGGCTTTTCATAGAATGTTCAACCTCTGAACAATTTTGGTTTTCCCCAATGATAGTCTCTGACAACAATTAACAATTATTTATTTGAAAATATTGGTGTAACAGTAATATGTCTAGATTTTTATTGAAAATTGTCGCTTTATTATCCAGATACCCAGTTCGATGTTCAGACTGTATTCAGAAACACGGGAGAGATAAAATCTGTAAGGGTCTATGAACAGAGACACAAAGAGACACCCACCCCCGGCCTCGAAAGAACTCTCTGAGTGCCAAATTCTAAAAGACAACAGACAACTTTTTCAAAATTCCCTAATTTCTTATATATCAAACACTTGTCCCCATCTCACATTTCACACTTGTCCCCAAATACAGTGTTTTTCATTTACTCCATCAAACTTATGACAAGGTATGAATCTATTTTGTTTATAGTTGGCCTTCCTGTGTAGAATGATAGTTCACTGGTCAGGCATCATATTTACATTACTGGTTGAGGTACACATGAACTTTCCAATTCGACAAATATTTCCGCTCAAACATTTTAGCTAACTTAACAGCTAACTGAAAAACTCGCAGCCCAACCAAACTGTTATATAATTAAGGAATGATTTTTTATATTAATCATGTTTCGTTAATTATATTTTATCATTCAGTTTGGTTGGGCTTTGAATGATTCGGGTTAAGAGTTCAGGTGCATAGTCATTGGGTGCAGTTTTACGCTCGCACACAAAGGATATGACAATCACCATTGTCATAATAAACCCTCAGACAGGAAATGGGACTGGAGTGTGGATGATGTCATTCCCGGAAGAGATGGTCCTGAGAATTTGAGGATTTTGAAAAGAGGCAATTGAGATTGGACAATGGAGGCAGAGAGTTGAATTTCTGCCATTGTGGCATAGAGTTGAGTTCTCTACCGTTGAACATGGAGTTGGGTATTTTGGATCTCTGCCGTCAGAGATCTTAATATCACGAGATGCGCCATGCAGATAGTATGGTCAGCATAGTATGGGTAGAAAAGACTTTTAAGAATTGTGTCTCTCTCCTCGTGTCGCCATGAACCGAAAGCCAGAAGTTAATAAACGCGTTCGTATCTGAAACAACAGAGTCCGCCTGTTTTCGTATCTGTACATGACAGTAACAACACAAACCAAATAATAAAGTAATTAATACAATCAACCATCACGGCAACTGGTTTATAAAGTAGACTTATTCCTCGATTTATAAAGTTGACTTAGATCCTCTATTTTACATATTTTTTTTCTTGTAATAACTTATTTACACTAAACAAAAGTTACGGTCGGTGCAATGATATTTTGGCTCTTACCAAATCATTGGCATACCAATTGCCAACTAATCACGTGTTCTCTGTTTCAATATTTGTAAAATCTTGACATGCAGCTTGCACAACTAGTGAAAAACCCCAAAATTATTTTGATCACCAAGTTTTACTTTAAAATACGCAAAATAGCTTTGCTTCATAAATGTGCTGATTTTTTTTTTAAATGGAAATCAACTTGAAGTCACTAGATCTAAAAAGTTCTCACTTTTTATGTGATATATTGCATTGACCTGCGATGAACCGGGCGGATGTAGTTGACAGATACATCTGACTGTAGTTAGAATCAACTAAGTGACTACCAGAAAGCAAGCGATGCGTGGGTGTAAGTGTGACTAATGGAGAACAAGCATGGCGTCGGTATAAATCATGGCCAATGAAAAACAGGTATTGCGTGGGTGTAAACTATGGATAATGAAAAACAAGCATTGCGTGGGTGAAGAGGCATGGTCATGTGAGTCGCGTGGGATTTCTAAGGCAATATAAGGTCTGGAATTTTGGCTGAAGTCTGTTCCTGCTGCCTGTTCTGACTACTGACAACTCCTTTGTGTGCGCTAACTCTCTCCGACTGTTCTCCTGTTCCCCATCAGCGTCACCGTTGAAGAATAGAAATATAAGATTAAATTTCCGTTGTTTATCAAGACCCAGCCGTTGTATACTACACTTATCAATAAAATAATAAAGGCAATCTGCTGAAAAATTCTATTACTTACGAACAAACAATAAAATTGAGCTTATTCACTACAAAATCCACTATTCACCTTCCTGTTTCAATATCTTTAGAGCTCTTGAGAAAGTTTAAAATATTTGCTTATCTTTTCGTTTTCTTTCATTTTCAAACTACGGTTCACTACCGGCCTTCTTCAGGTGTTTGTCGAACTCGGGAACCTTCACGGAACTTCGAACTACGTCCTTTATTGAATCCACGGGGATCACCTGTTCTGATTCCGTTAGCTATACAAGCGTTAAGTATTCCTGTATTGTTACTCGTCTGCAGTCAGGATTGAACCTGCAACCTCCAGATGATTGTCTCCTTAGAAGCTTAGGGAACCAACACCTATAACCGTTATGCCATGTCTGGACAATTCAGAGTGAATTTTTGGGACTTATAAACATAATGTTCTTACTTGACTATAATTACTCCTATTATGTATGATTTTTTTACCTGTGCTCATATTCAGATTTTTTTAAATCATCAAGCTTCGTCTCAGAAATTTAGACAACTATCTCTCCGATTTCTTAGTAATTTTTTCACTGTCAGATGAAGAGAAAACGTTTCCTCTAAAGATCACGAGAAATACACAGACTTTTATTTAAAATGCTTCCGCCTAATAGCCATATATATATATATGTATATATATACGTTGAGTATCACCCTCCTTTTTACACACAATGAACTAGTCCATCTGCCAAAATACAGCAGTGGCTACTAATACCAGGGCAGACTAGAGGGTGAAGAGCAGCTTCTTATAGAAATAGTATTAGAGAGTTGGAGATTGAAGATCGCACTAGATCACATTACTTTCTACCGTAATAACGGAAGCCAATACTATCGTTGGACTATATCTTTATTCTGTATTCACTAATCCTATGTTCTTGTCTCCTAATAGTCTCTCTATTGTATATACTTTTTCCTGGGAATATATCTCTATTTTCTGTCATATCGTGGTTTGTCCTTTGTTTAATATTACAAGCGTTCCCTAACCAGAACGCAACAATGTATATATATATATATATATATATAATAAATCCTGTAAACACATTTTTGTCACATAAAATAATTACCACTTATTTCGATATTGAAGTAATATTTATCTACTGTGAAGAAAATAAATATTTCATCCCCGGTTGATTTTCTGAGTTTGCCACCTTACAAAAACAGTGGAGTCTATAATTTTCGGTGTTAGTCTATCTTGAAAGAAAGAGATAGACTATAAAGAAATTCTAGAAAATCATATAATCATAATTTTTAAACATTTATTTGTATTTTATTGACGAAACAAATCTGTCACCCTGGGGTGTCCTCGTGGTGTAATGGGTAAAGCGGTGAACTGCGTAATCGTAGTAAGCGAGTTCGTACTCCAGTCGCGCTATTACGTTCACTTTCGGGTAACTACATTTGGGAAAGGTATGAACCCCCTTGTCCTCCCAGCTATGGGCTAAATTGTACCACTACTGTTCTTCTCGGAGAATGGCTTTGGCATTAAATAACCAACAAAGGTTGATATGCCATTAAACAAAGAAACCAAACTAAATATGTCACCCTATAGCAAAATATAACTCAGTTCTTGGTGACGAAACCCTTGTTGGCAAGTACCGCAGCCAGACGTTTGTACGTTACCAAGTTAGTAGGTGAGCAAGTTACAGTAGTTTGTTACGAAGTTTTTACAGATTCCCAGGAGAGTTATTTTAGCCCACTCCCTTTTGCAGATCCTCTCCAAATCCTTAAAGTTTATCATATTTACCAACCCCTCCGCTCGGGCAGGATATGACACAAGGTCAATTCTTTTAAGCGGAGTTTAACAGGTTTGAATTCAGAGTTTTCCTTCTCCTTGACTAGTTGCTTCACCAAGACTGAAGAACCCAGTCTGCCCTTCTATTTGCCTATAGCTGGAGAGAGAATAATTGGATTCATACCTTTCCCAAGGGTATTAGTGCTATGTGAAATGCAATCAGTCTCGTCCAAGATTTGAACTCGCGTCGCCGTGTCCATTTCCAACGACGATAACCATTACACCACGGGCACCTCCTTAAAGTTTATGGACTGTCATTGGGCAACTCGAATCTTCAGCTCTCTCCACATATTCTCTAAAGGATTAAGGTCCAGAGACTGACTTGGCCACTTCATCACCTTAATGTGCATCTTCTTAAACCACTCCATTGTTGCCTTAACCGTATGCTTTGGATCATTGTCATGCTGGAACACCCATCCACGACCTATCTTCAGTATCCTGGCTGAGGCAAGGAGGTTTTCACTCAAGATTTCCCTGTACTTGGCCCTATCTATCTTTCCCTCGGCCAGGTGTTGTCGTCCTGTCCTCTTAGCAGGGAAACAAACTCAAAGCACGTTTCCATCACCATGCTTAATGGTTGAGATGTTGTTCACGGGGTCCAATCCAGCTTGTTTTCCCTTCAAACACGGGGAGTCGATTTGATGCAAAAAAGCTCAATTTTAGTCTCATCTGACCACAGCACTTTCTCCCAGCCCCCCTCTGAACCATCTAGGTTTTTATTCACAAATTTCAGACGGGCCTGTACATGTGCTTTCTTGAGTAGGGGGACCTTGCGAGCATTATATGTTTTCAGTCCACTACGACGTAGTGTTACTAATGGTTATCTTGGTGATTGTGATCCCAGCTGCCCTGAGATCAACACGATCCTGCCGCGTAGTTCTCCGTTGTTCCCTCACTTTTCTCATCATTAGGTTCACTCCACGTTGGGAGATTTTGCGTGGAGCTCCAGACTGAGGGAGATTGATAGTCAATCGGTGTTTCTTCTATTTTCTTATTATCCCACAGCAGTTGACTCCTTCTCACCTGCTTGCCAATCGTCTTGTCACCCATTCCAGTGTTGTGCAGGTATACCATCTTGTCCCAGATATCCTTAGACAATTCTTTCGTCTTGCCAATTGTGGAGAGATTAGATTCTGATTCATTGAAGGATTCTGGGAATTAGTGTCTTTTATGCAGGTAATGAGTACTTGATTAGGAGTAATAATTGACTAATAGGACTAGTCTATATGCCTCCTGGTCACATGACTGGTCAGTGGGGTTTGAATCATTTCTGGTTAGTAGGGGATGAAATACTTATTTTTTTTAAATAAACTACAAATAAATGTTAAAAAATTAATATAATGTGATTTTCTAGAATTTTCTAATATCCTATTTCTCACTTTCAAGATGGACCGACCATAAAAATTATAAACCGTTCCTATTTTTGTAAGGTGGCAAACTTAGAAAACCAGCAGGGGATGAAATATTTATTTTCTCCACTGTATTTATCCATCTATAAATACATATGTATATATTTGTATGTATATATACACATAAACACACACACACACACACACACACACACACACACACACACACACACATATATATATATATATATATATATATATATATGCTTCATTTTCTGTCTGAGACATGTTTTATTGAATATTTACGAAAAATAGGGCGCCTTTCTAAATTCATTCTATCCAAAAGTAAAAATATTCATACGCAGACTTCAATGGATCAAAAACCTAATGTCTTTTTAAGCATACATATACACTCATATTAATACACACGCATATATATATATATATATATATATATATATATATATATATATATAATTAGAATAGCTTACTTTGGTCAAATGGTGGTGGGACGATTGTTTTGCATGGTTTATTCAGTTGAGAATATTACCCCAATTGCTGTAGAATACATCTACTGGACATTTGCAGTGAGGTAACCTCCCCAATGAGTATCCTGATATGACACTAAACAATCTGATGGTGAGGTTCCAATAATGCTGGGGCTTTGGGGAATGCAGAGCATCTATTCATTGTATTGCTCCCATGTCCACTCTGGCCCGGAATGGTAGCACCTGATAAGGCCCTATCTATGGGTTAAATAGAATTAGACTGCATTCTTTTGCTTAAATGGATTGATTGAATTAGAACTGTTTGACTAAACTGAATTGCTTAAAATGGAACTGTTTTTGAAAATTAAACTCTGTACTCATGTTGAACTGATTTGCTTGAAATAGAACTAACTACTTGTATAAAAATGTATTTGGGGGTTAAATAACCTACAAAAGTTAATATGCAATAAAATCCAACCAACCGACCAACCGAACCAATTGCTTATTTTAATACCCAGCGAGTGAAATTTTGTTTATTTCCCCACACTGGGACTTTCTATTTTCCTTGTTTTTGCAATCTTCTTTACTGTATTTTGGCCATTCAGGTTTCCAGTTTTCCTCAAGAGTCAGTTTTTTCTGCAACAGTTTCAGGAATTTTTAACAAAACACATGATCTGACCCACTGAAGTATACTGTTTTCTTTACACTAACAATCAAATTTGTTGACCTTTTTAGACAAATTTCAAAATTCAATTCTTCCTTATCAAGTTGATATGCCTGGTAGCTGTACCGGAGGCTATTACAGCTGAAACTTTATTATCAAGACAACAAAATCATGGAAAGCTGTTTGGAATGTATGAGAGTGACAATATCTCGCTTCATTAATTCAACCTGATAGGTGGATTGAGATTACAACTGCCAAACGTTGTGATGAATAATAAATAGAGATAGAAAGTGTCCCGAATGTAAGATGGAGTTTGCGACGAATAAGATAGTATTATAATAATAACAATACAATTAGGACATTGGGCATGAAATTTGAAGAGAATACGGTTAGAATATGCTATCTGTGTCCTCAGTAAGAGGTAAGACCCCCCCCCAAAAAAAAGTATATCCTTGGTATGATACTAAAGGGTATCTTGTGCGCTTATTGGGTTCCCGGTAAAAATAAATCCGGGAGCCATGTCGGTGACCACTAAAATTAATCGATACTAAAATGCATTTGAAAATTTGAGAACTTAAGGTACTCCTTCATTGTTATTAACCCCAAGTCCACTCTCATCTGTAGTAACTTTTAGGGTACCATCAGTGGTTCAAATAAATTTTTACAAATTATTCATATTTGATTGGACAGTATTAAAAAAAGTTGTAAGGAACAACGACACAAAAAATATATTGCCCAGTCGGCTTTGAAGGGCTGTAGGATACACCGACTGTATATCTGCAGAGGCTAAGACCCTCTCCAACGAATGTCCTGGATATGAAACTAAACAATCTGATGGTGAGGTTCCAGTGATGCTGGAGCTTTGGGGAACGTGGAGCAACCCTTCATTGGCATCGCTCCCAGTTCCACTCTGGCCCGGAATGGTAGCCCCTGAGGGGGTCCTATCTATCGATCAAATAGAACTAAAATGTGTACTTATGTGTACTTATACTAAATTGAATTGCTGGAAATAAAACCGTTTTGACCTTTAAACTGCGTACTTCATCTAAACTGCGTACTTATGCTAAAGCGAATTGTTTGAAATGGAACTATTTTTGTAGGCTAAACTGAATTGTTTGAAATAAAAGAGATTACTTGGAAGGGGACTAGAGTTTCATGTGCGTACTATCAATAAAGGTGCTCATACGAAAAAAGTCCGGAAACTTATATATATATATATATATATATATATATATATATATATATATATATATATATATATATATATATATATATATATATATATATATATATATATATATATATATATATATATATATATATATATATATAGTTTGACCCAACCTTCCTTAGTCGGATTCTTCTTGAAGATCCAGTAGGTGAAACCTTGGTAGATTAGTTTAATTGTAGGCTTTATTATTCAAAATTCGGTCTTCTTTGTACATAGACCGGAGTTCAATCCCAGGTCGAGTCATACCAATGACTTAAAAAATGGTACTTGATGCTGCCTTGCTTAAAACTCAGCATTATAAGGTAAGGATCAAGAGTAAAGTGGAGCAATCCAGGGAAAGGAGTAGTGCCCTCCCCTACATCTTGGTGTAGTAGCTATTGAAAAGGGAGCCTTCGGGTCACCCTCGACTGCCGTCACCAACAACTTTGTATATAGACCACTTTTTACATTTACCTTAGTTGATTCTATCGGTATCTTTTTTCGGCTAGGCATGGCTGCACTATTTGATTATTTTCAAATAGTACTGGTACCTTTTGTCTTTTCTTTTTTATAGATTTTTTTTCACAGATATTACATTTATATTCACATTTATTCTCTGTTATCTATTTCCTCTTTTGCAAAACTTTTTTAAAAACCTAATTTCTTAATTGAAAAAGTTCTTTTCAATAAAAAAAAAAACAAAAAAAAACAAAGTATTCTGAACTGAATGCATTGTCTGTGTTTTAATATATCCACTTTAATTTTTTTATCATCTTGTCAGATCCACCAAAAATATCTACCTTTTCTTCATAAATATATATATGAGTATGAATTGATATATTAAGTTAGAAATTACCATGACAAGAAAATCCGGCACACACCACTGAACAGCTGTTTTCGACACGGTGATCTCCACACTGGAGATCGAACCAACAACCACTATATGCAGAAGCCGAAACTCTCCCACTGGGCCACCGGTTCATGCCCTGTATAAGCGATACCGAATTAACAAGTCATGGTATATATATATATATATATAGTCGGTGTATTCTACAGCCCCAGCCGACTGAGCAGGAATAGTTTGTATGTAGCAGTTTTCAACAAGCCAGGGCTCATTTGTTTGCACACAGTTAAATGGTTTCAGGTATTCCTATCTAACATTAATCGTTCTATTTACACTGTTGAATAGTTTTAATAATTTCTAGCATGAATAATTCTATTTATTATTATTTGCATGCACGCTGTTTATTTGGTCCTGGTATTGCTATGAAGCACTAACAATTCAATTTAACGTCATTCCTTTGCGTACAGTTAAATGGTCAAACAATTCTATTTGACCCAGAGATGGGACACTAACAAGTGCTACCACTTCAGTACATATCGATATACGTTGTCTAAATATCTGAGACGATGCTTGATGATTTTTATTATTAAGGGTTTTCGGACTATTGTCTTCATCTTTATTTCCACAACGTTTCAGCCGATATTTCCTCCGGCCTTCTTCAGGTGTTTGTCGAACTCGGGAACCTACATGGAACGTCGAACTACGTCCTTTATAGAATCCACAGGGGTCACTTGTTCTGATTCCGTTAGCCATAACCGGGTACAAGTGTTAAGTATTCCTGTATTGTTACTCGCTTGCAGTCAGGACTGAACCAGCAACCTCCAGATGATTGTCTCCTTAGAAGCTTAAGGAACCCACGCCTATGACCGTTACGCCATGTGTCCTGCTATTTATACATATATACACATACTATATACTTATATATATGTATATATAGACTCACATATACATATATACATATACGTATATATACATATACATTCATTCATATATATATTTATGTACATATACATGTATATACTTATAAACCTATATATGTATGCACAAACAGACGCACACACACACATACACACACGCACATGTATATATATAAATGTAATTTATAAAAAGGATTGATATGTTAAGTAACAATTGAGTGAATTGAAACACGTTTTTTAGGAATAAGGTAAAGGTGAAACTTGGGATCTTTTAGAACGAGGTAGCGCTGGACAAAGCAAGCAATTTATGTTAATTTTTCTTATGAGCTTAGCTCATTTGTTCGCGATAGATTTTTTTTTCATGTAATTTTCCTTTGGTTATTTTTTTTTTTTCGTTATCCTTATTGCCACATTGTTCTTGGGAGATTTTTATCGAATTATGAGTAACCAGCTGCTTTCAAATGTCCGCCATCATTCCACAGAAGAAATTAAAGGCTTATCATCATTTTTTTTTTTCATTATTCTTTCCTTTTATCAAAACCAGGTTCTTTTTTTCTACAATCTTTTCTCTCTCTCTCTCTCTCTCTCTCTCTCTCTCTCTCTCTCTCTCTTATTTCCACCATCATCAGAAATTCTCGCTCTTTTTACCTTCCATGATTGATAACCATTCGTCATTGCCGTCTTCGAACTTCAGAAAGCGAAAAATACCGACCATAATAGGAAAAAAAAAGCATTTTATTAACGTCGGCTTCAGAGCAGACATTCTTTCTTTCTTTCTTTCTTTTTTTTTCGTGTTTTTATCTCTCTCTCTCTCTCTCTCTCTCTCTCTCTCTCTCTCTCTCTCTCTCTCTCTCTCTCTCTTTTGGGCCAAAGAAATAGCCTTTTATTGAATACGCCAATAATCCCTTTAATTGGCTCGTTTGGGCTCCGGTCGCCCAAGACTGGCCTTCATCGTGTCGGACTGACCGCCGCTAGCTGGTCATTCTTTACTCCAACGAAATTGCAATCAACAATCGAAACAGAAGCAAAGCCAAATCAATCTCTCCTGACTGGCCACAAAGATAAATGCTATTTCTGAGCCATCTCTTTAATGGTGTGGATGTAGATGTAAAAAAGTCTTTTCTCTCCGCCTTCTCCTCCATCATCTTCAACTTCTTTAACTTCTTCTTCTTTTTCTTCTTCTTCTTCTCATTATTATTATTATTATTATTATTATTATTCATTAGAGTTTTTCAACTCAGCGTAAGCTGAGGGTCTTTCACTGGAGATTGAGTGACAGCAAGTCTCCTCAAGTCTCCAGGACTCTTCTCAGTATTCTGGCCGTTTTCAATAATGCTGTTGTTTGGATGGTCTCCACTCGGCCGCCAACTTCCAAATCCTCCAGGCCCTTTAATAATCCTTTAGTTACCGTCCCAAAAGCACCAATCACAATTGGTATAACTGTCACCTTCATGTTCCATATTTTTTTCAATTTTCTAGGAAGGTCGAGTTACCTATCTCTCTTTTCACATTCTTTCAGTTTTATTCAGTGGTCAGCCGGGACAGCAAAGTCAACAATTTTGCAGATTTTCTTCTTTTTTTTTTTTGTTGATTATTATAAGTCTTCTGTCCGAGATTAGGTGATCCGTTTGCATATCAAAGTCCCATGTTGGCATGGCCTAATTTAAATTTCTTGCACATTTCCCTAGTGGATCACCTTGCCCACCCAGTCGTGTCTAGCCTTGTACTCCTTCTGTGCCATCTTATTATTATTATTATTATTATTATTATTATTATTATTATTACTCCTTTTCGAGTTTTTCACATTGGCGTTAACTGATGGTCTTCCACTGGAGTTTGAGTGACAGCAAGTTTGCTCAAGTCTCCAGGACTCTTCTCAGTATTCTGGCCGATATCAACAATACTGTTGTTTGAATAGTCTCCACTCGTCTTATTATTTCTAAGTTCTCCAGTCCCTGTACCAATCATTTCGTGACTGTACCAAGATCACCAATTAAGATTAGTATAATCGTCACTTTCATGTTCCAGCCTTTGTTTCAATTCCCCAGCTAGGTTCAGGTACTTATCTTTCTTTAAGCTTTCTTTCAGCTTTATCCTGTTATCAGCAGGTAGAGCAAAGTCTACTATTCTGCAAGTTCTCTTTTTTTCTCATTTTTTTTTTTTTCGTTGATAATTATCAAGTCTGGTCATTTGGCCGAGATTAGGTGATCCGTTTGTATCTCAAAATCACAGAGGAGTTTGTACGTCTCATTCTTCAAGATAGATTCTCGATTGTGCATAGACCATTTGTTCGTATGGTCAAACTTCATTTTCTTGCACAATTTCCTGTGAATCACCTTGCCCACCCAGTCGTGTCTAACCTTATATTCTTTCAGTGCTAATTTACTGCATTCGTTCATGATGTGATTGATCGTTTCGTTTCTATCTCCACATAACCTACATCTGCTGTACTGTTGCGTCTTATCTATTCGTTATTTGATTGGTCCTTTTGGCATTGTTTTGTGCTGCTATTAGAATAGAACTTTTATTTACTACTGAAATTTTTGGTAGCTTTGGAGGCGGTCTACTGTGGGGGGGGGGAATTCATTTCGTTTTTTTTTTTGTTTTTTTTTCTTTTTCCCTTTCTCGTGGGGGGAGGGCTGTGGTAGCATTAGGTGTTTTAGGCTTTTTCTTTTTCTTCTAAACTACTGTTAGGGCTTTCTTTACGAATTTTTAAATTATTCGATAGAAGATATTCAAAAACATTCTGCCTTGTTCGCTGACATGTGGAAAGGCTAACATCAATTTGGCTTTATAGTAGAGTAGCGTGCCTTTACATTTAAAACGCATAGTTTAAGCATTATTTCACAAACAAAATACAGCATAACTTTTTGTAAAATTCAGCATTTTAAATTGATAGGACTTAAAGACATACTGACCAATATTGACATATTAAAACTAAATATAGAGTCCCATGGGAAACTTTAGCGGTGAGAGAAAAACGTGCACTAGTGAAAACAGCCTCCAAAAACTATCGAAAAAACCAACAAACACAAATGCCTTAAAACTAAAAACGGCACAATATCAATTAGCAGGCATATATATAAAGGAACAGACAGAATACATTCAAAATCAGATAGATAAGATTAGAGACTCGGTGGAAGATAGACAATCTAGAATAGCCTGGCAAACAATAAACGAAGTGAGCAGAAGAAAGAACACAGCCAAAGCAAAACTTAAAGCAGCAAACCAACAAGAAAGAATAAAACTGTGGAAACAGCACTTCGAAAACTTACTTGGAAACCCACCAAAAATAACACATGAACCAATCACCAGAATAATTAGCAAACAATTAGACATTAAACTAGGACCGTTCACACAAGAAGAACTCGACTCGGTTCTCAGAAAAATTAAAAATAGGAAAGCTGCAGGGCTGGACGAAATTCCCCCGGAAGTATAGAAGACCAGACAATTCGACGACATACTGCTCCGCCACTGCAACGCAGTATACAATCAAAATCCGATAGATAGATGGATGAAGGGATGCATACTCCCCTTCCCTAAAAAGGGGGACCTCGGATTAGCCAAAAACTACCGAGGCATAACACTTACATCCATAGCTGCCAAAATCTACAATGCCCTGCTACGAAACCGAATAGAACCCAAAATCGACAACATACTTAGAAAAAACCAAAATGGCTTCCGAAGAAATAGATCCACGACCTCACAAATATTAACCATCCGCAGAATCCTTGAAGGTGTACGGGCAAAGAACCTACAAGCGACATTAATATTTGTCGACTTCACCAAGGCTTTCGACTCCATTCACAGAGGAAAGATGGAACAAATACTACTAGCGTACGGCATACCTAAAGAAACCGTAGCGGCAATAACGATTCTCTATAGAAACACTAAAGTAAAAGTACGATCACCGGATGGAGACACAGAATACTTTGACATTGTAGCAGGAGTACTACAAGGGGACACGCTGGCCCCGTACCTCTTTATCATTTGTCTAGACTCCGTACTTAGAACATCGATTGACAAAATCAAAGAGAATGGCTTCGAACTGACGAAGAAAAGAAGCAGAAGATACCCCGTAACAACAATTACCGACGCCGACTACGCCGATGACATAGCGATACTGGCAAATACACCTGACCAAGCCGAAACACTTCTGCATAGTTTGGAACGAGCAGCAGCAAGCATAGGCCTCTATGTTAATGCACACAAAACGGAATATATGTGCTATAACCAAACGGGGGACATCTCCACTCTAGAAGGAACCCCACTTAAACTAGTAGACAAATTCACGTACCTAGAAAGCAGCGTCGAATCAACCGAAAAGGACATCGAAACGAGGTTAACGAAAGCATGGACAGCTATCAATAGGCTATCGATTATATGGAAATCAGACCTAACCGATAAAATGAAACGCAGTTTCTTCCAGGCAGCGGTCACATCGATACTGCTATATGGATGCACTACATGGACGCTAACAAAACGGCTGGAGAAGAAACTAGATGGCAATTACACAAGAATGCTGCGTGCAATCCTGAACAAGTCCTGGCAGCAACACCCCACAAGACACCAACTGTACGGCCACCTGCCCCCTATCACGAAAACTATTCAAGTTAGACGAACCAGACATGCAGGACACTGCTGGAGAAGCAGAGATGAACTCATAAGAGATGTACTCTTATGGATCCCCACACATGGCCGCGCAAAATCAGGACGACCAGCTCGAACGTACATTCAGCAGCTATGTGAGGATACAGGATGTTGTCCTGAAGACCTTCCTAGGGCGATGAACGATAGGGAGGAGTGGCGAGAGAAGGTCAGGGATATCCGTGCTGCCAGCACGATATGATGATGATTAGAATAGATTCAATTTCTCTCTTAAGGTTTCCCTTTCTTAGGCACATCCACGTTTTCTCGCGTGAGATGTCACTTGTCAGTCGCTTAAAATGTCCAGAGAATTGTTTTTCTTCTTTTTTTTTTTTTTTTATTATTTCCGTTCTGTTGGTCCTCGTGTGGTCAGTATTGTTTCTGGTGGCTGTTATCAATCTTGCTCCACGCTTTTCGATGTAATCTTTGAGTAGTTGTATTGGTGCGTCAACGCTGTCTTCAATTCTGGCAAGCCCTCTTCCTCCTTTTTTTCTTAACACATATAGTCTGTCAACGTCATCCATGGGATGTAATGCCTTATGCATGGTCATTAGTTTCCTGGTTCATTTGTTTACGTTCTTCTCTGGTCCACATTATAAGTGTTATTATTTGTCTTTTGCGAGTTTTTCACACCAGCATTAGCCGATGGTCTTTCGCTGGAGTCTGAGTGATAGCAAGTTTCCTCAGATCTCCCAGACTCTTCTTAGTGTTCTGACCGATCTTAACAATGCTGTAGTTTTGAATTGTTTCTGCTCGTCCACCGAGTTCCAGCTCTTCCAGCCCTTTCTGTTCTAAGTATGCCAACTACAATTGGTATCACCATTATCCTCATGTTTTACAGCTTTTTTTTAGTTTTTTTAGCAGGGTCAAAGTACTTGTCTCTCTTTTCGTTCTCTTTGATAATAGTATTCAACAAATTAAAAGAGATCTTAAAAATATCAAACGAAGTAATAAGGTTTTTGTTAGGTTGGACAAATCAGCCCCAACAGATATAAGAAAATGCTGCACTGTGAAATCATGCAACATTATTAAGAGCCTTCTTTAACTGTGTGCAAAAAAGAGCTTAGGCATGTTTAAGAAAGTTATGAACAAAATGTGTATAAATCATATACATATAATATATATGTATAAACGGGACTGGCATTGAGTAACCTACAATGGGTGATATACCATAAAGGCAAACCTGTTGTATGGCCATGATACAACTATACGTATACATATACATGCGGAAACATAATCAACAATAATGAACGAATCATAATCAACACACTTCTTTAAAAAAATATACCTCTCACACTTTATTCTCGAAAGGGTTGCGAAAGGGTTGATGTTGGTTATGTGTGCGAGGTCAGTTGGAGACGGGGACAGACTGCAACATATTGACCCCAAGTTCCTGTGTATTATAGCAGCACTTCCTCCCCATTCTGCCGGGCTGCTCAACCAGGGTCCTGAGGGCCCAATCCCTCTGTCTGGCACTGGCTCTCACTACGGCATCTTGTCCCCAACTGGGAATGGAACTCGAACTGTGACTGCAACTCGAACTGAACTCGGCCTGCCTCGAACTCCAACTAACTCAAGCCGTCTGTGGCACCTGGTTATATAATATTTTGATATCCACCTGCTCCCTGTGGGCGTCTGCACCGAATTCATCCATGTCCACAGGTCAAGGTGATACCCCGATATCTTCGACCGGATACACCTGTTATTTGATTGACGGCTCGGTCGAAAGTCAATATGTTACAAACTAAACCTATGCCCACTCTGACCCGGAGTGGTAACACCTGATAGAGTTCTATCTATGGGTCAACTAGAACTGTTTAACATTTAAACTGAGTGCAAATAAAAGACTTATTCTAAACTGAATTGTTTGAAATAGATCTGTTTGATCATTTAACTGTGTGTAAACAAATGACAAATGTTGGTGATAGACAGTAAAACTTTGAACTATTTAACTTTGTGAACTTATGTTTACAATTCACGTTCATCAAATATATATAAATAGACTGGATTTGGAATTAAATAACCTACAATGGTTGATATGCCATTAAACCAAAGCAAACAATTATCATCATCATTATCATTTACTCCTTTTGATTTTTTTTACATCAGTTTTAGCTGATGGTTTTTCACTGGAGTTTGAGTGACAGCAAGTCTCCTCAAGTTTCCAGGACTCTTCTCAGTATTCTGACCGTTCTCAATAATGTTGTAGTTTGGATGGTCTCCATTCCTCCACTTATTTCCAAGTCATCAAGTCCATTTAATAATCCTTTGGTGACTGTACCAAAAGCACCAATAAAGATTGATATAATTGTCACTTTCATGTTAAATAATTTTTTATTTCCATTGGAAGGTCGAGACAGTTATCTTTCTTTTCACTTTCTTTCACTTTTATTCTGTGGTCAGCCGAGATAGCAAATCCAAAATTTTGCAAGTTCTCTCTTTTTTTTATTGATTATTATCAGGTCTGGTCTTCTGGCCGATATTAGGTGATCCGTTTGTATGTCAAAATCCATTTGGAGTTCATGAATGTCATTCTCTAGAGCAGTTGCAAGGTTGTGCATTTATGGTCAAATTTAAATTTCTTGCACATCTCCCAGTGTATCACCGAGCCCACCCAGTTGTGTCTAGTTTTATACTCTTTCTATGCTAATTTGCTGCGTTCGCTTATTATGTGATTGATGGTTTCGTCTCTAACACGACATAACCTACATTTGCTATTTTGTCGTGTCTTATCAATTCTCGTTTTGATATGATTGGTTCTTATGGCGTTGTTTTGGCTACTATCAGGAGAGATTCTGTTTCTCACATAAGGTTAACCTTTCTTTGCCACGTCCAGGTTTTCTCGTCTGAGATGCTATTTATTAGTCATTTATAGCGCCGATAGACTTGTTATCCTTCCGATTATTGTTTCCTAGTTATTGTCATTCTGTCGGCCATCGTGTTGTCAGTATTGTTTCTGATGGCTGTAATCAGTCCTCCTTCTTACTTTTCTATGTACTCGTTGATTCGTTGTATCGAAGCGTCAATGCTGTCTTCAATGCAGTCAAGTCCTTTTCCTCCCTCCTTTCTTGATACATATAGTCTACCAACGTCATCTCTGGGATGTAATGCTTTATGCATGGTCATTAGTTTTCTTGTTCTTTTATCTATTTGCTAAAGTTCTTCTCAGATCCACTTCAAAAAGGGTTCCGAAGATAAAACGAGGGTAACAGCCCAGATATTTATTCCTTTGATAAGGTTTCTGCTACATAGTTTTACCTCGAGTAGCTTTCTGGTTCTCCTGATATACTTGTTAATTTTTTCTTTCATCAACACTTGTTTTGATGGTGTCAGTCTCCAAGATGCCCAAGTATTTGTAGGTCTCCTTTTCTCTGAGCCTTTTAATCTTGTCTTGATTTGGTAGTTCCATTCCGTATGTCAGGTGTCGTTTGCCGCTTTTCATTACTAGCATTGCACATTTTTCTATGCCAAATTCTATCCCCATGTCCTGACTTTATATTCTCACTGCGTGTATTAGGTGATTGATCTTTTCTTGCGATCTACTAAGTTTGTATCCGGCTGTACATTTTTTGAGTATGTGGTTAAGTGGCATCATGGCAATTATGAATAGTAACGGTGATTGTGCATCTCCTTAAAATATACCTCTTCGGACCTTTGCTTCATCTAAGCTTTTCCCTACGGCTGTCAATTCCACTCCCCAGGTTTATGTGGTCTTCCCGATAAAGTTTATGACTTCTGATATTTTGTACATTTTGAGGCAGTTTATAATCCAGCTTTGTGGGACCACATCATATGTCTTTTGGCAATCAAACCAGGCCTTGCTAGGTCTTGCTCTCGTTGAGGATGTGCTGATCTATGTAAAGTAACTCTCATATGCCTCTGGATCCTTTCCGGCATCCTTTCTGTTCCTCAAGGAACAATTGGCAGCTTGTTAGTCAGTAGTAAATACCTTCCTTTATTTGTGCTGTAAATATTTTCCACATCATGGGTAGGCAGGTTATGCGTCTGTAGTTGTTTGGGGCGCTTTCTTTGATTAAGGCCTCCTGGATCAATGTGGCCTTTCCTTTGTTTTCCTTAGATAGATAGATAGATAGATAGATAGATAGATAGGTTACGTGTGCTCATTGTAGACATTTCTAGTGCTAGTCTGTCGTGAACAGAGGTGAATTTCTTGAACCAGAAACCATGTATTCCATCATGGCCTGGCGTTTTCCAGCTTGATATTTTTTTTAGTGCCGTTTTTAGTAAATCAATGTGTACTTCCGCTTTCGAGCCTTCTTCAAGTCCTTATAATTCTTTTGTCATATTGCTTATCGATTCGGCTTTTTTATTATGTTCTGTTGGTTGCCATATTTTAGTCCAAAATTGTTCGGTTTCTCTTACATCCGGTTGTTGGTATGTTTTCTTGTCATCTCCCTCTCCCCATTTGTTGGTAAAATTTCCTTTCGCTGTTTTGGAATGTTGTATTTTGTCTGTATTGTTTTACTCTTTATCGATAAATTTTTAATGTTTCACAGCTTTTTATAGTTCTCCAGCAAGGTCTATGTACTTCTCTCTCTTTTGATTTTCTTTGATTTTTCACTCTGTTGCCTGCCGGGACTGCCAAGTCCACTTTTCGGTAGGTTTCTTTTTTTTTGTTAATTATCACTTGGATATATTATTATTATTATTATTACGCCTTTTCGAGTTTTTCTCACCAGTGTTAGACGATGGTTTCTCACAGGAGGTTGAGTGACAACAAGTCTACATACAGTAGTTTGGATGGTTTCCAATCGTTCAATTATTTCCAAGTTCTCTAGGGGTGTCCTCACGGTGTAATGGTTAAGGCGATGGACTGCGGAATCGTAGTAAGCGAGTTCGAACTTCAGTCGCGTTATTAAGTTCACTTTCGGGGAAATACTCTTGGGAAAGGTATGAACCTCACTTATCCTCCAAGCTATGAGTTAAATAATACCCTTACTGTTCTTCTTGAAGAATAGATTTGGCATTAAATAACCAACAAAGGTTGATATGCCATTAAACAAAGAAAATAAACCAAACCAAACCAAACCAAGTTCTCTAGTTTCAGTACCAATCCTTTTGTAACTCTACCAAAAGCACCAATTACAATTGGTATCACCGTAACTTTCATGTTCTACAGTTTTTTTCAATTCCCAAGCAAGGTGCACGAACTTATCCTTCTTTACACTTTCTTTCAATTTTATACTGTGGCCAGCCGGTACAGCAAATTCCACAATTCTGCAAGTTCTCTTTTTGTTGTTGTTGTTGTTGATTATTATCAGGTCTGGTTGTCTGGCCGAGATTAGGTGATCCGTTTGTATCTCAAAATCACAGAGGAGTTTGTACGTCTCATTCTTCAGGACAGATTCTGGATTGTGCATAGACCACTTGTTCGTACGGTCAAACTTCATTTTCTTGCACAATTTCCAGTGAATCACCTTGCCCACCCAGTCATGTCTTGCCTTATATTCTTTCAGTGCTAATTTTCAGCATTCACTTATGATGTGATTGATCGTTTCGTTTCTATCTCCACATAACCTACATCTGCTGTCTTGTTGTGTCTTATCTACTCTTTCTTTGATATGATTGGTCCTTCTGGCGTTGTTTTGTGCTGCTATTAGAATAGATTCAACTTCTCTCCCTTTCTTGGCCACATACTCGTTTCCTTGAATGAAATGTCCCTTGTCAATCGCTTAAAACGTCCATAGAGTTGTTTTTCTTAACACCTTTATTTTCAGGTTATTGTCATTCTGTGGGTCTTCGTGTTGTCAGTATTGTTTCTGGTGGTTTTAATTGTCTTCCTCCGCGCTTTTTTATGTAATCTTCCCGTCGTTGTATCGATGCGTCAATGCTGGTAAGTCCTCTTCCTCCTTTTATTCTTGAAAAATATAGTGCATCAACAGCGTCTATTGGATGTAAGGTTCACTCCAATAATGATCCCGAGTATCTTATTTGAGGAACAGCCCAGGTATTTATCCCTTTGACAAGGTTCCTGCGATATAGTTTTGTTTCGAGTAGCTTTCTGGTTCTCCTGAGATACTCTTTTTTAATTTTTCTTTCATTTTCACATTCTAGCTATGGCCTGGATTGACTACTCAAAAAGACTTAGGATATGATCCTCAAGGCTGGATAGTATAAAATGTATAAAATTCCTGACGAAGTCATAAAATTCATCGAGAATACAATGGAAATCTGGAGAGTTGTATTGACAGCAGGAGGAATTTGGCTGAGAAAAATGCGCCATGATAGATATGATAACAACACAGGACAGAAAGAATCGAACAACCAAATCAAGAGAAAATCAGAACGCTGGGAGAAAAGGAAACCAAGAAACAATTGGGAATATTAAAATCTAACACCATCAAACAAGGCCATAGCTAGAATTTTTCATCTCGTTTTACTTTCCTGGAGGATGTGTTGGTGTATATATAGTAGTTCCTCTGTACCTCTGTCTCCCTTGTGCCATACTTTTTGTCTCTCTGTTGAAGTTTCCGCTGTTTATCAGTCTTTAGTAAATCTCCTCCCTAATTTTTGCCTTTAGTATTTTCCACATCATCAGTAGTTAGGTTATAGGTCTGCACTTGTTTCGAGTGGTTCCTTTGAGGCGGTCTTTCTGGATCAAGGTCGTCTTTCCTTTGGTCATTCTTTCGAGTAATTCAGTTTTCTGTATGCATTTATTCTTTTCGGCAACCAGTCTGTTAAGGACGTAGGAAAACAATTTTTTGTCCATGCGTATCTTTATTACATGACAGAATGTCGTACGCTAGATAATAGACTTCGAGACTGAGTAGGCTGCGTATTGATATTGCCAATGTTACTCAAATGATTCATCTTTCCCTCCCAGAACTATTTCCAACTCGAATCAACTCCAAAACAGAAATAATGCTTCTAAAAATAACCCCTAAAAGGTCGTAAAAAGTCCTAAAATAAATATAATATAAAAAAAATTCAAAAATAAGTACAAAAACAGGAATGATTGCTTACATTACTCATAGCCTCTAAAAAGAAAAAAAATTCTGTCGGAATAAAAATAAAAAGAAAGAAAAGAAAATAGTTGCGGAAAAAAATGGAAGAAAAATATTGGTTTAAAAAATAGAAAAAAAAACAAACGACAAAGAATAATGTGTCCAGTAAAAACCAATGTGTCCAAGGTTGAGTTGTCTTTTTTTTCTTAATGGCCGCCAGTTGTGAGCTACTCCGTGCAATCTCTTAGATAATTTCCGGTCGCAGTGCATTATGGGGATTCCCGGATATTACGCACATTCGTAACGCGTGCTTAGAGTATGATGCTACACTTCTTTATCACGTCACATTGACTTCCATTTCATTTCGCGTTCTGTGCCCATGTTTGTTTGCAATGGGGGAATTCGATAGACGGGGGTGGGGAAGAACATTGATTCTTGCATTAATTTTCTCGGATTGATTAACGTAACAGTAATTTTTAAAAAAAGACTAAATAATTACATATATAAACATGTTAGTTGGTAAAGAGAGAAAAATATTAATAAAAGTAAGCAAGCGAGGAGAAGTAAGTTAATAAATTGGAACAGAATGAGATAGATAGATATGTATAGACTGATATGGATAGATATGTATACACCGAGATAGATAGATAGGATGACACCGAAATAGATAGATAGATAGATAGATAGATATGAATACGCCAAGATAGCTGGTAATGGTTAATAGAGATTCTGCTGTGATAGTGACGAAGTATATTGGACTGTGAGATGACGAATTCGCCTGATACTCTCCAAATGCTACTCACTGAATTTGCCTCGTTTTTAGGTCTACTTAACCTTGTGTCATCGTCACTGTCATTTTGACCAGAGCGAAATTTCTTCATTTATCTGGTTACTATATCATCTTTCAAACAATAAATCCTTTTGGTTGCTTCCGTAGGATCGAACTCCTTAAACATTAGACTTTACGTTACATGTCCATCTATGCGATTTTCAAATAACACATGGAGTGAGACAATGCACAACGTGTCAGCGCATCGACTAACACGATAATACCAACCACTACAGTTTTATTGCCCAGTTGGCTGGGACTGTAGAATACGCCGACTGCACCTCTGCAGAGGAGTAAAACCCTCCCCACAACGAGTGTCCTGGATATGATATTGAATAATCTGATGGTGAGGTTCCAGTGATGCTGGTGCTTTGGGGAATGCGGAGTACCCCTTTATTGCCATCGCTCCCAAGTCCACTCTGGCTCGGCGTGGTAGCACTTGATAGGGCCCTATCTATGGGTGAAATAGAACTAATGGCATACTTATGTTAAACTGAACTGTTTGATTAAACTGAATAGCTTAAAATGGAAATATTTTTGACAGTTAAACCGTACTTACATTTAAACTGCGTGCTTACTCTGAACTGAATTATTTGAAATAGGACTGTTTTTTGACATTGAAACTGTATTTACACTAAACCAAATTGTTTAAGATAAAATTGTTTTAACATTTAACGGTGAGTAAACAAAATCTGTACTTATACAAAACTGAATTAGCTGAATTAGGACCGCTTGACTAAACTGAATAGCTTGAAATAGAAATGTTTTTGACAATTAAACTGTATTTATAAACTGCGTTCATATGCTAAACTGAATTGTTTGAAATAGAACTGATTATTTACATAAAAATGGATTTGGCGTTAAATAACCTACAAAGGTTGACATGCCATAAAACCCAACCAACCAACGACGGTTTAAACATCTTTGGTTACGTAATAACATCATCATTAACATCAAGTCATAGAGATAGCACGGATTTCTTTGATTCTCTCTCGCTTTCCTATCGGCCATCATTTTTGATAGATCGTCAATCGGGCACCCCGTGTCCGCACAGAGCTGTTATATGTAAATATTTGCCGGTCGACCAACACTGGTGTATCAGGATTTGGGAGTCCACAGAAGAACGACGATTACATGTTCGTCACTACTCCACAAGCAGTGCCTAGCGTATAATTGTATGGAGGTAAATGGTCGTACAACTACTAATGTGTGGGGTGCTGCATCCAGGAATTGTTAAAAAAAGTGCAACCATACAGCAGTACTGATACGGCTACAGCTTGTGGGGAGTGTCCGCATGGTGTAATGGTTAAAGCGATGTACTGCGGAATCATAGTAAGCGAGTTCGAACACCAGTTGCGCTATGACTTTCACTTTCGGACAAATACCCTTGAGAAAGCTTGGAACCCCCTTATTCTCCCAGCTATAGTTTAAATGGTCCCACTACTGTTCTTCTTGAAGGGTGGTTTTGGCATTAAATAACGTACAAAGGTTGATATGCCATTTTATCGGAGTGATCGGATTTCTGTATGATTGATAACCAATAGTAGTCCGTCTCTTTCCTATGCAAGTGTTGAAACAACTTTCTATAGATGAGATATTGCTACCGATGTATGTGAACTGGTCAATTAATTTTTGAGGCTTGGCATTTAATGGTGAGATGACACCGAGAAGTTTGTTTCATCTGAGTTCAAGTTCTGAAAATTAGCTCGTACGAAAATATTGCAAAGCCGTTGCATCACTCATGTAGTTTTAATGGCAGAGTTCCTTTGGTGTAATAGTTAAAATACAGGCCTGTCGAATCGTAGTAAGCGGGTTCAAACTCCAATCACGCTAACAAACTCATTTTCGGACTAATATTATTGGGAAAAGTATGACCCCCACACCTTATTGCCCCAGCTATTGATTAACTACTACTACTACTACTGCTGATGTTGGTTAAGATTGATTAGTTTGGGTTTTATGGCATATCAACCATTGTTGGTTATTTAATGCCAAATTCTCTTTTACATATATTGAATATATATGATTTGATTTGGTTGGGTTTTATATCTTATCAACCATACTAGGTTTTTTAATGCAAATTCCTGTTTATACATATATTGAATGTATATGATTTGGTTTGGTTAGGTTTTAAGGCATATTAACTATCGTAGGTTATTTAAAGTAAAAATTTTTTTATACATATATATCAAATATGTGGGATTTGATTTGGTTTGGTTTTATGGCATATCAACCATTGTAGGTTATTTAATGTCTAATCCTTTTTATACACACACACACACACACACACACACACACACACACGTATATATATATATATATATATATATATATATATATATATATATATATATATATATGATTTGTAAACACATTTTGTTGATAACATTCTTAAAAGAGCCTTAGCTCTTTTTTGCCCGCAGTTAAATGGTTTTAAGTATCGCCATGTGACAGTCACCATTTAACATCAGTCACATGTTCGCACACAGTTTTTTCTATTTGACCCATGGATAGAACCCCATCAGGTGCTACCCCTCCCGGGACAGGGTGGAGCTGGGAGCAATGGCAATAAAGGGGTACTCCAAATTCGCCAAATCTCCTAAGTTGGAACATCACTATCGGATTGTTTAGTTTCATATCCAAGAAATTCATTAAGGGTGGCAGGCTTACCCTTCTGCAGAGATACAGTGTATTTAACAGCCCCAGCTGACTGGGCTAATAAACGAGGGGATATACCATTAAACAAAGAAACCAAACCTGACAGTTTTAAATTCAGTAAAACTACGAGGTGCCTTCAATAAGTTTCCAGATTTTTTTTGTAAGGGCATTTAAAATTGTAGACTCTTGAAAATTCAGTATCTTATTACTAAACATCTTATGAGATGACAGACCAATTTTTATGATTTCAAATGAACAGCTACAGCAGCAATTGGAATACACCCTACTAAAGCTTGATTGTCACAGCTGGTGAATTTCAAAAATGCAATCTGGACGTAGAGACACTTTAGAAGAACGATATACAATAAAATTCTGTTTTAAACTTGAAAGAAATGCCACCACAGAAACGTATGGAATGTTTCTGACTGCATCAAGACACTTCCTCAGCCTCCCTAAAGTCCAGTTGCTTCCTGTGACTTTTGCTTATTCCCTAAGCTCAGAGGCTGTCGTTATGAGACAATTGAGGAGATGAAAGATGCTGTGACGAAGGTCATTGACACGCTCACACAAGAGGACTTCGATGGGGCCTTTCAGTAGTTTTTGGAACGATACAACAAGTGCATTGCAGCCGGAGATTACTTCGAAGGGAACTAGAGTTTCATGTGTGAACTGTCAATAAAAGTGCCCATACGAAAAAAGTCTGGAAACTTATCGCGTGCACCACGTATATAAAAGGAAATTTAAGGAGGTCGACGTTAATTTTATTCTATAAGTTTTCATCATCATCATCATATCGTGCTGGTAGCACGGATATCCCTGACCCTCTCTCGCCACTCCTCCCTATCGTTCATCGCCCTAGGTAGGTCTTCAGGACAACATCCTGTATCCTCACATAGCTGCTGAATGTACGTTCGAGCTGGTCGTCCTGCTTTTGCGCGGCCATGTGTGGGGATCCATAAGAGTACATCTCTTATGAGTTCATCTCTGCTTCTCCAGCAGTATTGAAAATTCGAGCTACATACAACTCTACTTGATTTGTATGTGTGAAAATTTGCAACTTAAATTAAAGTAAGTGCTGATTCTAATTTGTACCCATTTCCAAATGCGTTTCTGTTTAATTTACTTTCAAATGACGACGTGTTTGCGGAAATTCGAAACTTAAATTACTCTAATTTGTTGTGGGGTCTGCTGTGGGACGCATTCACCGTGACACACAAGGTGAATAATTTAAATGCAGCCTGACTTATAATGTCCAAAATATTTAAAGGCAATGCACGAGATCCTTTAAAAAAGGAGTACCTTTGTTTGTTTAAAAAAAGGTACTTAAAAAAAGATAAGAAATCTGAAAAAAAAAAAACGAATCCTTTCTTTCCTTCCGCAATTTAACCATCGAATTTGTCAGTCATTGCTCTAGAACATTTTCATTTAATTCACTAGTTTTGATTTCTCCAAATTGAGCCATTTTAAAACTTTTCGCTTGTATTTTTTCCTGCCTTTAATTTTTTTTTTTTTGTTTTAGTTTTTTTTGTTTTGTTTTTTTCTGTTGTTCTTTTTTGTTCAGTTGTTGTTTTGTCTTGTTTTCAGTGGGGCATATTTGTTTTTTGCAGTACACAAGACGACATTTTCACGTTCTTTTCTTTCTTTCATTTTTCTTTCTTTCTTTTTTTTTCTTTCTTTCGCTTCCTGTCTCGATAACATTTCTTCCTTCTCATTTAGTACTCCAATTTTTTTTTTTTTTTACTTATTCAGTGATTTCTCTGATTGAATGTTTGCAAACTTGTTTACATAAAGTTTTTCCAAACTTCTTTTTCATCTCCATTTTTTTTATCTATCTATCTATCTATCTATCTATCTATCTATCTATCTATCTATCTCAGTCTGTTCTTATCTATCTATCTATCTATCTATCTATCTATCTATCTATCTCAGTCTGTTCTTATCTATCTATCTATCTATCTATTTATCTAAAGAAAAATTTATAACAAGGAAATCCAAGTAGAAGGAGAGATTTATTGAGAAGCAAAGTCGACACTATAGCGTTTCGGTTCTAATGAACCATCATCAGGGCTGGGAGGGATGATATTAGTGAGGTCAAATCAACGATGATTGTGTGAAAAAGTGCAAAATATAAAAACCTAGGGAAAATTTGTATAATAAGAAAATGTTGGCTATCTATCAATCTATCTATCTATCTATCTAAGCCAGTTCATAACACTCTATTAATCTCTCTATTTCACATAGATAAATATGAACATTCTTCGTTTGCTTGATATCTATCTTAGACCATTAGCATCTATCTATCTATCTATCGCTTGATGGCAACTACACAAGAATGCTGCGAGCAATATTGAACAAGACATGGAGATAGCACCCCACAAAGCAGCAGCTGTACGGCCACTTACCACCCATCACGAAAACTATCAAAGTTACACTGCTGGAAAAGTAAGGACGAACTCATAAATGACGTACTCCAGTGGACCCCTTCACATGGACGAACAAAGGCAGGACAACCAGCTATAACCTACGTACAGCAGCTCTGAAGACCTGCCGGAAGCAATGAACGATAGGGAGGGTGGCGAGGAAAGGGTCGAGGATATCCATGCTGATAGCGCGACAAGATGATGATAATGATCTATCTATCTATCTATCTATCTATCTATCTATTTCTGCCTGTTGATAATTATCTATTTACCTATTTCACATAGATAAATATGAGCTGACAATCTATCTATCTATCTATCTATCTATCAAGCACAAAACCACAAGAGTCATATCAAAGCGTCTTCTTTTGGTGCACATGTTAGGCTCAAATTTTTCGAACTCAGCAAAGGCATTAAAAGTATTATTTACAGTCGAAAAAGCCAACTTCTCGGTTGAAATAATTCTTTTAAAACTTGAACTCAAATTAAAAGCATGCTAAAACCCACGCAACGCTAAGATTTCATATTTTGAGTGTTAGGTTGTGTTGGTTGTGTTTTATGGCATATCAACCCTGGTTGTTTATTTAATGCCAAATCCTATTTACACTTACTAAATATATGATTTGTAAACAAATAGTTTGTAGATACCATTTTTAAACGCTGTAGAGCTTATTTGCTTGCACACAGTCAAATCGTTTCAAGTATTACTATCTTGCATAAATAATTTGATTTACATCTGTCATTTGTTTGCACACAGTAAAATGGATAAATATATATGATTTGTAAGTGAATAGTTTGTAAATAATTACATTTTTAGTAATTTGTTTGCACACAGTTAAATATTGTTAATGTTTGCACACAGTTAAATGGTTTCGAGTTTTACTATCTAACACTAATAATTCTATTAAACTGCAATCATTTTTTGCACAAAGTGAAACGGGTAAAAGTGCTGCTAGCTAACGTTAATAATTCCATTAAACACTATCCATTCATTTGCACACAGTGAATTGGTTCTAAGTATTGCTATGTAACACTAAATATTCTTTTTAAATCAATAATTTGTTTGCATATTGTTAAATGGCCTAACATTTCTATTTGACCCATAGATGAGACCCTATCAGGTACTATCAATCCGATTAGAGTGCACCTGGGAGAAATGCCAATGATGGGTTACTCCACATTCCCCAAAACTCTATTACTGGAATTATATCATCAGGTGATCTGGTTTCTTATCCTGGAGACTCGTTGGTGGGGGGGCAAGACCCCCCAGCAGAGATTCTGTCGTTGTATTCTACAGCCCCAGCCAAATGGACTGTCATATTTCGAAACATTAAAAATTTCTAAAAATTTTTAAAGAACCTTTATCTTTTGATATAACCACGTTCTTATCTATCTTGTGATAATCAAACAGATCAACCAATTAACTGGTTTGGTATTCAGATTTTCAGTTAAGATTTAAACCTTATAAAGTCAATTAGCAGGCGATCTTTTGATTTGAAGCAGCCCAGATTTGACAAAATCTTGACGTTTTGGTAGTTTTGGGCCCTTTCTAATTTGATCCTCTGTGCACATTTTCGATATCTGATTTCTACCCAAACCACTAACACCCTTCCCTTTCTTGTCAATCATAACTGAACTCCACAAGCCCAGGGACGACCAGAGATCTCAACTTTTCGCTATTTCAAACTTTGATTTCAGCACGATTTTTTCAGAGAAGGAAAAAGATTGAAATAAATTCTAACTCTATTTATTCTCATACATTCCTTTGTCAGGAAACAAGAAAACTTGAGTGAAAAAGGAATAAAAACTTGTCCGTCAAATTCTAAGACTAGTCTGAATATATATATATATATATATATATATATATGTGTGTGTGTGTGTGTGTGTGTGTGTGTGTGTGTGTTTTGATGAATGCTCCATCTTCACTGATGATTGCCGTCTCTTGGATTCTGATAAAAGAAGAAAAAAGCAACATTTGTACATCGAGAGGTTAAAGTATCAAACGCTTGTACAACACGAATACCTCTCTCTGAATGAATTTGATTATACTCCCGTGATAAGCCAGGGAAAGATAACCAGTAATCACAAACGCCGCAGGATATAATGAGTTTTCCTTTTCACTATCGTACATTAATTTAAACGTCTGTGAACTGCTGTTTACATCGCCATGTCCCTCTGATAGACAACAATACTCTTTCGCCACACTGTCGTTCTGCTGACTCATGTTCTCAAAGAAAAAACCGTTACGCATAGAATAGCAGATTTTTTTTCAGGGTTCCTTGTCCTTGTCCTTGATCCTAAGAGTTTTGAGTTCAGTTTTTCCTCCTCCTGCACTCTACCAAGGCTAGAGAGCCCTAACCACTCAGCTATTTAACCCATAGCGAGGTTCACGTGTCTAGCCATACTGAAGAGTTTGTGATACTACGAAGCAGTCTGTCTGTGAATAACAATATGTATATATTTTCCCCACCCCTGGTGGGTTGAGCACTCGAGTGGATGGTTGCCAGCTATCACATACGCGTAAATAAAAAGCTTTCTTCATGAATTGAGGACTCCGATAGCAGATAAGCGTATATGTGAATAGAAAAAAAAAGTTGGCGACCTTAGTCGAGGGTGACCCGAAGGGTCCCTTTTCGATAGCTACTACACCAAGGTGTAGGGGAGGGCGCTACTCCTTTCCCCGGATTGCTCCACTTTACCCTTGATCCGTACCTTATAATGCTGAGTGTTAAGCAAGGAAACATCAAGTACCATTTTTTGAGTCTTTGGTATGACTCGACCTGGGATTGAACCCATGTCTCCCGGGCCATTGGCGAACACTCTAACCGCTAAGCCAATGTCCGGTAATAATATGTGAATAGATATATACCTAAAATTCCTTCGCTTTCGCTGAGAGGGACGATAGCTTTTGGAGTAAGATATCCAACTGACGTAAAGTCAGCTGGATTTCAATCTCAGCTTTATCATCTCGCGTGTCTAGCCACACTGAAGAGTTGTGATATAACGAAACAGTCTGTCTGTAGATGACAATATATATATATATATATATATATATATATATATATTGTCATCCACAGACAGACTGTATATATATATATATATATAGTCATCCACAGACAGATCTGTTTCGTTCTATCAGAACTCATCAGTGTGGCTAGACACATATAGCTGTTATGACATATATATATATATATATATATATATATATATATATATATATATATATATATATATATATATATATGTATGTATATATGTCATGATAGCTATATGTGTGTTGTAAGATATCTACTGTTTCTATCATCTGAATGTACATTTACCACCCGGCACACACATTCATGCATGCCTTTGCATACATACATGAATACAAAGTTAGAGTGTATATTTTGTAATGCGTAAACGATTACATATTATTTTTGACACCGTTTAATCCTTACTGACAGTATCATTTGCAGTTTTTCGCAATACAAACATCGGAATATTTAATCGATGAACCTTGCTAAGAAAATTGTTAATTAGAAAAGTGAATTGTGGCTTCTACTCCAGACTAATCATCTCCAATCTTCACATTTTTCTATTTGTAACAGCAATTATTCTTCATATGATTAGGATAAATGCTAATTATTTTCTTATTGTAACTTCAAAACTTATTCCATCTGAAAATTATCTCTGACTCCAATTATTATTATTATTATTATTATTATTATTATTATTATTATTATTATTATTATTCCACTTCTTGTGACTTTTCACGCCAGTATTTATTTGTGGCTTTTCACTGGAGTCTGATTTGTTTGCTTTGGTTTAAGTCATATCAACAATTGTAGGTTATTTAATGCTAAATCCTCTTTATGCATAGAGATTAAATATATAGGATTTGGTTAGGTTGGGTTTTATGGCATTTCAATCATTGTAGGTTATTTAATGCCAAATCCTCTTTATACACATATATCAAATATATGTTTTTTGGTTTGGTTTGGTTTTATGGCATATCAACCATTGTAGGTTATTTTATGACGTATTTATTAAATATATATGATTTGTGTGATCCTATGCTAGTCACGGAGCCAAATGTGATACTATAGTATCACATTTTCGGATAGTTCGTTCATCAATTCTGTCTGTGCTCACGCTGTGTTTAAAAAATCATCAGACAAGGAATGACACAATCCATCCGAAATTCTTTTGATCGTTGGGGTGATCAGTTGGAACAAAGTTGCCTGGGTGTTGGCAACTCAAAAACAAGAAGAACTCTCCGTCAACAATTAACAATCATTTATAGTCCGATGTTTAGATTGCATACAGTAGCACGTAAGAGGGAGAAAGAGAGAGAGTGGGTGACAGAAAAAGAGTGACAGAGAGAGAATCTCTAAGGGTCTATGAACAGACACAAATGTACCATAGCCAGATACGGCCATGTGTGAAATGGACATATAATGTTCATATATATATAACACAGAACATAGGAATCTCGAAACACGAAAAACACTTACGACTTCTCAGTTCAGGTACGAAACTTTTTATTACCTCTTAGTTTAAAGGTTTTTCGACATAAGAGGACAGAGAGAGGCACAATCTTTCTATTCCGGTCTTTTCATCTGCTCCCACCCCACCCCCATCTCGTGCGACACCTGCCCAAGGCCACCGCGAGCAAGCGAAAGTCAACCATCTCGTCCTGTGTCTAGTCTCAGCTCTACTAACTTTCTTCAAATTCCCAAAATCCTCCACACGCTTCCGGTGCATGACGTCACCGCACTCTGTAACCCGTTTCCTATCTCGGGCTATTGTGACATCTCTGAGTAACACGTCCGCTCCGTCCGTCCGTTCATCCACGCGCGCGCGTGAACACCTGTGTTAATGTTGCACCTAACTACTAACAACTAACCCATGTGCTGAGCCGAAAAGTTCTCAGCCTAACTAAACCCAAAGGCATAAACCGAAATCCTTCGGCCATTATGTTACACAAAGAGACATCTCCCTCTCACAGCACGACAGAACTCTCTGAATGTAAATTTCTGACAACTGACTGACTTGCTGGCTAAATGACTACTTTTTGAAAATTTGATAATTTTTATATATCTACATTCAGGATACCTGTGGGGGTGATATCATCTTGCTAAATGATTGCGTCATCTCTCAAGTGTTTTTTTTATTTCTCTAATCACACCTGTTACCGAAAAGATATGAATCCATTTTGTTTACATTTTGGCCTTCCTGCGTTGAACGTTATGTACTCACTTAAACTTTCCAATTTGACTTACATTTCCGCTCAAAGATTTTAGCTCACATAACAGCTAACTGAAAAGCTCGTGGCCTAACCAGACCGGGTAATAAAATAATTAACCATCACGGCAACTGTGCAACATTTGGTTTGGTTGGGTTTTATGGCATATATGTGGGTTATTTTATGCCAAATCCTCTTTATACATATATCTTAAATATATATGATTTGGTTTGGTTGGTTTTTATGGCATATCAACCATGGGAGGTTATCTAATGCCAAATCCTCTTTATACATATATATCAAATATATATGATTTGGTTTGATTGGTTTTTATGGCATATCAACCATGGGAGGTTATCTAATGCCAAATCCTCTTTATACATATATATCAAATATATATGATTTGGTTTGGTTGGTTTTTATGGCATATCAACCATGGGAGGTTATCTAATGCCAAATCCTCTTTATACATATACGTGTATATCAAATATACAGGATTTGGTTTGGTTGGGTTTTATGGCATATCCACAATAGTAGGTTATTTAATGCCAAATCCTCTTAATACATATATATCAAATATATAGGATTTGGTTTGCTTTGGTTTGGTTTTATGGCATATCAACCATTGTAGATTATTTAATGCCAAATCCTGCTTATGCATATATATTAAATATACATGATTTGTAAACACATTTTATTCATAACATTTTTTAAAGTGCTTAAGCTCATTTTTTGCACACTGTTAAATGGTTTCAAGTATGTCTATCTAATATGAATTGATCTATTTACTATCAATCATTTCTTTGCTCACAGTTAAATTGTTTCAAGTATTAATATGTAACAATAAGAATTTTACATCAGTCATATGTTTGTACATATTTAAATAGATGTAAGAGATTAGTTTGTTGATAATTTCATTTATAACAGCGTTATAACTTATTTGTTTTCATAGTTTGGTGGCTTGAATTGTTGCAAACATAATAATTCTATTCAATATTGTTCATTTCTTTGCGCACAGTGAAGTGGTTACAAGTATTGCTAATCAACACTAATAATTCTATTCAACATTACTCATTCGTTAGCACAGTTAAATGGTTCCAAATATTACTATGTATCACTAACAATTGAATTAAACATCAGTCCTTTCTTTACATTCAGTCAAACCGTTCTATTTCTAACAATTCAACTTTGGATAAGTCAGTTTTGTTTGAACTATAGATAGGATCCTTTCATTTGCTTCCACTCCGGGCCAGAGTGGACCTGGGAGTGATGGCAATGAAAGGGGTACTCCGCATTACCCAAGGCTCCAGCATTACTGAAGCTTCACCATCAGCTTCTTTTGTGTCATATCCAGGACACTCGTTGGGAGGGTCTACTCCTATGCAGATATGCAGTTGGTGTATTCAACAGCCTCCCAGCCAACATGGCTAACTAGAATCTGAATGAAAGCAACTCTCCTCAAGTGACCAGAACTCTCCTCAGTATTAAAGATGATCTTAAAAGGATGGTCTCGATGTTTCCTCTAATTCCTCCAGATTTATTTCCAAGCTTTTGGGGCCCGTTCCATGTGCTCCAACTACAATTGATATAACCGACACACGCATTTCTCAGCTTTTCTGTGTTTTAGCTTACTGGCAAGATCTGATTATTCGTTTATCCTTTCACTTTCTTTCAGTTGTACTCTGTGGTCTGCTAAAACAGCAAAATCCACTAGATGACAAATTATTTTTTCTTGTCAACACTATATCTGATCTCATGGCCAGTATCGTGTGGTCTGTTTGTATCTCAAAACCCCAGAGAATTTAATAGGTCTCATTTACTCGGAGAGTTTCTGGTTTATGTATATACAATTTGCTGGTTTGGTCATGCGCATTCTTGTACCCTTGTTGTCCCAGTTTCCCGCATTCGTCTATCATGTGATTAACTATTTGATCGCAGTCGCCACATAAATATTGTTTTACTCGTTAGCTGATAGTTTTTCATTGGAGGTTTAGTGACAGCAAAACGGCTTCGAGCTGACAAAGAAGAGTAGCAGAAGGTACCCCGCAAAAATAATCACCGACGCTGACTACGCCGATGACATAGCGATTCTGGCAAATACACCCAACCAAGCCGAAACACTACTGCATAGTTTGGAACAAGCCGCCGCAGGCATTGGCCTCCATGTCAATGCACACAAAACTGAATACATGTGCTTTAATCAAACAGATGACATTTCCACACAAGACGGAAGCTCTCTGAAACTGGTAGGCAAGTTCACCTACCTAGGAAGCAGTGTCTCATCAACCGAAAAAGACATCGACACGCGGCTAACGAAGGCATGGACAGCTATCGATAAGCTATCGATCATATGGAAGTCAGACCTGACCGATAAAATGAAATGCAGTTTCTTCCAGGCAGCGGTCGTATCGATACTGCTATATGGATGCACTACTTGGACACTAACAAAACGGCTGGAGAAAAAGCTAGACGGCAATTACACAAGAATGCTGCGAGCAAGATTGAACAAGTCCTGGAGGCAACACCCCACAAAGCACCAACTATACGGCCACTTACCTCCCATCACGAAAACTATCCAAGTTAGACGGACCAGACATGCAGGACACTGCTGGAGAAGCAGGGACGAGCTCATAAATGATGTACTCCTGTGGACCCCCACATATGACCGAGCAAAAGCAGGGCGACCAGCTCGAACATACATACGTCAGCTCTGTGAGGATCCGGGTTGTAGCCCTGAAGACCAGCTAGAGGCGATGAACGATAAGAAGTGGCGAGAGAGGGTCAGGGATATCCGTGCTGGCAGCACGACATGATGATGATGATGATGAAATCCCCTCAAGGTGTCTGGACTCTTCCCATTATTTTCAACGATTTTAGTAACACTGTGGTTTCGATGGTCTCTTCTTGTCCAATAATTTCTCAGTCTAGCAGTATCTTTATCAATCAACTAAAATTGGGTCACCATCACCTTCATGTTCGTTTGCTTCTTTAGATCTCAAGCAAGGTCTTTGTATTTATCTCTCTTTTCATTTTTCTTTTAATTTTACCCTCTACTCTTCCTGGACGGCAAAATCGACTATTCTGCAGGTTTTCTTTTGTTTCTGTTAATTATCACTAAGTCTGGTCGTCTAGCCGAGATTAGATGACCCATTTGTATCCCTCTTATTAATATTATTAATTATTATATATTATTATATATTATTATATTACTCAAACCCGGATTGGTAGTACCTGATAACGTCCAATCTATAGGTCAAATAGAACTAAACTATGTACTTATACTAAGCTGAATCGTTTGAAATAGAACTTTTTAACAGTTAAACTGCATACTTATGCTAAAGTGAATTCTTTGATATAGAAGTGTTTTTACATTTTACCATGAGCAAATAAAAACTGTTGTTATGCATATTTGTAGATAGTAAGATCTTGAAATGTGGAAAATTTTATCAAACTGGCTTATTTCGAAAAAGGTCGATACGTCGTAAAACAACCCTCCCAATATTCATAACCACACATTTTTTTATATAAAACTTTTTTTGTTTAAATACAGTCTTTTTCCTTTTACGTATATTGATAATCCGAGCTGAAATTGTTTTTTCAAGAAGTTTCCAATTTCTACACTTAATTCTTTACAAAAATTTGAATGCAGACGATAACAATTAAATTCGGCAGGAAGACGACACCAAACACGCCAGTACGCCTGCGTCAGTTCTCTAATTTCTAAGTATCAAAATTTCACTCTTTGTTTTGTCGACAGTTGTCTGCAAAATTTTGGATTTTATTGCATAAAGTATATCACGATATAAAATGAGTTTTGTATATAATGTAAGAACGAGATTGATATATCAAAAGACACTGGATAACCTATGTGATATTGTAAACGAGTGATCGTAGGGTGTGTATAGTTAAGTTATTTTTAAGGTAGCAGCCAGAAAATTAACAAGTTAACAAAATTCAAAATTTTTTTAGTAGTTTGGTTGGTTGTGTTTATGGCATATCAACCTTTGCAGGTTATTTAATGCCAAATCCTATTTATAAATATATATTACATATATATGATTCGTAAATGAATTGTTTGAAGGTAACATAATTTTTAAACAAGAGCTTTGCCACAGTTAAATGGTTTCAAGTATTACAATGAAACACTAATAATTCTATTTTCAACAGATAAATGTTTTCAAACATTACAATCATAACTTTCTACTTTTCTGTCACCAGTTTCTGATTACCACAGGCAATAAGTGATTCCTCAAAAGATGAGGGTCCCTTTTAAGGAGTCCGTATGTCTTTTCAGTCTTGGTAATTTTTCTTGGGGTGATTTTTCCTTAACAATAGACACCATCCTTATAGAAAAGTAGGAGTAGTTTCCTGACTGAACAATTTGATCCTGGCCGTTGATCTGTGAGGTTCATCCAGCCAGGATCTGATGAAGCTCACCTTTGACCCAACTTTGGATTCATGTCCCTTATTTTACATCTATCATGTTGCTGGAGAAGCAAGGATGAAATTATGAGAGACGTTTTTCTGTGGACCCCTACACAGTGTTGGCCGACCAGCAAGAACTTATTTTCATCAGTTCTGTGCGGACACAGGGTGACGTTTGGAAGACCTACCGAGAGCGATGGTTGCTTGGGACGGATAGGGAGAGTGAGAGAATCAGGAAAATCTTCTTCTTCTTCTTCTTCTTCTTCTTCTTCTTCTTCATTTGTGAACCTGTGAACGACTAAAAGAATCTGCACAACGTAGAGTTGAATCGTTCTGGAAAAGAAATTTAACAAAATGCGACGAAAAATCACCGCAAATAAAACATCCTCTTTTTTATGTTTTGGTACCAAATATTCTTTCTTTGGTTTTATGGCATATCAACCTTTGTAGGCTATTTAACACCAAATCCATTTTTATGAAAATAGTTCTATTTTAAACAATTCAGTTTTGCATAAGTACGCAGTTTAAATGTAAGTACAGTTTGATTCTGAAAAACTTTTCTATTTCAAGCTATTCAGTTTAGTCCAGCACTTCTAATTCAACTAATTAAGTTTAGTTTAAGTTCAGAATTTTTTACACACAGTCAAATGTCAAAACAGTTCTATTTTAAACAAATCAGTTTAGTGTAAGTACTGTTTCAATGTAAAACAAACAGTTCCATTTCAAATAATTCAGTTTAGCATGAGCAGTTTAAATGTAAATACGCATTAATTTTCAAAAACATTTCTATTTCAAGCTATTCAGTTTAGTCAAACAATTCAGTTTAGCATAAGTATACGGTTAGTTCTATTTAACCCATAGATAGGGCCCTATCAAGTGCTACCACACCGGGCCAGAGTGGACTTGGGAACAATGGCAATGAAGGGGTGCTCCGCATTTCCCAGAGATCCAGCATCACTGGAACCTCACATCAGATTGCTTTGTGTCATATCCAGGACACTCATTGGGGGTGGGGGTCTTAGCCCTCTGCAGTGAAGCAGTCGGTGTATTCTACAGCCCCAGCCGTCTGGGCAATACACAGAGTTAAATGTCAAAACTGTTTTATTTCGAATAATTCAGTTTTGCATGAGTACATAGTTTAGAAGTCAAAACAGTTCTATTTCAAGCAATTCGGTTTAGCATTAGTACGAAGTTTTAATGGCAAAATAGTTCTATTTTAAACAAGTATGTTTAGCATAAATACGCAGTTTAAATGCAAAAATCAGTATAATGAAGGAAGCACAGTTTACTTCTATTTAACCCATAGATAGGAACCTTATCAGCTGCTACTACTCTGCGCCAGAGTGGACCTGGGAGCAATGGCAGTTAATGGGTACCCCGCATTCCCAAAAGCTGCAGCATTACTGGGACTTCACCATCAGATTGTTTAGTTGCATATCTAGGACACTCATTAGGGGTGTCTGTATTCTACAGCCCCAGCCGACTGGACAATATTCTTTTTTTAAAGCAGACGATAATACATCTGCAAAATCCACGGTAAGCCCTGCTCTGTCCATATATTTCTAGCCTTCCTTGTCAAATAGTTTACTCTTAATAAACAAACTTTATTAAACATGACAGGGGCGTAATTTTCCGAATGAGGTGGGTATAATTATATTACTTGTGAGACTCTCTAGACAACAGTAATTACATTTTCTTGCGTAAAGACGAAGATTTAGAAATCATAGGAAAATGGTGGGGATGGGGGGGGGGTTAATACAGTAATTATTTGAAAAAAAAACCGGCAGCCATTTTGAATTTTAAAAACGATATTCATAAACTGACGCTACTGTTTGATTTACGTGTTTGTGTCAGTGCTAACGATATATTTTTTATTTGAATTGGCGAATATGAAAGGAAAAAAGGAGCAGAGTTTTCTTTTGTAAGGGCATTTAAAATTGTAGTAGACTCTTGAAAATTCAGTATCTTATTGCTATACATCTTATGAGATGACTGACCAATTTTTATGATTTCACGTTCAAATGAACAGCTACAGCAGCTATTGGAATACACCCTACTAAATAAAGCCTGATTGTCACAGCTGGTGAATTTCAAAAATGCAATCTGACACTTTAAAAGAACGATATGCAAAAAAATTGTTTTAAATTTGGAAAAAATGCCACAGAAACGTATGGAACGCTTCAGACTGCTTTTGGAGAATCTTGGATGAATCGAGGATGAGTTTTTGAGTGGCATAAGAGATTCAAAGACGGCAGGGAGTATGTGAGGAATGATGAGAGGTGTGGGAGGAGTAAGGAAGTCAATACACCAGAGTTGGGGTTAGGGTTACTATGTTGAGGTTTTAGGGGAGTTCAGGAAAAAATTCGGTCGAAAGAGGCCAGCACTCATCGGGTCAGTGGCATTTCCAGCAGGACAATGCACCAGTCCACAACTCCATCCTTGTCACAAACTATTTGACCAAGATGGGCATCAAGACACTTCCTCACCGTCCTTATAGACGAGACCTTGCTCCCCGTGACTTTTGCTTATTCTCTAAGCTCACAGGCTGTCGTTATGGGACAATTGAGGAGATGAAAGAGGCTGTGACGAAGGTCATTGACACGCTCACACAAGAGGACTTCGATGGGGCCTTCCAGAAGTTGTTGGACCGGTACAAGTGCATTGCAGCCGGAGGAGATTACTTCGAAGGGGACTAGAGTTTCATATGTGTACTATCAATAAATGTGCCCATACGAAAAAAGTCTGGAAACTCATCGTATGCACCGCGTATCTTTTCTTTTTTTTTTTAATTTTTCTCTATGGTCGCCAGGACGGCAAAGACCACTGTTCGGCAGTTTCTGTTTTTATTCTTTTTTTATTCTTTGTTGTCTATCACTTGGATTGGTCTTCTGGTCGGAATTACGTTATCCATTTGCCTCTCAAAATTCGAGTGAACTTTATGCGTCTTATTCTCAAGGACGGATTCTGGATCTTGTTCGTATTATTTCTTGCACAATTCCCAGTCGATCACCTTCCCCTCTCAGTTGTGTCTATTATTATTATGAGAGTTTTTCATATCAGCGTTAGCTGATTGCCTTTAACTGGAGTTTGAGTGACAAGTCTCCAGAACACTTAGTATTAAGGCCGTTCTCAATAATATAGAAGTTTGGTTGGTTTCCACTCGTCCTCTTATTTCCAAGCCCTCCTGTCCTTTTGATAATCCTTCGGTGACTATACCAAAAACACCAGTCACAATTAATATAATTGTCACTCTCATGTTCCACAATTTCTTCAATTTCCTAGTAAGGTCCAGGTACTTATCCTTCTTTTCATTTTCTCTCCATTTTATTCTGTGGTCAGCCGGGACAGCAAAGTCCATAATTTTGCAAGTTCTCTTTTTTTGTTGATTATTATAAGGTTTGGTCGTCTGGCCGAGATTAGGTGATCCGTTTGTATCTTAAAAACACATAGGAGTTTGTGTATCTCATTTTTCAGGACAGATTCAGGGTTGTGCATATACCATTTGTTTGTATGGTCAAATTTCAATTTCTCGCACAATTCCCACCTAGTCATGTCTAGTCTTATATTTTTTCTGTGCTAATTTGCGGCATTCTCTTATTATGTGATTGATCATTTCCTTTGTATCACCACATGAGCTACATTTGCTATTTTGTTGCGTCTTATCTATTCTTGCTTTGATATGATTGGTTCTTATTGTGTTGTTTTGTGCTGCTATTAGGAGAGATTCAATTTCTTTCTTAAGGTTTCCTTTTCTTAGCAACATCCAGGTTTTCTTGTGTAACATGAGCATCAAGTGGCTTAGTGTAACACTTTTTGCAGTGGTGGGGGGCTCTTATCTCCTCGGCAGCGATAAAGTTGACGTATTATACGGCTCCAGTATTTGGATAAGGGCTATTTAAAGTGAAGCAATAGTTCTGAAGGTTACTTCACAGATTATTAAAACTGGGTGAACCGTGTTATATAATGTCTATGAGAGCTAAACAATAGATGGGCCGAACTGTCGTGTTAACATCAAGAAATCCTTCATTATTCGTGGATAATGTGGGGTTTTTTTTTCAAATTCTTACGCATAATATTTAGTGATGTGCATTATATAAAGTAAAGTTGGCAACCCTATTCGAGGGCGACCCTAGTCGAGGGCGACCTTTGTGGAGGGCTACCCGAAGGCTACCTTTCCAATAGCTACTACACCAAGGTGTAGGGGAGGTCGCTACTCCTTTACCCTTGATACGTACCTTAAAATGCTAAGTGTTAAGCTGGGAAGTATCAAGTACCACTTTTTGAGTTTTTGGTATGACTCGACCTGAGATTGAACCCCAGTCTCCTGGGCCATTGGCGAACACTCTACCACTAAGCCAATGCATTATATACGCAAACTAAAAATAAACCTTTTTTTCTCTCATGCGTGTTGCCATTTCCATACTCCAAATTAATAGATGTTACTTGTCTAAATTTCTGTGATGAAGTTTGATAATTGTTATTCTTTAGAATATTCGGATTCTACTTCTTGGCTATCTGCTTTTTAGTTTTGCTTTCGAGGTGCTTTACCTTCCACTTACTTTATTAACTGCCTGCCATGCTATTCATAATTATCTATCTTGTACCAAATTTCTGATTTATTGCTTTGGCTTTGAATATATTCTGTTTTTTCTTTTGTGGGAGGGGGTTGTATGTGTTAGTTCTCTAAGGCAATGGTACTTACTGTTTTTCTTTTGTGATAAAAGGATGCTTTTTTATGTTTCTTGTTTTTCCCTGAATGCTATTGACTCCCATGTGTCTCTTGGCTCGGTTATAATGCACTTAACTGCTGCTTCGACAGGATAAGTACCCCACGACACACACACATGTATGTGTGTATGTCTGGTATGTATGTGTGTATAATTTAACGTTATTAATATAATTTGCTGTAAGGAGTGTTCAATATCAGTGATAGAGCGTGTGGGGGGGTCATATTTACCAATCTCTTCTCACAACATAAAATCGAATTTTTAGGCCGCGTTTAAGTGGTTTAAATTAAGAGGTTTCCTTCTCCTAGATCGGTTGCCTAAGCAAGTTTAACGATTCCAGTCTACCCTACGATTTATCAATAGCTGATGGAAAAATACTTAGACGTATACCTTTCTCAAGTCTATTAACATAACGTGAAATGCAACCAGCCTCGTCCAGTATTGGAACTCGTATCGCATTACCCATTTCCGTAAACCATGAGACAACGTGCACCTTTTTTATATATATATATATATATGTGTGTGTGTGTGTGTGTGTGTGTTTGTGAGTGAGTGTAGTGGGTGATCCTCATGTTCCACAACTTTTTCAAATTCTCTAGTTTATTATAATTAAAATCATCACATTAACATTTTCTTAAAAAAAAAACTCTTCGTAATTATATGCTATTGGGCGCTCTGTTAGTAACCTCCAGATGTTCTACACCCTGGGCCATTCTTCATATAAGCGTTTCTACATAAGTTTTGTGCTTATCAACAGGGTCTTCGCCTCCGCCGGCGATTCTTTTGATGTAAACCACTTAAGAATCTTTGCGTCACTTCCTTTCGGCAGAGACGAGCTTTATGTACAACTGACCGACTTATTAAGATAGTAACTCTCTTCATATGTAAATGTCGACAGTCAATATGAGGCTGAACAAAAACGAAGTATAAATCTGAACTGTTTCATAGTGGCTTGTAAGACCATTACTTTGGCTTTCTTAGTAAATATACATTGTTCGACTTATTGCGGATATCAGGTGTCCCATCGTGACTCAATGTTTAGCAAGCTAGTCTTGCAAATTTCGCGTGTTCGATCCTTATTGAATGCCTCGTAATTGAAGCCTTGTCCATAGAATCTTTTAAGGCAACTTAAATTTGACGTGTTAATAATTAGAATCGAAAAAAATGCGAAAAAAATTTATGAAAGTGACGGTGATACCAGTTATAATCAGTGCACTCGGAACGGTTTCTAAAGGCTTTAAAAGGGGATTAGAAGAGTGGGAAATTGGAAGACGAATCGATAGCATCCAAATTATAGCATTACGAAGACCGGCTAGAATACTGAGAAAAGTCCTGGATATCTGAGGAGACTTACTGATATTCGAACTCCAGTGGAAGACAATCTGCTAACGCTTGAGTCAAAAACACGCAAAGTGTAATAATGATAATAATAATAATAACAATAATCGAACGTAGCAAAATGAATACAGAACTAAGCTTGATTGGGTAGGAAGAGGATACACGGGGAATTATTCAAGATCTGTTCTAATAGCAGCACAAAATAACGCGAGAGAAACTTAATATGTCAAAGTAAAAATTGATTATACGTAGAGTAGTGATAGGAGGATATGTGGAAACATAGAGGAAACAGTTAATCACATGATAAGCGAATGCAGCAAACTCGCATAAAAATAATACAGTAAAAGGCATGACTGGGTAGGAAAGGCGATCTATTAAGAATTGTGCAAGCTGACAAATGGTATTGGCAAAGACCAGAATCTATTCTAGAAAATGCGATCCATAAAATTCTTTTGGAGATAAAAATGGCATATTGTTTAAAAGCATATCAACATTCGATGGTTATTTAATGCCAAAGCCATCCTTGTAGAAGAACAGAAGTCCTACTATTTGACCCATTGGCGGGATGATAAGTGGGTTAATGCATTTAAATTGAATATGATCTTTAAACACATTTTGTTGATAACATTTTTAAACCAGCCTGCGCTCTTTTTTTGTACACAGTTAAATGGTTTCAAGTATTATTATATAACAGTCACAATTAAACATGTTATTTGTTTGCACACAGTTAGTTCTATTTGACCCATAGATAAGACACTATCAGGTGCTACCACTACGGGTCAGAGTGGACCTAGGAGGGATATAGTTGATTTGGGACTGATAGCAATGAAGGGGTACTCCCCACTCCTCAGATCTCCATAAGGGGAGCCTCCCTAACAGATGCAATTTTTGAGGGGTTCTTACTCCTTAACAGGGAATACAATCAGCGTATTTTAAGCTCACCTGACAGTTTACGATTATTATTAAATAGCAATTGTTAATGTTTGCAAAATTTTTGTATTAAAGATAATTATCGGGAGCAATTATTATTTTGAAAATGACTTGGAATCAACTTTTGTTTTACAATTGTTGAAACAGAACAGTGGACTCTTCATATCTGTTGTCAATAATCTCTTTCTCTTTTTAGATTATTGCTGGAAAATAGTTAAGTTTTTGATATATTTACCAAATATAGCAAAATCCGAACTTGGGTGATGGAGTAGATCTTTTGTGTGAAAACATATGAAATTGTTTCAAGATTAATCAAGCAAGATACAGAAGGAAGTTCTATTCCAACAGATTTCCAAACAGGTGTCAGATATTCAAGAACACTGTAGATCAGAGTACTTGTAATGATCGTAGGAAAACGGGTTCGTCACCATATGGCCTTCCGATAAAAAACCGAACACCCAAGAATGTTTCCAGGGTTCCAGAGTCTGTTGGTCAGAGTCTATCCCTATCTTTGCGACGAAGGAGCCGAGAAATCGAAACCTCTGCACGTTTGGTTCGACACTTGACAGTTTTGGTTCATATTTGAGATTAAATGGCATCAGATCCTAAAAGGTTGTCCTTTTACCTTTTACTAACTGTAATTTCCATTACTCTCTTATTTATGGTCCTTGATTTGCCCCCCTCATTTTGTTTAAAAATTATGAAACACTCGTTACATGAAACTATGATCCTCATCAAGTCGTGCCGCTAGCACGGATGTCCCTGACCCTCTCTCACCACTCGTCCCTATCGTCCATCGCTCCCTGCAGGTCTTCCAATCTACATCCTGTATCAGTACAGACCTGTTGTAGTTAGGTTTTAGCTGAGCATCCAAACTTTGCTCGTCCATGTGAAGGGGTCCACTGAAGTAAATCGCCTATGAGTTCGTCTTTACTTCTCCAAACAGTATCCCGCATGTCTGGTTCGTCGAATTTGGATGGTTTTCGTGATATGTGATAGGGGGCCGTACAGCTGCTGTTTTCTGAGGTGTTGCCTCCGGGACGTTTTTCAAAATGACTGAATTCACTATCAAATAACCCAACAAGATTGAAATGCTATAAAACCAACCAACCAACCATAATCAAGTAAGTAAGTAAGTGAGTGAGCCCCTCTTCCACGCATAAATATACGAGTATGTATATATTCATGGAAATATCAAGGCTTTTCGTATCCGATTGATGACAACCTTAATCTCATCCAAGTGTATGTGTATATCAGTGCGGTTCGTGAATGTGATTATGCTTACGTCTATATGCAAGATTTCCAATCGACATAAAAAGAAAAAAAAACATTATATAGATATCCTCGTATTTCCAGAGAACAAAATACGTGGAGATCAAATTTCATTTCGACAGCGAAACTGACAATTGTTTTCGAAAAATATGAAAGTATGGACAAAACATCTTTAAAAAAAAAAAAAAAAAAAAAAAAACATAACAAGCAATAGGTGAACGGCAAACTTATGTTATTTTATTTTATAAAACTATTTCATACCTTATAGAAGGAATTAGGCGAAAGAAAATAAGACTGAGATGTTTCGTTTGCAGTCTACAGTATATAGAACGCAAATAAATCGATAACTATAAACCAGTGGTTCCAAACCGATTTTGGTATTTCTCAAATTCTTATACCCCACTACTGACTCACCAGGAAACAATTCATTGTTAATAACTCATTCTCGAATTGCCCCCTTATTCAGTTTGTAAACCAAAGGGTCCACATCCTACGCATGCCCCATCAAAATATGACCATGCCCCACCGGAGAAGCGATATTTGTCACTGCCTCCCACCAGACAGGACTTGACACAAGGTCAAAAGCCCGAAGGTCGATTAAAGTGGAGATAAAGGGAAGGGGAAGGTCTGGAACGAGCCGAGACTCGAACCCTGCTAGTCATTGACCCACTAGGTGCAATGTGGGTCTAATGAATCAAGCAGTATCACGGACCTAAATCTAGGTCCGGGCACGTATGCCAGAATATAGCTTGAACTAGACCGTGAGTTCTAGTGCTATACAAGGGGTGCATAGGGGTCTGAAAAGCAGCTCGCCCACCCGAAGGTTGCCCAGCCGGAGAAGCATGAACCCCAAGTTGGAAATCACTGCAATAGACCATTAGTTGAATATATAAGTCTGATTTTTAAACTCTCTTATTTTCATCGCAAACTTTACTGAAGCTATTATATTTTGGTATTTTAACGGAGTTCGTGTTGAGTCTTCATGTTGTAATCATTAAAGTGCTGGACTGCGATATCGTTAGTAAAGCAAGTTCGAACTCCAGTCGCGATATCACGTTCACTTTCACACTAATCATCTTGGAATAGGCAGAAAACTCCTTATCCTCCCAGCTATGGGTTAAATAGTACCACTACCGTTTTTCTGTTAGGAGGGTTTGGCATTAGATAACCCACAGAAGTAGATATGCCATCAAATGAATAAGCCAAAATTACACACCGAAGAAGTTATATCGTATGGGAGGCGTACGTGGTGTAATGTTTCCCGTCGGAGAAAATAGAGACCGTGACCCAAGTTTAAATCCTAAACAAGGCGGTTTACATTTCACATAGCGGGAAAGGTATGAATCTAGCTATTCTCCTTCTAGTATGGCAGACTGGCAACCATTCCCAGAGAAAGAAAAAATCTGTACCCAAACCTGTTAAATTCCGCTAAACATTTAGCATGTGTCACATCCTGCTCGTAGAGGCAGGTTAGTATATATATATATATATATATATATATATATATATATATATATCGAAGCAAACTGGGTTTATTTGACACCTTTTCTTAGTCCAATGAACAACTTAATCCAAGGTTTATAAAACATCTGAATAATGGGTTTTACTCTTCCACGGCTGTTAGTAAGGCTGTGAATTCATTTTCGCCATTCATCTGAGGAGTCGAGTCAACCCTACAATTTGATTCTTAAGTTGGTTGTTGGTTGTTGGTTGATTGGGTTTATGGCATATCAACCTTTGTAGGTTATTTAATATCAAATCCACTTTCATATAAATGATCAGTTCTATTTCAAACAATTCAGTATAGCATGAGTACACAGTTTAATTGTGAAAAACATTTCTATTTCAAGCTCTTCAGTTTAGTCAAACAGTTCTAATTTAAACAATCCAGTTTAGTATAAGTATAGATTTTGTTTACACACAGTTAAATGTCAAAACAGTTCTATATTAAACAATTCAGTTTAGCGTAAGTACAATTTCAATGTCTAAAACTGTTCCATTTCAAACAACTCAGTTTAGCATAAATACGAAGTTTAAATGTAAGAACACAGTTTTATTGTCTAAAACGTTTCTATTTCAAGCTATTCAGTTTAGTCAAACAGTTCTAATTCAAACAATTCACTTTAGCATAAATACAAAGTTCTATTTAACCCATAGATAGGACCCTATCAGGTGCTATCACTCTGGGCCAGAGTGGAACTAGGAGCGATGGCAATAAAGGGGTACTTTGTATTCTCCATAGCTCCAGCATTACTGGAAACTCACTATCAGATTGTTTAGTGTCATATCCGGGACGCTCGTTCGGCGGGGGATCTTACTCCTCTGCAGAAGTGCAGTCGGTGTATTCTACTGCCCAAGCTGACTGGTCACTCGTTGGGTGGGCTCTTACCCTTCTGCAGAGCGGCAGTCGGTGTATTCTACAGCCCCAGCCGATTGGGTCTTTCAAAGAAAGTCGTTTAGTATAAAACAAAACAAAACCTTAATTCATCTTTTTTCTTTTCTTTCTACTTCTTTCTTTCTTCTTCAATTTGCCATTCTTCCCATCAATTTCTTCTTCTTCTTCTTCTTCTTCTTCTTCTTGAGAACAACTTCAAGGAACCAAATATTAACTTCCACACTAAACGCTTACGCAAAGAATAACACTACAAAATTTTAGCAACTGATCGTTATTGTCATTTCGTGCCAGTACCCTTAAAAAAGATATTATTTCGGATTTCCCGGTATTAGATTCTGTTGCCAATCATGTCCGTGACACGATGCATGCATGAGGGTGAAACCGCCAAAGTTTTAATCCCTAAGGATGATTGACGGCCCATTCATCCTGAGGCTAATAATATTCGACATGTGAAGGTACACGTGAGCGCTTGTCTCTGTCCGCATATCTCCGTATTCAGTTCATTTATGCTCGCATATATCTGTGTCCCAAGTATAAGAATTATTCGCCTCGAGACACACAAACAGATCCTCTTCGCTTGACCAATCAAAGCCTTTTGCATCCTTCCTCTTTTTTTTTTTTCGACCAATAACATCGCTTGAAGCAACGGAAGTTAAAGCAAGAAATGTTGGACAGAAAAAGACCCTAGTCACCAGATTAGCCGGCTTTAAAAGAAATCGATTGATAATGCATTCAACCCCCTATTCTCCCCCATATATATATACCCTCCACACACACACACACACACACACACACACACAGGGCCGACAATATTGGCTTCGATCTTTTTTTAACGTGTACTGCTAACTTAAAACAATTTCTAGAATTCTTTCGGTTCATTCCTGACTATCATTCTTCTTCTTCTTCTTCTTCTTCTTCTTCTTCTTCTTCTTCTTCTTCAATCTACTCTTTTTCCTTTTTCTTTTTCAACTTCTTTCAACAACTGATTCTCTTTCTTTCCCCCAAAATACACATTTTACCTTTTATTTTTTCTTTGCAAGTAATTCTTCTTCTTCTTCTTCTTCTTCTTCTTCTTCTTCTTCTTCTTCTTCTTCTTCTTCATTTTTACCACGCTTCTTCTTCTGTTGTTTTACTTTTACGTTTCTTCTTCTATTTTTATCACGCGTCTTCTTCTTCCATCTTCTTCTTCTTCTTCTTATTATTATTATTATTATTATTCTATTTTTACCACGCTTCTTCAATTCCTCTACTTTTCTTCTTCTTCTTCTTCTTTTTCTTCTTCTTCTTCTTTTTCTTCTTCTTCTTCTTCTATTTTTACAACGCTTCTTCTTCTTCTTCTTCTTCTTCTTCTTCTAACTTTTTTCCTTTTTCGTTTTCATTTTCCTCTTTCAACTACTGATTTTCTTTCTTTTTTTCCAAGTATTCTTCTTCCCCCTTTTTTTTTCTTTTCAAATAGTCTTTCTTCTTCTTCTTCTTCTTCTTCTTCTTCTTCTTCTTCTTTCTTTCTTTCTTTCTTTCTTAATTCGAAATTCATTATACCTCCTTACCTATCTTTTTTTCTTAATATCAAATAGTTTCAATCCCTTTGAACTTTTCTCAGTTTTAACCTTCTTTTTCATCCTTTTTTTTTCTTTGCTTAAGTTTTTTCTTTTTTTTTTTTTCTTTTTTTTTCCTTCATGGCTTCCATCTCTGCTACAACCAGTAAACCATTATCTTCTTCATTTTATCCTTTCATAACTTCTTATACATTATATTCTTAATAAAACTTCTCGAACGAAACACTCCGCTTCACACTTTTAATATTGCGCCTCTTCTGAACTCCGATATAAATTAATTGAATATCTCAAACTTCACAGGATGAAAAAACAGCTTCTTAACGATGAATTTATATGATGCGAGCTTATGATTGATATCAATGTTCAATGTCAATAAAATATTTTCCTTTGATTCAATGAATCATCCCAAAAAGATAAATCTTTTTTCCTATTTACCCTAAATATGAGGTGTGTTGAAATATTATCCAGACTGTAGCTGTATTTATCAAGACAGAAATAAACAACGAATGAAATGTTTTTCTTTAAAATACCAGGTGTGTTAAAAAGTATCAAGACTGAATGGGTATTAACCAAAAAAATTAACGATGAAGGAAATGTTGTTTTTCTTCAAAATACGAGGTGTGTTGAAAAAGTATTGAGACTGAAGTTGTATTTACCAATGAATGAAACGTTGATTTTCTTCAAAATACGAACTGTGTTGAAAAGGTATTGAGATTGAAAGTGTATTTACTAAAACAAAAATGACCTATGAATGAAAAGTTCATTTTTTTCAAAATACCAAGCGTGCTCAGAAAGCATCAAGACCGAAGCGGTATTTACCAAAACAGAAGTGAACGATAACTGAAACATTGATTTTCTTCAAAATACGAGTTGGTTTCAAAAAGTCCTGTAATACTTTCCAGCAATGAAGCGTTTATTGAATGATATAAACTTTGAATAAACTTTCTTGATGACGAAGTCATAACACTGAACGAAAAACTGGCAGTGAAATTTTCACGAAATTCCATTACGAAATCAGTGTACAAATCCTTAGTAGAAAATCGTTTTTACAATTATGTTGAATTTAAAGCAACTGGCGAATTACCAACGTCAAATTCGACTGGAAATCGAGAAATGTCGCACATAGTTCAAAGAACAAGGTTTTAAATGGGCAACCCGTTTCAACAAACTAAAGTATCATTCACTGTGGTGACATCCTGACACCTTATCACTTTCTAACCAAAAGCTTTATCCCGACAATTCAGAGTGAATTTTGGGGACTTATCAACCTAATGTCTCCATCAACTCTCGAGATACTCCACTCCACGATCAGAGATGTTTTTATACCCTAGTTCATATCGCAATTTTTTTATTGAGTCTTTTTCATTAATGGTTCCCAAATCGTTTGTTTGTTTGGATTATGGCATATCAACCTACTTGGGTTATTTAATGCCAAATCCACCCTTTAAGGATTGCAGTGATACTATTTAACCTATAGCTGAAAAGTGAACATAATAGCGCGACTGGAGTTCAAACTCGCTTACAACGATTCCGCAGTCCATCGCTTTAACCATTAACCACGAGGACACCTCCTCCCAAATCGTATTCATCTCTATATTTGGTATACTCCACTGATAACATGGCGCAGTGTATAAGGCTTTTGATTGAAATGAGGTGCCGAATGAAATCATCTGGAGGTTGCAGGTTCAATCCCAATGACAAGTAAGAATAACAAGGAATACGTATTATAACTTCACCCTAAGTTGAATAAACAGCAAGTGTATTCAGGTCTCCAGGACTCTCCAAAGTATTCTTGCTGATCTTAACAGTGCTGTGATCTCGATGTTATCGAGTTTTCTTTTCATTTCTGCTTCCCATAGTCTTTTGAAGGACTTTGGGGATCGTTGATAATGCATCAATTACAATTGGTATTACTATTACATTCATGCTCCACAACTTTTTAGTCATCATCATCATCATGTCATGCCGCCAGTACGGATATCCCCGACCCTCTGTCGCCACTCCTCCCTATTGTTCATCGCTTCTGGCAGGTCTTCTGGACTACATCCCGTATCCTCACATTGTTGCTGTATGTAGGCTCGAGCTGGTCATCCTGCATTTGCTTGGCCATATGAGGGGGTCCACAGGAGTAAATCACTTATGAGCTCGTCCCTGCTTCTCCAGCAGTGTCCTGTATGTCTGGTTAGTCTAACTTGGATAGTTTTCGTGATGGGAAGTAGATGGCCGTACAGTTGGTGCTTTGTAGGGTGTTGCCTCCATGACTTGTTCATTCTTGCTCGCAGCATTCTTGTGTAGTTGGCGTCTAGCTTTTTCTCCATCCGTTTAGTTAGCGTCCATGTAGTGCATCCATATAGCAGTATCAAGATGACTACTGCTTGGAAGAAACTGCGTTTCATTTTATCGGTCAGGTCTGACTTCCATATGACCGATAGCTTATCGATAGCTGTCCATGCCTTCGTTAGCCGCGTATCAATGTCTTTTTCTGTTGATGAGACACTGCTTCCGAGGTAGGTGAACTTGTCTACTAGTTTCAGAGAGCTACCACCTAGTGTGGAAATGTCACCTGTTTGATTAAAGCACATGTATTCCGCTTTGTGAGCATTGACATGGAGGCCAATTCCTGCGGCGGCTCGTTCCAAACTATGCAATAGTGTTTCGGCTTGGTTGGGCGTAGTTGCCAGAATCGCTATGTCCTCGGCGTAGTCGGCGTCGGTGATTGTTTTTGCGGGGTACCTACTGCTTCTTTTCTTTGTCAGCTCGAAGCCGTTTTCTTTGATTTTATCAATCAATGTTCTAAGCACGTAGTCTAGACAGATGATAAAGAGGTATGGGTCTAGTGTGTCCCCTTGCAGTACTCCAGCTACAATGTCGAAGTAGTCTCTGTCACCATCCGGAGAAATTACTTTGGTGTTTCCATAGAGAATCGTTATTGCTGCGACGGTCTCTTTTGGTATACCGTATGCTAGTAGAATTTGTTCCATCTTCCCGCTGTGAATGGAATCAAAGGCCTTGGTAAAGTCGACAAATAGCATCGTCGCTTGTAGGTTTTGTACGCCTGTAGGTTTCATACGCTTCTAGGATTCTACGGATAGACAATATTTGTGAGGTCGTGGATCTATTTCTTCGGAAGCCATTTTGGTTTTCCTAAGAATGTTGTCAATTTTGGGTTCTATGCGGTTTCGTAGTTGGGCTTGTATATTTTGGCTGCTATGGATGTAACTACCTTGGTAGTTCTTGGCTAATCCGAGGTCGCCCTTTTTAGATAACCATGATCTCCCGTTCCCTAAAAAAAACTTTTTAGTACTTTAGTACAATCCAAATATTTGTTTAGTTTTCGCTTTCTTTGCTTTTCTCTCCGTGGTCCACCGAAACAGAAAAATCTAGTCGACTACGAGATATTTTTTCATGTTAATTTTTGCATATACTATTTATCAGAATCATCAAATCTTTATCTCTTACACAATTCCCAGTGGATCACCTTTCTCTTCCTGTCCTACTTCCTCTTAAATTCCTTTTCTACTTGTTTTTCTATGTTTTATCAATTGTTGATTTGGCATAGTTCTTACGGGGTTTTTTTTCTGCTTCTATTATAATGATTATATTTCTCTCTTCGGGTTTCCTCTTCGTAGCCATATCCAGGTTATCTTGAATGCGAGTTCCTTTATTTGTCTTTTGAAATATCCGTATAATTGTTTTTCTTCATATTTTTGTCATCTAGATTTTGTTGTTTTCCAGTTTCTTTCATAAGTAACCTCTGTTGATATTGCTGTTAGTCGTCCTTTACTGTTTTTTTTTTTTTGTATATTCCTTGAGTCATGGAACTGTTGCGACTACACACTTCCTCCTTCTTTTCTCAACTCATAGAATTTGTCCCTGTAATCTCTTTGACGTCTAGTACATTGTCCTTATTTTCCCTATCTTTTGGCCCATTTGTCTGAATTCCTCTCAAGGCCATTCTTAAAATGGCCTTGAGAATCTTGCAAGATGGGCTATCAAGGTGATTATTCCTTTGATCAGATTTCTGCTGTTGAGCTTTGTTTTCAGAAGTTTTCTTGTTCTGATTTTCTCTTAATGGTGTCCTCTTCTAATATTCCAAGGTATTCGTAGTTTTCTTTTACTTTAAGCTTTCAAATTATTTCTTGATTTGGAATTTCAGTTCCTTCCGTTGTTTTTCTCGGCCACTTTTTTCATTATAAGCATAGCACTTTTTTCAATCACTAATCCCATTTCTATTGGGTGTCTCAAAATAGAGGCAACCCATTCTTATGATAATGATTTATTACTGAGAAAAGTGCAATGGCGGTTATTTGGAACACGTCTTGTAAAAAAATGCATCCTCTGAGATAGAGACATCAAATCAATGTTTTCTTTTAATTGTTATTATATCAGCTTCCAGGAAATGCAATTCTTTTTAGTGTCTTGTTTATTATCCTATTAAAGGGTCGCATCTATTTTGAGACAGTTTTGAAGGATTTTTGTCTTCAAATAAGTAGTAACACAAAATATTTTCTCCTCTTTTATTCGAGGGTTCAATTCCAAGTTGCGTCATACCAAAGACTTTAAAAATAGTACTTGATACCTCTTTGCTTAACACTCAGCAATGTAAGGTAAGTATCAAGGATAAAGTGGATCATCCCAGGGAAAGGAGTAGCGCCCTCCCCTACACCTCGGTGTTGTAGCGATTGAAAGGGGAGCTTTCCGGTGGCCCTCGACTACGGTCGCCAACTTTACAACTTTATAGTATACTATTTTCAAATCTGAAATAAAAAAAGAACACGGCTTTATTATTAGTAGAATCATTAGCAGTTACGTGGGTCTCATGTATATTGAGACACTCCGTATATATTGGCTGTACATTCTGAAAGTTTGTCTAAGGGTTTCCAATTCTTTTTCATTTTGGTCAAATATTTTCATATCATTCATTCACATAAAATAGTTGGTCTTTTTCTACAAATTTGTAAATTTGTAGCCTCCTGAGAATTTTCTTTGTGCGTAATTGAGTGGCAGTAGGTGACATATCCACACTAAAGAGTGGTCTTCTTGTAGACAAGTTCACCTTCCTCGGAAGCAGTGTCTTATCAACCGAGAATGACATCAACACGCGATTCGCAAAGGCATAGACAGCTATCGACATTTACTAACCCCTCCACTCGGGCAGGATATGACACAAGGTCAATTTTTAAGCGGAGTTTAACAGGTTTGAATTCAGACTTTTCCTTCTCCTAGAATAGTTGCCTAACCAAGGCTGAAGAACCCAGTCTGTCCAACTATTTACCCATAGCTGGAGGGAGAATAATTGGATTCATACCTTTCCCAAGAGTATTAGTGCTATGTGAAATGAAATTAGCCTGGTCCAGGATTTGAACTCGTATCGCCGTGTCCATATCCTACGACGATAACCATTACACCACGGGCACCTCCCAACAGCTATCGATAGGCTATCGGTCATATGGAAGTCAGACCTGATCGATAAAATGAAATGTAGTTTTTCCAAGCAGCGGTCGAGTCGATACTGCTATATGGGTGCACCACATGGACGATAACTAAGTGTACGGAGAAAAAGCTTGACGGCAATTACACAATAATATTGCGAGTTGTATAGACCAAATCCTGGAGGCAGCATCCTACAAAAAAGCACCAGCACGGCCATCACGAAAATTATCCAAATTAGATGAACCAGACATGCGGGACACTGCTGGAGAATTAAGGGCGAACTCATCAGTGATATACTCCTTGTGGACCACTTCACATGGACAAGCAAAGGTTGGACGACCAGGTAAAACCTATCTACAACAGCTCTGTGCCGATACAGGATGTAGCCTGGAAGACTTTCTGGGAGCGATGGGGGATAGTGAGGTGACGAGAGATGGTTAGGGAGATCCATGCTGGCAAATGGGAATGATATCAACACGCGGTTAGCAATGGCATAGACAGCTATCGATTGGCTATCGGTCCTATGGAAGTCAGACCTGACCGATAAAATGAAATGCAGTTTTTCCAAGAAACGGTCATATCGATACTGCACCACATGGACGATAACTAAACGTATGGAGAAAAAGTATGACGGCAATTACACAATAATACAGCGAGTTGTATAGACCAAATCCTGGAGGCAGCACCCTACAAAAAAGCACCAGCAAGGCCATCACGAAAACTGTCTAAATTTGACGAACCAGACATGCGGGACACTACTGGAGAATTAAGGACGAACTCATCAGCGATATACTCCTGTGGACCACTTCACATGGACGAGCTAAAACCTATCTACAACAGCTCTGTGCTGATACAGGATGTTGCCTGGAAGACTTTCCGGGAGCGATGGAGGATAGTGAGGTGGCGAGAGAGGTTTAGGGCGATCCGTGCTAGCATCGAGACATGATGATGATGATAATGATTGCTATGTCAAATGCGAGTGAATCTCCTTAGAAGTTGTCTTTGTAGGTTTTCACTTCCGCTAGAATCAGTCCACTTCCTGCTAATGGCATTTCATTTTCCCATAACTTTCAAGCTGAACTTTATGATTTTGTGAGATATTTTGAAGATTTTCTAACATTCTATTATCCAAATTTGCAGAACGATGTCATTGTAATCTATCCATGCCATAACTAAGTTTTCCGCCTTATTTTTATATGCCTGATGATGCGCAGGTCGATGTATAGTAAGCCATCTTGTCCCCATTCTGTTCTTCTGAAAATAGTTCACAGCATTCAAGCGAGTAATATTTCTCTTTGCTTATCTGTGCAGTAGGGATCTTCCGTACTATAGCTAAACGCATAATTGGTCTTTAGTTGCTAAGAATGTTGTTTTTTCTTCATCTAGGTAGTTTTCTCTGGATCATCCATTCGAGTTTTCTTGCTTCCTTAAAAAATTTACTAAGTTGCTGAAACGATCTGTTGCGTGTTAATGTGAATTTTTAAAACGAGAATCTATGTTTGCCATCATGGCCAAAAGTTTTCTAATTGGGTACTTCTTCAAGTCCTTTAATTTGATTCTTTAAAGTTATTTTTCGATTTAGTCTTTCAGTTGAGTTTTTTCTCTTCCT